>CM053598.1:47113459-47149891 GCA_028646575.1 Pseudocheirus occidentalis | reverse complement strand
TCACTGAAAGCGCACCCCAGGACCACCACTCAAGACCACAATCTAGATCCAGGCCGCTCAACGCAAGAGCCCTTGGCCCTGATGGATTGCCTCAGCCCCCCTGCTATCTGCAGGCTGAGGGCTCTGAAGCAGCCCAGTGGAGGCCGCTGCTGCTCCATTCCTGCTGCTACAGCCGCCTCCCACTGCTTCCTTGCCCTGGGAGCAGTTTGGCTGCACCCGCTCTTCTCCTTCTGAGTTAGCAAAATCCACTGACTTTTCTCTTAGCCTTTTTTTCTTCTGACCTGATAAATGTGGTAACTGTCCCTCCAGTGAAGCAGATCTGCTCTCCCATAGATGCGGCTCCCCGCCTGATGCCCCAGGGCCTGACCCGCCCGGGGTTTAGGTGGCTCCCAGACTGCTGTGAAGAGCCCTACCTGCTGAGGTACCTGTAGCAATGGATGTGCTTTCTGTCTTTTGGAGAGTTTTGGAGCTTGAAAATCTGTTTAGAGTCCCATTCTATGAGTTTTTTAGCGTGTTTGTGTGGGAGCTGTGGTGCTTTGCTGCTTCTACACCGCTATCTTGGCTCCGCCCCCAAGATAGCATTTTGAATAGAGGCCTTCCTCCTCCTGCCTCAGTCATTACATACTGCCTCTCCATCTATGTCAAATTAAGTAAACAAACATTTAGTAAACAATAACATGTCACATATAGATGAGGATGTAGAGAGATCTAATTCAGCCCCCTCATTTTACTGTTTGTGTTTGTCAGTCAATCAAAAAACAGTGTTGAGGACACTAAAGTCTCGGGCTGTGAAGTGATTGGTTTAATACCCAGCACTTTGAAATGATTCACATGGTGTCTGGATGTGGATGAAGGGCACGACTTCTTGGGGTATGTGCTGGTGTAGGATCAAAGACGGAACCTTGAGGAAAAGAAGTGGAAACTGAGGAGATGTCCATCAAATGGAGAACGGCTGAACAAGTTGTGGTATATGAATGTAATGGAATACTACTGTTCCCTAAGAAATGGTGAGCAGGCAGACTTCAGAAAAACCTGGGAAGACTTACATGAACTGATGCTGAGTGAAGCGAGCAGAACCAGGAGAACACTGTTCACAGTCACAGCCACAGACTTAACTCTTCTCAGCAACGCAGTGACCTAAGACAACTCCACAAAACTCCTGATGCAAAATGCCATCCACATCCAGAGAAAGACTCGTGGAGTCTGAATGCAGATCAAAGCCTGTTGTTTTCTCTTTCTGTTGTTTTTCTTTCTCCCAGTTTTTCACTTTCCTTCTGGTTCTTCTTTTGTAACATGACTAATGCAGATGTTTAATATGATTAGATTGCATGCCATCTTGGGGAGGAGGGACGGGAAGGAGAGGGAAAAATTTAGAATTCAAAATATTATAAAAGTGAATGTTGAAAAATAAAAAATAATTAATTAAAAAAATGTAACTTCAGAAGGAGACTGGAAGGAAAATTAGAGATTATCCAGCCCAAGCTTTTCATTTAACTGATGAAGATATAACACTAGGCTAGAATTTTTACAGCACTTTAACTTACATTTTATCTTTACAATAATTCTGGGAGAGGTATCATTATTACCCATTTTACAGATAAGGAAACTGAGGCCTGGAGAGGTTAGGCAACTTGTTCAAGGTTATTGATTGAGCAAAGAGCTTATTAAGAACTCTTATAAAATGTGGCACACAGAACAGTACACACTATTCTATTTTTGGTCAGACGGGGGCAGAGTTCTTGCATGCTGTCTCCCTTACTAGACCTCCTTCTAGAGAGTAGAGACCGTGTTTTGTATTTCTTTGTATTCCCAGCACTTAGCCCAGTGCCTGGTACATGGTACATTAACTACCTCCTTTGCCATTCTATTACCTGTGGTTCTATTCATGAATCTTAAAATCACACTTGCTTCCCCACCCCCAACCCCACATCACTCCCCTGACTCACACTGGGCATGTCATCCACCCAACCCCCTCCCCCAGGTTCTCTCCCTATGAATTGCTAGCCTCATTATCATTTCCATCTTGACTTTGTGAAGTTCTGCTCTTGAGTTAAAAAGTCAAATCAATTACACATTTCTCTCTCCATCACTCCCATCTGTTGATCCTGTTTCTGATTTTGAGATTTTTGACTCTGTCATCTAAACTGTAGCTATCCCTTCCAACTTTATGTCATCTGAAGGTATGATAAGTGTTTTAAAGACACTTCAATCCAAATCACTGATAAACCTTTACTGCCTGCCTCTAGAGACACCTCTCTCTCCAGGTTGATGCTCATCTGTTAAGCAACCCCCACTGATCTGACCCCACTCTCACTGACTTCAGCTCTCATCTCTCCATCTTGTCCACAAGAATATTGGAGAAGATTTAGTAAGCTTAAATTTCAGTCAGATATTTGCCATTTAGCTATTCTTTTTTTAATTTTAATTAAAAATATTAAGCCCATACTTTGTTTAATGGTAATGTGTGGGCACTGGAGATTCAAAGACCCCTCCCTGCATAAAATAAAATAAAATAACATAAAATAAAATAAAATAAAATAAAACCCCCTGTTCTCCAGGAACCTACAGAGAAAAGAGTAGAAAAGTTTCAGAGAAGAGATCCTGAAGGAAGTGATCAAAGCCCCCAAGTGAGCAAAGGATACAAGAGATGGAAAGAGACTTCTGATTCCTAGTTGAGTGTTTTGGAGCAGCCTTCATGGAATTTGCCCTCTGATGTAGGAGGATGAATGAGCAGCTGTGCATTCCAGAATGACTTTTTTTCCCCTGAACCCAGTGGTATTTTCCACCTCTCCCTCATCAGGAACTGCCTAATCCTTCCTTTTTTCATTCTCCACCCTGACATCAGCCTTACCTGGGGCCCCATAAAAGCCTTGGGATTCCTCTAATCTAGCCTGGAAAACATCCCCTTTCAGGCTCAGCTGAAATGGTTTGGAACTTGAGAGCACATTTCATACTTGGGATAAAATTGATGAGCTGAGCTGTAAGGCAGTGATCTAAATCATCTTCATTATATTCATCAGCCAACACATATTAAGTGCCCACCAAACGTAGGCAGCACTAAACGTTGGGTTCCCTTAATCACTCCATTGTCTGATGCTTCTTTCGCATTTCCTCCTGGACATTCCTCTTGAGGCTTAGCACTGAGAGCATTGAGTTATAACATTTGGAACCTGAGTGAGGACTGTCTGGCTCACCAGTAATTGCAGCTAGCTCTTAGCAACATGGGGCCACCAGAAGGGCAAAATATAGGGAGTGAGCAGATTCCCAAGGGGAATGCTGCCTCTGGTGCTGGCAGTTATTTGGCTACAAAGAAATATGTGGCACGTTTATTTATATGACTTTGGGAGAGTTATTTCCCTTCTCTAGCACTATTTATTCTACACAATGTGAATCATATCATGTGTTTCATCTACCTTAAAGGGCTATGCTGTATTTTTTGCAGTAGTAGGGAATGGGAAACAGCGTCTTTCCCCATTAATTGGGGTACCTCTAAACAAATGGATGTAAGGCATAAAATAAATGAATATGAAGAAACAGAGAAGTATGGGAAGATTTCTATGAACTGATGCAGAGTGAAAGAAGGAGGATAAGAAAGATAATATATGGAAGGAAAAAAAAAGACAACTCAACACTCTAAAGTTATAATGACCAAGCTGGCCATGATGAAGAGATGAAAAACCATGCCTACCCCCCTTCTTAGCAGTGTTAGGTGTAGAGCATTTCATATCCTGTTGATGTGTTAGATTTGCAAAACTACTCCCTGTCTGTTGTTGTTGCTGTTGTTGTTACAAAGGGTAGTTCATTGAGTGGGGAGTGGGGAGGGATATTTTTAGATATGAAAGTAATGTCAAATGAAAAGATGCAAATAAAGCTTTTTTAAAAAAAAATAAAGGTGATTCTGGAGGACCAGGGTGATTTCATTTCTGTCTTTTTTTATCTCCAACATTTACCTAGCATTAATCACTGATTGGGTCCTGCATCAAACAAACTGAGACCTGGGAAAGACTTTAGCTTAGAAAGGTCAAGGTCTCCCACTACATCTGGAGCCATCTCCAGTTATCCTGATCTATAACTTATTACTGGACCCAGATGGCTCCAGTGGAGAAAGAGAGACTGTTGACTTTGCCCAGCCCTACCTCCCTTAAATCCAATTCACGTGGAAGTCAAGACATCACCTTCCTGATGTCCTGGATTCTCTTTCAGAATGAAGGACAAACAACTTAGCACAGTGCTGTACATATGTGTGTTGATTCTCTGATGGTGAGAATCAAAGGAGATGATAAAATGCTCCACAAGGATTGGGTATTTTAATTGTTCCTACCTGAAATGTAACTGGAAATTTAAGGTGTAGGTAGATTGAGAGACCTCAGACCTGGGGACGTAGGGCCATGTGGCACGCAGTGGTCTGGATACAGATACTATGGAGCATCACAAGACCACTCCTGGGGGGATCACTCCAGGAATAGGTTGGGCCATGATGGAGTTCATCTTGGATTCTACTTTAATTATTTTTGATAACTACATGCTAAACTCAGTTGTTTTAATCTGCTGAATTTTTCTACCCTTTAAAGCACCCTTTAAATGTAGGTTTTGTTTGTCAAAGGCCCCTGGATCTGCCCTAGTTATAACTCAATTGATTGCTATTACAGAGGGACACACAGTTGTACTCTATAATCTTTTTGACCTATCAAGGTAACAAACAGAAGCTATAAGAAACCTCAGGGTCCCAGCTTCTTGTAACAGCTAAGAAGATACTTTGATGAACTAGGAGTTTCTAATTAGTCCTGCAAGCTGTCTGACCAGGGTCATGCCTACCAATCGAGTGCAGTCAGTCTAACCAATATGTCACAATTTTGAACAGAACAAGGAGTATAGGGACAGAATATCTTGAATGGTGGCAGTCTTAGACATAACCCAATGAGAGAACCACATTTCTCATCAGTTGAAATCCCTACTGTCAGTTGTTACCCTTGGGCCCTTTGTACCTAGCACTGGGGATTTGAATAATGTTGTCTATAGTTTGGGGGCTCAACTCCAGGGTAACAAAGTCAAGTCAATAAAATACTACAGCTTTAAATAACCTCATACCTCCTCTTCCTTATCCAAATCATATGAAGCTCCCTCAGTAGGGACGTAATAAATATTAGTTGAACTGACTATGTTGAATGAGGTATTGAAGAAAGACTTTAGGGAAAGAAGTAAAGCAAACGACAAGCACAAATCAAAGATCACACCACCCATGGAAAATCAGCTCTGAATGATGTTTTTAAACTTTTTTTTTCTTTTTGGAGGGGGAAAACAGGCCAAATGGGGTTAAGTGACTTGCCTAGGGTCACATGGCTAGTAAGTTAAGTGTCTGGGGTCAAATTTGAACTCAGGTCCTCTTGACTCTAGGGCTGGTGCTGCATTCACTGTGCTGCCTAGTGGCCCCTCTGACTGATTTTAAAAGGAGGGGAAACTGAGGCAAAGGAGCTGTAGAGTTCAGCAAAAAGTTACAGGTTCCTGGATTTTAAATCTGGGGAAGTGACTTGGATTTCATGTGTATGCCTTGTTTTGAAAAAAGTCCTTGGAAGGTTCAAGAAGCATCTATTGAGGCTCTGATGTAGGTTATTTGTGGCTTTATGTGTACAAGGACAGTCTAAGAGGCAGATTAATTCTCATAAAAATTTCTACAAACAAAATAAGGACCTTCCATGGTAGAAAGGGGAGACATCCTATCATCCCCAACTTTTGTATCGAGGCAAAAATCAGCTGAATGTGTGAAACGGTTTTGAAGGAGAAAAGAAATCACAAAAGGCAGGCCAAGTGAAGAGGGAAGTTATGTTGAAGATGAGCCTGTGGTGTGGAGGGAAGGGCTACAAATCAATTAGCATTTATTTATTAGGTACCTGCTGTGTGAAAGGTGCTAGAGATTTCCGGTTCTCATTAGTTCTCAGTTAGACCATTGCAATAGGTTTAACCCTTTCCTCCCTCTTCCCTATCCCTTCCCACTAGACCTTCAGGAATTAGAAGCAAATCAACATAACTATTTCTGGAATGCACAAGCTCATCAATTGCCCTAAGGCTTTAGTTACCATCCTTGTGATTTATCAAGGTAAGACACCCTTCTCTAGAGCATTTGTTCATATGATTATAGATAACTTTGATTTCTTCATCTGAAAACTTTCTATTTACATCCTCTGACCATTGTCAATTGGGTAATGACTTATATTCTTATAAATCTGATTCAGTTCTCTATACATTTGAGAAATGAGGCCTTTATCAGAGACACTTGTTATAAAAACTGTTTCCCAGCTTTCTGCTTTCCTTCTAATCTTGGTTGCATTGATTCTGTTTGTGCAAAAGCTTTTTAGTTTAATATAGTCAAAACTATTCATTTTGTATTTTATAATGCTATCTATCTCTTGTTTGGTCATACATTTTTCTCTTCTCCATAGATCTGACAGGTAAACTTTTCCTTGCTCTTCTAATTTGCTCATATTGTTACCCTTTATGTCTAAATCATGTATCCATTTTGACCTTATCTTGATATATGGCGTGAAATGTTGAACTCTAACAATTTTGTCTTTGTACAGGCTGGTTTCTCTTATTAGAATGTAAGCCTTTTGAGGAACATGACTGGGTTGGTTTCTCTTTTTTAAATTATAACTATAGTGCTAAGCATGATGCCTACCATATAGTAAATACTCAATGAATTGTTTTTCGTTTATTCACTGATTCGTGGCTTCCCTGCCTCCAGTCTCCCACTCCCAGTCCCCATCCATTGAATATATCACTGTCAGATTGATCTTCTTTTCTATTATTCATTAAATGATAAAGGGTGCCAAGCTGAGGCATTTAAACATTAAATGTCCTTCCACAGTCTGGCTCCAATATACTTAGCAAAATGTATCTCATAGAATCATAGATTTAGAGCTAAATGGCATCTTCTTGGTGTTGTTCAGTCACTTCAGTCATGTCCGACTCTTTGTGACCCCATTTGAGGTTTTCTTGGCAAAGATACTAGAGTGGTTTGCCATTTCTTTCTTCAGTTCATTTTACAGATAGGGCAACTGAGGCACCAGGTTTAAGTGACTTTCCCAGGATCATGCAACTACTAAGTGTCTGAAGTCAGATTTGAACCCAGGTCTTCCTGACTCCAGATCCAGAACTCTATCCACTGAACCATCTATAATCCTTCAGAAGGGATCTTGGAGCTATCATTTCCAACTCCATAATTTTACAGATGAGTAAACTGAGGAACAGAGAGGTTAACACAGGGTCACACAGATGGTAAATGTCTGAGGAAGAATTTTAACTCGTCTCTTCCTGTCTCTGGACCCAACACCTTATTCAGCTCCTTACATTATTTCCCTTCATGAACTCTAGGATCTCAGCAAACTGGACTGTTTTCTGTTCTATAAACGCATCCTACCTGTTTGCCTTCACTCATTCAGTTCTGTATACCTGATATAATCTTCCCCTGTACTGCTCACCTCACTGAAATCTTACTTATCCTTGAAGGGCAACTCAAACTCTTCTTCCCTCCAGGAAGCCATCCCTTATCTAACCCAGGTAGGAGGTGATCTCTGCCTCTTCTGAACAGCCACAGCACTTTGTTTATACCCCTCTTGGGCACTTTTTATACTTGATATTATGGTTATTTATGTTTATTTTAGGCAGCATGATAAAACAGGGAGGGTCTTGAATTTATAGACATAAGATCAGTGTTCAAATCCTGTCTCAGCTACATACCATTTGAGCAATCTCTACTTGTAAAAAAGTAGATATTATCTATATCACAGAGATGTGAATGTCACATGAGCTGATGGATGTAAAACATAGGTTAATACTGAGGCACCATAGAAATGCCTTTCATTATTATTGTTGGTAAGCTTCTTTCAAACAAAGATATGTCTTATTCATCTTTTTTTCAGCCCCCGGTGCCCATAACAGTGCTTTTCATATAACTGACACTTAAGTTTTTGACATTCCTAATCATTCATTTATTTTGGGTCAGCTAGGTAGTGCAGTATATAGAGCACTGGGCTTAGAATCAGGAAGATTCATCTTTCTGAGTTCAAATCCAGCTTCAGACACTTATTAGCCATGTGACCCTGGATAAGTCACTTAACTCTGTTTGCCTCAGTTTCTTCATCTGTAAAATTAGCTGTAAAATGAAAGGACAAACCATTCTTTGCCAAGAAAGCCTCAGGTTGGGTCACAAAGAGTCGGACATGACTTAAAGCAGCAAGAAAAAGTATCTGGTCATTTTAACATTAGCCAGGGGAGCAACTTCTTCTCTCCTACTGTCTCTCTACATTCAGTCTTCTTGAATCTCTGACTTATGCCACTAGGAAACCCAGCCAAAAACTATGACCTTGTAGTGCCCTAGGAAAACCCATTTCAGTATCTCATTTACAGATCCCCAAACTGTTTCACTTGTCCAGAGCTGAGTTCCAGTCCCCATCTACAACAGCTCCCTAGGATTCATATTTAACCAGTCAACTGCTGCTAAATTAACTCATCCAGGGTGACCTTCAGGTCCATATCCCTCATCAAACACTGACTTCCATAGTGATAGTTCCAGTCACTATATCCAATAAAACACATAAACACGCACACTCACACACCATGACAGAGACTACACTCTCAGAAGATGAATGCTTCATTGGCTGTGTTACCCAAGCAAGGGATGTTCAATTAAATCTGCTCCTTCCTCCCTCCTCCATCACTCTCTCCCTCTCTTCCTCTGTTCATCCAGCCTTCTCTGTGAGCCCTCTTGGCTTTATTACTTTAGATTCTTGAA
Organism: Pseudocheirus occidentalis; assembly: GCA_028646575.1. Taxonomy (NCBI): domain Eukaryota; kingdom Metazoa; phylum Chordata; class Mammalia; order Diprotodontia; family Pseudocheiridae; genus Pseudocheirus; species Pseudocheirus occidentalis. The sequence goes on along the minus strand of CM053598.1, from coordinate 47,141,103 downwards.
AGTCAGCCGCTACCTTATCCACCAAGGACCAGGCTACTATCAGAGCTTCAAGTTGATGGAATGTAATTGACAGATTTAGGGACTGCCACACTGAAGTGTATGGGAAGGGTAGGCTTGGCTGGATGAGGGAGCAGGGAGAGAACAGAATCCCTGGAGCCAGCCTGATTGGCTGATCACCCAATCTCTGATAACTCCTCTTTCTTGGCATAGCTTCAATCAGCCAGACAGCTATCTTTTCAGGGTGCATTTGCTCCTTTAATAAGGAAAAAAAAATCTCCCCTCTAAGACAACAGTGTTTGAGAAGGAAAACAGAAAAGGAGAGTCCAGAAGAATGATTATTATAAGTTTTCTTCCTTTCCCCTCGGCTCTTTGCCTCCTCCCTCGGTCTTTGGATTATATTCTCTCCTAGCTTCAGCTGCTTCAAGAGGAGAGTGGGAAAGGCAGCCAGAGAGGAAGAGATCAAGAATGAGAGGGAAAGTAGAAGAGAAAAATTTCCTAGTTGTCAGTGGCTCAGACCTCAGTGTTGTCTTTGGACAGAGAAGGAAGTCAGATTTCCTTTGAAATTTCTCAAATCTTTTTGCTTTCTTTTTTTTACTACCACTGCTTCCATCTTAATTCATGCCATTATTACTTCTCCCTGAGATGGTGCTGTCTTCTTGCCCATATGTCTTTCCTTAGTAACAAGGGAAGAAAAGGCCTCTGAGCTGCACTCTCAGACAAGAATCTCATTAGCCCAGTTGAGCTCCTCAGCATCTAACATTCCCCACAACTTGACCTTCAAGTAAGGTCCTGCTCTCCAGGATTCCAAGGGCAAGATGCACACCACTTGTCCCAGTAGCTCATGGTCCACACCAGAGGGAGATACACAGACTCACACACACAGAAAGGCTATCTGAGAAAGATGATCCCAGGAAGAAAGAAATCCCATATTCCATAGCAAAGGAAGTCCACTTGGTGCAAGATCCTATGGGGTACAGTATCCTAACTGTAAAACCACACAGGGTTCCTACTTTACAATGACTTATCTAGAAAAGAGAGTGGGGGCAAGATAGAATTGAGGGAAGGAAGACAATGATGGTAGCAGTAATGTTCTCATCATCAGCATGGAATAAGCTTCAAATGATGACTGACATAGTCCAAAGCTACCTACTTCCCTTGGGAGTCGTAGTTCATGAGAGATGTCATTCCAAATGAGTAGTTTGTGAGGCTGCCCTCAGGTTGCCTTACATCTATGACTAAATCTCTGAGGCCATCCCAAATCCCACATCCACTTATTACAGATTACAATGCTGATTACTAAGTATCAAGATCTTATTATGCTTCTTATTTCTCTAATGTCTTCCTCTTGATAGGGACAAGAATCTATGCCCCTCACGCTTTGCCTGGACAATTATGATATCCTCCTAAGTGGTCCTATTGCCCCTAGTCTCAGCCCTCCTCCAATCCAGCCTGCATACTGTGGCCAATATGAGAGAGAAAGTAGAGATGAATTTCCCAATTGTCAGTGGCTCAGACCTCGGTGTTGTCTTTGGACAGAGAAGGAAGTCAGATTTCCTTTGACATTTCTCAAATCTTTTTGCTTTCTTTTTTCTAAAGGACAACTTTCACTGTTTCTAAATACAGGACAATGAATAGGTCTACAAGCAGAAAAAATTCCAGACTCCTTAGCTTGTCATTTAAGGCTTTCCAAACTTGACTCCAATCAACTTTAGCATGCCCCTTCTCTATTAAGTGAAGCTTCCACTCCAACTTGATTTACTGGGTGTCCTCAAAATAAATAATACTCATGGCTTTCACTATTCTCATCCTGACCTCAGAATGTCCTCTACCAGCTTATCAAAGTCAATAGATTGGGAGTAGGGAGAAAGAAAAGGTCAGAAAGCTTGGATTCTAATTCTGACTTGTCCAATAGAAAGTTATTTGACTCTGGGTACCTCAATTAAATAAATTTGATACATAACTTGGTATAGAGAGCAGAGAATAAAGTATGTGGTTGGGAGTAACATGAGAGAAGTAGACTAGATAATACTTTTCTGCTCTAAATGTCTACTAAAACACCTATTTCAAGAAAGAATGGTAAAGTAGAAAAGTTGCATTTGGATTTGAAAGATGGAGGTTCAAATCACAGCTCTAGTACTTACTACCTATGTGACAGTAGGAAGACCACAGTCTCCCAGAACCTTAGTCTCCTTAGCTGTAATATGGGGTAGTAGTGGCTTAGATAGTCTTTGAGTCCAGTCTTTGATTTTACATCACAAATTGTCCCTCCTACAGGAAGTCTCCCTAGATTACTACAGATCACATTGATTTCTTTGAACTTTTACATCCTTTATTGAATATAGTACTCATGTGGCACTCAGTACATCATATATTTACTTGTTTTATTAGTTTTTTAATGCACAAATATGTGCAACTATAATCATTTGAGGATGCAAATAATTATAACAACTCATAGCTATTGCTAAGGCAAATTATGTTGATAATTTTCCTAATATTGAACCAAACTTGCATTCCTGGTATAAATCCCACCTGGTAATAGTGTATAATCCTTGTGATATATTACTGTGATCATCTTGCTATTATTTGGCTCAAAATTTTTCCATCAGTATTCATTAGGAAAATTGGTCTATAATTTTCTTTTTCCGTTTTAGCTCTTCCTGATTTAGGTATCAGCACCATATTTGTATCATAAAAGGAGTTTGGCAGGACTCTGCCTATTTTTCTAATTAGTTTATACAGTATTGGAATTAATTGTTCTTTAAATATTTAGTAGAATTCACTCATGAACCCATATGACCCTGTGAATTTTTTCCTAGGGAGTTCATTAATGATTTAACAACTCATTCATATTGCATTTTATAAAACACTTCCCTATTTGATAGATATTTGCTGCAAGTGTCACTTTCCTGATTTTCCGGATGAGAAAACTGAAACCCGGAAAGGTAAATAGCTTTATCCAAGGTTACAAAGTTAGTTATGTGTCAGAACCGACCTTCATCCCAAGTTCATTGGTTCCAAGGTCACTTAAGGTCACTCTTTTCATTTTGCCACTCAATGTTAATAAGATTGAGTGAAACGTAGGAGGGAGCTCCCAGCACTGTTTGCATCCTCTAAGAACTAGGGAAACTAAATAAAAGTCTCTGACAAAAAAGCAAAGCATTCTTCCCTCCACCTTCCCTAATTTAAGCCTTGTTCATTTCCTACTTGTGACAAAATCAGTTGAGCTAGTCTTGAGAATTTAAGTAACCAGAGGACTGGGAAAGAAAGGGAAAAATAGGGCTCTGGGGTACAGATGGGTGGAGAAAGCCTGGCCAAGGAACAGAAGGACTGGTTCCACCTGCACCAGTCACCAGAAGGAGGATGTTGAACAGGGATTTCCACGAAGTTGTTTGCTAAGAACAAGCTGTGAATTTCCAGATACTTCTTGAAACACCCCCAAGAACTGCAGGTAAAATGTCAAGAGTCCTAGCTGGTTCTCTGGATGGACTCTGTGGAGCACGTCCACACAACTGAAAGCAGCATGCAGCCACGGCTCTCCACCGTTGGCTATTTTTCAATGCATACATTCTCCTTGTGATATTCTAAAGTAGGTCAGAGCCATGACTTAAGTATTCATTCTCAGATATGGGATCATGGTAGGCACAATGTAGGAAGCCTTATGTCTTTCTGAAAAGGGGGGAGGATAAGGTAGAACTTTCAGGTAAATCTGAAAAAACCCTGGGGCCCCTTAGAGATGTCCAATCATTTGGGCCCCAGGAACGATTCAATGGAGAAGAAAGAACCAAGTGTCTGGCTTCTGGTCCAAGCTCTTTCACAAGATCACTGGGTAATCTTGGGCCAATAACAGCAGATCTCAGGTTTATTTTTCTCTTTTTCAACAGAGGAATAACCCCAGCAGCCTTGCCTTCCTCACACAGATGTGTTCATGAAATAAGATAATGGGTGCCAAAATGCTTTGGAAAAAGTTAGAACCATTTGCATTCGGAGTAAGGTATTACTATTATTTATGCACCAATCCACCTAGCATTTCATTTTATTCTAGTGGCAATGGGGAACATCGTGCTTCTTTAATGTGGGTGTTCTTCATCCACTGGTTGTCTGTGAAATTGGTTTCAGGAGCACTGCCCTTCCCCATTAAGTGCATCTCAGTTCTCAGCTGCAGATTGCATCTCTGATCACCAACACAGTAGTAGTCAGTGATGTATGTCTATACCTACCAAGGTATGTCTATACCTTGTACTTCCTGGCTGCAGACTATTGCAGGCAATACACAAAAGCTAGGTCTCCTAGATTCTTTCCTCTTCACCCTATGCATTTTCTTGAATGTCTTGAAAAATGTCTTGAAAAACCATGAACATCCCTATCAGGTATGTGAGTCAATCTATTGCAAAGTGTTCCTGACTTGCCAAACTAGAGATGGGAACCAGAGATTCATAGGGTTGTAGTTTTAAAGGTAGAAGGGACCTTAGAGGCCCTCAGTTTTTTCCAGATAAGTAAACTGAGGAAGTTCACACAACTATTAAGTGCCTGAATCAGGACTTGAATCAGGTCTTCCTGACTAGGTGATGCAATGGATGGAGAGCCAGGCCTGGAGACAAGAAGACTCATCTTCCTGAGTTCAAATCTGGTCTTAGACACTTATTAGTCATGTGCCCTGTCACTTAACATTATAAAATGAACTGGATAAGGTAATAGGAAACCCCTCTAATACCTTTACCAAGAACAGCCCAAATGGAGTCATGAAGAGTTGGACATGACTGACAACAAAACTTTTCTCCTGCCTATAAGTATCTTGACCATGTCTGCTCTGAGAAGCCTGGGTGGGGCCTTCTAGATCTCTGTCTGTAGACACAATTCCACAAAAAGTTAATAAAAGAGAGAAAATGAGACAAATTTTTTTTGAATCTGTCTCCACGCTTGTTTTTCTGCTTCCTGCCCCTGTGAATGGACAAATAAGACAATTGAATGGAAAGACAAGCCTCTAATAAACCTCTGTATAATCACCAGCTCTCAAGAGTTTCAAGAAGGACCTCAGAGATCATCTCATTCAACTCATGCCTGACCAGGTATCTGCTTTATACTGTTCACTGTATATGGTCATTCAGCCTTGTTTCATAGTTTCAGAATCCTACAACTTCCTGAGTCAGTCCATTATATTTTGAGATACGTCTAACTATAAGTTTTTTTCTTTGTTTGCTTTTCCCCTTTAGCTGGTAGCTTCTGGTCTGCCTCTTCATCCACTGTTCCTCCTCTTTCTACCCTTGGAGGCCACGCAGAATTAAATCTAACTCTTCTTCCACAAGAAAGCCCTTCAAATTCATAAATATTTCTACTATGTCCTCTTCCCCTTCAACTCTATTCTTCTCTTGGCTTAACTACAGCAATTACTTTAACTAATACTACCAAGCTATTATCTTCAGTCCCTGACCATCTTTGCTTTCCTCCTCCAGATGTGTTCTTCAGTTTATCAATGTCATTACTTGTGTCCATCAGAATTGAGCTAATACTGTATCAGAACATTGGTTTTAACAGAGGATCTGTGGAGGGATCTTTGAATTTAGATGGGGAAAAATGACATCATCATTTTCTTCAACCTTTAAGTGTAATTTAGCATTTCAGTCAATTGTTTAAAAAAATCATTATTCTTAGAAGGTGTCTGTGGGCTTTACCAGACTGTCAAAGAGGCTCACAACTTAAAAAAATTAAGAGCCCATACTTTAGTGTTTTTCTGACCATGGCAAAGTACAGGGTCCTATGTTTGGGACATGAAGCCTCTCTGCAATGTGCACCCTCTGCTCTAACAAGCCTAGTCCCTTCCTTCCTTCCTTCCTTCCTTCCTTCCTTCCTTCCTTCCTTCTTTCCTTTCTTCCTCCCTCCTTCCCTCCTTTTCTTCCCTCCCTCCCTTCCTTCCCGCCCTCCGTTCATCCTTCCTCCCTTCCTTTCATTTATGTCCCAGTCTATGTAAGATCCTTTCTAGGGTTACATAAGGCAGAGTGGGAAAGTAAAACTAAAGGCATAAAGAGTTTTCCTGCCTATAACATGAAGGAGAATTGGTTTTTGCCCTAGGCATCAGGAAAGGCTTCCTGTAGGACATGGTATTCTGGTAGGATGGCCAAAAAGTGGAAAAGGAAAGTTAGAAGATCAGGGATGAGGAGGTAGAGGAAAGGACATTCAAGGTGGAAAACACATGTAAAAAGAGGAAAGCTTGGATCTTTTCAAGAAACAGCAAAACTTGGACATACAGCAGACAAAGCGGCATTATGGGAGGTAAGGCTAGGGTTGGGAAGAGATCACTGAAGACCTTCATTGCCAGAACAGGCAACTTCGAATTTTTTGGCAAAGAGAAGCCATCAAAGAGTTTGACATGGAAGTCCATGGTATGACAAGAGCAGAGGGTGCTCCAAGAAGGTTAATCTGACAGAATTGTATGCTAAAGTGGAGAAAAAAGAGCTGGGAGGCAGGAAGACCAATCTGGGGAATATAGCAGGGACTTAAATAATAGCTCCCAAAGTGATTTCTTCATAATAACCCCCTTCAGTGGCTAACTAAAGATTTTTTTAATTGTTATTTGTTACTGATAACAAATGATGGCCAGAGAACTGAGTGCTATCATTTCTGATACTCAGAAGAATGAAGTGACTTGCCCACCTAGATTTGTCCACCCACCAAGTAAGTATCAGAACCAAAATTTGAATGTAGTTCCTTCTGGATAAGTTCATCATTCCACTGTACCAGGTTGTACCTAGAATCAGCTAGTTATATTAGGAGTAGTGAAAAGGAAATGCATGAAAGAAGTATGGGAAATAAAATCAACACTGTTTCCTGAATGCACTTTGTACATGCATGACTTTAAGACATTTGTTCATATTCCCTACCTCCCTCTGCCGTTAAACATACTTTCCCTTCCTTTCTACCCATAAAGATTTGATTCAGCTACACAAGCCTGTAGCACCAACACAATATTTACAGTGCTGACAACAACTGTAAATATGCTAGCATGGCGCTCAATTGCAAAATATAACAGGCTCTCCATAAATAAGACAGAAGCAAAAACATTTAATCAGAAAACCAGACTCCCCAAACCAGAAAGCCAAATCCATCATAGGAGAAAAGAAGTTAATACACCACAACAGCACAGAGAGCCACACCATTCTTTAATCTTCCCACAAACCAATGCTCACAAGCCTAGCTGTCTGCCTGGGTGCGTCCTCTCCTCCCTTCATCTGTTACTGCTCTAACTCCCAGCTTCCTGTGGGCTTTGTTTTAGCCTTCAGCAAACTACTCCCACCACAGGCTCCATGTGATGACATTCAGACTATTGGGGACAGAGAAGATCTTCAAAGCAGGAAGGGTCTTTAAATTCCCTTAGGTCTATTTAGGGGTAGAGAAGATCTTCAAATTCCCATTACTATTACAAAGCTTAACTCCAGACCTTAACTGTTCCCTTCTCCTACAGTACTTTGTTTGCTGTACCCATTATGCACTTAACATAAGCTGATTGCTATACTTACTCTAGCAGAGAAAGTAATAGTTGAGTACAAAAGGCCAATTAGGTTCCTGAGGGAAGGGACTGTGTCTTTCCTCTTTCTTTTTCCCAGAACCTAAAATAGGGTTGAGTTTGTAGCTGATATTCAATAAACATTTTTTATTCATCTAAGTATTTATTTAACAGGACTGCTGGCTGTTTGTTACTAGCAATTTTGGCACCTGGGACAAGCAGCATGAAACAGGTTTGGAAAAGAGAGGGATTCTGGGATAATGGCCTCTGTGGGGAGGGGGGAGGGCAGAGGACATTATTTTAACTAATGAGTCTTGCTAACTAGGTGCTAAGTGCAATTGTTTCCAACCTGCTACAGCAAATGCTATTCAGTTCCTACACATTTTGATGGCCTGGGAGAAAGCCCTAGTGACCACGCCTTAGTTTTGACGCTGCTGGTTCTTTAGATTTTGAGACAGGGGCAAGGGTGGCTCTGAGGGACAATGGCCTTGACTGACTACGGCTCTTCCCTGGAAGGAGAATTACTACTAATAGGAAGATTAAAAGGAACAGTGTGCTCTGCCTGCTAACCACACCTCTTCCCTTTCTCTCTCCTCCCCTTCTCACCATCCCCAGGAAGGGAGGAGGGCTGAGGAGTTGGCAGTGGATCTGGGCTGAAGCCTGTGATGATGAAGCACTGTCTCACCCTGATGTTTTCACTGGTGCCACCGCACAAGGCTGTCTGGAAGCAGCTTTATAGCTGCTGGCTTTGTGTCCCTGCTTTCTCTAATGTACGGTCACTTTATTAAACTCAGTGGGTTCACACACTCATTGCCCCCTCCTCCCTTCCTCCAAGATAGGCTGAGCTCTGGAGTCTTCCCCTCCGCCCTCCACATCCTGCATAAATCAGAGCAGAGTGAGGGGAAAAATAAACTGTGAAGGAGGGAAGCTGGGGGATTCATCACCAGCCCCCACGATGAACAGACCCATTTGGCAGGGCTCCTGTCTCCTTTATCCTCCCCTCTCCAGCCCTTGAAAGAGAAATCTGTTACCAAGAAGAATCTTTTGCCAGAACTGCTAGTCATTTATCTGGAGTATTAATATGCCAGCCACTTGTGACCAAGCCTGTGACACTGATCACTTAAGCCCCAGATGATTCCTCTCAGGGAAGGATGCTCGGTGCTCTAGGAAGCTAATGAGTCCCCTGCGGTGCATTCTGGTTACCTTTTGTTTAGATTTGTGAGCACTTCTTTCAGAATCCCAGCCAAGTGGGCTCCCCTGACAGGTATCTCTGTGATAAGTGAGGACGAACTGACAAACAGAATCGAACTCAGTCCCCAGGGAGGCCAGCTGGCTCCCTTCCCTCATGTCAGGGAGCTTACAAAAGGAGAACAAAACTCAGACCAGCCCCTAAAGAGATTCAAAAAGAACAGTCCTTCCATGCCAAATACCCCTCAGGCTCCCCACACCACACACAGCACACACACACACACCACACAGCGTGCACACACACATAAACACACACTACACAGCGTGCACACACACGCACAAACACATACCATACACCCACACATACACACCACACGCATATACACACCACACAGCGTGCTCACACATACATAAACACACACCATACACCCACTCATACACACACACACACACACTCACAATGTAGCAATACCTCTAAAAGGTAGAAACCAACAGGTCTCGTATGTTCCTGCACATTCTCTCAGGTCCTGTTGGAGACATCGCCTCTCCTAAGAAACCTTCCCAGATCAAACCAATTAGAACCAATCCTTCCCACCTTGGAACTCAAAGCTCTCGCTTTCTGTGTCACTTACTTGGTGGTAAAATATGCCCTGCCTTGTCTCCTCTCTTGTGTTGTGGTCCTACAATTTAACTTACTTAATCTTTTTGTTGATTGACTAGTGAAAGAAATTTCATTAAAGGCAACTGTAAAGCAGCTGAAAGGGCATCTGCATTTTCTTTTATTCCTGCCCTTTTAAGGCATCAAGGCCAGAGTATTATTGATTAAGGAAATGGGCTTCAAAGGGAGATTATATACAGCCCTTGCTCTCTGCCTCTATTCTTTCAGAACATTCTCTCCAGCCCCCAGCCTTACCTTTAGTCATCCCAATTGCCACTAGGGACACATACTACCCTTTTCAGACACCAGGTCTTTCATTCCAGAAATCTTCTCCCAACACTCCAATTATCCAGGTAATTTAGATTCAGCTCTACTGAGAATGAGAGTCTCTTTTGGTTATTTTGGCCTCTCAGATGTCCATAACGCTCTCCCTGGGCAGGCTGCTTCAGCAACAGACTTGCTTCTTTTTTGTATCTTCCCTTGGAAATTTTTATTCTGGGTGTCTTCCCCCCCAATTTTCTGGCTGGTGCCTATCATCAGAGATAGGATACTGACTAGAAGTATCTTAAAGTGAATCTGCCAGTCCTGTGCTGATCAAACTCACTACTTTCTGCCTCAGAGAGTTCCTTGTGGAGAGCACAGGACCCCAGCCATCCCACATTTTAATTCAGAGAAGCATCAGAACTGGGAGATGTCTGAGGGTCATTCTGCTAGACCATCATTGATTCCATTTCTTCCCTGGTTCTGTCCTTTCTTTGCTGCCTCCACCCCCTATTCTGTCTCATTTTGCATCTCTGGCCTTTCCTTGTATGAGCTAAAATATGCCAAAGAATGATCTATTGTTTTATCCATTATCAGACTCTCAGACACTTGTGAAAACCTCCTCTTAGTCACAAAACTATTGGAACAGACATATAATAAGTGGCCAGCATGGAGATGAGCTATCTACAGGGAAAAAATTCAGGAGTTTCCAGGTTTCTTACAAGTCAGCCAGTAGGTGACATCAACTCCCTTCATTTCCACTCAAATTAATTCAACAAATATTTAGTAAGCATGTATGATATGCAAATCACTGCCCCTAAGCGCTAGATTCAAAGCCATGGTACCCAGTCTTCTAGGAAATCTCTCTCAATGGCAATCACATTAAGCTGCTAACTCATTACTGTTGCAAGGACACCCAAAATCCATTGGCACATCAGCAATAGCTAAACTTCCCAGCTTTGTTGAGTCATTTCCAGTTCTTCCTTACCCCATTTGGGGTTTTCTTGGCAAAGATACTGGAGTGGTTTATCATATCCTTCTCTAGTTCATTTTACAGAGGAGAAAACTGAGGCAAAACAGGGTTAAGTGACCTGCCCAGAGTCACACTAAGTATCTGAGGCTGCATTTGAACTCAAGAATTTGAGTTTTCCTGATACCAAGCTCATTTTTCTATTCTCACTGTGCCAGCATTGGTTGTCAATCAAAGTTCTCCCCCCACCCTTTTCCATATTGGTTTTCTCCCTTTTTATTGAATTATTAATTTCAGTATCATACGCACTTTCAAAAGTAAAATAATTTACTTCCTGTTCATGCAGTACTATTTGTTAGACCTCTCAAAATTCCTCTACAGTGAGGAGAAGTCAGAATGTAATCCCTGCAGGGCATAGATGGGCAAACTGAAGTTCTGGTTGAAAGCTGTTTCTTAGCCTAACTCCCCTGACCCATCCAGTCTCCTGCCTACTTGTTTGTTCCGGATCACTGTGATCTATCCGATAGCAACACAACAACAGAGAAGGCTTTGTTCTGAGAGGGAAGGAGACTCAGAATGTGGACTTGCTTCAGGATTGGGCTTGATTCAGGGGCAGATAATAGACTGAGAAAGATTTGTCTGTTACTCTAGACTCTCAGATCTGTCAGTTTGGAATGCTTCTATCCAGAATCTAACCAGTTTCTGGCCCTGCTCCTCCTTTCCATGACTGACCTAAAATGTTGTCTTTATCTAGATTCTTTCCTTCTGCTTTGACCCCTGAGCTATCCCATTGAACCCTGTAGCCTTGGAGAGAATTATTGTGCTTAGGCTTAGAGGTAGAACCCTGAGACATAGGATAGCCAGAAATCCATCTATTCCAAGACCATGGAAATGCCTTTGGACTTGTTGGGTACAATGCAATGGATCCAGGACTAGATTCAGTGGTCAGTTTCAAGATTAGGAGTATTTGCAAAGCATAAGTCAGTATACTTTTTCATGGGGCTACACTAAGGATCAAATTCAATTTTGAATGTAAAATTATTTGAACATAAATTGCTCCATGAAAAATAATTGTTATTACTCCTCCATGTGAAGTTTACCCAAAAAGGGAGCATGATGTTTCTGGTACAAGTGATGTGTGTGTGTATGTGTAAATATATCCTGAAAATTAGCACTACACCAAAGAAATGCAGAACTATGGGAAGCCATACAAGCTGTATGAGGCCAAGATACCTAGTAATCTCTCAGTCAGCATAATGTCTGCTCGTGTGTCTTTCTCCTCATCTTGTTCCCTCTCTTTATACCATTCCTAGTCTCCTGGAAATCCATGTTTCTCAGGCAGTAGAATGATGTTTAGCTTGGCAGGGTGGTGAAGATGACACATACTAGACCTTAATGAAGGTCTAGAGAGTTGTTACTATTACTGGGAGCTGGTTATGTCATGAGAATGTTCTCACATGTCAGAAGGTGTCCTCATTTCTTTCTGTCTGATCTAAATAAAATCCAGATTTAGCCAGGGTGGTGATTTTTTAAGGCGGAAGTTACAAGCCAAGACATATTCTTGACTAGTTGTGATGTGTGAGGTCACAGAGGGGGCATAATGATCGTGTATGGGGAGGGCCAACTTTGGGTTTTCAACCTACACTTACTTCTCTGTGGAAATAATGGCAGGACTCAGGGAGACCCTTTTTTTTTCCTTGTAGGAATTTGGTATTGACTATAAAAATGATTTCAATATCTATACTTCATCAGTCCATCACAGCTTCGAACCTCTCATCAACCCTACTCAGGATGCTTAAAAATCAAAGGGATAGAAGGACACGCGATAAAAAAGAACATGAAGATAACAGAGCTGAAAGTCTCAAGGTCAGACAACTAGAGTGAACTAACAGCAAACTTTCCCTACTGGCTTTGAGTTTTGTGAGTCTACTCACCCTGCCCCATAAGCAATGAGCTCTCCACTAGGAGAAATGGATGGTCCCTGCCAACACAGCCACAGAATAGAAAAGTATAGGCTGTAAAAGTTTTGGTCTGCCCTGAACACATGGCTTATGCTATAAAGGGGAGCCAAAATTGAGATGTAGAGTTCCTGAGTCCTTCATTTAGTGAATGGCCTTAGTAGATGGAATGAGTCAAACATCAATTGGAAACTGTATTATATTTCCTCCAATCTTTTGCCTGTTTTCAGAAAGAGTGCCTAAGGAAAACTAAACAAGGTGATTGTGTCTTTCCTGGAGGGCCTGGACTCAGGACATTCCTATATTCTGTATGGTGGTGGACTAGGTTTAGAAGTTGTAGATGAGGAACTGCAAGAGAAATATTTTAACATGCATTATTTAATCATTGATTCTATAAAAAGGATGAAAATATAATCTACAGTATTCCTTCTTGTTCACACAGCAAACTAACTATTATGTCTAGGACATATTAAAAGGGGTCAGCGAAATATAGCAGCCTGAGGGAGGAGGTGCAGTTTTCTGGTACGTGTGGAAAGAGAGCTAAATATAATTGGGTGAACCTATAGTAATTATGCCCCTAGACTAACAAGACAGTGTTGCCATGAAGAAATAGGAAGAGTTTTTAAGATAGAGGGTTAACTGTCTTCTAAAAATGATAGCTTAGAAATGCCCCATTACTCCTCCTCCAAAAGTGGAGTGTATAGGGCAACCATGGGAATTCTAAAGTCTATGTCCTTTTTAGTGAATAAAATCAGGTTAGTGGCTAGCAATGCCACCTCGTGGATAATGGAAAAACAACCTGTCAGGTACAGTATAGCCACATCAAATAAGATGTGAAATCTTATTTGCTGATGGGAATAACAATAATTCCTCGGTTAAATTCATCGTATCTTCCTAAGATCTTAAGGACCTGCCCTTCCCTTCTATCCTTTGGGAGAACAGGGGATGTGAAAAACTATAGGAAGCTTTCCCCTGATTGCCTTTGGCAAGACAACTGGGATTGAGGTAGCTATGATGTAGACTTGTAGAAGATTGTGAAAGCTGGTAGAAAAGTGAAAAAGTAGGGATAGAAAATTTGGTTAAATGGACTCTCCTCCGTACTCTAATCTTGCCCTTCTAAGATCCAAAACTGTTACTAAGCACACAATATTATTGAGCATATATCAAATAGTGCATTTCTTCCTTCCAAGTAGGTATATTCCTCCTTTCTGATAATCTGGCCACCAGGATTGAAATATATACTGACTGAACCACTTGCAAGATATTTTGCAATATAATGAGTGTGCCAGTCCATTTATCTCAAGTCAAATGCTAAAGAAACTAGCAGACAAACTATCTGTTTATGTATCTAGCCACTTCAGTTTTGAGAGTTTTCCATTGATTTGACATTCATCTTGAACTTAGATTGAAGTTCCCTTTCCTGCCAGAACCACAGAAACAAGTCCAAAATTAATCCCATAAGCTTTGGTGTTCACTTATACGAAGATCAGAAAAGACTCTTTTGTCCTTTTTCCCTGTGCCAATGTGTATGAGTTATAAGAGATTTTGTGCACTTTAACTCACCTATGTAACATTCACTTCCATGTAAAAAGATATTTAGGGACATTGTATGCCTAAACTGCCTATTTGGATGGGGCTAAGGTCAAATAGTGGAAAACAGGACTAAAGCTAGATTTTCAGCTTTGTAGAGTTGATCACCCCCCAAGTGGAGCTACAAGGGCATTTGGCAGGTGATACTCAATACAAACCACATTCTATACACATAGTATCATTCAATGGAAGCAGCTAATAACATGTCATGATGTAAAGAGCATATACAATTCAGGCACATATTTATGCATATATAATATAGGAGAAGAGAGAAAGCAGCAGTTATTACAATATGAATTTGGAAGAACCAGTATCAGATACACCCAAATGCTGGTGATCTTATCCTACCCATTTGCTTCCACTCAAATGAAGTGTCTAATCACTGCACAAAACAATGCTGTATTTTTCTGTTGTAACTCTCTCAGAACCATGAGATATAAGAAACCCATTCCCCTAGAGTGCAAGGACTACATCTGTTAGTGTACAATTATGTGAACTGATGTCTCTCCCCCTCAGACACTGGGCATTTGAGTAAAATACATATAATGCTATACCCCGTACACTTGGACCTGATCTTCCTATAATCAGGGTACTTGAATCTGCAACTCAGAGTAAGTAGCAAACTCTTTCTGAGGCTAAATGTTGGCATAGGACCAATACTCAACAAGTACTATAGAGGAAGTTGAAAAGAAATTTAAAGAGAGAATTCAAGGGAATGGCAAATTTTTGAGAGGAAAACATTTGTACAGTCCCATGAAAGGTGACACTACACTGACTTTTGAGAATTGTGTTCTATTTAAAAATCAAAGAACCTTCTTCTCTATTGGCAAGATGACTGCTAGACATCTAGTGAGGCAGTAATTGAACTGATTGATGCCTTGCTGAGTACCAGCTGCTTAGTAGGGATCCTGGAGGGGAAGCAGATTAAACAGAGTAAAGGTCTCAAGATGGGTGTTTCCAGGCAGTGTGATTAGTTTGGAGAGGCTATTTTATTTGGGCCAAAATATGAGATTAATCTAGTTTCTGCCAGTCTTGATCCTAGGGAGTGGAGAGCAGGGAGCAGGGTGTACACTCCAAATAAAACCTAAAGTAGAATTCAATGCTTAGAGGGCAGGGCTGTTTTTTGGTTTTGTATTCCAAGTGCCAAGCATCTACTGAAAACATAGAATGAATTCACTAAATGTTTGTGGAAATGAATTGAATAGCTCTGACATGGAACATGGAGAGAAATATAAACTCATCTTTCTCCATATTATGGCCCTGGAAACTCACTTTCTATTGTCCTTGGTGAAACCTTTCTATTCCTATTTAATTACCAAGACCAAATTTCTCTAACTGGATTGAGGCAGATGGTGTATTGGTTGCCTACTAGACTAATATCACACCCAATAGCATGCAACCAGAGGCTAAGCTACACTGACCTCTTGATCACCTATAAAACCACATCATCGGGAAAGAAAGGACTAAATGAAGAGTTACTTGTGTTGTATGGTCTTGCAGTTGGGGGTCTAGGATTGACTCTAAAATTAAAAATAAATCATTATTATTAATACTAAGGATGATGATTATTATAAAGAAGAATGATGACATACTATAAATATCATGTCAGCCTTAGAGTCAGAAAGACCTGAACTTTGAATATCTGTCATCTGAAGACCAGTCATCAAGATCATCATAAAGTTGTCTGCAGGTTACCAAAATATAAGGTTACACCAACTTTCTCCCTTTCCCTTCAAAATCTTCCTCTGGGCTCCATTTCAGGTTGGTCTGAAGTCCCTTTAATTTTGATTACATTTTGTTTCCACAGAATTGTAATCACTGTCTGCCCTGCTCTGATTCTATTGATTGTGCCTTGCATTCACAGATGCTTTCTTTCATCTTTCATAGATTTTTAAAAAATGTTCATGATGCCTCCAATTTTCTTTACATGATTTATATTTTATTCAGTCATAAGTGGTCATAGTCACTTCTCAATAACACCCTTCCCCCTTCCTAAAATCCTCTCTTAGCACTAAGACTAGTTAAGAAAACAATGTAACCCATAGACCGTAACATTTTTAGCAAAAGGAATGAAGTGTGTTTCATCATTAGTTCTTTGGAATCATGATTAGGCATTATGCATAATTAAAATTCTGGTATCTTTTGGCATTATTTTCAGTTACAGTCATCAAGAGACTGCATCCTGAGCCATCACAAGTCATCTTGACTTTTGTCTTGCCAATGGATTCTGATGACTGGAGGAGAGAATCAGGCTGATGACTTTGTACAGCTATACTTCACTTAAAATCTGATTCATTAGCAAGCCAAGACATCACCCTTGTGATGACCCATCAAGAAAGAAGGATCACCACCATTACCACCGTCATTACCACAATTACCACCACCTCCTTCAATATATATTGTATATTGTTTTCCTGATTTTGCTTTCTTTGCTCTGTATCAGTTCAAGTCCCCAAATAAATATCTCAATATATATCTACATAGTCTGATAATGTATTGACATGTATGTGTCTTTCTACATTTTATATTGATCAACTCTCTATCAGGAGGTGAATGCTATTTCTTCATTTTTTGCTCTTTTGTAATCATGGTCTACCATTGCATAAATCAGACTTCTAAAGTGCATCAAAGTTGTTTTTCTTTATAATGTTGTTATCATTGTATAAATTATTCTACTGGTTCTTCTCATTTTGCTCTGTCTCATCTCATACTGGTCTTCCCAATTTCCATTAAAACTATCCATTTTACAGTTGGGTCCCAGTTAATGCAAATAATTAATCTCCTGAAGTGGTTAGATGTATTCACTCACTATTCAAAGTTACAATTATGTAAAATATAATTAATGGCTCTAACCCAATGGAAATATGCAGTGTGAATTCAAATAATGCAAACACCAGGGGTTGCTTAGGGTTTGCACTAATTATGATCTAGCTGGAATAATTTCTTATGACACAATAATATGCTGCAATCTGTAGCTCTTTGTAGCTATTGCCCAATGACCAATTTGTTTAGTCATTCCCCAATAGGAGGATAGTCCCTTTGCTTCCAATTTTGGGGTGCCACAGTAACTCTCAAAAACAATCTGATAAATCATAAGTGTTGTGATCTTCATGAGGAGAGAATATGTTCACAATATCACTAACAGCTACTTTAAGTATTCAGTTACCTGAATATGTATCTGTAACTGTACAATTGAAACGAACCCTCACCCAACAACACGAACCCTAAAGAAGAACCATGACCTATTTTGAAAAAGCAGAACACAGGAGAAAGGTGAAAAGAAAGGAGAGAGATATTTCTCCTAAGCTGGCTGGCAAGGAACTCAGTTGTAATGGTAATGGAATTTGGAGATGCCCCTGTATTGGCTTGGTTTTTGGGTTGAGTGTTAAAACCCAGAGCTTGTGAATCCCACTTGTGGGATGGACTTGTTGACATGAAGAGAGAAGGCTGAACTGGGAGAAGCCATGAATTGGGAGAGAGGCCCAAGCTGAGAGAAGGCCAGAAGTATCCAGTATCAAGAAGCCTGAGTCACTGAGAGAAAGACTGCTGAGGGTCCGTTGGAGCTGCCCAGGACTTTTGAGAACTGACACCTGGAGCTGCCGAGAACTGAGGAGGGATGGCTTTGATGCCAGTATTTTGTTTGTCTGTTTTGATGTTGTTTTGCCAGATTTACCTGCTGGTGAAGGACAGTGCTGTTGTTGTAGAGGTCCTGGAACCTTGCTATTGGTTCAGAACCCCTGAAGGAGGATTTTCTTGTGGTATGTTTATAGAAATCCTGGAAGAGGGCCTTGCTGATATTTTCAGGGTTTCTGAGATTGTTCTATAAGCAGAGAGTGACTCGATGAGGACACTGGCTATGGCTTTGTTGAGCCTTGTCTCCCTAGGAACTGAGATTGCTGAGGGCTTGCCTCCAGTGAAGATGAAAGAAGGGCCTTTCCTTGGGCTTTCAATGCTGAGATGATATCTTAACATTGTTGTAACTTAAGGGTGGATGGCCTTTTGTGCTCTCCTGCCCCTTTTGAGAAAGTGCTTGGTGTTAATGGATGGTATTGTAATTCAGTAGTGTCCAGGGGTGGGATACCTGGACCTTGGTACTTTACAATTGAATTGAGAACTTACTTGTTAAATGAATGAGCTACGCTGTATTTTGACTTTCTCTCTTCTGTGAATGTTTTGCTGAATCAATGTGTCTTGGAAGTTGCCTTTGCTTGGCATTACATCAGCTCATACAATATCAAAAACAAACAAACAAAGCTAGGAGGGCATGCTCATGAGCCCTATGATGGAGTTTGCTGGGTACTGGTGACGAAATAGAACAGAATTCAGTGGGACTGTCATGTGCTTTAGTGCCTATCATATCATAAGCATCTGATTAAAATCACCAGACCTGATGCTTTTCCCCAGGCCAGTGACTGCACAGGGACATTTTACCTAATCTCCTAACTCACAATATAGTAAAGGCATTGCAACATTTGCATCAGAAATGAGTAGAGGTTCACAATTTTAATCCTGGAAGGGTCCTTGGTAGGATCATATATCTGGAGTTGGAAGGGACCTCAAAAGTCAGTTACTCCCACTCCTCCATTTTAAAAATTAAGAAACTGACAAACAAATGTTAAGTGCTAGCCTGAGGTTACACCTGTGTTACAGGAACAAAAACCAGGATTTAGGTCCAGATCCTTTCCAAATACATTGGCTTTCCATTATACTATTCTGCCTCCCTAATGATGGGGTAGAAGCTTATAGGAGGTGCAGGAAACATGACATTTGCACACAATGGAAGAGACCACTTCCAAATAGTTATTTTTTAAAGTAAAAATAAAATTGCATTACCTTTGTCCTGGTAATATTCTTCCTATTCTCTTGAAGCTATCACTTTTTGGGCAGATTAGCATCACTTCTTAAGCCTCTGATGAAATGTGTGTTCTGTCATATGGTGGTCTAGAGTTTATAGATTTCTGATGCTGGTGGAGAGATCCTTTGGGACCTTGGATAAATGGGATCCATTTCTGCCTAGATTCTTAGGAGGGAAAGTGTTCAAATCCTGGCTTCTCCTGAAAATACCATCTCTTTAAGTGACAGAAATGAATGGAGCTAGCATGTCTTCGACTCCTTTACAGATATCTGTGGAGTAAAGACTGGATTCCATAAGACTCAGGAGGAAAACAGCATAGTGCTAGAAAAATAGTGTGGAAACTTCATCTAGTCCCATTCACAGTCAAGACTGGAGTGTCCATCCAAGCAGATATTCTCTAGATTCCAGTTGAGTAGAAATGAGTAGGTTAATATGACCAGTCTACACTTGTCACAGATAACAAATTGTCATTTCTCACAACTGTGCTGCATAATTCTAATTAGTCATTTTTGACCCTGGTTTGCTTTTGGCTCCTAACAGGAAAAGAGCATCAATTCAGAGCAACAACTAGAAAACATGAAAGCTTAATAAGAATGATTGAATAAGTGATCTACAATGGTACTAAGTGTGCACTTCTGCTGGCCCCACAATGGGTATGGTGTCAAATATAAGAACTATGCCAAAAAATTATGTCATAGAGCCTACCGTGGCACTGTGTTTGTTACTGGTGGGATGGTCCAGTTGGGGCATAAAAGCTTCTAACTGTAATGTGTTAGTCCAAGAGCAAAGAAAATAAAAAGGTGAGTTGTATAGGGCAGAAAGATCAATCACAAGATAAGCAAGCACAAAATATTGAGTAAATTGGGGTCCAAGGCTAAAAATATTTCTGGGGACCTAATCTGGGAACACTGTATAAATAGGAATTAAATGCTAAGGAGTAAAGAATAATGGAAAAGACAAGTTAAAGTTCAAGGAAGGTTACAGTCCAGAGAGGATTCAACTTTTTTAGCAAAGCATTCATATCTGTTTATCATGTTCAGTGGAATACACCAGAGTTTTTCTGAGTCTTGGCATGTTATGCTAACCCCACCTGTCTAGTTCTGAATGAGCTTCAGCTGTGGACAGCTCCCTGCCCTATCCAGGATTTCCAGCGTAGGAAACAGCTGTGATTGAGTGATAGAGGACATAGAACAGATACAAATGCCTATTTTTTTGGACAACACCTGATTTCCATTTTGTCTCTTTTCCCACACCCACCCCCAAGTTTTGATGCCCTGGTTCCTTCCCTTGAAGAATAAACAGCTGCCCATGACTATAGAACATAGGTCTGCAAGGCTTGTCTATGGCTGTTGGTCATTAACCCTTGACTTTCTGCCACCTAGAGCAAGAAAAGAAAAGAAAAGAAAGGGGGTGGCTAGGTGGAGCAGTGAATAGAGCACTGGCCCTGGAATCAGGAGTACCTGAGTTCAAATCTGGCCTCAGACACTTAACACAAAAAACTAGCCGTGTGACCTTGGGCAAGTCACTTACCCCCAACTGCCCTCCAAAAAAAAACCAAAAATAAAAGCAAAAGATAATTTTGCCATCTACCCGCTTCATGAGAAGATCCAGAAAACATAATTAATGTTTTCTACACCAAGAATCTGGTTCTGTTTCAGCACAAAGCTTCCTTGTAAGTGGAAGTTAGTGACAGTAGGCAGGGACATCCCACAGAGAAGATATTCTATTTCTTAATATGTAAGTGGAATAGAGTTTTTTTCCTTCTTTCATTATTGACTGTTTCAATCTCCTTGATGTCCAATGGACTCTTAAAAATCTTCTCCAGCACCACAATTCAAAAGTGTTGACTGTGTGGCTCAGCTTTCATTATAGTCCAACTCTCACAGTCATACATGGCTACTGGAGAAACCATAGCTTTGACTATTCAGATCTTTGTTGTCAAGGTGATGTCTTTGCTTTTTAGTATGCTATCCAAATTTGCCATAGTTTTACTTCCAAGGAACAAGCATCTTTTAAATTTCATGACTGCAGTCACTGTCTGCAGTGATCATTGTACCCAAGAATGTAAAATCTGATACTGCTTCCATTTCTTCTCTTTTTATTCGCCAAGAAGTGATGGAACCAGTTGCCAAGATCTAAGTTTTTTATGTTAAGTTTCAAGATATCTTTTATACCCTCTTCTTTCACCTTCATCAAGAGATTTCTTAATTCATCTTTCTTCCCTCCAAAGTATTATGAGCTACATATCTGAGATTGTTGGTATTTCTCCCCTCAGGAGATGGGCAATATGATCTGGTACTCCCATCTCTTTGAGGACTTGCCACATTTTGTTGTGATCCATACAGTCAAAGGCTTTGATGTAGTAGATGGAGCAGAAATAGATGTTATTTTCCCCTGGAACTCCTTTGCTTTCTCCATAATACAACTGAAGCTGAAGAAATTAATAAACTAAAAAAACACCAATCTGTATCAAAAAATTATTGCAAATTTTTAGATCTCTGTCTGCAAAGAAGTAGAATAACTGAATAATAACTGTAAGCAGATTCCAAAGGAAAAAAAATTTCTACAAAAACTACATGCGTAACTAGAAGAAATTAAGGAAAAACTGAACTAAAAAAGTTCTCAAGGAAATAACTGGTGATAGGAAAATATCTTAGAATAGAAAGTGGCAAACCTTATCCAAGTAATAGAGTTTCTGAAAACTAGAATAGGCCAAATAGAAATAAATGGCTCCACAAAAAAGCAAGAAATATTAAAACAAGATCAAAGGACTAGAAAAATAGTAAGATATCTAATGTAAAAAACAATTAGCCTGGGAACTAATTCAAAGAGAGATAACTTAAAGACCATTGTACTCACTGATAACCATGATTTTTTTTTAAAGACTAGATGCTGTCATTCAAGAAATCATAAATGAAAACTGCCCAGATCTATTAGAACCACGGGTCAAAATGAAAACAAGAAGAATCTTTTTATCACCTCATGAAAAAAACCCAGAAAATGAAAAGTTTGAGAATATCATAGCAAAAATCCAGAATTCTGACTTCAAGGAAGAAATATTGTGACTATTCAGAAAGAAGTGGTTCAAGTACTGAAGGGTCATGCTCAAGATTATATGAGACCTGGAAGCTACAACTTCAATGAGAGGAGATCTCAGAATAAAGTATTCTAAAAGGAAGAAGATACAGGCTTACAAATAAGAATAACTTACCAAACAAAACTGAACATAATCTTGTGTTGGGTCTCTTGTTGGTAATGGAGTTATGCATGATTGGCTCGCTGTGGCGAGGGCATAGCCAGGGGAGGGGCCCTAAGGGGCCCTGGAGAAAGGACTTAAATACAGGCTACCCGGAGGCAGAGGGAGTTCCAGCCATGCCAGGCTTAGAAAATGTAGCTAGAAGCAAGTCCTGTGTCCTGAGTTTTCTGTGCAGCTGTTTCTCCCAGAGTAAGTGGGAGCCGGGGACGCCCGAAGCCTGTTGAGGAAGGGTATAGGGGAGACCTATACATCCTGACCCAAAAATCATAGCAATCCTGCAAGGGGAAAAGTGGATCTTTAATGTAATAGAGAGCTTTTAAATATATCTGATGAGAAGAACAGAGCTTACTATAAACTTTGAGATATAAATTCATGATTATATATAATACTACTATATATAATACTACTGTACTTATGAAATGAAAAAGGAGATAGTTTCAGAAAAACCTGGGAAGGAACTGATGCAAAATAAAGTGAGTAGAGCTAAGAGAACTTTCTATGCATTAAGAACAATGATGTAATGATAATCAACTGTGAAAACTTTACTCTGATCAATACAATGATCTATAATAAAAAAGAAAAGAAAAGAAATATATAAATGAAAGAATCTATATACCTGTGAATGATCAAGGACCTGTAATTTCATCAGTGAAAACTCCAAATGTGGAAATTCCTTCCATCAATACATATTGACAATTAACCTATAATATATAGTTTTACTATGCTTCCACAATCACTGAGAAATTAAGATCTTTACTAATGGTCATACAACTAATGTAAGAAGCAAAACTTGAGTCTGGATCTTCCTGATGTCTAATTTCCTACTATACCACTTTGGTTCTCAAAACATTGTTTGTACATGGGGGAAGGGAGGGCTTCTTTTTAAAAAGATTGTTTTCTTAAATGATACATCCAGATTTTCAAATTACTGATATAGGTCTTATATGTAGACTGAGTTGGACTGATCAGGGAAGGTCAGGGCAAACTGGTTAGTGAGTCTCAAGGTATGCTAAAGTATAAAAATATCAGTTGCCTTGGCTTATCCTCTTTTTCTTCCCAGGAACTTTTTGCATATTGTTTGTAAGTAAAATGAATATACAATGTTTTGAACTTATTGATTACTTCAGTGGGTCTGTGAGTTGATTAAAATGGATATTCCTATTCTGCTCATTCATGCCTTACCACTCAGAAAATAGAGTGTTATAAAGTACAGGGCACTGGACCTGGAGTTGTGGAGACCTGTATTTGAATTCTGTCTGTGACATTTACTGGATCTGTGACTTTAGGCTAGTCACCTAACCTTTCTGTGTCTCAGTCTCCTCATCTGTAAAATAAAGGAATAAGATTATAAAGACAATATTGAAGGACTTTACAACTCTGATCAATACAATGACCAATCATGGTTCCATGGGCTACCCATGATGATGATGCAGGCTATCTACCTTAAAACAGAAATGAGACATATATTTATGGACAGAGCCAAAGAGGGAATTTGTTTTGCTTGATTGTGTATATTTGTTATGAAGGTCTTTTTTACCCCTTCTTTTAATAGGGGTGGAGGTATGGGAAGGAAAGTAAAAGGTTTTTTTTTAATTAAATACTATCAGGAAAGGGGAAAGAGGGAAGGGAACTCAGAAATTTTAAAAATGAATGCCAAAAATTTTTGTTTACCTGTAATTGAGAAAAATATAATAAAAATTAAATATCAAATAAAGACAAAAGCTGAAAAAAGAAAAGCTTAAAAAGAATTGAAAATGACAGCCAAAAAATTATCCAGCTTTTATTGTTTAAATCAGTGCTAGATCATGCTAGTTCTTTCAAAATCTTCAGAAATGACATATCTTTAAAAAACTGTAATTACTGGATCAATTGAATGAATGAATAAAAACATTTAGTAACAAATTACTTTGCTAAAAAGAAAAATAGTTCTTAAGCTTATGAAGCTAACATTTTAATATGAATGACCACACCTATAGAAAAGTGGTATTTTATAGAGAAGGGTATTTTAGTTCTTGAAATCATAATAGGCAAGTGGAACCACCTGGTTATCAATTGAAACACCTTTCCAGAAGCAACCATAGTACTGATTTGATTACTGTTCCAGAACAAGAGATAAAAAGTCGATAAGGAGGAAAAGTGGGACAAGAAGATGTCTAGGGTGGAGCATGGTTGGGGGTCTGGGAGCAATGAGATATAATAATGTACTCTCAGCAGTTAGGGCAGCATGGTCCCAAGACAAGACAGCAGTAGAAGAAACAATATGGTCACATGTCAGGCAGATGACCTGGGTAAGGCATCAACTTAAAGGAAATTTGAAAGATCTCATCTGTCACCACTACCAGGAAGAAAGGCAATTCATCTATGTAGAGTGATGGTAGTAGCTTCTACCAATAGCTCTAAAAAAAAGCATCACACAGAGGCTATTTATAGGATACAAAATCAGAGGGAGACCAGGCCTCTGAGTTGATTTTAGAATGGTCTATTATAACCATACCAGGAATACATTAAATATGCCTATAGACAGATAAACCTGTCCACTGACACACCAATGTGCAGAGGATAGTACCATCAATTGGGAGACTGTAAGGGCCTTGTGGGAATTTTCTTGCCTATAAGCTCAGATGTGAAATGATTCTTCTACCATATCTTGTTTTATAGATAGAACCTTGCCTATGTTTGATATCCTTGTTAACCCAAAGGTATTAAAGAACAGCTTTTCCAAAGACATAGGGACCTTTTGAGGGAGATAGAGTCAGATTTTTACTTTTCCCTGAGTGACTTGGGGAGAGTCACTCTTGCAATTGTACCCACGTCCTCATCTCCAGCACCAGAATTACATCTCCAAAGTGGTTGAAGAAGAGCAAGAGAATCATATTATCTATCTTTGTGGAAGAGCTTCATAGCTCCTAAGAAGTCTGTCATACTGACTAAGGGAAATGCTGAAAAGTTTAGCATCTGACTTGTACCAATTCCCTCAAAAGAGCCTTCAGCTCCCCTGAAAGCAGTGAGGCTAACAAGTGCTAGAAACAGAAGGGGTTTTGTTTATCAAAAGAAGGCATAGAAGAGAATCACATCTAAGCTAACAATAAGCAGAAATAGGTGACTTTCAACGTATGTCTGTGTTTGTGTTTCCCTGGGCTATGTGCACTTTAAGAAAGTCATCACTATCCCTGATGAACTAACAACACTCTTCAAATTAATCTAGTGGTGACTCCATGTAGAAAGTGACCTCTACTTAGTGAGTCAAGACTGGTTCCATCCATACGCTAGTTGTGCTGACCTAACTCATGAGAAGCCTATTAACCTTGGCTACCTCCTACAGGGTTGCACATGGAGCTTTGAAGAGGACCTGTTGCTTGTATTATACGTGAACATGATGCTGCATGGAAAACTTGTCCATCAGTGCAGGTGGAAGGAGGCTGACCAGGTGTCCTGGTAAGGGAATCACACAAAGAATCCTCCATTCTCCAGGAGCCCCACATTGACATGCACCATCAGAATAATAACCTCAAGTGAACTTCTTAATTGAGACAAAATAAAGTCCAATAGTGAGGTTTTTAATCTAGAATCTCTCAGGGAGAGGTGGAGAATTAATTCAATTTGGTTTGACTAGAATCTCAGATATCACCTGTGAAGCTGAATAAAGAAAGATTTGGGGGGTAAAGGTGGGGTTCTGCTGAGGACTGAAATTTCAGCAGAATTCATTCTGACTGATCAAAGGGTTCTATCAGCTTGAGGTAGTTCAGATTCTGAGAACGTGGTCTAGAACAGGGCTTCTTAAACTTTTTCTACTCATGACCTCTTTTTACCTGAGAAATTTTTACTGAACCCTGGGTGTATAGGTATATAAAATAGGCATGTAAATCAAATATTTGTTAATAATAGATCATAAAGAAATTCATTTTAAAACAATTCTTTGGTACACATATGATTTTACCTTTTATTAAAGATGGAAGCAAATTAGCATACTAATGAGATGGATGTGTTTGTTTATTTTTACATAAATAATTAAATCTTGGTGGAATATTTGATATTGCAGGACCTAGACCGTCTTCAATGTTCTTCAGAGTTGATTGGCATTTTGATTTGATAATCATCAATACTGTGTTCAGAACCAAGGCTGCAATGAAGTCATACAATACAACATGGCCTAACACTGCCAGAAGCAGCTCAGATTCAATATATGTTTGATTTTGAATTATTTTTGGAGAAATGTCTCTTACAGGGGGCGGAACCAAGATGTCAGCATAAAAGCAGCAAAGTTCCACAGCTCCCACACAGCCACCCTAAATACCCATAAAATTTGACTCTAAACAAATTCTAGGGCTCACAAACTCACAAAAATACAGAAAACATATCTCTCGCTGAAGGCAGCTCAGAAGGAGGGGCTCAATGTGGCAGGTTGAGAGCCAATGCCAACCCAGTCCAAAAACAAAACCTGTGACCAGACCCCAGAGCCAAGCCTCCCAAGCTACAGTGTGAGTCTACCCCAGGAGCAGATCTACAGCACCTAGAGCCATCTCCACATCTATCAAGTCAGGAACAATAAGGATTAGAGAAAGAAAGTTCAGTGAAAGTGAAGCTTTCAAGCTAATTTGGGGGGAGGAAAAGCACTCTGGCTGATCTGCCCCCAGGGCAAGGAAGCAGTGGGGAAAGGGCAGGATCTGTCTTCCACTGGACTGCTTCAGAGCTCCTGGCCTGAGGACCCCTCAGTGGGGCTGAGACAATTGAGCAGGGCCAAGGGCTCTTGTGTTGAGTGGCCTGGATCTGGATCATGGTCTTGGGTGGTGGTCCTGGGGTGCCTTTTCAGCAAGCCAAAGCTGGTGGGGGCTGCAGCATCCCCCTAATAGCTCCGGCAGCTGGGAAAACCCCAGAGATTTGGGACAGAGCTTTCCCCCCCTGGAAGCAGAGTTCCACAAAGCTAAAAAAAAAAGACAATCAATTAATTGACTGGCCAACATGAGGAAAAGGAAGCAAAATAAGAACAGCAATAAAATTCTAGAATCCTTTTTTGTGGACAAAAAGGATCAAAGCATGGAATGGGAGGAGGACAAGTCAGAACTCCCACACCAAAGGATTCCAAGAAAACCGAAGAATACCTAGAAGCTATACATCAACTGAAAAAGGACTTTGCAAAACAAATAAGAGAAGTGGAGGAAAAACTGGGAAGAGAAATGAGAATGATGTGAGAAAATCATGAAAAGAGAGTCAACAACCTGACTGAAGAAAACTACACTTTAAAAATAAATTAATTCAAATGTCAAAAGAGGCCCAGAAAGCCAATGAGGAGAAGAATGCCTTAAAAAGTCGAATTTCCCAGATGGAAAAAGAATCTCAAAAGCATTCTGAAGAGAATAATTCCTTCAGAATTAGAGTGGAGCAAGTGGAAGCTAATGACATTATGAGAAAC
>CM053598.1:47076868-47112959 GCA_028646575.1 Pseudocheirus occidentalis | reverse complement strand
AGCTAGAGGGGTGTTGAAGGAGGGCATAAAAGGGAACAGATTGTGGGAGGGGCCTTACAATGAGATCAGTGTTCTGGGCTGGGGGATTGGGGCAAAAAGGGGAGGAAATCTGTAACTCAAAACCTTGTGGAAAGGAATGATGTAACCAAGAAAATAAATTAAAATTAAAATAAAAAAAAGAATATGGAAAATGAACTAGGGTTCAAACCTTGACTCTTACATTTACTAGCTCTGAGACTATGAATGGATAAGTCACTTAACCACTCAGCCTCAGTTTCTTCATCTATTAAATGAAGCTAATAATACTTGTATAGTCTATTTCACATGGAGCATTGCTGTTTCCTATATTTATTCTTGTTGACTGATGGATATATAAATATATGTATGATGTACATATAAATATGAAAGAATGGAGATACATTAATTACATCACCCTAATTTAAAATAATTATCTTTACCAAGTGAAAATAATTCTGGATTGAATCAACCAGTCAAGCAGAAGAGATATGACCAAGACTTGGACTCTTCCTTTGCTAGATAGCTAGATGAGAGTGAGAGCAAGAGAGAAAAATTTGATGTCCCCTGGGAAGGAGCCCTTTGAGAAGAATGTACTCTCCCTCTTTCTAGTAAGATTATAAAATCTGACTGCATTCACTTGCAGGTCAATCAGACATAGTTGATCATTATTTAACATATACATACATATATAATATACATGTAAATGCATATATATGCATGTATATATAGATATAAGTCTTGAGCTCTAAAGCCATCTAGGGGTATGATTGAAGAGTTTCTTTTTAATTAATAACTTTCAACCACTTTCAATTAATTAGCTCAAACTTCCACCCAATTTTATTAAATGTTAATTATTTAATGAACCTTTTTCCCATTCGTAATAAATTTTATTTCTCTATAATTAATATTAAATTACCAAAATATGAAATTTGTTAATATATAGAATCTGTAAAGCATTAAGATATATACATTCATGCATACATACACATATGATTATTATTTAAAATATTGTGGCCATGACTAATGCCACCACATAAGTCAACTCAAATCCTCAAAATGATAGTACATGACTCCTTTTCACTTGTCTAGAAACACAATCTCACTCTTCAGTTTACTCTAGAGACTGTTCAGTGAAATGATAGAATAATAGATGGATAGATTGATAATTAAAATAAAATAAAACTTTATATAGTTCGATTAAACAGTATGTATATATTTATTAAATCAGTATATATATATATATATATATATATATATATATTGGTGAGGAGAGGAGGGAGAGAAGAAGAAAGAAAAGGAGGGAGAGGAGAAGGAAAAGGAGAAGAAGGGAGAATTCATGATTTGAGAAAAGGGCAGTGACCACCATAGTGTGCCTGTAGCAAACAGCATTTGAACTGAGCTTTGCAGGAAGGAAGTTAGGAATTCTAAAAGGTTCCACAAGGTAGGAGTTCAATCCAGGAATAAAAGACAGAGGGTGTGCACAGGCATGTGGGTGGGAGATGAAGTCTGGAAAATTGCACACAGGACAGTTTGGATGGGAACATGGAGTAACAGTGAGTAATGCATACACAGCAAACTTCAAATAGTTGGCTAGAGACATATTGTGAAGATGTTAAATGCCCACCTGAGTTCTTATGCTATCTTCCTGGTAATAGAAAACTATTGAAGTTTCTTGAGTAGGGGAAGATACGGTCAGATTCGTGCTTTAGAAGGTGATTTTGACAGCTGCTGGGAAGGTGTATTGGACTGGGGAAAGACCAGAAGCAGAGAGTCTCGTTAAGAGACTGTTGTAATAGTTCAGGCGCTAGAGGAGGACGGCCTGAACTTGGGGAGTGGCCATGTAAGTGGAGAGAATTTGATAGATTTGAGAGATGCTGTCACAGTAGACTCCAGACCATATTCAAATTCTTTTATTAATTTTACTTTTTTAAATATATATTTTATTTTTCCCTAATTACCTGTTTTTAGCATTTGCCTATTTCTTCATATTCTGATTCTAACAGCCAAGGGTATAAAAAAGAGAAAAAATCAAGTTAGTTTAAAGAGTCTCAGAAGCCAAGATAAGTGTATTAAGTCAGTTTTTCTCAGAGGAGACACTCCAATTTTCACTCAGAGTCCATTTACTCTGATTTTATACATAATTCTAACAAACTTGGTAATGAGAATTTCCAGGTACAAAGTATATTAGAAGCAAACTAGAACATGGGAGGAGTATATGATATAATCCAGCACAGACAGCAGAGGCAAGTGGGAACTGGGCAACTGAGAACACAGAGAAACCATTAAAACCATTTTGAAGAACCAAAAAAAAGTAAAAGCACAATAGTCTGGGGCTATTTAGTGTAAAGATAAAACAGCTCTACAAGCCTTCATAAATCCTGAAGACACTGCCATATTATATATAGTTGATGTTCAAAATAATGATAGTAAATCATCCAGAGAAGGTGTAAATATAGTCTTGATATCCTTTTTTAGGAGGCCAAAAAGTGCTTTAGTAATATCTTCATCCAAAATGAATTACATTTAAATCAAATGGCATAAAACCTCAGCTATCCAGAAAACCAACTACCCAGAATGAATCATTCACCAGGGTTTCTACGCAATGTACTTTGTTTTATTCTCCATAGCACAGAGAAGGCATTCAATCAATTCAATATGTATTGTTTGACCATTGTGTCAGAGGCTTCCTTTATACTCAAAGGAACTGGTCATGCAATGGGTGATTCCTTATTTCTCTGACTTCTTTACCTCACCTCAATGATCTGGACATCTCGATATCTGATATCATTCCCTACTAGGTTTATATTGGGATTAATTCCTCTTACAAAGGTTCAGGCAAACAAGGCCCAATTCATGAAAGTTTATTTGAAGATTAATGGAAAGCAGGATGACTGAATGAATAAAGGAAAAATTATTAAGCACTTATTATCGACCAACCAATCAATCAGTATTTATTAAGAGCTTTCTGTGTGCCAAGCCCTGTGCTAAGTGCTGAGGCTATGAAAAGATGCGAAAGACTGTGACCTCAAGGAGCTTATAATCTAATGGGGTAGACAGCACACAAACCCATATATACAAAGCAAGTTATATACAGGATAAATAAGAAATGATTGAAAGAGAGAAGGCTTTATAATATAGAGGGGTTATGCCAATCACAGTACTAAACATAGCAGGATTTGTGTAAGAACCCAAAGAGAACAGCAGTGCCTACCAGTGAGCATCCCTCTCTGTGGAGGTCTATTCATTCTTTTTTTTCTTCTTAGTATTTTTAATTTTTTATTGACTTGTTTGTTTACTTTTAGTTTACAAGATTCAGTTCCAGAATCACTTGAGTTTCAGATTTTCTCCCCTTCCTTCTCCCCCCCGCCATGGTGGCATACAGTCATGTATAGGATCTGCAAACTCTTTCACATTGTACAATAGTCTGGTTGGAGATATCTACATTCAGAGAAAGATCTAGAAAGACCAGAGTTCAAATGGAGACTGAAGCAATACATGCTATCACTCTTTTCTGTTTGGTTTTGTTTCTTTTTTCCCATTGTTCACTCCAGAGGTCTATTCATTCTTTGTGACTTATAGGACCATGGTGTGTGTGGCTCCAGCAGAAAGCAGTCAGGGTTTGCTACTTCTCTCTTCTACAGGGGCCCTCCAGCTGCCTTCACAGGGCTCTCTCTTCATCACTCCCCCCTAGGTCCCCTTTTCTATTGTCTATAGTTCTGTTTCCAGCCACTCTCCTCAATTCTCATCTGGTGGCAAGAATTCATCCCAAACCCTTGTTTCATTCTCTTGTGCTGAAAGCGTTCTTCCTGACATGTTTCTCAATAGAGCTATCTGCTTCCTTTCCCAAGGGACTGTAGATCACAAGGACTGAACATCCATAAGTGTCAGTCTTGCTGCTTGTGTTTAAGAGCATAAACATGCTCCAGAGTAGTTTCCTTCCATTTTATTTCTCCCTACAGTAGGATCCATAACCTCTGGCCTCACAGACAGACAAAAGATAATCCAGGTCTAGGAACCAAACCACCCTTTATTCTATTACGATTCTTTTCATTTGGTCTGTTACAAGTGAGTCTAATGCTCATTAAAACCATTTTAGCGAATGATGAATTGTTCTTGTCTTCTAGAACACTAGTAGTATGAATCCCACCAAGCCAGCATTTCATCATAGGACCAGAAGCTCAGAGGGAAGAGCTCACTGCCCCCTCAGTTATCTCTCATTCTACCGTAATTCCCCCTAAGTGGGTAAGCAAGGTTATTCCAGTTACTTGGGACTGCTAGAAGAAGATGAAAGAAGAATCTCATTGCTAACCCCACTGTCATTAGCACATCGTAAGGAAAGAAAATTTGGTAATACTTCTGGGGATGGCTGAATGAGTGTGGTCCTGGAAAGAGGAATATGTTTCTGGTCTCAGGTCTGCCACCAACTCTTTGTGTGATCCTGGACAAATCAGCAAGCTTCTTGAGAGCAAGAATGGTTTCAGTCTTGGAATTTGTGTTCCCAGTGCCTACCATAGAGCCTAGAAAAACCATGTTGATTGCTTGCATCTGGGCCTCAGTTGCTTCATCTCTGAAAAAAATAAAGCTATCACTTTACTTTTGTAAAAAACCAAGGGCCTTTTCCATCTTAAACAACCAGGAGATTTTTGAAAAATGGTTAGAATGAGTTTAGCCAAATGCTTGCTTCCCCATGGACTGGTGAAATTCTCAAAGTCTATTGAGAGCTTTGGGGGATACTTGAGAGAGACAGAGAGAAGTCTAGCCAAGAAGTGTGAACCCTTTCCTGTTTTATATGCTCCAGTTGCCTTCTGAGGAGATTATGACTTCAGACAGAGTCAAGTATATAGCCTTTCCATGCCAATGGACTGCAGCTATAGGAAGGCCATGGCTGTTTTTACTAGAACCTGGGGGGTAGTGTGGGAGGGTAAACCAGGCCTAAGTGTAAGTGCAAGCATTTGGTTACTGGCATTGTCCAGCCTGAATTATTCCTGAGTATTACAGTAGCTTTTTAAAATTAAAACATTGAGTGTAGGGAGCTCAGTCTTTTGATGTTGCTGTAGGAATTCAGTGGTCTGCAGCAGGACCTACAAAGTAAACCAGGCCTGGGTTTGGGGATTTTACTGCCTTCTGATTGTTATGGGGACCACCACCCAAGCACTGAAACCCACACTCTATAAACAGGAAGGAAATCAAGTTTCATTGGGTCATAGCATTTCCATGAACCCCGGGGGGCTATTGCCCTCATAACACACGAGGCCCTTTAGAAACAGGAACAGGAGAAGATAATTCCATCCTGAGATTGCTCCTAATCCTAGAAATGAACTGATGCAGTACAGCCTAAAGGCAGAGGGAACACCCTCGCGGATCTTGAGAAACTACCTTGTCCTCTAATTGTGGAATTCAACAATGGGCTTGAGTCTTTGTTCTGGCAAAGGTTAGATGGTGGAAGGGTGAGCAGGGGTTTTATTTGTTTGTTAAATGGGAAAGAAAAAATGGATTATACACAAGCTATAGACAACATGGGCTGGGCAGCCACCCAGTGTAAAAGGATTCAATGTACATGGTAGGTAGATAGATAGATAGATAGATAGATAGATAGATAGATAGATAGATAGATAGATAGATGGATAGATGGATAGATGGATGGATAGATAGATAGACAGACAGACAGACAGATAGATAGATAGATAGATAGATAGATAGATAGATAGATAGATAGATAGATAGATAGATAGATAGATGGATGGATAGATAAATAGACAGACAGACAGACAGACAGATAGATTTAAACATAGCAAATGATTTTTTCTCATTGGTCTTACCAATGAGAACCAGTAGAAAATGAATTTCACTCTGAAGATAGAAATAAATCTTTGACATTTGTATACAAAACCCAGGGATACCATTAGAATGAAAAGAGAAAGATTTCATTGTAATTCAATTCAATTCAATTCAACAAGTATTCAGTATATGCCTACTAAGTGTTGAGCCATAAACTCTAAAAAAGGTTATCAATATCTTCCCTACTTAATTGAACTGGGCTTTTGTGAGAATAGAATGAAAGAATAGTCATGAAAGTGTTCCTCAAAGCTATTTGAGCTAAATAAATCTGAATTAGACCAATCCATGTCAGAGCTGAAAGTAACCTCAAAGATCTTTTATTCTAACCACCCTCGTTGTACAGAAGAGATTGCCAGAAATAGAATCCTGCTTCAGACAGCTGTGTGATCCTGGATAAGTCACTTTTCTTCCTTCAGTTTTCTCATCCATAAAATGAGAATAATGTTAGTATCAACTTTATAGAATTATTGTGAGGCTCCAAAGGGATAATAATTGTGAAGTGCTTGGTGAACCTTAAAACATTACATAAATATTGGATCACTCTTTTCTTTTCCCCCTTTGGACTGTGTATATAACAATGAAGTCTCTAGCTCAAAATTAAAGTTTGGTTGCCTTTTTCACATGTAATTTCAAATTGTTTTCCACACTGTCTGGAGCAATTAATATCTTTACCAACAATGTATGAGTATGCCTTGTTTTCCCTATAACCCTTCTATCCTTGACAATTTTCCTCTTTTTGACGTCTTTATCAACTGGTCGGAGGTCCGAAGCTTGAGAACTGTTTGCACTTCCGCTGTTGCTAGTGATTTGGAGCCATCTTCATTACAGTTGCTGATTACTTGTAATTCTCCTTTTGAAAACTGCTCCTACTATTTGACCGCTTCTCTCTTTTGACCGTGGGATACTGAGGGCGCTGTAGACAAGGTACAAGTTCTGACACATCTGCCTAGCAAGAAAGGCCTCAGGTTTGGACAGCATTTTTAGCATCTTAGGGCCAGCCCATCCTAAGTCTAAAAAGACTCATTACCAGTTGAGTACAAAGGGATCAAATGTTTTTACACCCAGAAGATCTTGAAGGGCATCTTCTAAGTTAAAGGATCTGTAATTTGAGCTAATAAAAAGAGCAACCATTCTAAAAAAATTAGAGATCCCTAAAGTATTGGAGTACACATTATATGCAAGAATGGTAGCGTGGGGAAGATGAATTCTGCAACAGGGTACATGTCTGCAGGGAGTTTATAATCTAGCTGAGGAGAGAAGATATAGATGGAAAAGGATGAATTTTGGCCAACTGACTCACCATTCAAGTAATGTCATCTCTTTGATGACAAGGGCTATTTCATTTTTTGTCTTGGTATCTTGAGTGCCAAGAACAATGCCTAGCACATAGTAGGTGCTTAATGAACTCTTGGTTGACTGAGTTGAAAAACAATGCAAGTTCCTCATGGAGTAAATCCAAGAGGACTTCCTAGAGAAGGTAGGACTTGAATTGGTACCTGAAATAATGATGACTCCATCATACTGGTAATATAACAACTCCCATTTAACCATAGAATGTTATGCCATCACAGATGAACCAAAGGAGATATTTTAAGGCAAGAGTAGTAAGAAGCAGATAGCTAATGCAGAGAAATAGTGGGTGTTAGAATGTAGAGGGCAGTGTGGCATCTTAGAAAGGGTTATAGGCTCTGAATCAACTCAACTCAATCAACATTTATTGAGCCCCGAACACACCAAACACTGTACTATATACTGAAGGTACAAAGACAAAAACAAAAACTTTGTGTCCTCAAAGAGCTTATGTTCTTTTTGGATGAAGGAAGGGGGCAACATGTATACAAATCAATAAGTATGAATTATATGCAAAGCAAATACAAAGTAATATCAGTGGGAGACAGTCAGGTAGGAAGAGAGCATTAATAACGGGGAGGATGAAAACAAATCCGGTGGAGGAAAGGGCCTATGAATTGACCCTTAAAGGGAACGAGGGGTTCCAGAGAGCATAAGCAGGGAGTTAAGTCATCCAAGACAAAAGGAAGAGCCCGTGCAGAGACACATGGGTAGGAGTTAAAATGTTGTGTGTAGAGAAAAGCATAGAAATGCGTTTGACTAGTACGTCAAGTGTATATGGAGGAATAATGTGGAAAATAGTTGGAACCATAATGTTTTCAGTCACGACTGACTCTTTGTGACCCTATTTGGGGTTTTCTTGGCAAAGATAGTGCAAAGGTTTGCCATTTGCCATTTTGCTATTTCCTTCTCCAAGTTTTATGCAATACCCATAGTATAGAGGGATTTAAATGCCAAACAGAAGAAGTATTTGTATTTCATCCAAGAAGTAAGAGAGAGCCACTAAAGCTTCTTCAGTTGGTAAAAGACATGGCTAGATTTATGCATTAATTAGTCAACATTAGTCAAGAGAGAAGCGAGTTCAAAACCCTTCTCTTTTTGACGTAGGATCTCATACATATTTCTTTGCCTTTCTTTCTTTGTCTAGACAACGGGAATTAAGGCAATATTGCTTTATTTCAAGAATTGAATGGTATGATGTCAGTAAAGCCCTTTGTAAAACTTATGGCTCTGAATTTGGAACTATGCCCAAAGGGCTATAAAACTGTGCATACCCTTTGATCCAGCTAGGTCTATATCCCAAAGAAATCCAAAAAAGAAAAGGGAAAAGGACCTACTTATACAAAAATATTTATAGCAGCTCTTTTTTGCAGTGGTTAAGAATTGGAAATCTAAAGGATGCCCATCAATTGAGGAATTACTAAGTTGCAGTATATGATTGTGATGGAATATTAGGACAATTTCAGAAAAACCTGTAAAGACTTACACAAACTGGTGCAAAATGAAGTGTGCAGAACCAGGACAATGCTGTACGTAGTACCAGGAATATTACACAATCAAGAACTGTGGTTGACTCAATGATCCAAGACAATCCCAAAGGACTCAAGATGAAACATCTTATGTGCCTCCAGAGAAAGAGCTGATATTATCTGAATACAGACTAAAGCATACTATTTTCCCTTCCTTCTTCCCTCTTTCCCTTCCTTCCTTCCTTCCTTCCTTCCTTCCTGTATTCTTGTACAAAATTACTAATAGTGGAAATGTTTTATATAGGGAAGGAATTTGGAACTCAATACTTTAAAAAAATGTTAAAAATTGTCTTAATCTGTATTGGGGAAAAATATTTAAAAAGAAACCTACTGGCTCTGTATAAATGCCAGATATTTTTAGCTGTTGCTCACCAGCAACCAACAACTTGGACTCTGATCACCATCAGCTTCCATCTTTCTCTTCCATGAGAAACCAAGGGACTTGAAAGGTGGTAGTCCCATCTGGGTGTAAATCTTAGAGACATCTTCCAGTGGAATTTTTGGAAATCTTATTGTGCTTCCTTTGTTATATGTTATTTTTCAACTCTCCTAGACCCAACAAAGTAGGATAGTTCATACCTTATTTTTAACAATCCATCATTAATGATATAACTCCCCTCACTAGCTTTCTGCAGAATTATTAGAAAATAGTAATTAAAGAGATTTCCAGCTTAACATGGCAAATCTCATTGAATTTACAAATGCGTATCTAGAAAATGAACTATTACAAAGACTTTCTATTCCTCTTCTCCCCCTTCACATTACTCCCAAACTGACTCCCCAAGTTCACTTTCCATGTAAAAACAAAAATAAAACCTTATACAATCAGTAAAGTATTCAAATCTCATAATAAATAATTGCCCCATGACAAAGTGAAATTGTTCTCCGAAGCATGTTCCTCAACAGCACCATTTTTTTTACAGACGAAATAAAAGGAACAGATGTTAACACACTTCTGCCAAAACTGCAGTGAGCCCAGAGCTGTGAAGCCCATGCTGAAGGAGAGACGTCACTGCAGTGGGCACAGCCCTAGCCCAGCCCAGAGAAGTAAACACAGGAAACAATGAGACAACAGGCATTTCCATAGGACAAACGCTTGGTCCATTGATGTCTTTGCTGAAACTGAAGGCTTCTGAAGACAGTGTTGCCAATAGATAGCCTTGGCTGCTTCTTAAAAGTTCATTCTACTCCTGGTCAGCTTTTCTTGTTACAGAAATGTCTGCAGATATAGCAAGTGTTATTTTCTGAGGGGTGTAGGGGTTAGGGGAAGGACAAGTAAGGTAATTCTAGAGTGGAAGTTTATAATCTTTCTGGTGCTCCTCTGGCAGTCCTCTGAAGTCTAAGGATACTTTTTTCACAAAAATGTTTATAAATACATAAATGGAGATACACAAGAATTATGCTTATCCATCTTTTCCAATTACTCTTTTTTCCCCTTCCTTCCTTCCTTCCTTCCTTCCTTCCTTCCTTCCTTCCTTCCTTCCTTCCTTCCTCCCTCCCTCCCTCCCTTCCTTTCCTCTTTCCTCCTTTCCTTCCTCTTTTCCTTGCTCCTCTTCTCCCTTCCCTCTCTCCTTTCTTCCTTTCCTTTCTTTTCTTCCTTCTTTTCCTTTATTTTTTCCTTCCTCCATTCCTTAATTCCTCCTTCCCTTCCTTACTTTCTCTTTCTTCTTTTCTCCTCCCATCATTTCTTCCTTTCTTTCTCTTCCTTCCTCCTTCCCTAACTTCCTACATTACTTTACCCATTTATCCCTTCTTTCTTCTTTCCATCTTCTTTCTTTATTTCTTTCCTCCCTTCTTTCCTTCTTCCTTCCTTCCTCCCCCTCCTCATTCCTTTTTTTTTTTTTTTGCTTTTTGGAGGGCAGTTGGGGTTAAGAGACTTGCCCAAGGTCACACAGCTAGTTTTTGTGTTAAGTGTCTGAGGCCGGATTTGAACTCAGGTCCTCCTGACTCCAGGGCCGGTGCTCTATTCACTGCACCACCTAGCTACCCTTCCTTATTCCTTCTATCTTCATTTCCTTCCTTCCTTCCTTCTTTCTTTCCTTTCCTTCTTTTTTCCTTCCTTCCTTCTTTCATTTTTTTCCTTTTTGCAAAACATTTCACAGAATGAATTGGAAATTGCCTTTGAAGTCATGAAATCTATCAGATACATGAAGAGAATGCTCACTAAAACATACAACATGAAATTTATTATATTGTAACTGTATGGTCGGGTCATAGGTTTAGAACTGGGAGGAAATTCAGAGAATATTTAGGAGGCAAGAACAACAGCTTTATTTTATAGCTATTGAGTTTAGTGGGATTAAGTGAATTTGGCCAATGTCACACAGGTAATAAGCATTAGAGGTGGGTTTGGATCCAGGCCCGTGGGCTCCAGATTGAATGTTTTGTTTTGCTTTCTATCATTCCATATTCAGGTAGACTTGTGGCTTGACCTACGGGCAAGAAGTGTAGTAAAATATACCAATGAAGAAAGGTGTTGTAAGAATACGATGTGTTTCAAAATATTTGAATGCTTCAGGGATATTCATTAAATACTAAAAGACTTAGAGAAGAAAAAAACTCCTAAACCAGATGGATTTACAATTGGATTTTATAATTCAAATAAAAAATAAACTGTTCATAATACCAGGAAAGGAAGGTACCCTTCCAGTCTTCTTCTATAATAAAAATAGTATCTTGATACCCAAGCCAAGGACAGACAAGTCAGAAAAAGAAACTATAGAGCAACATGCTATGAATATTGACATAAAACTTTAAAAAATAAACATTAGTGAAAAGGCTACAACAACTTATTAGGAATCCTATGTACTATGACTAGATTGAATCTATACCAAGAATGGAGGTTCAGTTTAACATAAAGACTCTAAATATCATAACCTACACTAATAATATAAATAACAAAAACCAAATATCAAAAAACAAAAGCTGAAAACAAACTCAAAAATATTAAAATTATATTTAAAATAATAATAATAATAAGGAATATCCATGTAAAAACAGGAGCAAACATTTTATGCAATGAAAAAGTTAGAGGTCTTCCAGTAAGAAAAGGGCTAAAGCAAGGCTATTACTACTATTTAACATGGTAGTACAAATATTGGCTAAAACAATAAGAGAAAAAAGAGAAATTAAGAGAATAATCATAGTATAAAGGAAGCAGAATTATCACTTTTTGCCGATAATATGATATTTTACTTAAGAAAAACTGAAGAGTCGACTGTAAATTAATCGAAAAATAAATACAGCAAAATTGCAGGATATAACATAAATCAGAAGCATTTTTTATAATGTACAAAAAGGCAGTGAAAGACCTAGAAAGAAAAATTCCATTGAAAATAGCTATAGAAAGAATAAAGAATTTGAAAGAGTATATACTAAGATACTAGGGACTGTATGACCCCAATTATAAAATATTCTGTAGAAATAAAGATAGACCTAAATAATTAGAGGAATAGTCATTGCTAATGGGTAAGTTGAGTCAGGGTTTGTTCCCTGAGTGAGACTGGATTAGCTTAAATCCCAAGGTGCAACCAAGAAGGATCATTTTTTCTAGGTTCTGACTCCATGTCTACTCCTGAGTGTGCCTTATCACCTGGGACTCCAGAATCTATGATCTTTAAATTTATTTATCTTTGAAGACACTAGCTGAATTACTGAAGGGACACAGAAAGACTAAGTATTGAGAACTGGCAAGGAGGTTATTTGTAGGAGAATGTTTTTTTAAAGGGCCCTAACATATATACTTTTGTGTAAATATATATAAGTGTATATGTAAGTACACATACATACGCATACACATTTTATATATTGTGGATGTTGGGATGACAGAGCAATGGAGAGTGGAACTGACAGATAAACAGAAGCAGACAGAGAGGTTAGACACAGTGTTTTTAAAAGAGACAGAATGGATTAGAATGTTGGGTTTAGCCTTAGAAAGACCCGTACTCAAATTCTATCCCTAAAAGGTTTTAATTGTGTGATTCTGGGTATCATTGAATGTCAATGTGATTCAAGTAACTCCATAGGATTCTACTGATAATCATAGATTTGCATTGATGGGATGAGTTCCCGCACTGGGAGTCTCACTTGGTGGGGGGAAAACTCACAGATCCTTCAAAAATGGCATATGGCCATTCAACAAATATTTGAACTTTTTGCTATTATGGGTTTGGAATCAAGAGAGACCTTGGTTCAAATGAAATGATATATATAAGAACATTTAAGACATTATAAAAGGTTTAGCTATTTTTTTCCTGTTTGGAAGGTATTATCCTGAACACACTATGATCATGTGTATATATAAAGTATCTTATTTATAATTTTTGTTTTAAGTTGTTATGGTTGTTCAATCATTTCTTGACCCAATTTGGGCTTTTCTTGGCAAAGATACTGGAATAGTTTGCTACTTCCTTCTCCAGCTCATTTTACAGATGAGAAAACTGAGGCAAACAGGATGAAGTGATTTGCCCAGGGTCACACAGCTAGGAAGTGTCTGAGGCCAGATTTGAACCCTGGAAGATGAGTCTTCCTGACTCTAGGCTCGGCACTCTATCTGCTGTGCTGTCTAACTATCCAATGCATTTGTTTTCTATACTCTACTTCCTAGAAATCCTGAAGAAACATTTTTTGGGAAACAGCTCAATCCACCAATTAATAAACAGTCAGTCAACAAACATTTATTTATTAAGCACTTATTATATTGCCAACACTGTGCTAAGCTCTGGAAACATATGTGTGTATACATATATATTTCTGTATATGCATGTGTACACATACACACATATATACATGCAATGCACATAAACATGTGTTTGTTTCTATATACACATGTGCTCATACATACATGTGTGTGTGCACACATGCACATACATAAACATGTGGAGGTGTATTGTGTACCAGCAGAAAGAAAGCTAGTCCATGCCCTCAAGGAGTTTACAATGTTATGGGAGGACGATAATGCCCCAAAAGGATCTAAGGATCTCTGTAACAGGGCATGATAGTAGTCCTATGGAGGTAAATCAGCAATGCAGCTTGGAGAGGAATGAGACCTTTGGCCTAGGCATTGTCCTTCCAATGGAGGTTCTGGGTGGAACCAGCCAATAAGAAACTGGGGCTTCAGGGATGGAGGGTGTGCAGGGTGTTTCTAGTGAGAGAAATAGTGAGGAAGATTCATGAGCTTCCATGGTAAAAAGGTATCTAGAACATGGTAGAGAAAGTCCTGCAGAGATTTACTTCTTGGTGCTTTTTATGTGCCAGGCATGGAGCTTAGGGCTGGTGATACAAAGACACAAGTAAAATAGTGTTTGCCCTCAGGATGTCTACATTCCAGTGGAAGATATAGGAAATATCCCTAGAAACAGACAAAAGATAACCTTGATGAGAAGGCACAAGTAGGACCTTTTGCCTCTTGAATCAAATATTGAAGAAAAGCAAGGTTTCCAAGAGGCAGAGATGAGGAGGGAGAGTGTTCCAGGCAGGAGAGACAGCCAATACAAAGACTCAGAGAACAGAGATGGAGAAATGTGGGGAAAAGAGCAAGTTGGATTGTATGGCAAGACAGTAGAGTTTGTTGAGGAGAAATGCCAAATGGGAGTAAATATTTGTTTCTTGAGGCAGTGGGAAGACACTAGAGTTTATGAAGCAGAACGGTGACATGACCAGATCTGTACTGTTGGACAATCATTTCAGTGGCCATGTAGATGATGAATTGAAGTTGGGATAGACAGATTTGAGGCAGAGAGATCAATGAGGAGACTATTATAGTAGTCCAGGTCAGAGGTAATAAGAGCTTGAACCCGATGCTAGATGCCTAAGTGTTGAGAAGGGCATATATACGAGAGATTATGGAGAGAGAAAAGACAAAATTTGGCAAGACATTCAATATAGGAGTGAGTAAGAATGTGAAGTCATGGATGACTATGGAGTCTGAGGGTTAGAAGGGACCCTAGATGTCACCCAGTCCCACCTATACCAGGGCAAGAGTCCTACCACAGGATCCCTGAAAAGAGGACATGCATCCTTAAACCTGAAGACCCCTGTGATGGAAAACCCACCATCAGCCAGGGCAGGCCATTCTACTTTGGGATGGTTTAATTCAACAGCCTGATTGGGAAATATCATTCCCTGTCCCATGTTTGTTTGTTTGTTTGTTTTAAGAAAGATAGAATGGAACTTGAAATGAGTGTAGATTGATATTATCTGAGTTTATACAAAATCTAAAGTTACTTATCAGGAAAATGGGTTGTCTGACTAGATCCAAGTAATAAAATTCTCCTTAGTTAGCAGCAGAGCCTACTAGATACCTGTATGTGTAGTCAAATAACCAGTGACCAGATCAGTGCCCTCCCTGAATATTAAGCCATCTCACATGGCAAATTCCTAGGGTTCTTGGTAAAGAAAGCTTCAAAAGCAGCCCTGCTAGTGACTGATTTTTTCCGTAGAACCTTTTCACCCCCTCCCAGAGGACCGACGATATGATCCAGCAGACTATTAGTATGTGGAATTAAGATGAATAATACACTGAACCCTCCAAATGCCTATGATAATGATGAAAAGCAGGCTTCAAAGAGAATAAGATGAAATGGAACAAATTAAATGTCATCATCTATGGCCCATAGCACCAACCACACCATACACTCACACATACACATGCACAGACACACATGCATTCTGCATTTTACTCTTCACTCTCCTACCTTTTAATCGGTGCTCAATATTATTTTATTAACTCAGAATATGATTCTCAAGAAAGTGGACCCACCCACATAGAAGATTGTTCTATATAGTGATATGGTGTAAAGAACACTGGCTCTGGAGATACAG
This sequence comes from Pseudocheirus occidentalis, assembly GCA_028646575.1. Classification (NCBI taxonomy): domain Eukaryota; kingdom Metazoa; phylum Chordata; class Mammalia; order Diprotodontia; family Pseudocheiridae; genus Pseudocheirus; species Pseudocheirus occidentalis. The sequence continues at coordinate 47,097,402 of CM053598.1, read as the reverse complement.
GAGACCTAGGTTCAAATTCCGTCTTTGTTATTTACTATGGAAGAAAAGCAAGATTTCCAGGAGGCAGAGATAAGGAGGGAGAGCATTCCAGGAAGGAGAGATTTGATCCCAACAGGCCTTAGCTTTACCATCTGTCAAATAAGGATGTTGAACTATATGGATTCCAATGTGCCCAAGATCTTATGACCACATGTAAAGTGGTAAAAAAAAAAATGGTTCATGGCTTCTGTTTCTGAGACATTCCTTGAATCTCTCAAACTGACCCATTTGTCCTATTCTCAGACTAAGTCAATACTTCTAACTCCACTTTGACTTCCTCTTCTATTTGGAAATGATGTCTTTTTTTTTCTTTGTCTTCATCACCCTGGAAGAAATCAAGTTCTTGTGGTAACTCAAAGTCTCTGTACTTATGGCAGCTATGTGGTATAATGGATGAGAGTCCTAGGCCTGTAGTCTAGGAGACCTGAATTCAAATATAGTCACAGACACTTATTAACTGTGTAATACTGGGCAAGTAATTTAACCTTTGCCTCAGTTTCTTCATCTGTGAAATGGGAATAATATTAGCACCTACCTCCCAAGCTTCTTGTGAAGATGAATGAGATAATAATAATAAAGTGCTTATCACAGTTCTTTACACATAGCAAATACTGCATAAATGTCAGTGATGATGATGATGATGATGATGATGATGATGATGGTGATGATGATGATAAAGATGATGGGGTCATGTGTCCCAGGGTCTTTCCTCTATATCAACTTTATCATCCAGAATTTCCTTCTCTTTAAAATGAGGGAGCTGGACTAGGTCATCATTTAGGTCTCCTCCAAGCTATGAAATAGCAAGTTCACTATCCATTTGTTTCCCAAATAACCTTCCTTTCTTCCATAACAATGAAGGGTCAATCAATCAATCAGTCACTCATTCCAGAATCACTAGATAAATAAGGTTAGTACACTTTTATTGAATCAAATCAGTATATTCCATATGAAAACTCCTAAATCAGTTTGGAAGGAGTAAAAAAAGTACTGGTGGTAAAATGAAATGATGCTGTCCCAGAAATACCACCACACTCTGTAGGTCATTAGATAAAATAGTCAGCCAGTTTGGAATTGTAAACCCAAGCAAGGTGAGATTTTTGTTGTTTTCTTTTTCAGTTTCCCAGGCTCAGGCTAAATTGTGAACATCTGAAGGATTGATCTCCTTTGAACCCTGATAATTTACAGCCGTGCTGAGTCACATAGGTTTTATGCCTCCTGGCTCAGAGACAATTGGGGGCTGAGTCTTGGTCATATATTCTGGGAGGCTGGCATTTTGCTTTGGGGATTTGTTCATGAGAAGAACTTTTGATTTCCTAGTCGAGATTCCGAGTAGCTGTATTTCCCTGACTTCTTAGATGTCTGTGTTCCTTTGATCCAGTGATGTATGTAAAGTCTATAACAATATTGCTATGCTCAGACAGCTGGAGCCCTGTCTGTTGGGTTTTGTGCTAATTTATCTGCCTGTATTTTGTACATAACAATCTATCTTATGTACTCACTTCTTTATTAAAGTAAGATTGTTTCTACATGTTATCATTCTCTTTCATGTTTGGTTCTCTTTCTTTTTTTTCCATTGTTCACTCCATTGGTTACAACCCTTCTATACAACCAGACTAATGCCCAATGTGAAAGTATTTGCAGATCCTATCCTTGATTTCATGCTGCCATGGTGGGGGGGGCAGGGAAAGGGAGGGGAGAAAATTTGAAACTCAAGGGATTGTGGAACTGAATCTTGTAAACTAAAAGTAAATAAACAAATCAATTAAAAAAATAAAGTAAGATTGTTAACCCCTTTAAAGCTGTCTTTCCTTTAGTGAAGCAGATCAAAGAACCTGTGCTAGCAGGTCATCTTGTGTGTGTTAGGGTGCTTGTTAATACAGGAACCTAGGCATTTAAGAGTCTTCCCAGTCCAGTGGAAGCAGTTCCAGCTCAGCCTCTGAGAAAGATTTGCTCAAGAGGTGGGGGGAGTAGGGGAGGAGATGAGGGGGAGAAGAGAGTGACCTTACAAACTTTAAAGTGTCAAAAGATTCTGTTCTGTCCATGGACATCAAGCAGTTGATGATGGTAGTGTCTACATTGGGAGCCAAGGACAAACCAAATGCACAAGGAAAGGTCACTTTAAGCTTCTATAAGGAACTGAGCAAAAAGGTACATTACTCTCATAGGGAGCTTCAGAAGGGTCCATGAAAGGGAAGAAATAACTTTAAGCAACCAGGAGCAGCCAATTAGCCTTTTGCCATATATGCTCTCTAATTTCAAGTCCACTTTCCACGGGACTCCATATGTATTTGTTGGCCAATGTGTCTTTGATTTGGAATGATGTTTGTGCTTGTTGGTATTACTATTGCCACTTGAATAAAACTATGCTGAAAGAACACTATAAAACCAGGCATACCCTTTGACCAAGTAATATCACTACTAAATCTGTATCTCAAAGAGATAAAAAAGGAAAAGGAAAAGGATCTATGTGTCCAACAACATTATTTATAGAAACTCTCAATGGTGGTGAAGAATTGGAAATTGGGAGGATTTCGTCAGTTGGAGAATGGCTAAACAAGTTGTATATGATTGTGGTGGAATACTGTTGTGCTTTAAGAAATGATAAATAGGATTCTCTCAGAAAAACATGTGAAGACATATGAACTGATGCAAAGAGAAATGAGCAGAATCAAGAAAGCATTGTACACAGAAATACAATATTATATGGTAATCCACTATGAATAACTTATTTATTCTCAGCAATACAATGATTCAAGACGATTCTGTAGGACTTGTAATGGAAGGTGCTGTCCACTTCCAGAGAAAGAGACTGGTAGAGCCTGAATTCAGATAAAAAATATTTTTCTTTGTTTCATGTTTCTTGGTTTGTTTGTTATTTTGGACTGTGTTTTCTTTCACAGAATGACTTACATGGAAATGTGTATTGCATGACTACACATGTGTAACCTATGTCAAATTGATTGCCTTCTCAAAGAGGTGGGAGAAAGAAGGGAGGGAAGAAGGGGGAGAATTTAGAACTCAAGATTTGAAGAAAAAAGGAATGTTAAAGTTGTTTTTACATGTAATTTGGGAAAAATTAAAAATGTTAAATAAAAATGGTCAGGGAGGAGTTATAGTTAATGTTGACTGGTATAATTAAAAATCAATAAATAAATGAAAAAGGAGTATTAAACGTTTACTATCTGCCAAGCACTGTGATAAGTGCTGGATGTATAAAAAAGAAAAGATAGTCCCTGACTTTGAGGAGTTTACTTTTTAAAAAAAAAGGAGAAAAAGTCATGTAGCACAATTCAGCTGGTAGACAGATAGAAAGACCTAGTTGTCTTTAGGATAGGGTGATGAAGATTCCAGTAATGGATCTCTTTTAATGTTACTTTTTTAAAAATAAAACTTTATCTGTTGATGGTATTGAATTGTATGATAGTGTCAAAGATTTTAGTGGTTCCTTTGGGGGTTTTAGTATCTATAACTGTTAAGAAAATGAGGACTATAGCACATGTAGAAAATTGTCGCCAGGTCCCAACTCCACCATGATTACTTCCCTGGTTAATGCCTTCAGAAATCTGGATGGGAGCTGCTATCCTTTGGAGTTCTGGGTTTAGTTTCTTAATAATGGCAGTTGGACTGGAGTTGTCATTTGTGGTGGTAGAGATATTGAGCCCCTTCTCCTCAAGGGTTGATGGCAGCAGGAGATGGGCTATTGGTATGTGGGCTACTGTTATTCCCAGAGCTCTTGGGCACAGGGTTCTAGATGGACTATACTAGGAACTGAGGAGTCGTCTTGGTTGAGGTAGGAGTGGTTCATGCTGTTACATGCTGCCCTCTGTTCTTCTCTGAAGCTACCAGGCTTCTTCAGCTAGGCTATATTGCCTTGTAGAAACCTTGTGAAAGGTTTCAGGAATAAAACAAATATGTGCAAAGTAAATACAAGACAATTTGGAGAAGGAGAAAGGCAGGAGAAGTTAGAAGGATGCTCCGAATAGGCAGAGGAAGGAGGAGGGATTCCCTTAAGGATATCACCTTTTACATAGCAAGTATCTGCCTCAGAAAAAACTTGCTAACTAGCCCTCTAGTCTATGGAAATTGATTGAATCTTTCCATTTCATTCATGTCACTGTTGCTACAGCAACCACTATAGGAAGCTCTGGAGAGGGAGAGGTGGTTTGACTTGCCCCTAGAGCAAGATGTAAAGATGCCTGTAAAGAATAAGACTCATTTCCCCCACAACAAACTGTAAAACAGTCGAGGAGCCAGGAGGCATGGACTTTGGCCTGCACAGCTATGGGGGACACAAAATCTGGGAGTGTATTAATACACCCTCATTTCTCAGAATGCAAAAAAAAGAAAACAAAACGAAAACACATTCCTTCCACTCAGAGGAGAGCTAGGTTCTTGAGAACAAAGGTGTGCTTTTCTGTTGCAGTAAGAGACTCTTCCTTGCCATCTTTTGCCCTAATCCTCCATCCTCCCATCCCCTCCGGTCCGTGGGGGTGGTAAGGAGACTTGCCAGGCAGCCATCAGCCAGACCCAGGCACACGGATGTCCCAGCTGCCAATCCACAAGGCAGAAGAGAGGAACACACATATGGAGGCAAACCCAGGGGATTATTAGTGGCACTGCTTTTGACATGTGAGCAGAAGATCAGCATATGGCCTGGAAGGCTCTCCAGGAATTTTATGGGGGCATTTCATGTGAGATGAGACAGGGCCATAGCAGGAAATCTGGATGAAGAGACTGATGGAGCTGAAGATGGATTTTGGAATCCATCTTCCTAGCGGGCCTGTCCAATGTCAATCTGGCAGGGCAAGGCCTGCCCTTGGCAAAGCTGGCAAGCAGGTGGAGTGTTTCCTTGGCATCTTCTGCCCTCTTTTTCAGTCTCCTTTCTCTCTCTCCCAGTACATCCCCCTCCCTCATCATCTTTCCCTAAAGCATTCATGCCCATAAGGCCTTGCTCTCAGCTGGCTGTCACTTAATACTCTGCTAAAATGTTAGCAGATATTGATTTACACTACAAAGGGGCCACAGGATGTACTGGAAAGAGCTTCCCATGAGGGAAATGTGGCTTAAAATCAGACCTAGGATGTTTACTAGCTACGTCACCCTGGGCAAGTCACTTAGCCTCTTAAGCTCAGTTTATTCATTCCCAGCATAAGAAACATACAGCCTGTTGTCAGAGCCATAACCAGCAATTTTGGTATCGAAGGCAAGTAGTAGGAAATAGAGCCTAGGACAGGCTGCATTTGCTATACCTTCAAATCAACCATGGAGGACGAGATCCTAAAAGACTTTTCTCCCTTTGGCTGGGAAAAAACAAAGACTCAAGACATGGGGACCCCACTGCTCATGAAGCCACCATCCAGAGAGGAGATAACCTGGTCTGCATGTGGCATAGGAAGTGTGCCATCTGCTAGTTTTCCAGTTTAATTAATAATTCTTGTTAACTGGTATCTACGCTAAATAATGCATAATTAAATTATAAAGTAAATAAATAAGTAAAAGTAACGATAATGCATAAAGTAACCAGTTTTTAAATTTTTGCAACCTTTAAAAACATTATTTAAAATTCCCTTCACTGTATAAATATCAGTTCCACGAAAAAAAGCTTCAATTATCCCACCCTTGTTATGGCTCCTCATGCTGGGTTGTTGTGATGATCAAATGATATAAAGTATGTACAGTGCTTTGCAAACCTTAAAGCCTGTGTAAATTTCAAATAATCTTTTTTATTGTTATTATTCCTTCTGCCGGGAGTATTTTTCTTTCCACAGAGAACTCTTGAAGATTGAAAAGGCTGTTGTTGTCCTTTGTTCTCAAAGAGGACCATGACATCAAGGAGGTGATTCTGTGACATGCAAGTGAATTGGATTTAAATGAGGCAGGGCTGTGGAAAGTTACCAGCCTCACTATCTCCTCCAGAGCCCTCAGGATCCAGTGGCCAGATATAGATCAGGACAACTGGGCTTTCTGAAATGCAAACTTTCCTGATTGGAATTGGAGTCAGGAAGACCTGAGTTCTAATCCTGCCTTGGCACTTTCTAGCTTGTTTTGACCCTGGGCAAGTTGCTTAAATCTCTGACCTTCAGTTGTCTCTTTTATAAATTGGGGGTAAGAATAGTACATATCTGTTGTAAGGATCAAATGGGATATTTGTAAAGCTCTTTGCAAGGCTTACAGGGTTATATAAAGTGTGTTGCTATTGGGTTTTTTTACTTTATTTTATTTTTAATTCATGGAATAAAATAAGTACTTCCATAACATGGCATAATAAAAAATGGTGATTGCGCAGGAAACTGCAAATCTATTATATACAACTTGCTATTCCTTTTAAATGAATAATAAAGTTGTGTTATACATTTTTTCTTTCCCCCACCTTCCTAGAGAGGGCTACTAATAGACACAAATAAGTATGTGTGTATGTATGCATGTGTGTATGTATATGTGTATATGCATGTGTATGGTGTGGTGTGTTATATGTGTGCATGTATGTGTGTGTGCACACATATATTCATTTATATGTAAAATTATTCTATATACACTCCTGTTTACCAGTTGCATGTCACTATTGTTAGGAATAGTGCGGAGGCAGAAGAAACTGGCTATGGGTTGCAGACAGAAGTTTCAGGGGCTCCATTCATAGCTAATGTGAGGAAGAAGAGACAAGCGAGCCAGCCATGAACTTGCGTCAATGCTTGTATACCCTGATTAGCCAGGCCATCTTCTCTGAGGACCATAGCACAGGGTGTGATGACTTGGCTGCGGTGGTCCGGAATTCTGCCCTCCAGTCTCCCAGAGGGGTTGTGTCGTTTGTGTCCCTGGCTGTTGTACCTCCCGGGATGAAAGTTGGGAGAAGTGCCATAGCTATGGGACAAGCTAGAGGGCATGCTAGAAGAGGGAGAGGATACTGGGAGCAAGACTGCTAACCAGAAAGGAGATGGAGAGTGCCTGAAACCCATACTTGGGATAGTTCCCATAGAAAGACTGTCCTGACTCTCCTTTTCCCCAGTGCCTCCTTCTGACTGCCACCAAATTATCTTGCATCTACTATGAATATGCCTTGTTTATTATTATATGTAAACATGTGTTTCACCCAACAGACTATAAGCTTCTTGAGGGTGGACTCTGTTCTATTTTTGCGTCCCTGTCTGACCTGTAGTGCAATTGTCATTTAATTGTCTTCAGTCATGTCTGACTGTTCATGACCCCATTTGGGGTTTTCTTGGCAAAGATACTGGAGTAGATGATCATTTCCTTCTCCAGCTCATTTTACAGATGAGGGAACTGAGGCAAACAAGGTTATGTGACTTGTCCAGGGTCATGCAACTAGTAAGTGTCTGAGGCCAAATTTGAACTCAGGAAGACTCATCTTCCTGACTTCAGGCCCAGTGCTCTGTGCACTATGGCACCCCTACATGCCCTTGGTCTGTGGTAGATATTTTATAAATATCTACTGAATGATTTGATTGATATAATGTTCTGCATAATCAGCCTTACAGCCAGTTTTCAGAGCAGCATCCTATGGCTGGGCATCATTGTCCAGTGATGGATATCTTTGTGACTGAGGACAAAGAATCCGTTATGTAGGCATGAAGACAACACCCCAGAAACAATCAGTACATCTTAAAGAATAGACTATAGTTAAGTAAATTGTGGCCTAGGTGAAGATAGCCAAAGGTAGCCAAAGATCATAAGCATGTTAATTTAATAAATAATACAGTAATGCAAGTCTCTGCAACTTCACCAATAACAGGTTTCACTCCTGCCAATGCAGATCGCTTTCCCTCCATAACCCTGTGGCCAGATATATAAGCAGCAGGTGTTTATATAGCTATGCATAGTCACAAACTATTTTATATATACACTATCTCGTTTGGTCAGAGGTACATAGGAAGGGAATAACCCCTTTAAAAGTACCTAGTATGTGCCACACATGGTGTCTAGTACTTTTACAACAACTCTGTGAGGGAGGTGCTATTATCCCCATATTACAGATGAGGTAAACTGAGGCAGAGAGAAGGGTTATGCTGTTGTCCAGGGTCACACAGTTAGTGTCTGAGGCTTGATTTGAAATCAATTCTTCCTGATTCCAAAGCCCGAACTCTATTGGCTGTACTACCAGCTGCCGCAGGCAAGCCAGTATTGTATACCCTGGTTAGAACAGACCATCTTCTCTGAGTATCCTAGTACAGGATGCAAGTCTAGATTTTTATCCATGGAAGGGATCCAGAAGTGATCTGGCCCAAACCCTCATTTTATATATGAAAAAAAATCTAAAACCTAGATATTTGACTATCACAGGTGATAAGTAGAAGACCCCCTGCCTCCAAATCCTTGAGTCTTTCCAATGAATCACACCAGTTGAGATGAGCCTCAAAAAATCAATAAGATTGAAGAAAGGCAGAGAAGCATTTGGGATGGTGGCAGGGTGTGGTTTGAGGATGGGGATGGAAGACACCAGAGGAGAAATTAGCAGGGAGCTCTTGCCGTCTAATACACATTTCTGAATTTTTCCATTAAGGGGATGGTGACCTGTCCTTACTACCCCTCCCTTTAAAAACAATTGCCTCTGAGCTTTGTCTTTGATCTGTTCTTGGTAATCCAGAATTGGAACCTCTGATCACATAATCCTTAATATTCATCCAGGTCCAGGGCTCTTGGACAGAACATTAGATGCCTGATGTCAGCTCCAGGCTCCTCCTAGTCCTCTGGGCCCTCCTTCTAGTTCAAGGTGACTTATTTTTCCTTTCATCTGACTATATCTGGCCTGTTTGAGGAGGCAAGAAGTAGTCTCGGATGGGATGAAATTGTATTAAAAGGAGCCACAGAAGCTGTTAAAACATTGGCGTTTTAAGATGCACAGACCAATACTGACTGAACAAAGCTTTGATCTTTTGAGCCTGTTTGCAAACAAGTGTAGCTTATTAAATTGTGCTCTAGTGACTAAAGGGAGAAGGGAGGAGGAGAAGATGTGTAATGGAACATGCTGGTTTTGGCATGAAGAAGACGTGTTCAAATGCTGTCTCTGGTCCTGTGTGACCTCAGGCAAATTCCTTCATCTGGAAGGTCCCAAAGGTCCCTTCTAGCTCTGTATCCACGATCCCATTATGCACAACAAAGCCATAATTAGGAATTACAGCAACTGGGGGAAATCCAGAATCTTAGAGGAATTTGGGGGTTCTCAGACACGGATTTGAAACACTTGTGTTTCAAACATAATGGTGTGAGTGTGACCACCCCTGTGAGTAGCTGAAGTGGAATGGAAGAGTAGGCCATGGCCAAGATGACCATTGATCCTGGGGATAGGAATTCATTAGATGAGTAAGCAAGCTTCTACAATTGGGCGGGTATTCCTTTATGGGAGAAATCATTCCTCCAATGGGAAAGTCATGGTCGTTTCAAGTAGGGAGGGGCCTAATGGGAAGAACTCACTGAGAAGAGGAGGGGGGGGGTCTTGTCCACTTTGGAAAGCAAGAGCCCTTAAAGGACCAAGTTCTCTGCCTGAGACACTTTGGGGCTTTCTGTGGATGGTACTTTGAACAAGATGACACAAGGCAAAAAAAAGAGTGTAAACAGTCTTACTCAGAGGCCAAGCCATGTGTAGGAAGCTCCGATACTGCCACTTCAGCAGTCTCCAAGCCCCACTGAAGGCATCTTTCAACACTGAGCTGTGCCTTTGGGGAAGAAGATGGAAACTGAAATCTAGGATGATGACAGACTCAGCAGGATTTGGCAGTGGGGAGGCGCCACGCTGCGCATGGTTTGGGTATGTCAACGCAAGATTAATTTAAATCCTTCTACTGACACATCTCAAAGAGTTGATTCTTTCCTTGCTCTGGTCCCTGCAGGAAGACTCACCAGCTCCTAAGTTCGAGGATGTGGTTAGCTACTGAGAAATCATTTAACTTCTTTATTCTTCCCTTTCCTCACCTGTAAATGGGGCTCTTAGCAACCTTTCTCTCTTACAAGGATGGAATGGTGACTATATGTAAGGGAAATATGAAACAAAAAAAATCCCTCAAGAATGACACTCATCATCCTACAATCCTTTGGCAGTAGGAACCAATGTGAAAAGATACAGGGAGTTTCCAAGCTGAGCTAGCTGTGACAAATAGTATTTTCTGACACTTGCTAATTGTTCATTTGTACCACGTTAGACCACTTCTAACAATATATTGAAAGCCTGTGCCCTGAAGGAGCAAACATTCTTCTGGTAATTTTATACATAGGAACGCAAATGTGTGTATGGAAAGAACATTTTATTCAATTCATATACATAGTTTTCTGGTTGATTGTGGGTCTTAAAAGAGACTGTTCCTGGGGAATGGGAGGAAGGTGAAGCAGAAAGATAAAAGCATCCTTTCCCCCCTACTCCAAACATTTTTTGTAATAGAAATAAATCAGGTCAATGTCAACATCCAGGGCAACTTTGAAGTAGTCATTGAAAATTGACATTGAAAATAGTCATTACATGGGATCATGGGCTCCAGAGACCAAGGGATCTTAGAAAACATAGGTTCTAGAAGTGGAAGGGAACTGTAGAGAGGAAGCAGGTTGGTGTCTTGGAATATAGTGAGATGACCTTGAACAAGCTGCTTAACCCTTTCCTGAATCTCAGGATTCTCTTCTTACAATAGAGGAGGATTAGACTATCAGATCCAATCCAATTCATAGAATCTTGAGATCTATTCACAGAACCCTGGTCTAGGGCAAACCCCTCATTTTTATTATTGTTATTATTATTTGAGGCAATTGGGATTAAGTATTTTGCCCAGGGTCACATGGCTAGTAAGTATCTGAAGCTAAATTTGAACTCAGGTCCTCCTGATTCCAGGTAGATTCCAGGTAGAACTCATGTTCTACCCACTGCACCATCTAACTGCTCCAAACTCCTTATTTTAAAGAGTAACCTGGAACCCAAAGAGTTCTTGCCCAAGGTCACACAAGTAAAAACAGGCCAATTGATATTGATTCAAACACAGGTCTTCTGACTTTAGATCCAGCATTCTTTCCATCATGGTTCCATCATGGTTTCCAAATAAGAAGTCTGCTTCTTAATTAAAAAAGCATTTTGTAGTTTTCCCTTGCCCTTGCACCTAACACATAATAGTGGCACCATTTTTAAAAAGAATGTTTGGTGCACATATGGAATCATGGACTTCTCGCAAGTCCAAGGCCTCTCAGGAGTCTACAGCTCATGGGATAAAAACTACTGAACAAGAACCTGCTCTTGTCAAGCCTGACTTCCAGTGACTTATTTTCTTTGACATTATCTAGAATTTTCAATTATTTTAGTGAGGCACCAAGGGTTTAAACTCTGGGACTTTCTGTGGTTCAAGCCAAACGTACAGGTATTGGCAACAACAAAAGCATTAAAGCGAGCCTGACTTAGAGATAGAAGGCTTTGTGGAAATATGTTTATTTTTAAGGCTTTGATTTTTTTTCCTAATCATGCCTGTTGATTGACTGACTGATTGGTTGATTGATTGATATGAACACAAGGAACACCCTTCCTTATATCAATATCTTCCAAATAAAGTTGGGGGAGGAAGAGGAAAGACAACAAATTGCAGTAAACACTTATTAAGTGCCTACCAGTGCCAAGCTCTGTGCTAAGCACTGGGAAGACAAGTAGCTAGGAAAATGAGGAAGCTGATCTTTGAAAGAAACTTGAGATTCTAAAAAGCAGAGAGGAGAAAGAGGTTGTTCCAAGCACGGGACACAGCCGGTGAAAAGGACAGAGGCAGGAAATGGTGTGCCAGGGACAGGAAAAAAAATCCAAGAGCTCATAAAGGGGAGTCAAGTACAAGGCTGCAAAGGTAGGTTGGATCCAGGTTGCAAAGGGCTTTTAATTCCAATAAGAAGCAATTGAATTTGAACTTGGAGGACAAAGAGAAGCATTGGAGTTTATTGAGTAGAGGTATGAGACCAGCACTTTAAGAAAACCATTTAGGTAGCTGTGCAGAGAAGGGTTTGGAGAGGTGAGCAATTTGAGGCTAGAGGACCAATTAGGAGGGTGATTCCCATAACCTGCCTGGGCCTCAGCTTTTCAGTTCTTTATGTAACATGACGGGGTTAGATCTGATGACCTCTCTGGTCCCCTACAGTTCTAAATCTATGATTCATTTTCTCAAGTGTTCCTCAGGATAACTCTGTGAGGTTAGCAGAACGGTTCTCAACATCTTGATTCTATATAAGAAAATTGAAGCCTAGAAAGCTTATGTGACTTATGACATCCTACAGTAAATTAGCAACTGTATTGAGACAAAAACCCATCTTTCCTGACAGAGTCTCAGGCTTTTTTTTTTTTTTCCCCACACCAGCCTTCTGGTTTAAATGCAGATCAGGCAAATGCCTTTATACCCCAAGGAAACATTGTCACTGGTCCTTCCCCTGAGGGCAAGTTCCAATAGAAATGCTCCCCCAGGGTGGGCTAGCTCACCTGGCTAGGGGTGGCTCCACACACCAGGGGCAAACCTTCCTTTCCTTTTCTTGTAGAATCTCATTTCTATGCTTGTCACCCTCATGTATAAAATATATTGGCCTCTCCAGAGAAGGCTTTGTGTCACTTCTAAATCAATTTATTTTAATCTAATCTTCATCTGTAATGGTTTTCTTGGCCAAACCCATCAAGGAAACATCTTGGCAGGTGAGAGAGAACGAAAACACATAACATTTGTTTTTAATGGTTCCTATGCACCAGGCAGTTTCTTGTTTCCAATATGGCAAAGCCTGTGAAATCCATGAAATATGACTGGTCCTTGGAACTGACCCCTGATGTAAGCTGAGATCCATACAGATGAGAACTCACTAAAATATGAGCATAAAGATGTCAGAAACCCCTTAAAACCTTTAAAAATCATTGAGGTGAAGTCACCAGAGTGAACTTTCCCTTCAAAGACCAAAGCAAAGAATTCCTTTCCAAACAGGCAGACAGTGAAACAAATCTCAGCCAATTGTCAGGCTCCTAAGTGGACTTTTAATAGCTCGATCCATAAAAGACACATTTTTCTTAAGCTCTGCCTGTTCGCTGTGGTTATTAATTTTTTGGTTCCCCCAGCTCCTTTGCTTTTGGTTAGAGAGCTCTAAGGTATTTCAGCTCAAACCTTGCCTCTTTCACTTTTCCATCTGGCCCAGCCCACCTATTAAACAAAAGCCCAGGGGGGTCCAGTCTTGGGGCAGTGACAGTTTCAGTGAGGACATCTTGAGGCCCCAGCCACCAGTGAACCATTAAGATTCAGGGATGCCTCTTGCCACTCCCCAGCATTCACTTTGGGGATCAAGCAGAAGGCCTTCAGTGAGGCCCACATAGATCTGTTCTCTGTGAGTTTCCTTTACCGGGAGGTTTATGCCTGGCCAAGGAAACTGGTGAAGGAACAACTCAGGAGTCACTAGATGGAAAAAAAAAACAGCAGGGGTGAAGTTACTGGAGTGATACACTACGGTTTGAACTTGAGCCATGTGGCAATAAAGCAGCTGGCACAGCCTGCCTGCAGCTGTAGGCATGTTTCCTCCTTCCCTCCTCAGCCCCGACAGCAAAGTGGTTCTTTCCAGGAAAATCAAGGAAAAGGTCACGAAAGCATCCCTGTTCCACTGAGTCAGCCAGATTCTGGAGGGCAAGGCAGCTCTGGGGAGCTGGCCTGGTGGCTGGGGAAGACAGGCTTTTTCCTCTGCCTGGGCATGGTTGCTGTAATCCCATCCAAGGCCAGCTGTAACCATGGGATGTTTATTTTCGTTGCAGAGCTGAAGCTGGCAACCTGGGTCTGGGGTTTGAAGATGGTGATGCTTAGTGACCTGGATTCAGTCTTTCACAGTGACTTTCCCTGAGGCATCTACAAAAACCAGAAATGGAAAGTATTTCGAGAGGCCCTTGGAGCCCAAGCTCCCATCCCTGTAGGGGCATCGAGCCCAGGGCAAACCACTCTGCATGCTCTCCCCCATCATCCACCAAACTACAGGACATTTTTACACAGGTGAAATACTGTTCAGCAGAACAAAGAAAGCATAAATATTACAAACATCAGCAGGTGGCAGCATGTCAGGAAGTAACTAAAGGAGAGGGGAGGTCCATAAGGGACAATGTGAAGCTTGAAGACTCTGTGTGTGTGTGTGTGTGGACAAAGAGAAAGAGAGGAGAGAAGGAGAGAGAGAGGGAGAGGGAAAGGGAGAGGGAGAAACAGAGGGAGAGGAAGAGGGAGAGGGAAAGGGAGAGGGAAAGGGAGAGGGAGAGGGAGAGGGAGAGGGAAGGAGGGAGGGAGGAATGGAGAGGGGTATAGTTGCCAGGTAAATAGTTGCCTGAGTGACAATGAAAGGGAATGGGGGGGGGGGTACTCTATAAATGTAGTTCAGCTTTTAGAAAGGGAGAGATAATGCCAGCGTCTTCTCAAACACCTTCCTCATGTCACTAAGTAGTTCCAATTGCTTAGTACCCATGGCAGAATGGGGTCAGAGTTCTCCAAAATCAAAGACTTGAGAATGCCCTCCTGGCTGCACCATATTCTTAGCATATTTCTGCCAACATCCATCTATAGTCAGGGTTACCATGGAGAATCTCCACGATCAATTCTGGGACCTGGAACAAGTATGGGGTTGTCCAGGGAGGACCTAGGGACCTAGCTCAAGACTGCTTTGGAAAAGGTTCTCACTGGGGAAGGAACCAGGCAGGGCAATGTTAAGAAGGCATCCATCTAATCACACATCTGGATCACAGCTCCAAGATGTTGGTAGCTGTCTTTGTTCAGTCATTTTCAATCATGTCCAATTCTTTGTTCCTCCATTTGGGGTTTTCTTGCCGAAGGCATTTGAATAGTTTGCCATTTGCTTCTTTAGCTCATTTTGGAAATGAGGAAACTGAGGTAAACAGGGTTAAGCAACTTGCCTAGGGTCACACAGCTGCTAAATGCCTGAGATTTTATTTAAACTAAGGAAGATGAATCTTCCTGATTCCAATTCCAGTGCTCTGTCCGCTGTACCACCTAATTACATTTGTTATATACCTGGTACTATGCTAGAAACTGGTGTTATAAAGACAAAAGTGAAGTCTCTGCCACAGAATCAACTTTTGAATGGAGAAGTCGACATGTACATATATCAGATAGCACTGTGGGGAGAGGGGTAAAGAAGAAGAGGGTGCTAAACAGCCAAATTCACCAAGAAATGGTACCATACAAAAGGTGATTCTTCAGTCAGTTTTGAAGGAATCTGGGGTTTCCAAGAGGTAAAGCCACACTCTAGGCAAGGAGAACAGCTAGGGCAAAGGCACAGAAATGGGAAATGGGGTATCATGTTTGAGAAACAACAAATAGTCCAGTAAAGCTGGGCCATCGAGCGTGTCAAAGAGAGTCACGTGTAAGAAAACTGGCAAGGTGGGAAGGGGCCAGGTGGAAGAGCACTCTCAAAGCCAGACAGAGGAATTCATATTTGATCCTAGGTGGAATTGCTTCGATGGGGTAGCCACTGCAGTTTGTAAAGGCCAGATTTGTGCTTTCTGAAAAGCACTCTGACAACTAAGAATGTTAACTCTTTGAGGATAGGGACTGGTTTTGCTCTTTTTATGTGTGTGTCTCCAACTTCTTGGTACATAGTATAGTAAGCTCTTAATGAATTCTTTGATTGATTGATTGATTGATTGATTGGAGAGTTGTCTGGAGAAGGGAGAAAGTTGAAGTTAGGAACCAAAGTAGGAGGTTATTGTAGTAGTCTTAGAAAAGAAGCGAAGAGAGTCCTAGGCCAGGGTGGTAGCTGTGTGAACACAGAGAAGGTAATGGATAGGAAAGTTATTATGGTGATAGAAATGCCATGATTTAGGACCAGACTTGGTAAAGTGTTGTTTTTTTTTTTCATTTAGGAAGCACTTTCTATGGGGTCTACGCATCTTCACTCCCAAATTCAATAAAGAATCAAAGAAAAAAAGAATGAAAAATCAAAACAAAGAAATAAAGAATCAAAAGATAATCAAAATAAGGAAATAAAAAACAAGAATCCCCTAGTAATTATTGCTTGAATCTTTCATTTAGCAATTGATCGCTCGTGACATTCCTCATACTGGGGTATGTAGTTGTATTATGGCACTAAACTGCATTATCTCTCTTGGATTTACTATGGTCTCCTTCCCTAGTTACTAAATTGCATCCTTCTTGATGGCAAAGGTCATGTGTTCTAATTGGGTACAAGACTCTTGCAGCAGAGTGACTTAGTGTGCTAGGACTTGAATAAATATTTATTGTCAAATCTTTCATTCCGAAGTTCTTGCATGATTTAAAAAAAACATTTTTAAACCCTTTTGAAAAGGACCATTTATTGATTATGATCCTGGCAAAAATAATCATACCTGCCATTGTTTACATACATATGTATGCACTAAAATATATTCATGAGAGTAAAACCAGACCAATTAGGGGAAAAGTAGAACTGAATTGGTAGAAAATCTGAATCTTAGAATATTTGGAAAATATTGTCTTTTTATATTTTCTATTTTTTAACTACATAGAAGAAATTCAAAATGGGCCAACCCAGGGCTGCTTAATTGCTGGTCTTTAAGTAGCCTGATTCAATGAATACTCTTTATATTATCTTACCAGTTATTTTTAACTGGGCACTACCAAAGCATTTGGTAGCTAGGTGGTACAGTGGATAAAGTGCTGGAATTATAGTCAGGAAGACCTGAGTTCAAATCTACCCTCATAACCCTGGGCAAGGCACTTAACTGTTTGCCTCAGTTTCCTCATCTGTAAAACAAGTTGGAGAAGGAAATGATAAGCCACTCCAGTATTTTGACCAAGAAAACCCCAAAAGGGGCCATAAAGAGTCAGACACCACTGAAATGACTGAGCAGCAATAAAAAACAAAGGATTTACAGCATCCTCACACTGATGGCATCACCACATTCCTCATGCACTCATTCATTTAGCAAAGCTGTCCTCCTTTCCCTGTGGACATAGTGAAAAGGTTACCTTCAACCCAGGTCTGTCTGAACTGTGACAAATTATGAATTAACAGATTTTCAATCAATGACTTTTTCCTTTATTTACAAAATCTCTGACCTTTCTGGCCTATGTGGATACAGTCTACGTATGACACAACCCCGCTGCTGTCTTTCTCGCTCTTAACTCACTGCGTGTCCACAGAATTTTCATATTGTTCAAAGCCTCATCAGACAACCCAGTCCCCTGGGAGGTGAAGTTGTCTAATTAGTGATATTATTTTTTCTAGCTTAACCCTTTTACAATATAATTTAAAGATTGCCTTCCTAGAAATATCTGATCTCCAAAGGAGGAAAAGCAGACAATCAAACAAAAATTTCTGGAAGTAGGACAGTAGAAAAAGACCTTTGAACAGGAAGATGGGAAGCCTATCCCTTTAGCTACTGTTGTGATCTAACAACCTTGCTTCTCTGGGCCTCAGTTTGCTCATTTGTAAAATTAAGGAATTGAACTAATTAGTTACTAATATCTAAATGGTTATATGATTTCTTTTCATATTTTTTCTATATGGAAAAGACTTATTTTTCATATGTAATAGATTTATTTTAAAGTCATATTTGCTAATGAAAACTTATGAGTAAAACTGGTCAAATTTTTCAAAAAATCCCCATAACACTGGTGGATTTGGAGTCAGAAAAGCTGAGTTCACATCTCAGTTTTGACACTCACTAACTATGGGAACTTCCCCAACTCACTTCTCTCTTATTCCATTTCTCTATTTGTATAACAAGAGGTTTAGCTAAATGACATTGAATTCCCTCCTGGCTCTAAGTCTCTGAATATGTGAATATAAAACTATCAAATACTTCAAGTGGTAAAGATTTTGTCCTTTCTGGGTGTTCCCTATACTGATGAAATCATATGTCTGAAATCTGCCAAAAAATAGCCATGTGCTCTCATATCTTAAGGGTCTGGGACTTCATTGGTGTGAGGACCAACTAATTCATCCAGTGCTTGGATGAACCACTTCATGAGTTAATGTGTCAGAAGAAAATCCATCACCTTTCAGTCACCTTTTTGGTAATGTTCTCTTAACTAGCCTGTTCTACTCATAGCCTTGTTGGTTTAGTAGAATCTGCTATATGCTGTCTTCCACCCTGTGCAGCCCTTAGGACACCAGAGCTGCCACCACACACCTTTATAAGGCATTAGAGGGTGAATTGTTAGCTAAATTTATAATGGGTAGAAAATTGTTAGTAAACATAAGATGTTTCCTTTTGAAATATTGAAACAGGGAGAAGACACAGGCAATGCAGGTCTTAGTAATTTATTCAGATGGTATTTGTAAAATTCATTCTTTTGTTGACCAACAACAGCAACCAAAGGCAAAGCAACATTACTCCATATGTCGGGGTACATTTGAATATTAAAATGGACATTTTTGAGTCTGGGATTGTTTTTTCTTCAGTGTGGGGGATTCCCATTGTTGAAGCTTCTTTCACCCCCATATGTAAGTAACTCTTTCGAAACTTAGAGAAATCTCAGGGACATTGAAAGGTTGTGACTTATATATAGTCATAAAGGCAGTGTATGTCACAAGCAGAATGTTGTTTACTACTACTACTACTACTGCTACTACTACTACCACCACCACCACCACCACCACCACCACTACTACTACTACCATTACTAAATAATATCTCATATATCTGTATGCTTTTAAATTTTCAAAGATCTTTCCTTACAACCCTGTGAGGTAAATAATGTTTATATAAACATTATTATCTATATTTTACAGATGAGAAACTAAAGCAAAGAGCAGTAAAATGACTTGTCCAGGGCTATACAGCTACTAACAATGCTAAACCCCACTACATGTTAACAGAGCATATTTTCCAAAATGCAAAAAAAACCCAGTGAGAAGTGGCTTGTTTTATATATTTTTGTAAACCTTTGTAATGTCCGGCTTAATAGAAGACGGTCGGGTTCTCCTATCTGCTTCTGCATTCAGTCTCTTGCAATATGGTTTATAAAGTATATGAGAAAAATCTGGTCTCACAGAGATAGGTAGTTGGAAAAGGGAAGAGTATTTTAAAGGCTTGGTATTATTATGCAAATAGTTTTTAACCCCATAGATCCCTGAAAGGGCCATGGAGACTCCTAGTGGATGAATCTTCAGACCAAACTTTCAAAATTGCTAACCCGTAAGCTCCTCGCTCATGGACTTCTCACTCTGGAGGATCACTCTCCCCCTGTAGTCCCTTCCTCTAATTGTTCAGAACATAATAAATACTAAATAAATGCTTGTTAACTTGAAATGACAACAATGGATCCTGCCTAACAAGATAGCCTTCCACAACTGTGTGGCAATATTCTTTCCTTTAAAGGAAAAGTGTTTTCCCCACCAGTGAAGGACCTACTCAGAAAATCCATCTTGGTTGACTGTGATGGGGGCTTTTGGTCAAAGGGACTCTAAACTGAGGGGTCTCAGGTTGTTGGGTTGATCATCTCTGGCTCCTTCTGGCCCAGAGATACATAATTCGAGTCATCAGGCCTGACCTTAATTCATAGGCTTAGTATGTGGTCACTTACTTGTTGTGATATAAAGAATACCTGTTTCAGAAATCTGCCCCTTGGCATGCTAATTTCATCATTATCAATGTATTCCTTTTGATAAAGCAGCATTTCTTAATAAAATAGAAATACTCCTGAAATGTACGACACATTGAACTGTTTGTCCATCATTAACAATTTGGCATAAATTAGTGACTGAACCACAACAACTTTATTGGTTTCTTTTGAAGGATTACTTCGAGAGAAAAGAAACCATGGGAATGAGATATAACAACTAAATTTTTTAAAATATTTTTTCATTTGTTTTCTTGTTTACATCATTCATTTTCATTACATTTTTGAATTACAAATTTTCTCCCGTCTTGCCCCTGTCCCAACCCTAAAACAGCAATCCCACTGTAAAGCCCCTCCCCTGCTCTGCTCTCCTACTTTCTGGTAGGGCAGGGAGGGTCTCCCTATCCCAGCTCCTGTATATCTTAATTCCTAGTTGCAGATATTGCAAAACTTTAAATTCTAGATTCTTTTGATTCCTCCCTTATCACCCTTCTCCCCCCACTGGAAGGACAATCAGTTCAATACAGGCTGTGGATGTGTGATTATACATAGTGGACATATTGTGACAGTGATCATCTGTATCTCCTTTCTATCCCTTTCCCCCACCCCTTGTTATGTTCTCTACCCTGTCCCTGTCCCTTTACTGAAGTGTGTGCTTCCAGCATCCCTCCCCCAGACCCTGCTCACCCCTCCTTCATCCCCCCTCTCGTCCCCATGCCCCCTACTCTCCTGTGTGGCATGATGCCCAGTTTAGAGTTTATGCCATTTCTTCCCTAAGCAAAATTCAATGAGAGTAATTGAAAGTAAAGTTGTAATAGTTATCCCTTGCCTCTTCTCTATGGGATGATTAACCCCATTTTGTCTCTCCCTGTCTCCTCTCATTCTAGTCCTCTCCCACCTCAGAATTTCGCCTTTTAAAGTTCCATCCCTTCATATTCAATTGATCCT
>CM053598.1:47026727-47076368 GCA_028646575.1 Pseudocheirus occidentalis | reverse complement strand
CTCATGTTGGCCAGTCAATTAGTTGGTTGGTTTTTTTTTTTTTTAGCTCTGTGAAACTCTGCTTCCAGGGGGGAAAGCTCTGTTTCAGATCACTGGGGTTTTCCCAGCTGCCAGAGCTATTAGGGGGGTTTTGCAAGTCCCCCCAGCTTTGGATTGCTGAAAGCGCACCCCAGGACCACCACCCAAGACCATGATCTGGTTCCAGGCCTCTCAATGCAAGAGCACTTGGCCCTGATCAATCGATTCAGCCCCCCCTGGGGAGTCCACAGGCCAGGGGCTCTGAAGCAGCCTGGTGGGGGCGGCCGCTGGTTCCAGCAGTTCCCTTCCCCCACTGCTTCCTTTCCCCGGGGGCTGATTGGCCAAACTGCTTTACCTCTCCCAAATTAATTTTCAAAGTTTTACTTTCACTAACTGTCTCTGACCGGGATTTGAAGATCCCCTCAGGCAGGTGCTTTAGATGTCCTCTGAAGTAGACTCAAGCTGCGGCTTGGGAGGCTCATTCCTCCTGGCCACCATGGGGCCTGGCCTGGCGGCAGCTGTAGTTTTAAGCGGGGCCAGTCTCTGCTCCAGTGCAAGCTGCCCCTCTTCCGTCCTGTTCCTCACACCTTGGCAGATGTAGAGGTGCTGGAGGCTGTAGAACGTCTGAAGACTGGCTGCGGCGCAGCTAGGCTCAGCTCAGCTCACCTCCTTCCCACTGCCCCGGGCCTGGCCGTGGTCTCGGCTTCAGGCTGAGCCAGCCTCCACTCCTGGCTGCCTCACTGAGCCCCTGCTGCCGAGCTGCCTTCAGTGAGAGATGTATTTTCTGTATTTTTGTGTGAGTCTAAGAGTCCTAGGCTTTGTCTGGGCTCATAATTTTATGGGTGTTTAGGGTGGCGGTGTGGGAGCTGCAGGACCTTGCTGCTTCTATGCCTCTGTCTTGGCTCCACCCCCCAACAATTAAATTTTGATAGGGAAAAGTGTAAAGAGATGTCAAGGGAACTACTTAGGGATGGTTATCACCAAGGTGGACCATGAGACTCCAAGGAACAGCATAAAGGCCCTGAACACCTTAGCATTGGGTTATTGAAAAAACACTTGGAAGAATACAGAAGAAAAATCATACCTACTTCACAATATGGGCTGGTCTCATAAGACATGAACCCTGAGAGGCCCAGAAGCCATAGTATCACATAAAAATATTAATATTAACAATTAACAAATTCATTAATATTAACAACATCTCACACATATGGTATTTTATGATTGACAAGGTTCCTCAGATTGACAAGACTGTTCCTCAGAACAACCTTATGAGGCAGATAGTGTAAGGATAATCATTCCCATTTTACAGGTAAGGAAACCAAGGCTCAGAGAGAAAAATGGTTTCTCCATAGTCACAAAGCTAGCAGAAAACATCAGAGCCAAACCCAGATCTATTAACAGCATGTCTAGTGTTCTTTCCACTGTGTCATATTGCTTTTCCATGAATTTAAAATGAGCAGATTCCCAAGTTAGCCTTTGCTTCCTGATATATTTTGTTTCCTGACTTGGTGCTTTCTGTCAATGGAGTAAAAATGGTACAGTCATCACCACTCATTTCATAGAAGGAGAATGAGTATAAAAGGATGTATCTGGTCCAAACAATCATGATTCACCAGCTGTGCTATATGTAAGAAAAACCAAATGGACAGATTGGCAGAGGATGACAATTGTCTGGACTTTTATGGAGCAACTCATTAGGTCACTTTAGGTCACTCAGCATGGACAATTCTTGCCAAAGGTCAATAAGCTAGGCTCAGAACTGAACAGTACCAAGAGTGTAGGCGGGTGTACATATAACAAGCTTCACAATACTTTTTTGTAAATGCTTCTAAGATGCTTCCTAAAACAAAATTCATCTTTAGATGCCACTATTCTTCAGTTGGCTATGATTCATGAAATACCAAGATCTCAGAAAAGCCAGAACTTTGGGTAACCCAAAGGTTGATGGAAAAATGTATGATGGATGAAAGTAAAATGTAGCATATTAGCAATGGGTATAACATAAATGATTCTTGTGACATCATTTTTCAGTCATGGGCAACTCTTCATGACCCAATTTGGGGTTTTCTTGGCCAGGATACTAGCATGGTTTGTCATTTCCTTTTCCAGCTCATTTTACATGTGGGGAAATTGAGGCATACAGGGTTAAGTGACTTGTTCAGGGTCACACTTGTTCAGGGTCACACAGGCAGTAAATGTCTGAGGCCAAATTTTAATTTGAGAAGATGAGTCTTGCTGACTCTGGACCCAGCACTCTATCCACTACAACATTTATCTGCCTGACATAAAAGATAACACTGAAGAAATGATTTATCAGAAACAGGGGTGAGCTCTTCATACAATGAGAGCAAGTACAGATGGACAGCCCAACTGATACCCATGAAATTTTGGTCAATCAATTAACAAGCATTTATTAAGCATCTATAATATGCTAAGCATTTTGCAGCATTGTGGGGGTTCAAAGATAAAAATTAAACAGTCCCTGACCTCAAGGAGCTTAGTTCTTACTGTTAAAAAAATGTGCATGTACAAATAAATGAAAAAGTATATGTAATGTGCATATATATATATATATATATATAAATACACAAATATAAGCCTATGTAAAAGATGTTTAGTATAATATAAAAACTATAAGGTAATATGGGGGAAGTCACTCGCAGTTGGGAGATCAGGAAAGGCTTTATATAGTATATGTACTCAAAAAATGCTCTAATAATGAAATATTCCATCCTCCTTCCTCTTCTTAGTGGTGTATTTACCTTAACAGTGATTTTTAGTTTCCTCTTAAAGAACTCTCAGCATCAGTCATATTGTTGGGTAAAGATTGGGGATGTTTTGAGCATCACCATTCACTTATGGCCTCCCTCCTCTCCTTAAAAAAAACAAACACGGGGCGGCTAGGTGGCGCAGTGAATAGAGCACTGACCCTGGAGTCAGGAGTACCTGAGTTCAAGTCTGGCCTCAGACACTTAACACAAAAAACTAGCCATGTGACCTTGGGCAAGTTACTTAACCCCAACTGCCCTTCAAAAAGCAAAAAAAAAAAAAAAACAAAAAAAAAAATACTTGGCTGGGTAGTTGTCTACTAAATAAACAAGGTAGACAAAAGAAATAGCAAGGTCCCACAGCCCACTCTCTAGAACCAAGAAGTTGGTTCTTGAGTTGAACTTTGAAGGAAGTTAGGGTTTCTAATGAGCAAAAGTGAGATAGGAATGGATTCCAGGCATGGGGGCAGTCTGTTCAAAGGTGTGGAGGAAGGCAATAAAATGGGAATATAAAGAACCTTGAGAAAGTTAGTTTTGCTGGATCATAGATTATGTGAAGGAGAGCAATTTGTAATAATCTGGGGATAAAAGGTTAAAAAACCTAGAGGAAGAACATGAAGGACATATAAGAAGAGATATATTTTTTGAGTACATATACTATATAAAGCCTTTCCTGATCTCCCAACTGCGAGTGACTTCTCCCATATTACCTTACAGTTTTTATATTATATTAACATCTTTTACATATGTACATTTGTATGTATATACAAATACATATATGTAAGCATATGTATGAATGTGCATATGTATATGTCTGGAATGAAGAGAAGGTTGGGATCTGCATAGTAGGAAGCAACACCAATTAGGAAAGATCGAGGATGAGAGTGTGGGAGTATGCAATTAGTTACTGGTCCTTACAAAGACAGGCACATGGCATCAGAATGTTCATACCACAGAGCAGACAGAAATATTGACTACATCTAGTGCATCATGCCCTCTTATAGGGCTAGCTATAAACCCAAGCCAGCAGAGAACCCTCAGCAGCCAGAAAAGAGTCAGGGCAGGAAGATAATGTGTCATCCAGGGTCTGTGTGGGCGATATAGTACTCCATGGTAAAATATGGTGGGCATGCTCTTTGGGAGGTCAAGGACTATGCATTAATTTACCGTATCTCAAGGGGAGGAAAAGCAGAACCAAGAAAAGATAGATAGTGACTACAATAATTTAAATGGGAAAAAAAACACTGAAAGAAAGCTGAACTCTGAATAATTACAAAGACCAGTCTTGGCCTGGAGAATACAACAGATAATGAAATGAACCTTCTTCCTTTCAGGAAAGAGGTGGAGACCTATGAGCGCAGAATGTTGCATAAGTTCTTCAACATGGCAACTGTGTTGGTTGCCTTGAGTTGATTTGCTTTGTTATAAGAAGAGATTTAATGTATGTGATGATTTATTTTGTCTTGCTATCACTTATTTCTGGATTCTGTCTCTCTGTTTTTACTTCTCTGTCTCTTTCTATACACACACACACATACACACACGTACACACAAACACACACACCCTTTTAGAGGAAGGGAATCTTACTCAAAACATAGTCTAATAACAGTATGAAACATTCCATCCTCATTCCTCCTAGTGGTATTTTTTACTTGAACATTGACTTCTAATTTTCTCTTCAAGAATTTTCAGCATCAGTCATATTGTAGGGTAAAGACTGGGGATGTTTTGAGCATCACCATTCACTTATGGCCTCCCTCACCCCCTTAAAAATAAACAAACACTTCCCTGGGTGGTTGTCTATTAAATAAACAAGGCCTAGCAATAGACAAAGGAAACAGCAACTTCCCACAGCCCACTTTCTAGAACCAAGAAAACTCCCACTGCAACAAGCACTCCAGGTCTTCATGAAACAAGGAAACAGAATCAGCTCTCTATTTTTCATGTGTGGATTATCTGCAATTTTAATTTTTGAAATTAAACACAAGCACTGAAAGAAAATGTAGAGATTATCCTGGTCAACTTCCCCCTTTCCACAGGTAAGGAAAGTGAATCCTAGGAAAGAGGGCACGATGTGCCTGTCAAACAGCTAGCATATAGCAAGCCTAGAATGGGAGCCTATATCTTTAAATATAAGAGAATGGCACTAGACTGGATAAGCTCTAAGGCCCTTTCCATATGTGAATCCTATGACCTTTTATCTTCCACAGTCACTTTTTCAATTTCTTACTTCATTCTTTGGGCTTAGCTTAAAAAGGCCAATGTCCTCTACTACATCAGAAGCCATCACCAGTCATCTTGACCTATGTCTTGCCATTGGTTTCTGATGACTCTGGAGGAGATAGTGAGGCTGATAACTTTGCACAGCCCTGCCTCACTTAAATCCAATTCACTTTCAAGCGAAGACATCACCCTCCTGATGTCATTGGTCTTCTTCCAGAAGGAAGGATGAATGACAACATTCAAAAACATGCTTTTAAGAAATACAAATTAATTTTGGTCAAAGTGCGAGCAAATTATAGTTAGGAATATTACTCCCTGGGAGTGGCTAAATGGCACAGTAAATAGAGCACTGGCCCTGGAGTCAGGAAGACCTGAGTTCAAATTTGGCCTCAGACACTTAACACTTACTAGCCATGTGACCTTGGGCAAGTCACTTAACCCCAATTGCCCTGCCTTCCCCCTCCAAAAAAAAAGCAAAAAAAAAATAATGTTATTCCTGTAATCCTAGAATTGTAAAGGATTTCAGAGACCATCTAGTATCCCCTTTACCCAGACAAAAATTCCCCTGCAACATATTCAACGAGCAATCTGATCATTGCTCCAAGACCTCTAGTAAGGGACTAAGTTTTCCAAAGTTGTCTATTCTACTTTCAATAGCTCTAATTATTCTAATTTTTCCCTCAAACTGAGCACGAACATGTTTCTTTGCAATTTCCACTCATTTCACTACTTCCTTTGTTCCACCCTCTGGGGTCAAGCAGAATAAGTGGAATTTCTCTTTCCTCTGATTGCTATTCAAATACGTGAAGACCAAGTTCACCATCTTCCCTCAGCCTTCCCTTCTTTAGAATAAACATCTTTAGCTCCTTTAGAGGATCCCCTTATACCCTATCCTGAAGCACTTCACAATCCTCCTTGCCCTTTTCTGGATACTCTCCCACTCACCATCATCCTCCAAATGGTAAGATCACTGCTATATCTTTGGATCTCCATTGTACTGGAATATCCTGACCTATTTTCTGCCACTAGCATAGAGACTTATTTCAGTATTCCTCTATCTCATAAGAACAAAAATTTAAGGCCTGAAGGGATCTAAATGGCCCTCTAGTCCACTCTACTCATTTTAGATGGGGAGACTAAGGCACAGAGAGGTTAAGTGATTTGCCCAGGGTACAGGTGGTTAGGTGAGATTTGAACATAGGTCTTCCTGATTCCATCTATAGGGTCTCCTTTTAGCAGCACAGATGACAGCTGATTCATGCCTTTTCTTCCTCTGCAATGCTTATTTATGTCCTTCTGTAACTTACTGGTAGAGGATCCATCCAACACACTAGAAGATTTATCTCTGCCTTTTAACATTTAGTGGTAGTCTATGCAATGACCAAGTTGTCCATCTGTTGTTCTTCACTCTCACTCTGTGACTGACCTACTTCCTTTTTCAGTCATACATGCCCTTAACTATGTTCCCTGTGCTATTTCGCTCACACAAGTCATCCTTGGAAACATGCTGCAGCCTGTTTCCATCTACCACATGCTGATGCATTGCTGTCTGGACCCTCTGCAATTGGATTCTTCTGAGATCCTTGTCTTCTGTAATTTGTAGCCTTTTAGCTTCCTGGGAAGAATATTGGTGCAAAAAAGAGGAAGAGGTGGGCTCTGTGATCCTTGAAAATGCTACATAGTTTCCTGAATGCAAACATACCCCTTCTCCCATTTCTCAACCCTGGGCACAGTTAGTTGTCCAACCATACTTCCTGTCTGGTATAAGAATGGATAGGCCAACTCTCTCTCTCTCTCTTTTTCTTGTTTGGCTTTGTTTCCTCTTTTCCATTGTTCATCCCATCCATTACAATCCTTCTTTATAACCTCACTAATGTTTAATGTGAAAGTATTTGCAGTTCCTATACTTGATTGCATGTCACCATGGTGGGCAGGATGGGCAGAGATGGAAGGGGAGAAAATTTGAAAATGAAGGGATTGTGGAACTGAATCTTGTAAACTAAAAGTAAACAAACAAATTAATGAAGATAAAATTTTACTTTTTTAAAAAAATAATGGATAAGCCAACTCACTGGGATGTCCAACCAATTACAAGTCATGATATGATGATATTTAAAGACACTCAGGAATTAATTGCCTTCTTCCTTAATCAGAAAATACCCCAGCACTCACTGAGTCCTCTGACTCAGGAGGGTTTAGTTTGACCTTAAGACCAAAGAATGGGGAGCTCAAAGCAACTGGGTACAAAAAGAGGGAAAGAACAAAGGGGAATGAAACCCTGAGTACAACTGCTACCAGCTGAAGGATTGACTATATAACATGATTCTAGCCTGTTTCCTAAGGAATCTGAGCCCCTCTTACTTCCTAAGTTTGATGATCTTCTTCTTCTTCTTCTTCTTCTTCTTCTTCTTCTTCTTCTTGTTCTTCTTCTTCTTCTTCCTTCTTCTTCCTCTTCTTCTTTTTCTTCTTCTTCTTCTTCTTCCTTCCTTCCTTCCTCCTCTTCCTCCTCCTCCTCTCTCTGTCTTTTTGTCTGTTTCTCTTTCTGTCTCTGTCTCTGTCCCTCTGTCTCTGTTTCTTTTCTCTGTCTGTCTCTTTCTGTCTGTCTCTCCATCTCTGTCTCTATCTCTCCCCATCTTTACTTTCTTCCATCATCCTTCTTTCCTCCCTCATTCCTCTTTACCTCCCTCCTTTCTCCTTTCTAATTTCCCTTACTTTCCTTTCCCCATCAGATGATCTCTAATTCTTTTCTTAGAGGTTAAAGTGTTCTAACTCTGACTCTCTGTGTCCTAGGAATTTTTTAAAACTAGATATGTAATTTCATTGATTTGAAATTATCTCTATTAATGCAAAACAGTACCTGTTTCTCAATTTATAGTCTTAGAGAATTATCAAGAGAAGTTATGTGACTTTCCCAGAGTCACACAGTCAGTATGGTCAGACATAGCACTTGAATGCAGGTGTTCTTGACTCTAAAGCCAGCCCACCATCTACTTTTGCACGTTTCATCTCCTCTCAGGAATATTTGCATTTTAAAAGGGAACCAGCAGAGAAAAAGATGAAAATGAAGAGATTTCAATGAGTAATATCAGAGGGATTTTGATATCAGTCAAGTATACCATAGTGTGAAAAGAAATCCCAGGTTCCCTCTCCAGAACTATTCGCATAAAATCATAGGATCAGAGACCGAATCTGCTTGGCTGTTTCTCCCTGATCCCTCAGGGGCAACTCTTTAAACACCCCAGTCAAAACCCAGCTGGAAAATCAACCCAATCAAGTGCAGGTGTTGCTGGTTAAAGCTTCAGCCAGAGTAGCCTCTTATGGGAAAAGGGAAAAAGTGAATTAAGATGGGAAAATATTCTTCTGTAGGCCCAGAATCATAGAACAGATGGCTCATTGTCACCTCCAGGGGCTGCCAGGAAGTGAGGATAGACCTAAGTGCCTAGTACTTCAGGAGTCTGGCTCCCCATCAATAGCTAGGCCTAGGAGAGGGTTTTCTAAGTTATTGGATGGTTTCTTCCCACTATCTCAAGAAAGGATAGGATGTCCTTTCACCACCCTGGCTCAGGGGGAGGGAGGGAACAGGTGATGAGCACCTCCCCCCATCCTGCCCATCTCTCCAGGAAGAGAAGGTATAATCAGGATGTGGTCCACATCAGGGGTCATGACAAGATTAAGTCAGATAAAGGAGCTCCAGACTGTCATGTAATTATTCAGGCCACTGTGACTCTACCTGAAAATATTTTCAGACACTAACAACCACCGCCACAATGCCAACAACAAAAATAGAGATTCTGATGATGGTGGTGTTTAACGCACACATAGCACCACTGTGCTAAGTGATAGGGGTGCTCATAGAAAACACAAACAGACAAGATCTTGAACTGCTCTCAAGGAGCTCATGTTCCATTTGGGGAAGATAACAATTATCAAGGAGTTCAGCTCCAGGGAGGATGGAAAATGAAAGGTCCAGAGGATCTGGAGTTGTGAGGGTCAAATGAGATAACACTGAAAAGTGCCTGCTGGCACATAGTAGGGCTATAGAAATGCTCATTCCCTTCCTCTTCCTGTGTTTCAGTGGATTTCTCATCTACAAAATTGAGGGGGGAATCCCTGCCTTCCCTGCATCCCTTGCTAATTTCTTGTTGCAAGGGATGAGAGAATTGGTATACACTAAATGCTTTACATTCCACAGATTTCCTTTGCCTGAGAATTTCTTCCACCTGTTTAGATAACTGCCCAATGTATACAGTTGATTGATTAGCCCAGGGCCCTGCAGCTAATCCAGGGTCAAAAGTGGGATTTGAATCCAGATTTCCCACCTCCAGGTCTAATACTCTGGGCTGGATTGCTAAATCTTGTTATTTCTATCACTCTGATGTCTCTGGAAGAGACCTGCTTTCTTCCTTTCACAGGCACCACCCAGCTCAGGGCCTCATTGCCTCTCACCTGGATTATAACAGTAGTCTCCTAACTGGTCTTCCCATCCCAAGTCTCTCCCCACTCGACCAAAGTGATTTTCCTAAAGCATAGATCTGACTGTGTCATTCCCCTTCTCAATAAATGTTCATGGCTCTCTGTTACCTATAGAATTGAATATAAACGCTTCAGTTTGGCACTCAGAACTCTTTAGCACAAGGCTTGGCAAATAATAGGCACCAAGTAAGTGCTGGCTGATTGATTGATTCCCATCTGGGCCCCCCCCCCCACATGCACACAAATGTCCAGCCATACTGGTCCCCTTGTTCCTTGCACAAGGACGATCCATCTGTCATCTCTGCACCTACAGATGAGCTATCCCTTATTCCAGGGACACTCTCCTTCCTCTTCTCTGCCTTTTGGAATCGCTGGTTTCCTTCAAGTTCAAATCTGTTCAAATGCCTCATTCTCCATGAAGCTTTTCCTAGTTGCTCATCCACTGACCATCCTAACTCTAAGTTGCTAAGAGCCTTCCTCTCCAAGATTACCTTGTGTCTGCTCTAGATGTATTTGGTAGGTACCAGCTATGTGTGTGTCTGTGTCTACACTGTATATGGTGTTTCGCTTGTTAGAACACCTTTTTCCACTTTAATCTTTGTATTTCCAGCACCTAGCATAGTGTTCCTGTGGAGCTTAATAATGGCTTAATTGTTTCCTTAAATGCCTGTCTCAGTACACAAATGGATGATATTTTACAAAGCAGAACTCATTGTGAAGCAAGCCCCTATCCAGAGAAAGAGTTTTTGAATTACCAAAAAGTATTTTTGAAAGGTACTTATAGATGAAAAAGAATTTCATCTACAAGGTAGTCTGTCTGTACTATGGACCATGGACCCCAAGGCAATGTTAGAGGCTCCTGAGTTCAGTGTGTGCGTGCATGCATGTGTGTGTGCATGTGTATGTGTCTGCCTCTGTGTCTGTGTATGTATACATAGATGTCTCTGTATATATATATACACACATATACATACATATACATACGTGTGTATATACACACACATGTATCAAAGGGAGGCAACCTTAACCCTCAGGGACGGAAAAAACCCACTTATGTCCTCATTCCCATTTCTTCTCCCTTTCTGAGCCTCCTTTCCACACACACCCCCACCTTCATTTGCCCAGTGCTCTCCATACCCCAATCAATTCAACAAACCAACTTGGTGGAAGATCCACTCTGTGAGGACAGGAGCTGTTAGGGTTTTTTTTTTCTATGTTTTATTATGTTTCCTTTTGTCTTCATATTTCCCAGTACCCAGCACAGTGATGGGCACAGAGTAAGCACTTAATAAATGTTACTTGAATTGGATTCAACAATTATTTATCAGTGCTCAGAAGCACACACACACTCACACACACACACATACACGCACGTACACACAAGTCCTGTTTTCAGAGAAGGAGGTTATATCAGTCATTTATATGTGAGTTGAAATGGGGGAGTTATTTTAAGCCTTCTATTGAATTAGTCAACAAAAGGCTTTGTCCCCGTTTAAAGCAATCTCAGGACTGGGTAGGGGATCCTTTTTTTAGCAGGTGGGGAGAAGAGCTTTGCTAAAGCTCCTAAAATCGCACTGGGTAGATGACTGCCTAATCCAAAGGCAGGTCATGTTCACTGACACTCGGAGGTGAATAATGAATGTGGTGCATATCTGTTCTTTCTGAAAAGAGACATTTGTTCCCTCCCTCTACCCACCCTCTCCCTTTACTTGCCCCTCTTATTCATGCCCCTTCCTTTCCCAACCACCCCTCCTTCTGTCAAATGGAAACTGGGCCACTTGATGGGAAGGACAACTAGTACTCTATTCATTTGATTATCAATAGGTGACATGCTAAATCCCCTTCACAGTCAGCCTGCTTGCAAAACCTCAGGAATTTTCAGGAGTGTTTTGAATATGTGAAAATGACCCATTTTGCCTAGACCTTTCATGTCTCTAGGCAAGTCAATTTATCTGTCCCATAAATAACACCTTGTTTGCCTCCCTAGGTCCTGCCTTCCCTTCATCTGGCTTACTCAGAGGGGTAACCCCCTAAGGGCCCTAATGTCAGGGCCCTGACAACCACTTGAGAGCAGAAATCATGCCAGGTAAGGATCATTTGAAGAACTCAGGTCCCCTGGAGAAGAGAAGATTTAGAAAGATGTGAGAAACAGATGCTGAATTCAGAGACCAGAGCACTGGGTTCAAATTCAAGCCCTCATACTTTATACTGGAATGACCTTATAGACTCTTTTCTAAAAGCTTCTGCCCCTGGAAGGGTTTCATTTCTTTCAAGGTCATGATATGGATCTGGAAGGAACCTCTGAGGTTGTCTCATCAAGCCCCTCATTTTATAGATGAGACATAAAAGGACTAGACAGAGAAATAATTTGTCCAAGGCTATCCTGCCCCCAAGTTAAGTGTCAGAGTCTAGATTCAAACCAACTCAATTCGATGAAATACAGCCAAATAAGCAACCTTGTAACCCCCTCCCTGGAGCAACTTATTTTTATTTCTTCTATCATGTACAACTAGGGTCCTAGGGATACAGAAGAAAATGGAGAAAAAAATTCTGGGCCCTCAAGGAGATTACATTCTACTGGAATCCAGGGCTTTGCTCTCAAAACCTAGCTCTTATTACCTCTGGGTGGTCAGACATGATTTGAAAACCTTTTGGGATTAATTTTTTGGAATTTTCCTGGGTCTCTCTTTGGTTTTTTGTTACTGAGAGGATGAGTATGTTTTTACTCATTCTTTTAAGTATCAAAAAACCTTAGGGATTAAAACATTTGGTGTTCCTGAAAGCTTCTCTCATTCAGCACTCTATATGTACCCAGTTCTACTCAAGGCCCTATGGGACTGTACAGTATAAGACCTCCACACTGTTTGCAAGAAACTTCCATCCTCATTGGGAATGGCCATAGAATTGGAGCTTGCATTTCTATAGCTTTCACACCAGCCATGGTGCAGTTGAAAGACCACTGACCCTGGAGTTTGAAAATTGACTTGGGTTCCAATGGGTTGATGGGTTCAAATCCTGTCTCTGATGCTTATTTCTTATATGACCTTGAACAAATCAATTCACCTTCTTGGACTTCAATTTTCTCATGTTTTAACATAAGCTTAGGAAGACCCTTTGATCTCTATATTTATGAACCCTATAAGAAAAATTAAGTGTTATTAAATCATAGGATCATAGATTTAATCCAGCTTCTTCTCTTGAAAATAATGAAACTGATCCAGGATGTAAAGACCATCGGGGCTTCTGGATAAAACAGAAACAATTGCTATTTACTGTCACTGTGTTTCATGTGGAGGCATCATTCCCTGGTGTCATGGTCCTCTCTGAGAAAGGACAACTAACAACAACAATGAAATGGGGGTCCTGAGAATTAAGTGGGTACATGGGCAGTAATCAGAGGTAAAATTCAAGGTCTAGGTCTTCTTTCAATTATACTGTGCTTCCTTCCATGAAAGTAACTTGCCCAAGGTCACACAACTGATGGGTCTCCAGACTCCAAGCCCAGCATTTCCTTTCCAACAATAAACAGCTGACATTTACATCCTCCCTGATCTCAGTTGAACCTCACGCCAACCCTGTAAAGAAGATAGTGTGAATGGAATCCCCTTTTTGAACACAGCAAAACTAAGCCCCAGGGGTTAGCTGACAGTAAGAGACAGAGCTAGGACCTACTGGTTGCAAATATCACCACTGGACTGTCCTAACGATCTCTTTAGCTCTTAGGTTCTGCTAAGACCAGCAGATAGGAAATCACTTCTTATCACACATTAGGGGACTTAGTAATGAACCTAAATCAGGACAGACAGTAAATGACATGAGAATGCAGTGATGATGGGGAGGGGGAGGTTACTGTGAACCCAGAAATGTTTGGAGGAAGTAACCCAGAGCAAGTCAAGCCTGATCTGGATCTCAAAGAATAAGAAAGTTCTATGGCTTCATGTGTGTTCAGATATAAATATGTATTGTTTCTTGGTTTATGTTCAGGGCCCTGATTTTGTTGGTTTGGGTAATTCTCTATGTGGAGTGTCTATAATTTATAGTCTTAGAGAGCTACCTGGGGCTTTGGGAAGTCACACAGCTAGTATATGGCAAAGACAACTTGAACATAGGTCTTCCTAACTCTGGCATTAGCCTTTTAACGACTACACCAAGCTATTTACAATAAAATAAAAACATCACACCTGTCACCCCCTCTCATGTCATAGGGCACATTTCCTCCCAGAAGGGGCTGTAACTCCCCTTCCTTAGCCCTTCTCATATTTCCTATAGCTTCTCATTTCCCCATGGTGGTGTTTGCCACTGAGCTGTCTAACAGACAGAGAAATAGCTTGAGGCTATGTTACATTTCTCACACCAGTGTTCTAAAAATCTCCAAGTTTACTTTGCCATTTCATTTATTCTCTTATCAACCCTGTGAAGTAGAAGGGGAAATAGTGATTATTTTTCCCATTTCACAGATGGGGAAAATTGGAGAAAACTCTTAGAATGTTGGGGGATAAAGAGAATATAGAGATTCCACTGCTAAGCCCTCATTTGACTTCAGGAAACTGAGGCTGGGAGGAGGTTGAGGCTTGCTTAAGGAGAATTTGCAATCTATATTGCATGTACGATTTTGAAGGCATTTTCTTCACATCTCTGTTCTCAAAAGCATCATTGCCTTTGGCGAAGGATTAAGAAGAGTAAAGATGAGACTTTCTTGGAGATCTCTTCCCTTACATTCTTTTCTCACTGAGTGGTTCAAAAGTCTTTCAGCTCAGTTTTCAGGGCACTCTGGAGCCAGCTAGAACTGTCTTATTTCTGTCCCAGGCCCAATTAAACCCCATTAAGAAATATTATTAATGGTAAATTAGGGGGCATGGATAGAGGTAAGAATGCGGGCTTAGAAGCAGGAAGACTGGAGGTAGGAACTGGGCAGACGGGCTATCACCAGCCTTCCAGGATTGTCTCATGCACCATCTAGGAAGAGCACAGGGAATCCAGAGAGCATCCTGAGAAGGGGGACCATCATAAGTCAGTCGGTCAGTCTGTAAGCATTGATTAAACACCTTCTGTGGACCAGGCACGGCATTAAATATGAAGAAAGGCAAAAGACAGTCTCTGCTCCTTGAAGTTCACAGTATAGTAGAGCCATGAGAGAAAATTGTAAAAAGAAAAAAAAGCAAATACAGGCTTGATCCAAGGAAAAACTTACTAGCAATTACAGATATGCAAAAGTGGAATGGTCTGACCTGAAAGTAGTGGGTTCTTCCCCCACAGAAATCTTCAAGCCAAGGCTAGACTACCACTCATCAGGGCTCTTGTGGAGAAGGCTGTTAATCAGACTAGA
This sequence comes from Pseudocheirus occidentalis, assembly GCA_028646575.1. Lineage (NCBI taxonomy): Eukaryota > Metazoa > Chordata > Mammalia > Diprotodontia > Pseudocheiridae > Pseudocheirus > Pseudocheirus occidentalis. The sequence goes on along the minus strand of CM053598.1, from coordinate 47,061,556 downwards.
TGACTGTAGGAGATTAATATTTTTAAATCATTTAGCATGGTACCTGACACATAGTAGGTTCCCTTTTTCCCTTTTCTTCCCCCTAGAGAGAGCTGCAAATCTCTCTTTAAAAGTGTGGAGGTGGGGGTGGGGGTAGAGTCAGTGTACAATGATGCTTAAAGGAGCCCTGGATAAATCAGGAACAAGACTGTTCTACAGTGCCTGAGTTTCTGTGCCTGTAGTCCCAGCTTCTCCCCACCCCCAGCCCAACTAAGCTCGAGAACCCTAGTAGGCCACCCTTCTTTCATGGGAATCACTGGGTTGTGTGGGTGCATTTTCCCTGGGAGAGATCTGCCTCAATAAGTCTCCTTGGTTATTAAAGATGAAGGTTCTTTAATTTGGAGCATGCATGCATTAGCCAAGGAGCTCTTGGGCAAATGAGTTCTCACCATTATGACAAGATAGCAGTAAGTGATTTCCATTTCTATAATTCCTCTTCAGCTACTTTCCATATTTATTAATGTAAAATAAAATGAGAGCACATCTTCAGTGATTTGACTTCCTGGGAAATGACAATATTAGGAGAAATGGGCCCGAATTGGCCTCCCTGGTGACTGTTGCCTGCTAGGACAAGGAGGCTGGGGCAGTGGCATTATTTGTTTGTCAGCAAAGCAGTGAGTAATCCACTCTCCTGGCCCTTCTCTGATCTTCCAGTATTAGCATTTCTCCCTTTCCTGCCTCCATCCATCAGTCTGACACCTCTTCTCTAGGGTCAAGGCTGGGCCTGTAGGCTGGCCACATCAACCCTGTAGAAAGAAAGTCAGAGCAATCACCTTCTGCTCCCCTGGGCTCTCAGCCTTGATTAGGCCAGTGGCAAGGAGGAGCCCTGGTCCCGCCCCTGTTATCCCTGGTGAAGCAAGGGTCAGGCCCAGTGGCTGGGCAGCCCCAGGACAGTCAAAAAACCTCTCAGGGCATCTTACACAGTGTACTCAAAAGCTCAGACATTTGCCATCGGGAGAGTATTCTCCAGTTCCACATTGAACTGGAGTCCAGCTTTGATTTCATCTGTCCATATCATATTTGGGGAGGGGGAGGATGAGTTCATTTCAGGGGAGACTTCAGCTCCAGAAGTGAGATTCCTTTCTGCCCTGTGATACAGGAGATCATCAACCTCTAGTTCAGACCTCCCAGATTACCAGAATGCTCAAATTGGAAGGGCCATCGGGCACCTCTAGTCCTGCCCCTTATTCTACAAATGAAGATCATGAATCTAAGGAAAGGGAAAGATCCTACAGAAAGACATAGCATCATAGACCTAGGACTGGAAGATATCTCCAAGGACATCTAGTCCAGCCCTCTCATTTTACAGAAGACCTGTGGAACTTAAATAACTTGTCCCAGGTTACACAAGTAGTAACTGTTAGAAAAATGGGATTTGAACCCAGCCTGTCTATCTCCAGCCTGTCTATCTACTCTCTCACATTCCCTCCCATATCTCATATGTCATCCCAACCATGATCTCATTATTGGGAGCTAAGATGGGAGAAAAGGCTTCTCCAGAAGCCCTCTGTGGAGGCGGTAAGGGGGGTGCTCATTCTCTCCTGCCCTGGAGACAATGAGGGTTTTGTACATTCAGATGGGCTGGCCCCTCTGCACATAAACTATGAGACAAATAACTCTTGTCAAAACTCAAAGCTACAACAGAAACACTGATGCCCCATCATTGGAGCTCGAGGCCTCTCTGGGAATGTCAGGCTCTTTCCTGAGTCATCTCTTTATTTCCAGTTCCCAAGAAACCCAGGCTGCTAAGAGATTGAATAGGGCTAAAATCTTGTTAGGCCTAGAGCAAATGATAGGATATTTGTACACTGCTTAGCATGGTACCTAGCATATAGTAGGCTCCCTTCTCCTCTTTCCTTTCCCCTTAGCCAGAGCTGGAAATCTCCCTTTAAAAGAAAGTTGGGGTGGGTAGATGGGGGCATCATTTCATAATGATGCTTAAAGGAGCCCTGGAGTAAATCAGGTTCAAATATGATCAAAACAGACACAAATCTCCTCTCAAAAAGAGAAAATTTAAAAATCTATGCCACAGCACAAGACCGGGATAAGGGAAAGAACAATTACTTTTCAAAGGAGTCATGCAAGCTACAAATGCTATGAGTTTTTAGGAATGAAGAATTCCTGTGAGTTTCTGGGGTAAGAGAAGGAAGGTTTCCTGGAGGAAACAGAACCTGAGCTAGACCTTTAAGTATGAGAAAAATCATAAGAGACATTGGAGGAGAGCAGAGATGATTTGTCGTTCAGTCATTTTTCAGTCATGTATGATGCTTTGTGACCCCATTTGGGTTTTTTGGCAGAGATACTGGAGTGGTTTTCCATTTCCTTTTCCAGTTCATTTTACAGACAAGGAAACTGAGGCAAGCAGGGTTAAGTGACTTGCCCAGGGTCACACTAGTATCTGAGGCCAGATCTGAATTCAGGAGGTTAATTCTTCCTGACTCCAGACCTGGTGGTCTGTCCACTGTGACACATAGCTATATTGCAATCAGAGGAAACCTGGGTTCTTTTCTCAGCTTGGTTAATATTGAACAAATCCATCCCTTACTTTGGGTCTCAGTTTCCTTAACATTAAAATGAAAAGGTTGGACCATGATATCTAAGACCCTTCTAGCTCTCACTCTAAGATCTGACATTTTCAGAATTCATGGAAGATATTGCCAATGAATGATTCTCCCCTCAAAGACCTTGCTCACTTCAGTTACCTATGCACTGAGTATATTTCCCAGTTGGCATTGGTCCTTGAATTTCCTCAGTTTGTGCCCTCTACAGCGGCTCTCTGTAGCTCCCAGAAGGTAGCAACTCCCACTGGTCCTCCCAGTAGTAATTAGGAGACAGTGCTGGTCAATTATCATTTGTCCTCAAGTTTTCTCTGTTGTTCCTCCCCATCACTCTATTTATAGTTTCCCATAATTCCCAGTGGTTGGTAACATTAGCCCTATTTGTTTTTGGGGTTTTTTTTGTTATCTTTTTTTTTTAATTCACATAAACTTTTTCTGGCTGTTTCTTCATATAAAAAAGGGATAATGCCTGCCTTGTACTATCTGCTACAGAGGTGGAATAAACGTTAAGTAAAATAGTAAGGGGCAACTAGGCGGTACATTGGATAGAGTGCCAAGCTTGGAGTCAGGAAGAATTATCTTTCCAAGTTCAAATCCAGTCTCAGATACTTACTAGCTATGTGACCCTGGACAAGTCACTTAACTCTGTTTGTCTCAGTTTCCTCATCTGTAAAATGAGCTGGAGAAGAAAATGATGAACTACTCTGGTATTTTTTGCCAAGAAAATACCAAATTAGGTCACAAAGAATCAGACACAACCAAAAAAAATGACTCAACAACAAGACACATATAAAAGTACTTTGAAAAGCATGAAAATATAAAATACTAGATTATTATCAGATATTCATTGTTTTTGCTTCTACTACTACTACTACTACTACTACTACTACACTACTACTACTGCTATCATGATCATTATTTCCTCCAGAAGCAGGAGGATGATATGAAGAAGTAAAAATAAAAGCAACAATCATGACTCTTACTATTGTCAAGCTCTGTGATTTCATCAGCATAGGGAATTTTCAGTAAGGAAAATACCACTACTAATGCAAATTGGCTACTGTTCTACAAATTAGAGACTTTTCTCCAGCACTAGGGGTTAAGTAATTTGCAGGGGTTTGGATTTGAACCTGTGTCTTCCCTAAGCCAAGAATAGCCATTACACCACTTTCTATGATATAGTAGCAGTAGTTGTAAGAGTGTGGTCTTTAAAAGATGTTGCTGTATCAAATACTCATCATTTCCAAGTTTCATGGAATAAAAACTTGTGAAAATAAAACTAGTAGAAGAAATCAAAATCACTGGGAATAGAATGAGATAGAGGTCATTCTTCCCCATTGTTCTATCTGCTACTGGAGATTGTCTGAGGATGTTCTCAGTGAGCCTTTGGAGGAGGAGTTCATGCCCTAATCCTTTTGTTCAACTACAATGTAAAGGTATTTTACCCATCAGTTATTTCATCCACCCATGCAATAGCCTGAAGAACATTAAATATCAAGGAATAATAGAACAGTGATTTGTTTCAATGTTATGTCTTATCAGAATTCCATTCAAGAAGAAGAGAAGAATGTTTCAATGATGATTATTTATAATAATATGTGTCAAGAACTGTTCTAAATGCTCTACAGTTATTGCCTCATTAGATCTTCACAACAATCCTTGGAAGTAGCTGCTGTCATTATCCCCATTTGATAGATGAAAAAACTGAGGCAAACAGAGGTCAAACCATTACCTAGGGTCACATATAATAAGTGTCTGATGCAGGATTTAAATTCAGGTCTTTCTGACTCAAGGCCCAGTACTCTATCTACTGTACTCCTATATGAAGAGAATGAAGAGAAAAAGAAGGAGGAGGAGAAGGAGGAGGAGAATGAGAAGAAGAAGAAGAAGAAGAAGAAGAAGAAGAAGAAGAAGAAGAAGAAGAAGAAGATGAAGAAGAAGAAGAAGGAGGAGAAGGAGGGGGAGGAGGAGGAGGAGGAAGAATAAGAAAGAGAAGGAGGAGGAGAAGAAGGAGGAGGAAGAGGAGAAATAACAATAATTTGAAAACAGGACAAGCTGCATATCATCCCTGTCATTCTTTCCACTACTGGAGTTATATACCAAGGATGTTTTCAGTTAGTCTACAAAGGAGGACTTTGCATTTGAACACTTTAATTAAACTACACAAAAGCAGATACTTAACCCATCTGTGCAAAAGAGTAAAGAACATGATAGGAACTAATTTCAATATACTTCCTATCTGAATTCCATCAAAGTGGATGAGAAGACTTTTCCAACAACAATAGTAATGATATATCGTATTATTATTAATAATTGATGACATTTCTATGACACTTTAAAGTTCACAAAGCAAGGAATTTACATACGCTTTAAAAAAACTTAATGCTCATGATGACCCTTCAGAGTAGAAATTATGCATATTTTCCAAAAGAAGAAACAAGTTCCAAAAATGTTGTCTTGTCCATGACCACATAGCTAGTAAATATGCAAAGTGAAAAGTCTTCCTAACTCCATAGCTCAAATTCTATCCAACCACACAACAGCTGCTTGCCTGAATTGGTATGCAAAGGGAATGACTACTCCTGAGGGCCCCACATCTTTCCATTTGGACAGTGTTACCTGTATTTGAAAAAGTAGCTGAGCCAGGAAAAGTAAGTGATTTGAAACATCTATCAAATGTCTAACCAAAGTATCTTTTTTGCCCATTTTCCTTTACAGCCAACAGGCTTGCAGAATCTCAGAGCTGGAAAGAACCTCATAGAGAGTCTCATCCTGTATCTTTAAAAAAAAAAAAAGAATCCTCTCCTACTGTGCACCCAACAAGTGGTCAATCAGCCTCTAGTTAAAGACATACAGTGAGGGGGAAGCTGCTGTGACTCCAAGGACTTCATCTTACTGTCACATAGTTCTAATTGTAAGGAAGCTGATTTTTTTTTCTCTTTATTTCAAGCCTCAGTTTGTCTCTCTGCAACTTCTACTCATTGTTCCTATTTCTACCTTTTGAGGTCAAACTGAACAAATCTAAGCCCTCTTTCAGATGATGGCAAAAGATGTAGATTTTAGGGTTAACTGGACTTAAGATGGGAGCAGGTGAGAGTCAGTGATATTCAATCCATTGATTTTCTCTGATGAGTACAGGAAGCCAATCTTTTGTTATTTCTTCCTATTGTGTTTAGGGTAAAACCAACCAGTCTGTAAAATTGAATGTCAAGGGCCAACAGCACTGGGAGGAGTTGGGGGGAGGGATGGGGGAAGAGTGTTGGTCTTTTTTTTTTTTTTACCACTTTCTTACTACCTAGTCAGTCACTCAGAGTGAGAAATGTGGGGCTTTTCTTCATTTCTACGCTAGGCTTTGTTGACAGAAAGTTTAACCACTGTAATTCTGAATGAATGAAAAAGTATTTCCTATGTGCTAAGCACAATACCTCAAGGAAGACGGGCCATCTCCCTGCTCGGTATATTTGCACTGGTGGTCCCCCAAACCTGGAAAGCTTTCCTTCCTCATCTCTAACTTCTGACTTCTCTAGTTTCCTTCAAAACTCAGTCCAAATTCCATCTTCTCCCAGACCATTTTCACTCCTCCCTCCCAAGATTCCTTCCATTTACACTGCCTAAATCTTCTATGTATATAAACACTTGTGTGTTGTCTCCCTCATCAAAATTCCAGTTGGTTGAGAGCAGAGATCATTTTTTGCCTTTCTGTCCCCAGCTCTTAGCACTGTTTCTGGCACAAGTAGTATTAATAAATGCTCATTGACACCAGGCATGCAACTGGGGGAAAATAGTCTTTACTCTCTCACGCACACTAAATGGGGAAGCTCACACATGTAGAAGAGTTTGGAAGCAGACCGGAGGGCAAGACCCCGAGTTTACTATGAGTGGAGGAATGTGGAGAGTGTTTAGAGCAGGAGTTCTCAATCTTCTTGCCTTTTCTCAAAGTTGGGTTGAAAATTGTAAGAAACTGCTAAGTTTCAGTTAGAAATGAATGAAAATAAAGAAGTAATATTCTTTCCCCCCAACCATGTTTATGTAGTCTCTGAAATATACCCATACATCACTGGGGGATACTGTGGATCTAAGTTAAGAACCCCTGATTTAGAGTGATTTTGCTCTCTGCCTCAAACACCTCATGCCTTGTGATCCAGGGTACGCCAATGTCATGCCCTGTCTGCTCCCAATGAATTGCCACAGCTGGCAGGGATGTGGACTGGGAAGGTAACCCTGAAGATCTAATGCACATCTTTGGAGGAGCCTTGCTTCACATCAGGGCATATGAGACAGAGCAGACAAGGTTAGAAGTGGGGCAGCACAACTCTGGAAATGCCACATGGCTTGATGGATTGATTGTTTAATATTTATTGAGATCCTGATGTGCAGAGCACAGGGCTAGAGACAAAGAAATAGGTAGGAAGAAAGGCAGGCAGATGGTGAGAGAGGGAAACCAGACAGGCCAGAGACTACAATGATTACAAGAGACCTTAAGAAGTCGTTCAGGCATCTCTCTGGCTCTGAGCAGGTCTTTGCCCTAAATCTTCAAATAGGAAAGTCTTTTCTGAATCCCACACCACTGTTGGAAAAGGGATTTCATAGTGTATCACCTATTATAATATTTTTTTAAATCTCATTTTTCAAGGAATGATTTTAGAGAACCCATAACTTTTCACCCAAGAAGACAGTAGTTACGATTTGGCTTCCTATTTCCCTTCAGCATCAATGGAGGCCAAAGATGTTCATAATGGGGTCACCTGGGCTTGGAACAGAGCCAGGAAGGGGTAATGACATTCCATTTCTTTGCTAGTATTTTCATTTCATTCCTCTTATTCAGAAGAGTTTGAAATAGCACCCTGTCCTCAACTCCCAGATCCCATACCCATGCTTTGCAGAAGGAGCTTCATTGGAGCAAAAAGAGAGGTAAGAAATAGGTAGTGAAGTATTACCTCCATTGTTCAGATGAGGAAATTGACTCAGGAAGAGGAGAAATAAATTGTCCAGGATCACATAGTAAGTGTCTGGATTCTGAGTCAAACACAGCTTTCCTAATTCCAATTGTCCTTTTTTGTTTTCTCCTACACACCACCTCTTGGTAGCAGTGATAACTGAAATCTATACATGGCCCTTCAGTATCTGCAAAACTCTTTATATGTGTTACCTCATTTAGGCTTCATAAGATCCCTGTGAGGTATCTCTGGCCCTATTTTACAGATGTGGAAACAGAGGCTCAGATAAGTTATATGAATTGCTCAGGGAGACACTATAAGGTTTGAAAGGATTTGAACCTAGGCAACAGTTGCTGGAGTCAGCTCAAACTGGCTCTAGTAGTCTATTGTTAAATTTTGAATATGAATGTTTACATTTCAGAATCCTGCATACGCTACAAATAAGACATTGATTTTATTGATTGTTTAGACTTAAGAAAGGATGGAAAAATGATAAAGAATATTAAATTTTAAATGTATCCTCTAAGAACTGCTTGTTAAACATTTACCAACACTTCTCTGAACCCAGGTCTTTTTGACACCAAGGCCCACATACTTCCTGCTATGCCACACTGACCCTCTATAATTAACTAGTGCAAATCCAGAATGAAGAGTTTCAATTTGCTTTCTTAGTTACTCCACGTACAATTTCCCCCACATAATTTTCTTTTTCTGATCCCTGAAGCCATATCCTTCATGCCTTGGAAGCCAGGAAATTATAGGATTCATATCTCAAAAGTGGCTTTGAGATCATTATCAGGAGAGGGAATTCTTGCCTTGGGGTCTGTGAACTTTAAGAAAACATATATTTTGATAGACATTTCAATAGAATTGGTTTCCTTTCTCATCAATGCATTCAAAACATTCTAAGAAGTTGTCCATAGGCTTTACCAGACTGCTAAACAGGTCCAGGACACATACAAAAAAGTTAAGAATCCCTGGTCTTGCCCAATCTCCTCAATTTAACAGAGGAGGAAACTGAGCTCCGAGGTTCATGTAGGCCTGGGATTTGAACCCAGGTCCTTTGAACCTGAATTCAGTATTCTTTCCATTCTTAATTCCTTGGGCTTCTTTATTTGGATAAACCAAAAAAAACCAAAGCATTTCTTTCTCATTCTGACTACAGTTTTTTTCTTTGCTTTTTTTTGGTTGAGGGAGGGTAGGGCAGTTGGGATTAAGTGACTTGCCCAAGGTCATACAGCTAGTAAGTGTTAAGTGTCTGAGGCCAGATTTGAATTCAGGAACTCCTGACTTCAGGGCTGATGCTCTATTCACTGCGCCACCTCGCTGCCATCTGACTTATTTTTTTCAAAAGCTCATATCAACAATTTACAGAGTTCTTACCACACCCCTGTAAGGTCAATAAGTGAAGGATAATTTTATTGATGAACAAACTGAAACAAAGAAAAGTGAAATTACTTCTGCAGTCACTCAGCTAGTAATTATCACACGTGAATTTCCTGTTCTCCTAAGTTTGATATTCTCTCCATAACTATTCTGTCTCTTATAGGATGTGGGATCTGGAGCCCACTGTCTCCTCATAGCACATTGTTATTATTTGAACATCAACCCAACTCACATGTTTGATATGTTACTGAAAAAAAATGAGACCAAAGAAAACAAAGGAAATGTCATTTAAATATTCTGAAGGCTTAGGAGAGGAGCATCTATATGTAGCTCTGTGTGATTAGGGTAGGAGGAAGGGAAGGGACATAGGGGAAGGGCTAAGAGAGAATCTTTGGCTTACATGGCCACATGGCCCAACAGAGGGAAGAGCTCTGAAACTTGAGAAAAATAATTATTAAAAACCAATAATTTGGGAAGATTCAGAGTTCTCCCCTTTTTTCCCAAGTCCTGATTGTAAAAGTTCAGTCTCTTGAAGGACATTGCTGTTAATGAGATTGGACTAGGACCCCATCCTGAAGAGCCAGCTATTGTGTTTTGCTCAGACTTGGGTGGGACATACATTCTTTGAATAGATAGCCCAAGGCTGGGGGTAATCAGGTATAGAGATAGTTTCTCTGTCTGAGGGTGACATGATGTCACTCTCAGACCACCTCTCATTGTGTTAACCAATTAGAATTGATTGCTCTTTGATATACCACCTCTTGTCCAAAGACATAAAAACCTAAAGATGTAACCATTAGGTCTCTTTGACTAACCAGAGGATAAGGAGCCATTTTGTCAATCTTTTGCCAACATGACTGATATAATTGACTATAACTTACCCAAAACTTCGTGTCTCAAAATGATTTTAATTGCCACAAACTGTTGTTCTAGTCACCTGTCACCTCCGATGATGCTTACTAGCTGTATGACCCTAGGCAAGTCACTTCATCTCTTGGTCTCAGTTTTTGCATTTGAAAAATAGGAAAGTTGAACTTGCTGACTTCTATGGTTTTGTTTAGTTCCAAATCTATGAAGCTTTCCCCAGGGTAGTCACTCAACTGAATCCTGCACAGTTTCTCACTGTTGGCCATTAAGGGACAAAAGAAGGTTAGATTCAAATTGAATCTAGCTGGGAAGGCTCTTATCACAGAGGAGATGGCATTTGAGGTTAAAGGATTGGTTAACTTGCCAGCAGAAATGGGAAAAATAGCAAAAACAAGGCGAAGAGGTGAAGAAAGGTTGAAATTTTCAGAAGAACAGGTCAGGCTTACTGGGGCATAAGGTAGGGCATAATGGGAGGTAAGACTAAGAATAGACCTGGGGTTTCATTGGTATAAGGAACTACCAAGAAAATCTCTCTGCAATCCAAGTTGGCAACTAATTCTGTCATTTGTAATCTTAAAGAGTTGCCTAGAGCACTGAGAAGTTACAAGACTTACAGAGAATGTCAGAGGCAAGCCTTGAACACAAATCTTCCTGTCTTCCAGCACAGGTTCTCTATCCATTAAGCCAAGCTGTTTCTCCAGAATGTGAGATAAGAATGCAAACATAGGGGCAACAAAAACATCATGCTGAGACACTGAAGACCCAGATTCTGGTCTCAGTTCCACCAATCGATGACTACGTGACTTCCCAAATTATTGGTTTTTAAGTGACTTTGGTCTGGCAGCTTAATCTTTCTAGACCTTGGTATCAGTTTCTTAATCTTTAAAATGAATGAGTTGTACTAAGTAATTTCTAACATTCCTTCTAGTTCTAAAAGTCTGCAAGATCCAATGACTATCTATCTATGGGGCAGTTTGGGGCTAGATTGTGAAGGGCCTTGAATATCAGGCTAAGGAATCTTGACTTTATTTTGCAGACAATAGATGCCACTGAAGGTGCTGAAGTAGGGTAAGAACATGGTCAGATCGTTATGGAAGTGTAGCTAATTAAGAAATAATTGGGTTCTTAAGAGAAAAATTTCAGGAGGGAAGCAATGGCCTATAAAGCATTGCTAGTTGGCCTCCTATTCAAACTTATGCTCCTCTCTCTGGGCTTAAGCAGTCAAGAATGTGCCCTGCAGCAACAGGTAACAGGTTCAGTGTTTTCTGATGAGGAAAGATGCCTCTCTGGTCTGCCACCTGTTAGCATCAAACTAATCTGATGAAACTACTGCTTCATGCCAACTCCTAAGATTCCTTTAAATTTGAGGCACAGTGACCAGTTGTTATCCTGACTTGAGTAGGTAAAGTGCCCCTAATTGCAGGCACAACTAGAAATAGCCCTTGTGCTAATTAAGCATCAGTGGGCGCTCTCCTTGCAGTCTGCAGCCTGCTAACATTACAGCAGATGCTTCATTAAATATTAATTAACTGTTCTCTTCCAGGTATCCATTAAGATGCCTGGTGTTATCTAGACTTATCAGCAGAGGACTGGCTCTGGAGAGGAAGAGAAATGGGGGCTGATAATCTTAGGCGTATCCCCATTCTGTGTGTAACACCTTTCTCTCTTGGGATAAAGGGTACCTACAAAGACTTGGGGACTTGGGGTTTGTCCATTGGTTGAGTCTACCCATTCTTCCAGTTCATCCTCAAAACTCAGGGCCCTTGTGGATTCCTCCTTAATAAACAAACCAATTTCATTCTGCATACCAATCCATTTGTTGCTAGATTTCTCTGACTGACAGCTTGTTGCAAGCTACGCATACATATGGTAGAGAATAGAGCATCTGTGGATGCAAGACTATGTACCTACATGTGCTAATGTAACTTCCTTAAAGAAAGGGTATGACTTTTGTCCCAGAATCATGTGCTTCGGACCTAGTAGATGCTTCATAACTATTTGAGTTGAATTGAATTGGAACCAATAGAACCAAAAGTGGGGTGGGGGACCATTGGGACGTTAACCAAGGGTGTCAGTGTTTAAATGGGCACTTATTGCACTCAGATTCCCTCAGGAACAAAGAAACAGTGAGCTTTGCATAGCATTCTAGGGTCTCTGCCCATAGGATATAGAGTATAAGGCATTCTGCATCCCCTGAAATATTTTTCCCCATTGGGTAGCATCCTTAGGTTCTCCCTACTCCCAACTAAATTTGTCCCCAAAAGTTGACTTGAGAAGACATTTTGTTCTATTTACCCTGGAGATATTTTCTGCCCTGTGCACCACACCCCAAACTTGTTAGTTGTAGCTCTGGGGACCAATGCAAGAGTGACCAGTAATAAACTCTAGAGATAATGCTTTGAGCTATAACTGATGTTTAAATAATGTTTCAAGGTTTACAAGCACCTTGTATCCATTACTTCACTGGATTTTCCCAATAGTCCTGTGACATAGAATGTTGACATTACTTCCATTTTTTCAAATGAGGAAACTGAGGCTCAGAGAGTTTAAATTACTTCCATGGCTCTTCCTGACTCCCAAGTCCAGCACTTTTTTGTGACTTTATACTGTCTTCATAACTTGCCATAAAAGATAGTGTGATGAGCTGGATATAACACTGGCCTGGGCACCAGGAGTCCTGAGTTCTGGTCCCAGTTCATCCAGTCATGTGCCCTGTGATTACCCTCCCTGAATTGCAGTTTCTTTATCTACTACAATGTTTACTTATTTTCTGCTATAATACTTGAGGCTCAAATGAGATCATGTATGTCAAGCACAATGTAGCCCCAAAGCAATATTATAAAAAGTAAACTGGGATGCATTGTTTGTACTTCCATTTTTTCCCCATTTGGCTATTAGAGACTTCTGAATCTGATGCTAAAACTTTTTATTTCCTTTAAACTGGTTTAAGACAGACTGAATCTTCTAATCAGTCAAATTATTGTCTTTTCCTTTCCATCTATCCCTGCTTTGTTAGATGGGGGGGTGGCGGGAGGTGCTAGGGAAGGAGAGAAAGGAAGACCCTTCCAAACAGAATAAGGAAATGGTGAGGTAGGCTTCTGCTAATTTAAAGGGAATTAATCCTTTGGACTGGTGTTCAAGTCAACACTTTTGAAAAGAAGAGAAGTGATATATTATTTTTTAATGGAATGGAAAATATTTCACTCTCCTAAGACCAGGCTATTGTCCCTTTATCTGCTTAGTCAAGGAAATAATGTATTCTGTAAGGCTTGCCTTAGGAAATACATAGTATAAATTGCTGTTTACTTTACTGGGGTATAGACTTGTAAAGACAAAGTAAATATAGTAGAACGGACATTTATGTAGGGCTTTCAATTTTGCACCTTATCTTCATAATATCTCATTGCATCCTCCCCACTCTATGAGGAAGGGTTAATACAAAAATCATTAGCCTCATTTTACAGATGAAGAAAATGAAACTCAGGCAGGTTAAATTGCTCATTCCTGGTCAAGATTCAATGCAATCCAGTGAACATTTATGAGGTGCCTACCATGTATAAAACATTGTGCTTGATGGAAGATTCAACTACTAATAGTCTGTCCTTCAGTGAACTACATTCTCATCAAATATAATAAATTAAATATAAAATATACATAGATACAAAGACAAAGATATTTATATAGGGAAACATGCTAATTAATTGGGGAAAGGGTAAGTTCGGCAAAGCCTCATATAGAAGATGGCACAGGACCTGGGTTTGAAAGACACTAGAAGTTCTGGGAAATGAAGCTTAAATGAGGGTGTAATGCAAACATGGGAGCACATTTGTATGCAGCCTGGAGGCAAGGGATAGACTATCCTACATAGAGAATGGATGGATAGACAGCAGTTAGCACTTGACATATAATTATCTTTTTCAATCCACAAATATCCCTCTGAAGTAGGTGCTGTTACTATCCCCAATTTACAGATGAGAAAATTGACTCTGAGTAAGGTGGAAGTGATTCACCCAGGGTAATAAAGCTCATAAGTCCCTAAGTCAGCAGCATTTAGACCCCCCCCTTTTTTTTTTTGCTTTTTCTAATATGCCACCCTATCTCTCCAATACAGGAAGAATGTTTGATCCAATCACTTCACTTATGCAATGAAACCAGGAAACTGACCAAGAGATAGAACAATGCATACAGTACTGGACTGGGAGTCAGGAAGACTCCATCAAATCCATTCTCAGATGCCAATTATCTATATGACCACACTGGACAAGCCATTTAACTTTGTCTGACTCAGTTTCCTCGACTTTAATATTGCCTCACAGAGTTTTCATGAAGATAGAGTAAGATGATATTGTAAAGTACTTATCACAGTGTCTGGCACATAGTAGGTTATGTTATCATAATATATTATAACTCAACACCGTGATCATCACTATCATAACCATGGTTGCCCAATCACAGCTCAGGCAGGAGTATAGGAGACAGAGACAAATAAGAAGCTCATTAGTTCTGTCTTTCCACGTCAGAAAGTTTCAGAGTAACAAGAAGTAGGTAAGTCTTTGAAATCATGATGTTCATTGGACCAAACTGTGCAGGGAGGCAAATTCAAAGAATTAGTATAATCACAACATGAGCTTACATGTGTAGTACTTAGGCAGAACAAGAGTTGCCATCCTTACTTTAAAAATGAGGACATTTGGACCCAGGTTAAATGACTTTTAAGTCACTGGTATATAGTAGGAACAGGATCAATGTTAATTGAATGACTTGTCCTTGATAAGAGGCTACTTGATATTAGAGCTCAGACTTCTGATTCCAAATCTCACTATTCCATGTTGTTTCCAACTCAATATAAGAAAGACCTTCCTAAAAATTGTCTCCAACAAGGGAATGAGCCATGTAATGAAGAAATGAGTTCTCTATCACTAGAAATGCTCAAACACATGGGGGATAGTCACCTAAAAATGATGTTGTAGGATGCCTGTATTTGAATGTATTGGGGAATCATCACTATAGAGGTATATAGTATAACTGAACCCCACACAGAAGATGAGATCTCAAGAGAGAAAATGTGAAAAGAGAAGAGGGTCCAAGATGAAGCCATGAGGTACATAAACAGTTGTTGCTATAGTTAGTATAGGGAAGAAAAAAGAGAGTGAAAGAATGAGGGAGACCAAGAAGCAGCAGTCAGAAGGTAGGAAGAAAGGCAAGGGATTTTTGCCATCAATCTGGGGGCTTTTACTGCTTTCTGAACTTTCTATGATTACTAAAGTAAAAAGAATAAGGAATCTGGAGTCAGAAGGCATTGGTTCAAATCCTGATTTTGCTATTTGCTATCTATATAACTTTGAACAATTTGCCTCACAGAGACTCAGAAGAGATGTATAACCTCTTCTATTCAAAAATCCTTCCTGATAGTGAGATACTTTACCTTAGCTTATGGTAAATACCTTTCCTCCCAGTTATGTTTCTCATATTTCTATTGGATCTTATACAAATGACTAACTGGGGACAAAATTAGTTAATCAACCTCTTCCTCAGGGTCAAGGGGCATTGTTTCTGCTACCTCAAATAAATTGAGTTATTCAGAGCCTCAGTTCCTCACAAGTTATTAAATGCTTTATTTAAACCTAAAAGGGCTTTGTCTTTATATTTAATTGTTTCTGAGGCTCAGGTTTTTTTAATCTATAAAAATGGGCCCTGGGCTAGATGATTTCTAAGGTCCCAGATCTAAATTCAATGAGCCTTTTTTCAATGTCTCCTCTGGACTCACTGAAATTCTCACTCAAACTGGCAGGTTGGATCCCAATAGGAGTGATAGCTATCTCTAGGTAATATTGTGGGTAACTACTCTCCAAAGTGTAACTCATGAGCCCCCACCAGTGTGCTATCAGCCAATAGACTCAGTTGGCTCTTAGAAAAGATATTTACTCAAATGATATAACAAGAATAGTAGTTAATTAGTGGTTACTCCCCCTAAAAAGTTTTTGATCACATTCTCCCATAAAGACACAGAGTCTAAGAATGGAACAGAGAGGACACAAACTTAAAATACAATGGCAGTAATACAATGGTATAGGGAATACATGTGACCAGGGTAACTCACAACTCTGGATCTACAAGGTTTCAATGCCCTCACAAAGTTCTGTGCAGGCTGATACCAGAGCTGAATAAGTAATTCTTCTTGTAGGCTGAGAGAATTTTCCATGGAGTACAGCTAGATAGGTAGCTTAGCTGGGCTTGTTTCTCTCAGGGCATAGTGTCTCTGCTAGATGAATCAATCCATTGCCAGAAAGGACTAGGAAGGTCACTTATTCTCTGGGCTATACCTTCCCGGGGCATAAGATTGATGCTTTACATGTTAGTCCAGGCAGGTTGCTCGACTGCTGTCCTGGCTCTTCATGTGGTGTAACATCTTTGCTGAACAGCTTGAACCACTAGATTCTTTCGGCCCACTCTTTGACGGGCAGGTATAGCCTTCACTATATAACTTTACTATATAACCTTCACTGCTTCAGGATTGGCTAGGTATGCTTTTTTCTTCTAGAGTGCTATTGTGATTTTTTTTTCTCAGAAAGGACAGATTTTTTAGTCTAGCATTAGTATGAACCTCTCTAATTCTGCTCCCTCACCACCTCAGCTTCAAGGTGTGTCACCTCCCAGGCAGTGGGTGAGAGGTATACAGCAGCTCCTATTCAAAAATTCTTCCTGATAGTGAGACACCTCATTTTAGATCATGGTGAATCCCACCACCACCATCCTACCCCAATTACATTCCTCATATTGCTATTGAATTGTATACAAATGACTAACTGGAGACAAAGTTGACAATGAGTTTACTTCCTAAGGTCAAGGTCATTACTTCTTCTAGCCCAGATTATAAGCAAGTGAGCTATTTAAAGCCTCGGATGCTTACAAGCTATTAAATGCTTTATTTAAATCTTACATTTCAGTGTTTCTGCTTTGCCTTTTACAACTTTCAACATATGTAAAATCTCCTTCATACAATGAAAGGAGAATGAAATCAGAGAAATGAGAAGTGCAGAGATGAACAATAATGTGAAGCCCTTGTGATTAAATTGGAAGAATGTTGCAATTTGAGCCAGACCCTGGGTAGGAATCTAAAGTACCTGATAGATCTTGGGCAAGTCACGTGCCCTCAGTGGTAGTCCATTCCTCCTCTGTTTCCTTCCCTGAAAAATTAAGGGATTGACAAAAACCCTCTAAAATTCCTTCCATAATTCTATGCTTATGTGCTTTCAATAGTCTGTTAGGATCTGGTTTAGTTTCTACTACCTCCATTTATTTGTAGGAGAAGGAGAGGTTAGAGGGTGGTAAAATTCCATCCTTATTAACAGAGGTCTTTCTTTCTTGTTTCTGCTTCTAAAATGGAATCAGAGTAACAGGTGAGATACTCTGCTGTCTATTTTGCTCACTCTGTAGGGAGGAATGAAGGGGGAGAGGGAACAGAAGACTGATGTTGTTATTACACGGCACTGAAATGGGGCTGGAAACAGCCTTTAATTTGCTGGCTCAGGACGTCATGTTCTTTAAGGTTATTGGTTTAATCCTGGATGTTTGGAGGCTCAAACAAGGCAAATTCATTTGTCTAATATTCATTAGCCAAGGCAGCACACTGGCTGACAAGTAGCTGGGTTATTGGGTTGTTGTAGGGTTGATTTTTTTTTCTTCCCTCCTCCTTGAGCTGTCCACAGGATGAATTGGATGCTATTTGCTTCAGAGGGCAAATTCCTTGGCTTTGCTCTTTATGTTTTTATTCCAGAAAATGCCCAGGTCCAGCTGTGAAAAGCTGCTTGGTTAGAGGGGGTAGGGAGGGCCCACCTTGACAAGTGTTGAATGAAAGGCATCTACCCAAGTACCTGTGAAGAGGAAGATGCATGGAATACATCAGACCTAATCAAGGCAACAGCTCCCTCCAGACTCCTTCAGCCTGACCTGAGTTCAGCACTGAGGACAGAGGGTTCACAAGGCTCTTTTGGCAACAGCTGTTTCAGGTATAATGAAGAAGCAATAAAGGAGAAATAAGGAGGAGCCCATCCACTTGGCAAAGAAATCCAAGTTTGCACCTGATCTCTGCTTTCCCTCCATGGATACTTAGCCAAGTTGGCCCTTGAGCCAAGTCATTTTCCCACCACTGGCTATGTTCTTGAAGCCTCCTAGGTTTAAATTTATTCAGAGGGGCAACTGGAATTAACCAAAGAATAATTTTAGATTTTTTTAGAGCTGGAAGTGACCTTCAGGATCATATCATTCAGCCCCCTTGTGTTACAAATGAGGACACTGAGGCAGAGAGGGAAAGTGATTCTCCCAAGATCATACCATCAGTGGAAGAGCAGGAAAGAAAGTCAAATTCTCCCGAATCTGTCTAGCCCTCTTTATTCACTATAAGCGCCAGTAAGTAAAAGAATCAATCAGTTTTCAACCGTTTGTTAGGTTCTTACAATATGCTAGGCATTGTGGTCAGTGCTGGAATTGCAAAGAAAAAGCAAAAAGCGTGTCTACCCTTTGGGAATCTTACAGTTTAATGGAGGAATCAACATACCCAAATCAGTACATATGAGATAAATACAGTATATATAGAGAAGGTAGCCTTAGGTAGGAGAAACCGATATCTGTAGGAAGAGTTCCCTGGAGGAGGTGACATGAGCCAAATCTTAAACAAAACAAAACACTAATATCTTCCCTTTCTTTAAAGAGAGCAGGATTCATGTAGTTACTAAAGTCTTTGGTCACTACAAAAGGGAATATGTGATTTCCTTAGTCTATGGAAACTCCTAGTGTGGGAATTAACCCAAGAAGAGCAGTTTCAATACAGATAAGACCTAGGGAATCACCTGAGGTATGTTGAGGATATAAGCTTCCTTGCTTGAATCTTTAAACCCTTCACAATCTAGCTCCTACTTATATTTACAGCCTCACTAGGTGAAACTTCCCCCTAACTGCCCCTTCCACATTCGGAGATCTCTAAATATAGGGGGGAACTAGAAAGGACCTTGTACACACACACACACACACACACACATAGATACACAGACACACACACACACACATGCTCACTCACTCACTTGCTCATTCATTTTATGGACTGGGAAACTGAAGCCTATCTACCTCTGAATCATAGCCCCAGACCTCTAAATAAGAGTGGTGAAATAGGACAGGAAGTAAAGTAGCCCGGCCAAGAACTGGGTAAAGGAGAAGGTAGAGGCTGATCACAGGGACAAAGAGGGAGGTACCATACTACAGAAAGAGGAGATAATGAAGGATAAGGAAACGGGCATCTACAGAGGGTTATGAACCTGAGGCCTTGATTGGTACCTCAGTTAAGATGCTGCACTGCCTGACCTTGTTTCCACTTCTCTGTAAATGTCAGGAAGGGAAGAGGACCTGGGCTTCTTTCTTATCATCTCAACATGGGTCTCTAGGGGATTTCTGGGAGCAAAATTTCATTCCACATAGTGGTTAGAGATAGGATTTTTTAAACCCTATACCCATGTCCTCAAATGTTTCCCTCTCTGAAGCAAATCAGGGAGGGGGAACAGTAGAAATTTAACCCAGAGAGAGATGGGTTTTTGTTCACTCCTTTCAGGCATGTCTGACTCTTCATGACTCTGTTTCAGGTTTTCTTGGCAAAGATATTGAAATGGTTTGCCATTTCTTTCTCTGGCTCATTTTATAGATGAGGAAACTGAGGTGAACAGTGTTAAGTGACTTGAACAGGATCACAAAGTTAGTAAGTGTCTGAGACTGGATTTGAACTCAGGAAACGAGTATTTCTAACTTCAGGCACAACACTATCCATTGTGCCATCTAGCTACCCCAGTTTCCTGATGGCCTCTGGTTGTATTTACTACCTTCCTGGTTATCAATTGTCATAAAAGGTCCCACCTATATGGGTTTTATTCCCTTCAGACTTGGGGGATGCTGAAACACCATGAGTCACCACACCTCACCCTGCTGAACAGATGCATTTCCATGGAGAGATAAAGGGGCCCATATCCACTGGAGACAGATGCCACTGACTGTATCTTTGTTGCTTATCCTGACTATTGTAGGGCTAAGGAAACCTCCTTTTGTTAACTGATGAATAGTCTACTTGTGCCTCCTTTCATCCCAACATCAAACCTTAACTAAAAGAGTACTAAACATTAAGGCTTCCTCTCCTAACACTAAGGCAACTTTGCAAGGTTCTAGGTTATAGAAGATTTCCTGATCTTCAACTATTGAGAGAATTTCTCCTCAAAGGAATTCCAGGCACTAATGAAATCTCCTTCTGCCACCTGCCTGAGAGAGAGAGAGAAGGACAGAGAGAGAGAGAGAGAGAGGCAGACAGACAGACAGACAGAAAGACAGACAGAGAGACAGAGACAAAGAGACAGAGAAAGAGAGACACAGGGAGAGACAGAGAGACAGCATCAAAGAGATAGTGACAGAGAGAGAGAGACAGTGACAGAGAGACAGAACTACAACTATGTGGACTAGCAAAGTGTTCTCATAGGACACAACACAGGAAATGAACCTTGGAGAAACCTGGGTACTCTAAGAGGTCAAGCTTAAAAGGGCTTGTGCCTGTATAAAGGGGCAGAGTCAGGACATTAAAGACTGACTCCAGGAAGTAAATAGGACAGTTTGACAGAAGCCTAGAATGTGTGCAGCAGCAAAATGAGGAGTGAGCCTAGGAAGGGGGATGGGAACTCAATTTTGGAGGGCTTTAAATGCCAAACTGAGGACTACGTATTTTGTCCAACAAGCAATAAGATTCAGTTGAGTAAGGGAACCAGATGTGCTTTAATAGGATTGTTTTGGCAGCCACAGGGAAGGAAGATTGGAGAAGGGAGAGACTTGAGTAAAGGAGACCAACTACAAAGCTTCTTCAATAGTCTAGGTGAGAGATGATGGGGTCCAGAAGAGAGCAGTGGGCATATAAGGGAGAAGGGAATGGATATGAGAGTGTTGTGAAGGTAGAATTGACAAGACTTAGCAACTGATTGGATGTGGAATGTGAGGGAGGAAGGGGCCAGGACTCCAAGGTCCTTCACATAGCCAGAACAAGCAAGGAGGAACCTGTGATGTCAATGAATACCCCAGCACCCCCCACATACTCCCCCCCCACACAAATGATCAGGAAAAGCCACCCTCATGACTCTTCAATGTATTAATGAATCAGTGAGCATTTACTATCTGTTTTATGCCAGGAATTGTGCTAGATGCTGAAGAGACAGATATAAAAACAAGATAATCCCTGCCCTCACAAAGCTCTTATTCTATCTCCAGAAATTTAAGAATCCCTCTCATTTCTACCCGTCTTTTTTTCCCCATAGCAAAAGCTTTATTGTTGAAGGTAGTGCCATTATAAAGGGCTGGTTGTTTTCTCCTCCTGTGTTTTTTCTCTTTTTTGGGGGGGTCTTCATCCTTAAAATGATAGAGACCAGGCCAGCAAGGCTTTTACCTCCTGTTTCGATTCATGAGTCTATCATTTGTCCTTGTTATATCTTCACTCTAGTAAGGTTAGAGTCAACCAAACTCTTTCCCCTCCCTTGTCCCTCCCATACCATGAAGGGCTCTTAATGAAAATGCATTTGGCATTCTCCTTCCCCTCCCCCCACATCTAGTTCTCTGGATTCCAGACAGCAGAAATCTTCTCACTTAGCAAGCCATCCCAGATCTGTCACTACTCCTTGGTGTCTGTATCTACATAGACTCAAGTGGCCTCCTCACAGTGACTCTCCCTTCTAACACTCTGGGCTAGGTAAATAGCCCTTATTAACATGACATGAGTTGTACCAACTCTCTCTTTTTTTATCTTTTGTACCACGTCTTTATATAGGTGTGGATGTGTATTTTGAAAGAAAGAAAACCTCTAATGTTATTTACAACAAACATCTTCTAAACCAATCAATCACCCTTCCCTGGTCTGCTCTTTTTTCTCCTTCCCTCTTAGACACCACAACTTTGAAGTTGATTTTATTAAAATGAACACATTGTTCATAGACTCCTGCTCTCTCCCTCTCTGCTGCTATGCATAAATAATGTATCCGAAGGTTGATTTGGTTGGCTATGGTTCTGTCATCTGAAGGCCAGCCCACACAATTTATTGATAAGAGGCAGGATGGAGAGCATCATGGGGAAAGGCTAACCTTCAATTTAGATCCAGAGTCCTACCTAGAGCATACTCCTTTGAAAAAACCCAGCTATTATCTCTTAATTTATCAGTCAGAGACAGAGAGAGAGAGAAAGAGAGAAAGAAAGAAAAAGAAAGAAAGAAAGAAAGAGGGAGAGAGAAAGAAAGAAAGAGGGAGAGAGAAAGAAAGACAGACAGAAAGAAAGAAAGAAAGAAAGAAAGAAAGAAAGAAAGAAAAAGGAAGGAAGGAAGGAAGAAAGAAAGAGAAAGGAAGAAAAAGAAAGAAAGAAAGAAAGAAAGAAAGAAAGAGGGAGAGAGAAAGAAAGAAAGAAAGACAGACAGAAAGAAAGAAAGAAAGAAAGAAAGAAGGAAAGAAAGAAAGAAAGAAAAAGGAAGGAAGGAAGGAAGAAAGAAAGAAAGAGAAAGGAAGAAAAAGAAAGAAAGAAAGAAAGAAAGAAAGAAAGAAAGAAAGAAAGAAAGAAAGAAAGAAAGAAAGAAAGAAAGAAACAGGGAGGGAGGGAGGGAGGAAGGAAGGAAGGAAGGAAGGAAGGAAGGAAGGAAGGAAGGAAGGAAGGAAAGGAGAAAGAAAGAGCAAGAGAAAGAAAGGAAAATGGGAAAGGAAGAAGGAAAGAAAGAGAGAAACTTGTACCTTTCCCCTCCCTAAGCTACCAAAATATACCTACAATTGTACATTAGAGTATTTTTAAATCACGCTAGAGCAAGAAGAGTCTCCACATTCTGATGATCCCAAGGATAAAATCCTTGGAGGTCAAGGTTGACTTGAATGAAATCAAAAGCAGAATATCAGAGCCAGAAAGACCCCAGAGGCCATCTAGTGAGTCCAGCCTCAAGCGACCAACAATTCCCTTTATAACAGGTCCAACAAGCTTGGTCTCTTGGGCTCTACCTGAAGATGATGGCAGTCACAGGACGTTGGTGTCTCTGAAACATAACTTCTCATAACTCCATCCCACCTTGATCATTTACATTTTACATATATATAGGGAAGGGGAAGAGAATAAGCATTTATTTTGACAAATATTATCTCATTTGATTCTCACAGCAACCCTTTGAGGTGAGTGTCATCATTATAGCCATTTTCCCATTGAGGAAACCGAAGCAAGCAGAAGATTTGCCCTGTCACACAGCTAGTAAGGTGTCTGAGGTCAAATTTGAACTCAGAATTTCCTGATTTGGGGCCCAGTGCTCTAACCTCTTCCAATGACTTTTAAAAGCAGTCGAGATAGAGCATGTTACCAGCAACTGGCAGCATGTCACTGGCAATCAGCAGGTGTGCCAGGCATGCCAAAGGTTGGCAGCCCCTGATGGATGGCATCTCTGGAATCCAAGGGGCCTTCGAAAAGGAGGAGGGTGCAGGCTAAGCTGACTAGAGGGGCACTCCAGATGGGGCTGCCGCCTTTTGTTCCTCTTATTGTTCCCAATTTAGGATGCAAAATTCTCTCACATTCCCCTTTCTCTCCCTAAAGGCTCTATCTGACTTGAGGATTAGGGACAGCAGCCCATCAGCATCAGGAGAAAAGTACAATCCCACAATAGAGATTCTGTCTTGTTTCTTTATTCTCCTTTGCAAAGAGCAAAATAAACCCTAACCAGCAGACAGAAAAAAGGCAGGAGGCCAGCCTCCCTGCTGCCAAGGAGGTATCAGAGAGGGGCCTAGCATCCAGGTTGAATTTAAATTTCTAAAGATTGTTCCATGGGCCTCAGGAAGGTGGGTAGTGGTGCTTGAGTTGCCAGAGGCCCTGTTTTGCTAGAGACAATCCGAGTGAGTGATGGCACCTGGGATCCAGGGCAAGGCTGCCCAATCTTTCCTGGGAGACAGCCCAGCCCTGAAATGGAAGAAACACTGATGCAGATGTTCAGAGAGCCCCTTGGCATCCTTGGTCACAGCCAGGCCTAGAAGGAGGGAGGCATAGGATAGCATGGTGTTACAGCCTAATGAATTTGGAGCCTGTGTCAAGCTCCTAACATTCTAGAACCCGGCTGATCTTGGGGAGCATGGAGACAAAGGTCTCCCAGCAATTCAGCTTCGGAAGGAGAGCTCTTACCGGGATATCTGGACCTAGCAATAGCTAGGAATTCTGACACCAAATTTAATTAATGGTCTAGGATAGGACATGTGTAAAAAAAATTGGCAATACGCCAGAGAATGGCTGGTCCTGGGCAGGAGCAGCTGGGCCAGAATCAGAGACAGTTTAGCCACCAAAGATTCCTGCCCTGGCCCTTATAACACAGGCAATGTCCAATCCCTGCCCGCGCCGTCCCCCTCTCCCAACTCTAGATTGTAGATGGGGGTGGGAGGACAGTGAGGGCAGGCCACAAGACAGGAAGAGGACTCCATGCAATACAGAGGACCAGGATTCAGGACGAGCCAAGGAAGGAAGCACACTCAGTTCCCAAGCTGCCTTTCTGCTAAAGGAAATCGCAGTTGTCCCTGCCTAGCTATGGCTCTCTAGACCCTGTCCCACAGGAGGACCACCAGTAGCAGATTGTCAGCCTTTTGTACCCCACTATTTGGGCTACCGATTCCAAGCCCAGCTTCTCCAGCTTCCTAGATATGGTGAGCAATCTAGTCTTTCTTTCTCCTCTGTCCGACTGATGCTGGATTCAGTATAAAACCTTTCTTTAAAAGGAAAAAAAGTTTTATTGATGTGTTTTGGTTTTTATACCACTATTTCCTGATGTGCCCCTCCCCCCACTAAATTCTTCCTGTAATCAAGATAAACAGTTAAGCAAAACAAATTAAAGCAAAAACCTGAGGGCGTACTCACCATTCTGCACCTGTATCTCTCCACCTAAATGTAAAAATAAGGGAAGTGCATCTTATCAAGTACTAACACAGTGCCTGGTGCTTAAGCTGGTGCTTAACAAATGCATATTGATGGACCAACCTACCATCATCTCTCCAACCAAGATAAGCCAGTATAATCAATCAATTAGGCAATCTGTCAATTTGGCCTTCATTTATATTGTTGCTGTTGAATTGTTTAAGTTGCGTCTGGTTCTTTGTGACCCCGTTTAGGGTTTTCTTTGCAAAGATACTGGATTGGTTCACCATTTCCTTCTCCAGCTCATTTTACAGGTGAGGAAACTGAGGCAAACAGGGTAAAGTGATTTGCCCAGAGTCACACAACCAATAAATGTCTGAGGTCAGATTTGAACTCGTGTCTTCCTGACTCCAGACTTGGCATTCTATTCACTGTGCAATATAGCTCCCCTTTATTTATTTATTTTATATTACTATAGAAATGTATACAACCCTTTCTCAGATTCGCAGTGCTAATTTTGCTTGGCTTTCTTAAGTAAAGACTTAAGAGTGTAAAAACAACTTCCTTTTTTAGGAGAGAAACATCTTATAAGTCTTAAATATGTATCCTGTCCTCCCATGGAAGTTACAGAATTGTAGAAGTAAAGAGTGTCCTCAATATCTTAGTGCAGTTTTAAGCTATTAAATCTTGTAAACATCCTGTAGTTAAGCCTCCATTTTCTTTGTCTTCCCTACAGTTCCTTGACTGGAATCTTTCTTAACCTTGCCTAGGATCAGCCAGCCCCTAGTCCTGTCTAAATTGAACGATAGATAGCCCAGGTTCCTGGGAGAAGCAGCTTTAGTTTCTCAGGGCTGCGGCTAGGCTGCTCATCCTTCTCAGAACCTGTTCCCCAATCTCTTATCTCCATGTCAATTTCCACTGGAAATTTTATTCTTGTCCCTGTTGTTCCCTGTACTATTCCACCAAGACTACTACTGTTACGTTCTTATTCTCAGAATGCAAAGATGTCTGAGAGTGGGGCAAGTAACTGAGCCAGATGTAGAGTTCCTGATTCTTGGAGGGTTTTCCTTGTCTACTTCCCTCCCCCCCACACACACACCAACACATACCAACTCAGCCAGATGTAGAGTCCTTGATTCTTAGAGAGTATTCCAAGTCTACTTCCTACACACACACACACACCCCACATCTCAGACAGCCCTAGATAGCCCTGCTATCTCAGATCTGGCCTCAGACACTTACTAGCTGTGTGACCCTGGCTAAGTCACTTAACTCTGTTTCCTCAGTTTCCTCATCTGTAAAATCAGCTGGAGAAGGAATTGGCAAAATCTCTCTAGTAACCTGAACTGTAAAATGGGTATAATTATAGTACAAGGTTATTGTGAGGATGAAATGAGATCATATTTGTGCTACTTGCCTGGCACACAATAGGCATTATACAAATGCTCATTCCCTTTTCTGTCTTCCCTGGAAACTAATTAAATCTGACTGCTTGATTACATGGGTCACCATGGTGGGGAGCACCTAGGTTCTTCTCCAATCCCTCAGGGCTACCTCTAGAAGAGAGGGGTGATGGAGCAGCTGAACCCTGGTGACTCAGACTGCCAGTGGGAGTGAGCTGGCAGAGGAAGTCCAAAGAAAGTGACACAAGAAGATCAAAATCATGGAGCTGACAGGGACTTCAGAGGTCATCACGACCATCCTTCTTATCTTACAGATGAGGAATGGGGACAGAATTTTCACCGAAGGCCCCTGATTCCATTGTACCACACTTATTCTGGTTGACCTTGAGTAAAGGCTTTGGAGCTACTGAAAGCTTTAGAGAAGGGGATAAGAACAATGCATTAGGAAAATGACTTGGTCACTGGTGTGAAGGATGGATTGGGCATGTGATACATTAAAAGCAGGAAGACCACTTAGGAGGTTATT
Source organism: Pseudocheirus occidentalis (assembly GCA_028646575.1). Taxonomy (NCBI): domain Eukaryota; kingdom Metazoa; phylum Chordata; class Mammalia; order Diprotodontia; family Pseudocheiridae; genus Pseudocheirus; species Pseudocheirus occidentalis. The sequence continues at coordinate 47,034,921 of CM053598.1, read as the reverse complement.
ATGGCAGGCTAGATCAGAAATGGGGGCCTGAAGAGGGGTGTTTTTCTCTGTCTGGGCGATGCCACTGTGTCTCTGGGCCTTCTCTGACCTCAAAACAATTCCATCGCCATCCTCATATAATTTCTCTTCTACTGTTCATGCATAAAGATCTTAGCCACAATGAGGTAGTTGAGCAATTCCTGGCTTTAGGCACTCAGGATAACACTGGTGCAGAGAATAAGGACAGGGATCCTGAATAAATTGCTCAGCCATGTTTAATTACCTGTATGTGGCTGCTTGGTGGTGCAGTGGAGAGCATTGCCCCTGAGTTCAAATCTGATCTCAGACACTTACTGTGTAACCCTGGGCAGGTCACTTAACCCTCTTTCCCTCAGTTTCCTTATCTGGAAAATGAACTGGAAAAGGAAATGGCAAACCACTCCTCTATCTTGGTCAAGAAAAACCCAAAATGGGGTCACAAAGAATCAGACACAGCTGAAACAGCTCAACAACGACTGGTTGTATATTCATGGGAGCTGTCCTCTACCCTAGCCTCCACTGCTGAATCCTTGGATGTGGGATCCAAGGCCATCATCCCTTTACTAAGTGCTCTGTTCTAAGAGCTTGATGGATGAAGAAGTAGGACCTGCCTAATGTCTTCTGTTTACAACTGAAACTAATGGATCTAAGCTGAGAAGACAAAGACAAATCGCCTGGGAATCCGTATGCCTAACAGTCTTACCACAACCGTCACCCAGAAAGTAGAGGCCCAGCAGCAGCCTCTCCCCAAAGATGATCCAGACAAAGAATAAACAGAGTATAAACATAGAAATATTATCTTTTCCTCTTTCCTTCTCTTCTTTCTCCAATATTTTGTACCATAATTCTACCTCAGCTTTATAGGGTTTTATATGCTATTTCAATGGTCCATTGAATTTTGCAAGCTACTTTTTCCCCCTCTCACAACTATGCTAAGAAGAATGAGTTAGCATAAGCATATTATCTCTATTTTACAGAGGAAGATACTGAGGCTCAGAAGACCTGACTTGCTCAGATTCACAAAGTTAGTTCATCAGAACAGAGATTGGAACCCAGGCTGAATTTCATGTTCTTTCCCCAGTAGCACCTGCTTGTAAGACAAAGCCAATGCTGCCACTGGAGGTGGGAGGGCGGGGATCTTTGCTTTCCCTGTGGGGTAAGTGGGCAGCCTTGAGCCAGGATTAGTCTATAACAAGTGCTTGTCCTGGTCCTCCCAATTGTTCATGCCTTCCTCTTTCCAATTCCAGTGTCATATGCCATGTATATGTCTTGTATGTATGGGGATATGTGCATTCTATTAGAATATATGTTCCTTATTTTGCCTTTCTCTGTAACTGAATTCTTAGCTCAGTGCCTGGTGCATAGTAAGTGGTTGATAAATGCCTGTTGACTTACTGACTGATGTACCTACGCTTATTTTGGTCTCCAATAACTGAATTATTTTGTATTACATAGCAATGTAATGACCACAGAGAAGGTCTGGCATCATCCATATACCTTAGTTTCCAGTATACAGTGTGAGAAACCATATCTTCAAGAAAATAAATGTTTTTACTGGTCCCAAAAATCATATAAGGATTTTTTAGGATTGTCTCTCCATGTCTGACTCTCTTCAGGACTCATCCTTCAGACATCAAGCCATTTGTCAGTGTATATGACCCATGTCAGGTGAGCTAGAAAACCTAAATTATTTGCCCCAGTTTAAATCCCCCCCAAAAAATGGCTACATCTTCAGGATCCACCCTTTATCAAACAAGTCCTGCCTTACTATTCTCTCAGTAATTGATGATGCCCATCTCACACTGCCCCCAACTTGGGAGGGCTGTCATATACTAAACCAAGTGAAAGGTGGAACAATCTAGTCATTTATGCCAAGGTGTGAATGGAGTAATTGACGAGACTAATATACCAGGAAAAAGTCATTTCACGCTAAGATGTTGAGGGCAATTTAAAAGGCAGAAATCCAAAACACAGTTCCAGATCAGAAACCAAGGGGAGACTGCTAATGAACCATCCAGGGTAGGCAGGAAGTACTCAAGCATGACAGGATTTGTTTGCTTAAAGCTGTTACCCTGGCTCTGTTTTTATTAACCCCCAGTATTTATGCCAGTCACATAGAAGAAGCCTATGAATGAACACTATTTCTATAGTATATGTACATTGAGCCAATTTTTAGGATCGTTGGCTGTCCTTCCTAATAACCTGTATTTGTGCCAGTTTTGTACCTGCTATTGGAAACACATCATCCATATCCTCCATCTGCCTAAGTAGTTGGTTGTATACTCTCATAGTAATATCAGTTTTTTCTACTCTTTCCTTTTATTCTTTCCCAAATGTTTAACACCATAATTCTAACCTCAGGTTTATAGATTTATAATACGCCATTTTTTAATGTGCCATTCTTTCTCTATTTTCATGAGATCTGTTTCTTTTGAACAAAGTTAATCCTTCGACAGTTTTATAATAGTCACAAGCCTGCCCCTCCCATATCAGAGATACATATAAAACTTCATTTGCCTTCATGTGCTAAAATTTCAAGTTTTCTTTTCTACCCATACTTTTTATTGGTATATAAACATCTTAGACTACAGAGCAACTGCTATTCATCTGTTTCAGACTTACGAAATTCCGAAAGATAAGATCTCAAACTTGCATATTAAACAAATCATCTATAAAAATGAAGTGTTAATGATGTACATTCCTAATCTTTTTTTATTAGAAGAACATGAAAATTCATGAGGTATGAAATTGCCATCTGTGACAACTTGCGAATGTATCTTTTGTACTCAGACACAGACAACACGAGAAGCCAGAGGTTACAATGACACTGTCCAAAAGAAATAGAGCAAATATGGAGAGAGATTTAACCTTGGGCAGGGATCACCAGTATCAGGCGCCAGTCAGGCTGAGGCAGCCATTTCTAGGATGCCCTCCCAGGGCCACAGTGTGATAAGCTTGAGCTTACTCAGAGTCTGGCCTTAAAGGTCAGCGCAGGTAAGTAAGAGAGAGCCAAGGTGGCGTTGCTGATGCATGGAAACCAGGAATCATCACCAGGAAATATGAGCTAGAGTACAAAGTATAAAGGAGACAGAGACGAATAGAAACAGGATCCAAGGAGAACATTGTCTGTAATTGCCCACTATCCTGTAGCATATGGTCTCTTCTGTATTTTCACTGTCCAGGCTGTCATATAGTTATTAAAATCCCTCTCCTATGTCAACCAAAACACTACTCCTATTCTTAGGGGGCCTCTCTGACCCACCCACCCCCCAGTTTGGAGTTTGTGGAGATATTGGAAGTAGAAGGCATACACTGGCTTAAGGAGGGTATAGACTTTAGACAAAGAATAAAGTACCTCTATGCATGGTGGTGTTGTCTTGTCCATACTGTCTCTTAATTCATTAAGGATAGTGGTACCTGCTGTTGCATTTCTTTGGCCATGAATCCTTCTAGGCAATCAATAATTTTCAGAATTGGTTATGGAATAAGTGGCTGTGGATAGGTATATATAGGTTTGTCCAAGCAGTGACTAGTAGAATACTAGAGGGAAATGCATGAAGGTTGGGTGAGTGATCTGAGAAGATACTAGACTTATCAATTGGATTTCAGAGAAAGACCTGATGGCCCTGTTTTTCAGTTCCCAAGAGGTTTCCGGTAAAACAGAATTTCCACATTGACAACTATGTGGTATCCATTGTGAAATTCAATTCAAACAGCATTTTAACATCTATTACATACCAGGTACTATGTTGGATACCAAAGACACAAAGACAAAAATTATGTATGCCATGGCCTCAAGGAGAGTACATTCTAATGGGAAGGGGTAGGAAATACAACATACACACATCTAACTACAAAAAATATATACAAATTAATACCAAATAATTTCAACAGGGAGAGAGTACTAGTAACAGAGATAAGTTAAAAAGGCCTTGTATAGGAAGTGGTACCAGAACTGTGTTTTGAAGAAATCTAGGGACTGATTCTACTAGGGAGAAGTGAGGAAGAAATGCATCTCAGACCCGAGGGATCACCATTGTAAAGTCAGGAGATAGAATTTAATGCATAGAGAATTAACAGGCTAGTTTTTGTTTTGTTTTGTTTTTTTTAGCACTGAAAGTATATGAAGGAGAAAAGTAGTCTGGTTAGGAATCTCTTGGAGGCATTCTATGCAATCTGTACATCTAACTGGGAAACTTCCAAATCCTTGAAATCAGTGAGAGGGATGGTGATGTGAATAGGAAAACCTGAGGGTGAAATTCATAGTTTAAGAGAACAAAGAATTTGGGGTGGAGGATTGTGAGTAGAATTACTGAAACAAAATGAACTAGTGGGGAGTAAAGTGGTCTAATCACTATAATGATAGGGAATGTTAGCAATAGAAGTATAGATGGAATATGAATTTGGTCTGTATTGGTCCCTTGGGTCTAGAGCATTGATTTATCTTCAACTTTCTTCTCTCTTTCCTCATGCTCTCCCCTGGTGATCTTATCTGCCCGTGTGGCTTCACTGATCACCTCTACCAGGTGACTCCCAAACCCATATATTAAGCTCTAGTTCACCTCTTCACTGCCAGGTGTTTATCTACAGATGCCTTTTTAGCAGCTCTGACTACAAGAACCACCAACACCTCAAGTTCAAAATGTCTCAGACTCGTAGTTCAAGAATTTATCATATCTTTCCCTATTTCTCCTCTCAACTTCTCTTTTTACTGATGCCACCACCACCTTTGCCATCACCCTGATTTGATGTCTGAGTTATCTCTGAAGGTGGATATTAAAAGGGAGGACAAAGCAAATCAGTTTCTAAGCCCTATTGGTTCTGCCTCCCCAATATCTCTCCTGTCTGCCCTCCTCTCCACTCACCTCCACACCTTACCTCAAGGCTTTATTATCTTTTCCTATAATACTCTAATGGCTTCCTAACTGGTTTCTTCCCCTTCTATTTTGCATACAACCTACCAAAGTGATATTCCTAGTGCATGGGGCATTATTACTATTACTACTACAACTACTACTACTATTAATACTACTACAACTACTATATTACTCTTACTACTACTACTGTTAGAACTATCATAATACTGTAAGAACAGCAGCTAGTATTTATATTGCACTTTTAAATTTACAAAGTGCTTTCTATATGTTATCTAATTTGACCCTCACATCAACCAGCTGAAGGGACTGAGGTTGAGAATGGTTAAGTAATTTGTCCAGGATGACACAGCTAATAAGTGTCAGAGGCAGGATTTGAACTCAGGTTTTCCTGACTTTAAGTCCATTACTCTATTAGCTATCCTTTTTCTAAGACAATAAACTGCTATATATGGTACTTTCTTGGTAGGTGACTTAGAAATTGAATTTTGATTTTGCAGAACCAACCACAATGGGTTGTAGATTCATAGCTTTAGATTTGTAGGGAAAACTTAAGGCCATATAATAAGTAAACTGAGGCTTAGGAAGACTAAAGACTTGTTTAAGATCACATTGCTTAGCAAGTGAATTCCTGCAGTTGTTGAAGTTGACTGGGGAGAAAAGGCCTTACCTAAAACAAAGCCATCTAAAAATAGAACTTGTTCTCTTTAAAACTTTGCCTTTGCTCTCCAAAATTAAATGAAAAAAGAAGAAATAGCCTTGCCACATAGTAATATTGCTTTGTGATACATTGGAAAAAGGAGATATCCATTTGATTTTACTCATGCTCTTTCCCTTCTATAGCTGGAGTAGTTGAAATAATTTAATAATATTTTTCTTAAAATCAAATGCTTTTAAAAACAGTAAAATGTGAGCTGAGAGTACATATATGTAATAACAGTACATATATGACCTAGATATAGACCAACATCTCATAGCCATTGCCATCTTTTAAACCAAACTTACAATAAAAAAGCAAAATTACATCCCTTTGGGGTGAGGGTGTTGGGGACAGGGTAGGGGGTAGCAAAAACCTGTGTTTATATATTATATCTTAAAAGACCATAAGCTTCATGAGGGCAGGAACTGTAACTTATCTAAATTTTCTATCTTCCCAAGCACTGAACACTGTTCGGGAGATACTTTTAAATGTATGGGGAAAAATGGTACTTTGAGTGCTAATACCTTGACACCATGGAATAACTTTCTTGAGCTAGAGCTTTTCCAGGTGGACTTTAAGACTAAAGATAGCACGTTGGTTTTTGACGGCTTATTCTCTGTCTTAGGCATCCCAGGTCTCAGCACCACGATGCCCTTTCCTCCCCCTATCCCATTTGCAACATGTACATGATGGAGTGATGAAAATGGTTCATGAATACTCTTGTAGTTACTATTGTTGTAGGATGGAACATGGCTTTCTTATTCATTTTGTTTCTTTTCATGGTTGGAAAGGAAATAAAATGTTCCCTAGTCCAAGTTGTAAATCAACAGGGATCACCTCCAACATGCCTAACAAATGATCATCTAGTTTTTCATTGATCTCTGATCAAAGTGTCCTGTCCTCACCACTTTTGGAAAAACTAATGCTTTTCCCTAAACTGCTAAGACCAAATCTAATCCTTTCCCCATCTAACATCCCATCAGATGCTCAAAGATATCTATCACACACACACACACACACACACACACACACACGCACGCACACTCACACTGCTACCTCCAAGTCTTCTCTTCAGCTGAAGCATCCTCATTTCATTTCTTTCTTTTCTTGCTTAATAATATTCTTTCCAGTTGCATGTAAATAGTTTTCAACATTCATTTTTGTAAAATTTTGAGTTCCAAATTTTTCTCCCTCCCTCTTTTCCCTCCCCTCTCTCCAAGAAACCAAGTAGTCTGAGGTAAGTATTATAATGTGCAATCATGTTAAATATATTTCCACGTTGGTCATGTTATGAAGGAAAAATCAGAACAAAGGGGAAGAAAGGGGAAAATATTATGCTTTGATCTGCATTCAGAATCCATATTTCTTTCTTCGGATGTGTTTAGCATTTTCCATCACAAATCTTTTAGAATTATCTTGGTTTATCGTATTGCTGAGAAGTGCTAACTCTGTAATAGTTGATCATCACCCAATGTTGCTGTTGTGTACAATGCTCTCCTGATTCTACTCACTTTACTCAGTATCAGTTCATGTAAGTCTTCCCAGGTTTTTCTGAAATCTTCCTGTTTATCATTTGTTATAGAACAATAGTATTCCATTACACTCATATGTGACAACTTGTTTGGCCATTCCTTAATTGATAGGCATCCCGTCAATTTCCAATTCTTTGCCACCACAAAAAGATCTGCTATAAATATTTATATACCTGCAGGTCCTTTTCCCTTTTTTATAATCTCTTTGGGATATAGACAGAGAAATGGTACTGCTGGATCAAAGGATATGGACAGTTTTATAGCCCTTTGGGCATAGTTCCAAATTGCTCTCCATAATGGTTGTTGGATCAGCTATGGCCAGACCCCAGGGTGATTGGGAGGAGTCGCAGCTTGAGTCTACAGGAGAGCAGATGTGCAGCATCTGGGGCAATCTCCACATTTATCAAGCCAGGAAAAATAAGGCTTAGAGAAAGGTCAGTGGAATTCAAGCTTTCAAGCTAAATTTGGGGGAGGAAAAGCATCTGGACAAACTGCTCCCAGGGCAAGGAAGCAACAGGAAGTGGCAGGATCGGCTGCAAGCAGCAACTGCCTCCACTGGGAGGCTTCAGAGTTCCTGGCCTGCTGATTTCATGGGGGCCGAGACGATTGATTACCGCCAAGGGCTCTTGTGTTGAGTGGCCTGGATCCAAATCATGGTCTTGTGTAGTGGTCCTGGGGTGCGCTTTCAGCAAGCCAAAGCTGGTGGGGGCTGTAGCACCCCAATAGCACCAGCAGCTGTGAAAAACCCAGCAATTTGGGATAGAGATTTCCCCCTGGAAGCAGAGTTCCACAGAGCTAAAAAATCAAGCAATTACTTGACTGGCCAAAATGAAGAAAATGAATCAAAATAAGTACAGCAATAAAACTCTAGAATCCTTTTTTGGGGGGGAAAAAGGATCAAAGCATGGAACAGGAGGAAGACAACAAAGTCAGAACTCCTACACCAAATGTTTCCAAGACACTCAAAGATTGCCTACAAGCTATAGATCAACTTAAAATGGACTTTGAAAACCAAATAAGAGAAGTGGAGGAAAAATTGGGAAGAGAAATGAGAATGATGCAAGAAAATC
>CM053598.1:46994809-47024809 GCA_028646575.1 Pseudocheirus occidentalis | reverse complement strand
CTATGTAGAACCTACTTCACTTTTATGGGAAAAACACATTGAGTTCCACTCAGAACCTACAGGAACACATTGTTCTCTCCCACCAGGGGTTAAGGGCTCCCCATTACCTCATTTCCTTCAACTACTGAACAGCTGGAAATGTGGATTCCCTCAAATCCCAGCCACCCTGGTGGGCAGAATTCTAAGATGATAGGTGTCAGAGAGGAAGAAGAAATACCAAGGCCTTTTGGGGGGAGGGGGAGGAGGGAAATGTTATGCTTAAGTGGGGCAACTCAGGGCTCACCTTCAAATGTAAATATTTATGTCATTATCTCACCTACTAACCTTGAGGCAGTTATACAAACTTAGCCTCAGTCTCTCTTCCTGAGTTGAGATGACTAGCAGTGACCCAGGATACAGTGGATGACCTTGGTGTCTTTGATGTCTGACTAAGCTCTAAGTATTCCATATTCCCTGCGTTAGCTGCCTCCATCCCTTCTCATCTGCCCATACAGCAGTCAGTAGAAGAAAGGGTAGAGTGGAAAGATAAATGGATCTGTGATCAGAATCCTGGAATTCAAATCCTGACACTATTTCTTCCTACTTTCAGCAACTCAGCCAAATCCCTTAAGCTCGGTAGATTTCAGTTTCCTTATCTGTAAAATGATGAGATTGAACCAGATCATCTCTAGGGTCACTTTCTCTTCTACATCGTAGGAAGCTCCAAGTCCAGGCAGGCAGGCAGACAACAGCAAGGAGGTTCAGCTGTAAGCAGCAGAATGTCTCAGTGAGAAGATGGAGCATGACATCAAGGGAGTCTGGTCACAGACAGAGGTCCTAGTCCAGGTGAGGAGGTTGTCTATCGCAGAGTACAGAACCAAAGGCAAATATTGTGATAGAGGCAAAAGACAAGAAGGGGTGCAGCAGTAGATGGAAGCCCAGCCAGATGGACGCTGGTATTTATGTAGTACTTGAAGGGTTGTAAAGTGCTTTACATAGATGATCTCACCTGATCTCGACAGAAACCCTGTGAGATTGATGTTATTATTGTTGATATTATTATTATTCTCATCTTACAAATAAGGAAACTGAGGCTGAGAGAGATTGACTCACCTAAACTTATATCATCATCATCACTGAAGGATTCTGGACACCCTTGATCCCATGTCTCAAAGGGGAGATACATAGAATGAAAAAATCAGAGTGACTAAGGAATCTATAAAAATTCCTTTTATGCTTGAAAGAATTCACCAATCACCTCTTGAAAAAGATCCCCAAAAGAAAACTCCTAAGAATGTTATAGCCAGTTTCCAGAGTCCCCAGATCAAGGAGAAACTACTACAAGCTGTCAAGAAGAAACAATTTGAATACTGTGGAAACACAATCAGGATAACCCAGGATCTGGCAGCTTCTACACTGAGGGATTGCAGGACCTGGGATATGATATGCTGGAGATCAAGGGAGCTAGGATTAAAATCAAGAATCACCTACCCAGCAAAACTGAGTATAATGTTTCATGGGAGAATATGGTCATTCAATGAGGTGGAGGACTTCCAAGCATTCTTGATGAAAAAACCAGAACTGAATAGAAATTTGACACTCAAATACAAGAAGCATGAGAAGGTAAACATGGAAAAGAAGTCATATGGAACTTACCAAAGTTGAACTATTTACATGCCAATATGGAAAAATGATAATTGTAACTTGGGAAACTTTTCTCAGTGTGAGGATAGGTGAAGGGAATATAAATGCATTTATATATGTATACATACACATATGTCTATAGAGAGAGACATATAGGGTATATATATGTGTGTGTGTGTGTGTATGAAGATATATGTGTACATAGAGGGCACAGGATCAATTGATTAGGAAGGAATGATATTTTAAAAGGAGAAATTCAGAGGTGGGAGAGAAATAGAATGAGAGAAGACAAGGAGAGACAGAATGGGGTTAATCATCTCATATAGAAGAGGCTAGGGATAACTTACAATGGAGGGGAAAAACAGGAAGGCAAAAGGGAATGGGTCAATCTTACTCTCATTAAATTTGGCTTAGGGAAGGAATGACATATGCTCTAAACTGGGCATCTTGGCCTACAGGAGAGGAGGGGGGATGGGGATAAGAGGAGGAATGATGAAGGGGAGGGCAGGTTGGAGGGAAGGGTTGTTAGAACCACACACTTCTGTAAATGGACAGACACAAAATAGAGAATAGAACAAGTTGGTGGCGAGAGAGGAAGGAGGGAAATACAGTCTTTCACAATATGTCCATTGTGGAGATGTTCTACGTAACTACACACGTATAGCCTGTATTGAATTGCTTATCTTTCCAGTGGAAGTATATGATGAGAAAGGTAGGGAAAGAATCTAGAATGTAAAGTTCTAAAATCAAATGTTTAAAAATGCATATGCATATATTATCATTATCATTATTATTATCATTATTATTTACATGTAACTGGGAATTAAGACATACAGGCACTGGGGTAAGGAGATCCATCTTGCCCTACCAGAAAGTCAGAAGGGTAATTGGGGGAGGGGGTAAATATAGGATCAGTGTTTTGAGGTGGTGGGTAGGGGAAAGATGGGGAAAAAATTTATAACTCAAAATCTCATGGAAGTGAATGATGTAAACTAAAAATAAGCAAAAATTAATTTTTAAAAATTCCTTTTATACACCAATATAATTGCTCTATATCTTGTGCATTTGCTCTTTTCCTTCATGGGATAGAGTGTGATACATTGGAAAAAGTTATGACTCTAGAGTCTGGGGACCTGGATTCCAATTCTACCACTAATACTCTGTGATCTCAGATGAACCATTTAACCTCCACGTGCCTCACTTTCCCCATCCATAAAATAAAAGGAGCACCTCACCTTTCCATTTTAGATAGGTAATCCTTGTGTATAATCCCATCTCTAAACCTTTGCCCAAGCTGTTCCCCCATGCCTCACCTCTTAGAATCCTTCATTCCCTTCAAAGTTCATTTTAAGTGCTACCTAGAAGATGCTAGCATCTTTGTATTTGCCACACATACATCTCACATTTACTTTTACATGTGAGTGATTCAGAACAATTCAATTCAATTCAATTCAATTAAAGTCATACATTGTTCTACCTGTGGACTCAATGACCTATCCCAGATTAGGACAAAGGGGTACATAGGTGGTTGTGTCTCAAACTAGCATAGTACTCATTGTTTCTTCTGTTTCTATATCAATAAATTATAATCAGGTGGATTCTCTGGGAGCATATGCTGTGTTGTTCTTCTCTAAATCCAGAGTCCCACCACTACATTCATCATCATCATCATTATCATCACCATCATCACTGTTAAGAAGCTGCAGCTGTGGGGGCTGGAGGGCTGCAGGGGCAAGCCATTACACTGAGGGATTTCAGGTAATATGAATGCCCACCCAGAAGCGTCACTTCATTTCACTGTATAAGTGAAATTAGCCTGGCAAAAGTGGATGAAGTTTTCTCCTAGGTTTCAACCCAAAGATCACTTAGGAAAGCAAGTTGCCTTCATATTGTATTATAGCAAAAAAACAAGAGATACAGGTCATGCAAATTGAAAAACAAAACAATGTAATCACTGTCACCAAGAATTGGGTCTGCCTCCAGCAGAAAAGAAAGAAACCTAGGAAATGATCTTTAATTTAATTTAATTTAATTCAATTCAATTCAACAAACATTTATTAAGCACTATGTTGTGGCACTGTGCTACATGCTCAAGATACAATCAAAAACAGGATAGGCCCTGCATGCCCCCAGGGAGCTTCTATTCTACTTGGGAAAGAAGAGCATGGAGGAAATTCCAGAGCCTCTGAGCTATAGGAAAGACAAATTAAAAAAACAAAATACAACATCCTCGTGGTGTCATCATGAGCAGATGGTGCTCAGTCCAATAGATTATAAGGATCACAAACTTTGACCTGGGAAGCACCAAACCCAGCCTTCTCAGTGTTTTCAGAGGAGAATATAAGCCTCAAGGACACCGAGTGGCTTCCCAAGGTTACAGAATCGACGGATTGGAACCCAACTCTTCCAAATCCTAAGTCACAGCTTCTTCAACAATATCACCACTGCTTTGTTAACAAGTAGGTCTTGTTCACTCAGCTTCTCATGCTGCAGCTCCAAGGAACTCCCTTCAATTCTATTTACTACAATTCTAGCCAATTTTGTCCAATTCGATTCATGCTCATATTAACTCCAATTCAAATCAACAAACACATATTAACCACCTACATTTATTAAAGACGTGTGAGGCATACTGTCCTCGGTATTGGAGATATAAGGGGAAAATTTTAAACAGGTATTGCCTTCAAGGGTCTTATAGTCTTCTGGGAGATTAGGGTTAAGTAAACACAATTTGAGGAGAAAGAGAGCCTGCCTATCTCTATCTGTCATTTATCCATTCATCCATCCATCTATCCATTCATCTATACATCTATCTATCTATCTATCTATCTATTTTTCTTTGTTTCTTTCTTTCTTTCTTTCTTTCTTCCTTTCTTCCTTTCTTTCTATCTTTGTCTGTCTGTCAGTCCATCCATCTATCTATCCATCTAACTATATACATATAAATGTAAATATATAAACATATACAGATAGATATGAATATAGGAATAGACATCATATTTCTGAGTTTTTGCCTTGGCTGCCCCCCCCTTCATGTACTCCTTCCATTATAATCCCTGGTTCCCTTCAAAGTATGTATGTGTGCACACCCATATGTGTATATAAATATGCATATTTGCACACATATGCATGAATATACAACATATGCACACATGTGTGCATAACATAAATGTCTGTATACAAAGTGTATTCTGTGTACATGCACACATATACACATACGATACCCTTATATACATAAGCATATATAACACATGAATATCCACAGAGATTGCGACCATATGTATACATTTATTCATTTGTACATGTATGTACACACATGCATCACATTGTGTATATATATACACGTGTGTGCAATATATGTACACAACTAGATGTGTATGCATATGCCTATTTGTGTGTGCACATGTATACATATATACACATATACATGTACCATGATCTATGTTTGTATGTATTTGTAAATATACACAGACAAAACATTGGTGGAGCTGTTCATTTTTAAAATATGAGTGTGCTCATTGGCATGGCTACAAAAGATGTTATTAGGAAGAGCTTGTCCAGCTTGTCCTTGCTGATAGAATATGGAGGGAGTTGAACACAGTCACTCCTAACTAGCTCACATTCATGTTAGAAAGACAGGACATAATCAAGTCACCAGTTCTCAAGCTCATTTGACATGCCAGACACTGACTGGAGATACATTACTTGAGACTGCATTTGGAGTCAGGCACTGATGGTTGGAAGTTCAGCTTTGCCACTTCCTAGCTGCATAACGTTGGGTCAATGGCTTACACTCTCTGGGCCTCAGTGGTAAAATGAAAGGTGTGTGGCACTAGGTCACTCTAAAGTTGTTTCCTTCTCCAGTCCTGTGATCTTGTTCTCCTGGGGACAAGGTCACTGCCCTCATGCAACAGTGAAGAGACAGACCAGTAGTGGAACAGACGAGAGAGCTGATGTCTGAATGGACCATGATTGAGTACCAAGAGGTAGGGTGTAGCAGGCCATGTCTACTCTAAGGGGTTGGGAAGCAGAGAGGTCAGTGGGGCCCGAGGTTGTCCAGAAAGGCTTCCAAAATGACTGTACTGGGACTGGAAGAGGATTTGAATAAGAAGAAGGAGGAGAGGAGGAGAAAGGGTATGTAAGTGGAAGTTGGGCTATGCAAGTGGGGCCCAACACTAGAATCCACACCATATCAGACTTCAATGGACATCCATGGCCCCTGGAAGAACTCCTCTATCCCCAAGCCAGGATGGCTGCACAGATTTCACATGTGACTGCAGCAGGGCAAAACTGTCTCTGAACATGAAATGATAATGATCAGATGCCTGTCTCAGGGACAGAAGCATTTCTTTTCACTGCAAGAGCAGGCACTCCAAGTGCCCAAAGCAGAGCTATAAATAACCAATTACAGCTTCCCTCATTCAAATTACGGATTTCTTTTGCCCCAAGTCTCTTACCCATTTGGCAAGATAGCAGATTGACTTTAATTAACAGTTTTACTTCATCGGCTGCATGCTTACAGGTTCTCTGAATAAAAGACAAGGCTCCTGGATTGCTGTTTGTGTGTGTGTTTTTTAATCCCTCTCCTCTCTCCCCTCCCTCATAGCCTCATTCCCATGCTAGTGACATTGGAAGAAAGAGAAAGGTGCCACCAGCTCGACCGAGCCAGGACCTAAATATTGCTATCAGGAAAAGCAGTTGGAAAGGAAGAGGAGGCCCAGATCACAACTGTTTTCTGAAAATGATAGTGTGCTGGGTAACAATCTTAATTTCACAACTAACTGGGCCATGGAAAAATAAAAGCCTGCTAACAGCCTGTAAGAAACAAACCTCTTGCTGCATTGCTCCTTCCAGAAAGCAAGAGAAAGGCAGAAAAATTCAGCCCATCGAGCCGACAAGCCCCTGTGGCGGAGTTTCACACACTCCTGGTATTTTCAGCTTTGTTGCAGCCCCAATCTGTCAGGTCAAGATTTAGAACATTTGCTAAAGCCCCTCCCCACACTTTATTTTAAAAAAAAAATTTATTCCTTCCTTCCCCTTCTCTGTGTTCTAACAGCCCCCCAGAGAGCAACAGAAATTTGCAGGAAAATGTAACTCAAAAACACCAGAAGCCTCCTTGGGAGACAAGGATATTTGGGGCCTAAAAAAGAATATAGGACAGTTGTGGGGATGAGCAGGGAAAGACAAAAACCCCTCTCCACTGCCTCTAAGGTTAGGTTTCACCTAACATGATATCAGGGTAATTAGGCGGTATAGAGTACTGGGGCTGGAATCAGGAAGAGTCATGTTCATGAGTTCAAATCTGGCCTTGGGATATCTATTTACTAGCTGCATGATCCTAGGCAAGTAACTTACCTCGTGTACCTCAGTTCCTCATCTGTAAAACGAGCTGGAGAAGATGGCAAACCACTCCAGTGTATTTGCTAAGAAAACCCAAATGGGATCACAAATAATTGAACACAACCAAACAATGATGACGTGATTGTTAAATAATACATCATTCCACAGTACATTGGTTCCATAGGAAGAATGTTGTGAACTTTACACATTTTAAGGTTCTCTATTAATGTGAATTATTATTATTTTATCATCTTGTTCAAGAGAATTCCAAAACAGTCCATAGACAAGTTGCTATCCCGGTATTATTCTTTCATATTTTATTTCCTGCAGACAGGCACAAAGATGGATAAAATCACTTTTTCCTACGTGAAAAAAAGACTGTAGGCGTGAACTCATCTTCTGTAGGCTGACTGGAAACTCTTCAGACAACCCAGTAGCAGGCAGGATGAGGGGCGTCATATGTACTTCATCCTGTACCCACATGGTTCTGATTTGTTGCTGCTGGGTCCCTATACTTTGAAAGCCATTCATTCATTGCATGTAGTTTGGAGATTATGAGCATTTAGTATGGTGACATGTATTAAAAATGGTGTTAGACATTTTTATGGCTCAAGATTGTGCCTCAGAGGTTGGGGGAAATGATTTTATGGCAATGATGCTACAGTTTCAGTATATTTTACGTGCTGAATTCTCGGCGATATTTTGAAATCTGTATTTATGGTAGGATTTGCCATTTCCAGGGTAAAAGTGCAGCCACCAGGTCATATCTTTCTAAGTGTCCTTGTTGTTCAGTTGCTTCAATCATGTCTGATCCTTCCTGTGACTCCGTCTGGGGCTTTCTTGGCAAAGATACTAGAGTGGTTTGTCATTTCCTTCTCTAGCTCATTTTACAAATGAGTAAACTGAGGCAAACAGGGTGAAGTGCCTTGCCCAGGGTCACACAGTTACCACGTATCTGAGGCCAGATTTGAACTCAGAAGATGAGTTATCCTGACTCTAAGCAAGCCACTTTAGCCACCGAGCCACCTAATTGCCCTAGGTATTCAATAGATACTGAATATTTTCAACCTTGAGCAATGTGTTGCAGTCTCTACCGATTCTTTGTATAATCTATATTGATCAACAAATCCAAGTTCATTAAGAATAACCATTCTGTAGTTTCACCTCTCTGTGTAGGGTCAAACTACCAACTTATTAAAATAAGATCAAAATCAATTCTAAACAAAAAGAAAAAACTTAAACTCAAATATATAGTATAGAACTGAATCAACTGGAATTTGACCTATTGAAACATCCTGTTCATGCCAAAAACAGAAAGTGAATATAAGAACAGAAAATTACCATTTTCTAAAAAAATTAACTAAATTAACACAAAGCAGAAATTTGTGCACACAGATACAAGTCAAGAGGGCCTGGTTTCAAATCCAGCCTCAGATATTTCTTAGCTGTGTGACCCTGAGCAAGTCACTTAACTCTGTTTGCCTTAGTTTCCATATCTATAAAATGAGCTGGAGAAGGAAATGCAAATCACTCCAGTATCTTTGCCAAGAAATTCCCAAATAGGGCCATGAAGAATCAGACATGACTGACTACACACACACACACACACACACACACACACACACACAAATACATATACCTATACATACCCACAGAGAAAAAAGATGACAGTTAAAGACCATACTAATTTAAAATATAAGCTAATTGGTAAGATTTTCTGTGGGAGAATGGTAGAAAAGTAGGAGCAGACTTACCTGGTCAAACCATAAGAAACACTGAAAAGAAAATCAATTTTCCAGAAAGCTTGCAGAGAACCAACTAAGTAAAATCATTCACAGGCCATTTAAGCAGGAAAGTAGAAGGAAAAAACTGGAAGAAGGACATTAAACATGGAAGCTGGAAAAATCTGACATTTCTGTGGCAATCTGTTTTCTGCCAATCATGGGGAAGCCATCGTCTTCAGATTCTAATATTGTAACCCCAGTAAAGTGATAGGATTAAGGAAAATCCATGTATTGATGGGAAGAACAGCTCCACCAGACCAAGTATATACAAAACAGGTACATGTTGGAGGTGTCACAGTTTGGGAAACATTAAGGGAATGTACCAGAATGGGATGAGTGTAAAGAAGAGGATAGGTATGAGAAGCAGAGTCAACAGCAGTGGATGATGGATGGTATATAAAATGTGAGGGAGGAGAAAGTCAAACCTGATTTTTTAGTTATGAACTTAGATGACTTGGAGGATGGTAGTGCCCTCCACAGACATAGTAAAGTTTCAAGGAAATAGGGGCAGGCTTAAGAGGAAAATAATGAGTTACATTTTGGATATAACAGAACATTTAAATGGAGATGTCTGACTTGCAGTTTGAAGTGAAGGATTGGACTTCAAGAGAGATTCAGGTTGGATACATAGATCATGGTGTTATGTGCATAGGGATTGTAATCTAATCCACAGGAGCTAATGATACCACCAGGGGAGAAAGGGTAGAAAGAGAAGAGAAAAGGTCCTAGGACAGAGACTGAGGGAACACCTATGCCTAAGGGGAGATGAATGATGAACCAGCAAAGAAATAGAAATAGCTGCCAGATGAGCAGAAATGGAACCATGAGAGAACAGTGTCAGAGAAGTTAAGGTAAGAGAGGGTGTCCAGGAAGAAGAGATGGTCCGCAGTTTAAAAAGCCACAGGAATATCAAGGAAGCTAAGGGCAGCAAAAGACTGCTGGACTGAGCAGTTGGGAGAGCATTGGTATCTTTGAGCAAGCCATACCAGTGGAGTGATGGGATCAGAAGGCAGACAGTAGGGTGCTGAAGAGTGAATGAGTTATGAGAGGAAATGAAGGCACAGATAAACACTTCGAAGAGTTTAGCAACAAGAGGAACAAAGAGAAATCAATCAAACAGCATTTATTAATCTCCTACTGTGTGCTAGGCACTAGGTGGTTTGGGGATCCAATGATAAGATGGCATTTTGATAGAGAATGGCAGGCAGGTTCTACCTATAAAGAAATAACTAGACATAGCAACACTCAGTGTTAGTGGATATAACCTGAATAAAGAGACTGGCAAGAAGTAGTCACAGAGTTGGAAAAGAATGCCACCAAAAAGTTAGAAGAGATTATCCAAGAGAAAAGGGTAATCAAAGGTTTCAAAGATTTCAGAGAGGTCAAGAAGGATGAGGATTGAGAAAAGGCTATTAGATCTCAACCTTAGGAGATTAGTGATGGCTTTGGAAAGAATAGTTTTAGAAGCTGACTTCAGGGCTCTGCCTACTGGCGGCCTTTGGTCAAAATGCAATTTATTTGAGATTAAGAAATGTTTCATTTTCTGTCTTGGTATTCCCAGTGCCTAGCATAGTGACTGGCAGAGAAGACATGTAATAAATATTTTATGACATGCTATAATAGAAAGGATTTGAAAATAGAGGACCTGGGTTGAAGCTGGGATTCTGCTGGGTGCTGCCTATATGACCTTGGGCAAATCATTTAAGTTTTCTAGGCCTTAGTTTCCTGATTTGTAAAGTAAGGTGACTGAGCTAGATTGTCTTGGAAGTTCCTTTCAGCTCTGAATCTGAGATCTGTAAATGGAATTGAACACATGGCACTCACGATGAGTAATTGCTTCTCTCTATTAGCTCAGAATGCTCACCTTTTCCTCAGCTTACTCTACCCCTCTCTCTCCCTCACTAAAAAAGTAACTACCATTTGCCATAAACCAAATTAGCATTCCAATCAAACACAGCTGGTCCCTGAATCACTTACCTCAGACTTCTCTTGAATGTAAAATGGACAAGCAAGAGAAGCTACAGCCCATCCCCCTTTTGGCATTTTCTCTGTGCTGAGAGGGAGTGAATGTCATTCTCTCCCAGCTTAGTTTCCTGCCTTGGTGGGAGGGAAAGTTGGATGAACCAGGTGTGAGTGTCTTCAGCTTATGGCACTGTCACAGGTTCAGGGCTGAGCTTAGGGCTTTTATAAGCAGGAATGATCTCATATCTTTAGTGGGTACACTAAGGATTGGCATCTAGGAATATCTGCTGAATTGGAAAAACAGCTTATGAAGATCTGAGTTCAAATCTAGCCTCAGACATTTCCTAGATTTGTGATCCTGGGCAAATCATTTAACCACTTTCTGCCTCAGTTTCCTAAACTGCAAGATGGTGATGATAATAACACCTGCGTCCAAGGGTTGTTGTGGGGAATCGAATGACATAATAGTTGTAAAGAGCTTAGCCCAGCATCTGGCGCATAGTAGGTATTGCATAAATGTTAGTGATAATCATGATGGTGATGTTTTAAGCCAGGGGTGGGGAACCTGTGGCTTCGAGGCCACGTGTGGCCCTCTAGGTCCTCAAGTGCAGCTCTTTGACTGAATCCAAACTTCACAGAACAAATTCCCTCAATGAAAGGATTTGTTCGGTAAAATTCAGTCAAAAGGTAACACCCAAGGATCTAGAAGGTCGCACGTGGCCTCAAGGCCACAGGTTCCCCACCCCTGATTTAAACAAATACTTTACTAGCACCTGTAAGAGAGTAGAAAGAACCCTGGAGTTGGCATAAAAAGACCTAGGTTCAAGTGTTTTGCCTTCCAGAAATTCAATTTTTTCATATATGAAATAATCCTTGCATGATCCACCTCCTATGACTGTCATAAAAATTAAATAGGATCATGTATGTGTGTGCGTGTACACATGAAGCTCTGTGCAATTCAAGCTGTACATTAAAGCATACGGGGAGACAGCAGTAGGTGGATAATAAATTCAAAGCTAGAAGGGACTTGACACATCATTTAATCCAACTTGCTCATTTTACAGATGAGGAAACTGAGGTCCAGAGAGGTCAAATCACAAGTCCGCTGTCACACAGGTAATAAGCAGTAGAGGCAGAATCCAAAATAACCCAGAAATCTCTCCGCTCCACTCTGTTCAAGGTCTGCTCTTTGGGGCCACCCCCATGTGTCAACTCTTCTAATATTTTCAGTACTAAGGAAACTATCATGTTTCCCTAAGCCAAGAATACACAGCTTCATGTGTGCATGCACACCTTAACTTAATGCTTCAAAGCTCCATGCTGTCATTTACAGAGGGGTTCTCTGTCTTTGGAGGTAGATCTCAGTATCCCATAGCCTTAGCAGAGACTTTCATAAATTTCTAGGATCAATAAAAACAAACTATCCATAGTCAATCTTCTGATGATTAAGCCTTTCCAAATAAGCTGGTTGGTCCTTGAATGACAATCCTATTGTCTATCAGGAGGCAAACTTTTCTCATCTTGGTAAGACCAGCCTGTATTTTGTTAGCATATGCTTATTTTCTTTTCACAAAATCGCAGGATTAGGAAGGATGTCAGATGCCATCTAGTCCAACCCATACTTTAACAAGAGTCAAGCCCCTCTACTACCTATGCAACAGTAAGCTATCCAGTCTTTGCTTGAAGCCTTTAATAGGGAAATGCGTTATCTCCAAGGGAGTCCATCTCATTTTTTTGGCCAGCTCTGATCATTAGGAAGGTTGTGTGTTTGCTTCTTTTTCCCTTGGCACCAGTCCTATTTGCCTTTGTTTACAGCTTTCATCCATTACTTCAAGGTCTGCTCTTTTTGACTAACCCATGTGTCAACTCTTCTAATATTTTCAATACTAAGGAAACTATCGTGCTCCCATAAGCCAAGAATGGTGTCCATGGACCTTCAAAGAAGTGAATAGAGTCCTTGTGATCCGTGAAGTTGAAGGGGAGGAAATTATATATTTCAGTATAATTAGTTTCTTTTTCAATCCTATGCATTTTGCTTTAGGTAATCAAAAACATTCTGAGGAGTCAGGAGGCTTTACTAAAATGCCAAAGGAGTCAATGAAATGAAGAAAATATCAAGTACCATTGCCCTAAATCTTTCTTCCTTTAACAAGCCCTCTCCTCCAGTCTAATCTAATAGACATCTACTAAACACCTACTATATGCCAAGCATTATGCTAAGCACTTTACCAACTTGGTCATCCTTTTCTGGTGCCTCTCCGTATTATCAATATGCTTCCTAAAATGCAGCATCCAGAACTTCACATAATACTCAAGATGTGGTAAATAATCAAGGAATACTTATTAAGGACCTACTATATGCCAGGCACTGTGTTAAGCACTGAAGATACAATTAACAAAAAGAAAGACAGTCTCTGCCCCTCAAGGTGCTTATAGTCTAAAAAGGGAGACAGCACATACTTGGAAAGGAGAGGAGACTGAGGGAGGTAATAGCAATTAGACTTGAGTTAGCAACATGGTGGTGAATTCAAAAGTGATGAGAGAATCCTGGCAGTGGCATCTTGATCAAGAGCTGAAACCGAGTAGGGCAGCAGTTGCAAAGTGGAATGAGCTCCTATAGCAAAATTTGAGGCTCTTCACCAACCTGATTTCCTGTTCTGGTCACTCCCCAGATTATTAATATGCTTCCTGAGACATAGCATCTGAAACTTTATATGATATTCAACGTGTGGTCAATAAGTCATTTACTTATGATCACTTACTATGCCAGGCACTGTGCTAAAACACCAGAGATTTTAAAGAACACTGAAAAAGAAAGACATTCCCTATCCTCAGTGAGCTTACTTTCTAATGGTAGAAGATAATACAAAAGGAATATTAAAAAAGGTGGAGAAATGAGAGAGAGGGCTCATTATGTGGGCATACGGTGAAGATAGAAGTCTGAACAGACAGGATCAGAGCAAAGAGAGGTATGAAGGAATGAACATTATTGGCTTGGACGCTGCCTTAAAAAGGATGTTCTCAGAGAAACTGACCAATCAGAAGAAGGAACCACAGGAGTGAAGTGGTTCAGCCAGGGCAGAGTACAGTGGGACTATCATCTCCCTATTTATGAAAGGCATGCCTCTTCTAATGAAACATTAGATTTTTGGTTGCTATCCCACACTTTGGATTTCAACAATATAGTTGATTTCAACAATACCTTAAGGTCGTCTCTAGACCATAGTATGACATTAGAGTAGGACTTTATTTGAATCTTGAAAGCCTTGACGTTCCACCAATGTTAATACAAATTTTAATGATAGATAAGAAATATTGTTATTATTATTATTAGTTGTTGTTGTTGTTGTTACATTCTGGACCTGTAGTAGGTGCTGTAGGGAATATAAGAAAGGGGGAAAAAACACTTAGTCTCTGCTCCCAGGGAATTAGTACTGAATAAGAGAGGATGAAGTATGCAAAACAAATAGAAAAAAAAATACAAGATGGCATCAAGTTAAGTGTCCAAGCATTTGAGTTAGACTGCTGGTGTTCAAGAAGAAGTGAGATCATTGTGGGTTGTAGTTTATAGGATCAAAGATTAGGCACTGGAAGGGACATTAGAAGGCATCATGTCCAGTAACTTCACCTTCTATTCCACCTACATTTTCCAGAAGAAAAAAAAAAGAGAGAGACGTTATTTGCCCAGTCCTATGGCAAGCAAACCCCCACCTCCTGCTCCTTCAAACCGGAGTTTCTTAAACCTTCTCCATTTTGGCAGTGGTTTGTTGGCTTTATGTGGCTTGAGGGCATAGGCAGTGCAAAGTGAGCATGCTTTGTGTTCAGAACCAAGGCTTCAGTAAAGGTCTGTGATGCAACACAGGCAAGTGCTGCCAAAAACACCTTGAACTCATTATGGATTTGATTTTTAATTAGTTTTGGTCATTGTGCATTCAGAAACCTTTTACTGTTGCCAATTTTTTTGAGACCTCATATGGGGTAATGACCCACAGTCTAAGAAATGCTGCTCTAACTTCATGATTCAGAGTGAGAGTCTCCTAAAGCAAATGCCTTTTTTCTGATATCTCTCTCTTACTCTCTCTGAGTTCTCATCTTCATCTAGCTTAGCCTTACTTCCTCCACGATTCTCTCTAGAACCCCCAATCTCTTAAGAAACTTCCCTTTGTCCTAGATTTCTTCATCCCACACTCTTTCCTTCCCATGGCTCTCACAGATAACTGATTCTCTCTAGCAGATATTACATCTCTGTATACCCTTTCTCATGCTGCTTATTTTTTCTCACATGCTCCAAGACACATTGAACCAGGAAGAAGAGTTCATCTATTCCTACACCTTGAAGTGACTTCCACTCTGCAATCATCATTCTGGATGCATTAGCATCATTTGATGCTAATGCGATAGAGAGAGAGAGACAGACAGAGACAGAGAGAGACAGAGAGACAGAGAAATATAAAAATAAATATAGATATAGATATATCCCCCATCTAACTGCTGCCATCTCAACTTCTAGTTTACTCTTCCTCCTTCCTAAAGGAGTTGTCTTTTTTTCCATAGTCTTCCTCTTCATCCTTGATCAACCCTCCTAGCTGGGTACTTCAATGTATTTACCAAGATCCCTTTGAATTCCCAGGGCCCCAGATTACCAAGCTCTTCATCTCCCATGACCTACATAGCACTCCATCTCAGTCACTCACATAGATGGTTATAAATATTCTTCTTAACCATAACTGTGTCACCATCTTAACCTTGAAGCCACAAATGCTCTTTTTTCTGATCACAATCTCTTACTCTTCCATTCGTCTGCCTTACTCTTCCCAAACCTCTTATTCAACATCACTGAGATCTCCAGGGACTTCTATATTGTCCTCTTCTCTTGATCCACCACCTCTGTTCTTGCCTCCTGGAATCATAGACTTAAAGTGGGAAGGTACCTTACAGATCATCTAATCTAACCTCCTCACATTGCTAAGTAGTAAACTGAGGTCCAGAGAAGTTGTGACTTACCTAAGGTGACACAGGAAGCAAGTCTCAGGACTTGGACTTGAAACAAAGTCCTGTGTCTCTAAATTTATTTTTGTACCACACCACACTGCCTGTACTTTCCTCTCTTCACAATGCTCACATTGTCGATATAGAAAACCAGTCCAACAATTGTTCCTCAACTGCTGCAGCCATTGTTATGTTAAATGCATTGCATGGAAGATGGTTTGCAGGTAAAAATGACTGATTGCAATCGCATATGTCCCTCTTCTACAGTAGCACAATCTCCTCCCTAATTTTAGGACAGCGACATAACCATTGGTACCCTTTCTACAGCAAAAGATTTAGTCCCTCATATACATAAATCTCCATTGTTGAATTTCTTGTTTTAATGGCAGTCCTTTCCCCATTCACAACCTTCCAGTTTTCAATGATGAATAACCCCCACCACCTGCAATTTACTCTCCTATTCCCAAGTTGCAGAGGAGCACTGGAGGAATTCTTGCTCTCCTGGGGATGGGGTCCACTACAAGTCCATATTAATTGGGATCTCATTACTGTACAACAATCATTTTATTCTTCCATAACTTATCATATCACATTTCTGGAAGAAGTTGCTCCATAATTTTCCTATCTCCTAAAGCCTACCAGGTCATGCATACATGCACAGTCATCCCAACTCCTGTCATCACATGACTACTTGACCCTGAGTGTGTGAACCTTAGTGATTAGAATGTTGATGGAGACCTCAACAGAAGCAGGGAAGTTTGGAAGAAAGGTGAATTGAAGGAGGAAGAAAATAACTTTTTGTTCTGAATTGTCAATGAGATATCAAGGTGGAGATATCCAGCAGTCAGTTGTAAGACTACAGTACAAGAGAGGTATTAGAAGTGAATATTTAGATTTAGGGCACTACCTCCCCCAAATATTATTTAATCATACACCCAGGGTTCATGGAAAGTAAAGAGCTGAAGAACTGAGGTGTCTTAGCACTTCCTAGATCAGTAAAGAATATACTACATTCAGAGGCAATTAGATACAATTGGACTTGGAATCAGGAATATCTGATTCCTATCTTAGAAGCTTACTAGCTTCTGAGTAAATCACTTGACTTCTCTGAGACTTGATTTTTCCATCTGTAAAATGGATGTAATAACATCCGCCTCATAGGGTTATTGTAAGGACGCAATGAGAATTTTCTATAGAGATAGATATGTATAAACACATGTACGATATATAAAAATACATCATATATAACATATAGAATCACATCCATATGTATGTGTGTATAAAATATTGCAAACCTTAAAGCGCTAAATAAATGGGGAACTATTACTGTGGTTGTAGTTAGTATTATTATTATTATTATTACATGGTGGGAAAAACATATTGAGGACTATTAATTCCAAAGACAGGATAAATATTATAAATAGACAAACAAAAAAACAGTAAATCAGTGTTTTAAGACATCATTTTGGGATTTGATTATGACAACTTAAGGGAGAATCTAGCATAATGAATGATGATTGGATATAGGTTATATTCTTGGGGGAGGGATGCCCAGCACTAACACTGAGAAAGAAGGACATCAGAGTCTGGGGGAGATTTGTCACTGTAGCTGAAAATCAGGTCAATGGTGCTGAGTTTTGTTTAGCTTGGATGGAAGATGGGAGTTTGGAATCCTCTCTCAAGCTGATGCGAACTTCATGCATAACAATGAGCTGCGTTTAAATGGCCTTACTGTATTTTGACTTCAGGAAAAGGCATCAGGCTGTGATGAAGGCAGCAGCATATTACCAGAGCCAGGATTGGAAGGAAGTTAGATCCAAGACAGGGTTGTGACTGGAATTCCGAGTGTGTTTGGGAGACAGTTCAAACTCATGGAAAGTGGAGGGTAAGCTGTAGCCATGGATGAAGGCCAGGCATATAGTTAGGAGCCAGAGATCACAACCAGGCAGATAGCTAGTTAAGAGAGCAGAGGCAGACAAACCACCACAGTGACAAGGAAGCTCGAAACTGGGCCAAGGCCTTTCACAGACAAGGACCTCTCTGTGTCCTTCCTACTGTAGCAGGAGCCCATGGCTGACTTCTCAGGGCACATCTGTAATGATTCAAGCAACCATCTTCTCTCCTTCTGCCTACCAAGAGCCTCAGGTCTCCCACCTGTGTAGAGATGACTTCCAAATGTCCATCAGCCTATAGGCCATCTCTACGGGGATATCCCACCAGTAACGGAAACTCAACATGCCCAAAATCAAACTTATTCTCTCTTCCTTCAAAATTTATTTTTCTTTTTTACCACCACTTTTAGTTGAAAACCGTTGAGTTACCTTTGGTTTTCCTTTCTTATAGTTTCTTACTACCCACCCGTACCCTATTTTATAGAACCATAGTTGTAAACCTAAAAGGGGTCGAGACAGAGAGGGGGGGTAGAGGTAGAGGCAGAGGTAGAGGTAGATAGATATAGATAGATATAGATTAGATATAGATATAGATATAAATATT
The DNA here is from genome assembly GCA_028646575.1 of Pseudocheirus occidentalis. NCBI lineage: Eukaryota > Metazoa > Chordata > Mammalia > Diprotodontia > Pseudocheiridae > Pseudocheirus > Pseudocheirus occidentalis. Next base: position 47,006,615 of record CM053598.1, on the reverse strand, counting down.
TCATTTCATTCAGGGGAAAAAGTCAGCACCCTGAACTTCAGAAAATACAAACAGAAATTATAAGCAGACAAAAAATACAGACAGAGAAAATAATACAATTCAACAGATCAATCCTAGTTGTCTGACCATTGCATATATACATAGTTAGTTACCAGAAAGAAAAGCACCAGCTTCTGGGTTTTCAAAGCTGGGGGGCTCAACAGTTACCCAGAGTCTCATCTGGTCAAATCACACAACTCTTCCCATGGGCAAATCCCAAAGCAAAACCTCACCTCAGAGTATATATATACCCTTCTTCAGGGTCAGAGGACTTCACAACCTTTGTGACCCACTGCCCAATCACAAAGGAACAAAAGATGTGGGCCTTCCTGAAAAACAAGCCTCCCCCAATCAAATCCCTCCTATTGGGTTCTACTTGAGGTCTATTAAGGGGAAGGGAAGATCTGCAAATTCTCTCACCATTACAGGTGATATTGAATCCAAATGCTCTGACAAGAACCAGTCCTCTTTCTCTGTGAACTTTGTGAAGGTAGAGACTGTGTAGCATCTAGCTTTTGTAACTGTTCCCCTTGAGGAGCAAGTAATTGTACGCATAGTTGGTACCTTGAATTGAAGAGGTAAATACTTTCTAGCTCAAAGTAAGAAAAACTTCTTAACATTTATTTTTGTGAGGATAAAGGGATGGAGAAAAATAGACCTGTGGTTTCAGTAGGGAACTTCCTATGTGAGAGTCTTATCTATTCCCTAAGGAGATGAACAACTCAGCCATAACCTAGAGTCTTAGCAAGCTCACTAAGGCACAAAGGAGTTAAGTGACTGGCCCAGGGTCATAGAGCTGGTTTAGTTATCCCTTCCACATTGCAACTTTCCCCATTGCAATTTCAGTATAACGCAAGTTGGCATAAGAAATTAAATGGGAATTTGGGGGAGTTTTGCAGAAGCCACAGAGGACACATGAAGGCTAGTAGACAACACAGAAAAAGTTAGAAAGTCAGAAATTTAAAAAAAATATATATATATAGTACTGTAAACACTTCATAAAAGATAAAGAAAAATTCAAACTTTTGCTCTAGTATAAAGACAGGGCCAAAAACTTTATGCGGATTTTCTAGCTTGCTGGGGTGCCATACCCCTACCACCACAATATAGAAGGGATAACTGTCAGAAGCAGCAAATGAGCCCAAATACCCCTGATTCTAAAGCAGGCTTTCTACCCACTACTCCAAGCTGTCTTTTTCTTAACAGATATGGCTGTCCAAAAGTCTGGTGTTCTATGTGTGGAGATAGGGGTGTCCCACTTACTAAGGGTCTTCAAGAAGACCCTGGAGAACCCTTTATCTAGGATATTACAGGGAGGATGTCTGCCCAGGCTTGAATTTGAATGGGTAACCTCTAGAGTCCTTTCCCACCTCAGGGATTCTATAATTCTTTGCTTCATCCAATAAACATTTACTCAATGTTCAGCTCTCTGCTCAGACCTGTGCTAAAACCTGTAAGAAGCTAACATCTGACCCCTTACAGTTGGGGAAACAAATGAGCATACAGGAAATTCAATTACAGTCCCATAGGATCAAAGGACCGTGGGTCCAGTAGAGTGGGAGGTCCTTCAGGGCACACCATGGACTGTGATCTTTGTATCCCGAGTGCCTAGCACATGGTCTGAAATAAGGGTTCAATAAATGTTTATTGAATGAATGTCCAATGACTTCATATTGGAAGGCCCAACCAGTATTGTTTGCCCTTGAATGTTGAAGCATATATTGAAGACACATCCTTGGAAAAGTTACAGACCCACCTGTAGACCAGCCAGGAAGTCTAGCCCAGGAGTTTCCCATTCGGTTTCCATTTCCTACCACCAGATATAAACTGTCTGAAAGCAGGCCATGATTTTACATAAGAAAGATTTTATGGGCTTAGTGGAATCTCTCAAATAAATGAAGCCAAATGTAACCTCATTAGGGCTCCCAGAAACCAACTTCTGAATCTAGGACCAATTTATACTAGACTGCCTCTTTTACCTACTGTGTGTATCCCATTGTGATTGGGACCACGGAAGGGACAAAGAGAGAGAAGAAATATCTACTGACAATGGAATGCATCAGAAACCTAGCTCTGAAGGGTTAATAATAACACCTAAAATGTATACCGTACCTAATATGTACCAGGCGCTGCGCTAACACGAATATTAACTCATTTGGTCCTCACAGCAATCTTGGAGGTGGGTACTATTATTCACCCCGTATTACAGGTGAGGAAATTGAGGCAAAAAAGGTAAAGTGGTTTGTCCAGATTCATACAACTAGCAAGTGTCTAAGGCTAGATTTGAACTCAGGTCTTCCTGATTCCAAGTCCGGTGTTCTATCTGCTAGGCCACCCGGCTCCTCATTCTCTTCCTTCCACTCTCACCCCAAAACCCAAGCTCTCTAGAATAGAGATCATCTCATTTTTGTCTACCCAGTGCCTTAGTGCCTTGCACTGTTCCTGGTTCATTTTAAGTACATAACAAATGCCAGTTGATTTGTTAAAAGTTCTTATACAGTACTTTTAGTTTACAAAATGCCTTTCCATGTATTTCATTTGATCTGCCCGTTTGGGCATTGCTCCATGAGGTACCCCAGACATGACCTAGGATTTATCTTCAAAATGTTTAGAAATCTACATGTTAGGCCTTTCCCTCTGTTCCCCTCATTGGCTAATCTGCACTGAACTGAATGAACTATCTTCACTTAAGAATGCTTCCCTAGGATACAAGGAAGACAACCTTACCACATCTAAGACGGTAGATGGTTTTTTTTTTCCCTTTTTAAAGACCAACTGTCAGGGGGAAATTATAGGAAGGACCTGGGCATCATGAAGCCTTCTAACTCCCTCTTGGTTATTATATTCCACCCCCATGCACACCTTTTTTTTCTCTCCAATGACATTAAAATTACAGTCAAGGTGATTTCTTCCTCTTTCGTGATTAGGGTTGTTCTAATGAGCATTAATAACCGACCTTTATCAAGCCCAGAGACAGAAATCAAGCTCAAGTTCTAGCCCTGAGCCTGGAACTAAATGTTTGATGTCACCTTACTCTTTCCTAAAAAATATATCATACATATATATATGTGTGTGTGTGTGTGTGTGTGTGTGCGTGTGTGTGCGTGTGTGCATGTATACACATATGTATATGCATTTATATTATATATACATATATATGTATATAAAATCAGTAGCTAGCCAGCATTTACATAGCACTTTAAGGTTCACAAATATTTACGAATGTTATCTCATAGGATCCTTACAATAACCTTGAGAAGTAAATACAATTATTATCACCATTTTACAGATGAGACAAATAGTAGTTAAATGATTTACCCAAGATAACGTAGCTAGTTAATGTCTGAAGTCAAATTTGAACTCAGATCTTCCTAACTCTATCCTAGTGCTCTGTCCACCTTACTGTCAATCAATACCAAAGGTAATAATTATTATGAATGATAAAATGATATAGAAGTGATATATTGATTATTATTATAACAAAACGAAAAAAGACTTCTTGGTTTCTGTAACTATCAATGAATGAGACCAGTTTGGTCTGGAATGGACAAGACCCAAAGTCAAATCTGGAAGTGAACTTGACACCTGCAGGTGCAGACAGAACCTTGGACTTTTAAGTTTAGGTTGTTGCTAACCAGCTGAGCTTCTCGAACTGCGCAAAAAGACATTCCACAGGACAGGAAATGATCATTTGCTGATGAATGTTATTATTTTGTTAAGATTTTTCCTTTTAAAAAAATATGGTCATTTATAGGATATTGTTTAGAAATTATCACAATGTAAGTCCTCAAACTTACAATGATTTATATTCCTGGGAAAGACTGCAAATTAAAACTATGTAAATTTGGTCTAATTTTTCCATAGGGAGAAAGTTTAAATGTGATGTTGATCAGGATTGCAATCTCCTATTCCGTCAGTTTTTAAATCAGCATCACAGCTTCCTGAACTGAGACACAGGACAGGGTCTAGAAAAGACATAGAATAGATGTCTGCTTGCACAGAAGGCAAAGAGAAGTCTGATTACTGATAGGAGGTGAGGCTCACCAAATGCCACTGTATGTGGATGATAAGGGAAGCCTTTATATAGTACCTCCTATGTTCCAGGGCATGCTAAGGGGTTTTAACAAATATTGTGTCATTTTATCTTCACAAGAAACTGCAAGGTAAGTGCCGTTGTTACCTCCATTTCAGAGATGACATGTCAATTGCATCATTCGCCTAACTGAGATTCACAATCACTCAAAATCCAAACAGGAAAAACCAAGTGGATGAAAGATGCTTATTGTTCAAAACAGGGTATACAGTTGGTTGAACATATGCCATAGAATTGGTGTCTAGATCTTGGTAAGAAAGTACAGATAGAAATGAAGAGTCCAGAAGAGAATAGGATGAAGAGAGCAGGGCTGGTTACATTTGGATAATTGTATAGGAATTTCAAGGAATCCAAACTTTTCCCCTGAAAAAATAATTCATCTTTTAAGTACCAAATTCTTCCACAATGTTATATGGATTTAAATTGTTGTATGCCCAACCTCAAAATTATGAATTGCCCAAGAAACAACAGAAAGACACACATTATCATAGTTGAGCTATATGAAAGAAGTGGTTGAAAAGATGTATTCAATTAAATGTTTGACACAAAAAAAAGATGAGCCAACCATGTGGCAGCCTGGAGAAAAAAACAGACAAAGTACACAATGTGAAGAGACCTAGAGGTGAATGGCCAGCATTGTGTGGACCTACTAGTGTTGATCTGACAGGAAGATATGGATGGAAGTCACACAAACCATAAAGGGTAAAGTGGATTACAGTGTGTTCTATTGGAGGGAGCACCCACACTGATAAGTTTTTTCCAGTATGGCTCTAGCCCAACTTTCCAGGCTTGTTATATTTCAAAAAATGTTCCTGTCCTGACCATCTCGGTTCATAGAATCATTCCTTCCTTAAACTTAGCACTCATTCACTGAATGACTCATTTGACAATTAATTGTGTTTTGTCTTATGATGAGTCTTGTACTTTGTGTTGGCTTTTAACTTTTCTATTCTGAGCTTAGGTGTGTGTGTATGTGTGTGTGTGTGTGTGTGTGCATTTATACACATATATATGTATATGTGCATATAGTTTTATATATATATATAATATTTATAGTCTAGTTGGAGAGACTAGATATCTATATAGATATAAATATATTAGACAGATAGATAGATAGATAGATAGATAGATAGATAGATAGATAGATAGATAGATAGATAGATTTCATCTTTTCAACTAGACTATGGAATTCTTAGATGGCAGACACTGTGTCTTACTGTTATTTATGTCTCCCACACAGTGCTAAGAAAGAAATATCTATGTACCTGGAGGCATACTCACTTACACGTAGATATGCATAGACAATTCACTCCAGATTCAAGATACTTTGCAGTTCCACATTCACTTAAAATCATAGCTTATAGTCCCTGCCTATAGGCTTACTTTTATTAGTTAGTCGGAGGGCATAATTAGTTCAAGCAAATGACATTTAATGAAATAGCATAGTAGAAAAGCAGCAATTGAACACTTTCTCCATAAGCCTAAATAAAGCGCACGCTCCCATAAATACACATGCACCAACAGTGGGAAGAATGACTGTGTCAAAAGAATATATATGAAGGGATAGCTCATGCTTTCTTATAATGTCCTCTCATTACCATCCCTGGGCCAGATCCCTGCTGGGTGTGTTATAGAGTCTTACAGATTTGTATTCTATTCAAGTCCTTATTCATGCTAGCTTGGCATAACTTCCCAAGTCATAGTTTTGATAGTCTTTGATCACAGCTCCCTTGGCCCCATGATTACACAATTTTTCTCCTCTACCAAATTCTGAGCTTCAACTGAAGTCCTCAGGTGAGGTGCTACCTCTTTTCCATAAGCTAAGGAGGAGGTGGTGACATCTCCCTTGGGTCTAGGTCTAAAGTTTAAACCTCAGGTTTTTCAGGCAATTCTTTCACACATCCTATCATCAGACCAGGAAAAACGATCCTCACATGCTTTCTCTCCACAAGGAAATATCCAACAGCTCCAAGAATCTTAGCTATATGCAGCTTTTCTCTCCAAAACAAGAGGCTACCTTCCAGGAGCCATACTCTTCTCAAACAGAAAGGAATAAACTATTTAATTAGGACCTAAAGTCTTTTAACTATTATTTAAATCTCTATGATCTTCTGACCCCAGGGCAGCAACTCTGCCCCAAACTTTTGTCTAATTTAGAGTTTAAAAAAGTACCGCTTAACTCCCACCAATTCCTGATTACAAATCATCAAAAATCATTCTCGTGGGCTAGGCTACATTTCAACAAGATCTCAGAACACAGTTTCCTCAACCTTCTCCCTCCACTAATGATTATTTGGGTTATGAGTAAAAACAAAACTGAGATAGAAATGCAAAAACAGAATAATCAAGGTGGAACCTTGTCAAGGCCACTTCCTCCTCATCTAATCCTTTTTCCAAATTCCTGCCTTCATTTTGTACTTGTGACTAGCAATAAGTCTCTTGGGCTTTTGGCTGCCCTAGTGGTTACTGATTGACAGATTAATGTGTTATCCCTCCCAGAAGCATTTACATTTTAAAGGAATGGTGTAATGGAAAAGGGAATAGAATGTAACTTGGAATTCTTTATTCTTGCCACTAACCACTCACTACACTACTTTGGACAGGTCACTTCTCCGTTAGCCTTAGTCTCCTCATTTACAAAATGATGATCTCTAAGAGATAGAAAGGGACACATTGGCTGTGTGATATCAGGTGAGTCATTAATCCTTTCTGTTCCTTAGTTTGCTTCTCCCTCATCTGTAAAATGGGGATAATAATAGACTCACAGCCCCTGAACTGAATGGGACCTCAGAGGTTATCTTTATTTTTTATTGGATTAGGAGACTGAGTCCCAATAAAGTGAGGTGAATTTACTCAAGATCACACAGGTCATACATGTAGTAGCATCATTACTTTTAATTCCATATATATATATGTATACATACATAGGCATGCATTATATTGCTATATAATATGAATATTATTAATTATATATTTATAAGTAATTTACCTAAACATATTTATGCAATATGATCATACACAATATCTATATAATGAGATTGTATAAATGTTATATGTAATGAGATGATATCAATATATAACATAATATGTGGTTACATATATGTATGACATAGAATTCATATAATATTTGATATATTTATATGAAGTATATAATTGACATATATTGCATATATTACACATATATTGAATCATCTGTTATATATTGATGTTATATGTCATCTCATTATCCATAATATATCTGAGCTGGTGTGTATTATATGCAATCATGTATAGTGCTACAATCTCATATGTGTGTATGAAATGCCTTGCAAACTTTGAAAGCGTGATACAAAAATGCCAATTATCATTATTGTTGTTGTTTGGAGATGATGAAAATGCTTAGCCCAAAAGGAATTGTCCTCAAGGGTGCAATTTCAGGCACTGGGGAACATAGGTGAAGGGATGCTGTTGACCCAGGAGTGAGGAAGACAGCCTTCTTGACGTACCTGCAAACACCCCACACCAGAGATGGCTTCCTCTACCTCAGTGATCACCAGTCAGTCCCCCAAAGAGCTTGAAGCATTGTTCCTGCAGCTACTTACTCTGCATGAGAGCGGCTGCATGAGAGCGGCGGGGCAAGGTGGGTAGGGTGTGTTGGGGGGGTGGCAGCAATTTGTGAATGGGACTTTTCCTTTCTCACAGTACCAGAGGTAAAAAGAATTTAATCAAGAGTCAGAGGCCCTGGATTCAGATCTGAACATTTTCTGACTGCCAGTAAGACTTTGGGCAAATCCTCTGAGCTCTCTGAGCTTCAGCTTTTTGCTTCTTTAAAATGACTAGTATTTCAGGAGTTCTCCACCCTTTTTTGTGTCATGAACCCCTGTAACAGTCCGGTGAAGCCAGGGGAGCCACTTCTCAGAATGTATTTGTAAATGTATGAAGTAAAATAGACAAGACTATAATAGAAATCAGTTATATTGACAAAAAGATGCCATGTTCTTTTCCATTCAAAGTCCCACACCCCTAAGGTCTGCAGACCAGGTTAAGTACCTGTAGACTAAATGATCTGTAACCCTATGATACCCCCTCCCTAATCAAACCTCTGCTCCTGAGCTTCCAAACACCAGAGCCCTAAAGAAATGAAAGCATCCTCTCCTACTGGAGCAGGAAACAGGGCTCTGCTCTTTCTCCTTCAGCTACTGCAAGCAAAGGCCTGCTCCAAGTGGGGCCCCCTTGGACTTCAAAGCGTCCCTGGACTGCAGGGCAGTGGGGGTTTGCCCATAATCTAAGTGCCAAGCTTTCCTATCAAAGACGCTAAGGATCTTTTCTTTCTCCCCTCCAGTCCTGGGGCCTCTGTATCACCAAACTAAATGTCTTTGATTGTCTCCGACACCAGCCCATGACATCACTGATCCTAAACAATAACTATCTAAGTGTAAATTTAAACAATGCCAACCAAATCAAAACCAGCTATCAGGACCCTTGCCTAGTGCCGGGAAACTGAGAAAACAGATGTCGGAGCAGACAGCAGATACTAGTTTAGGAAATGAGCCACAGCGGGAATCACAACGTTTAAGTCAGCTGCTCATTTCCCCCAGTTATTCCCTCTAAATGATGTTCTCTGATGTTCCCAGCCGCCTCCCTCCCCCTGCCACACACAGCCATGTCATAATTTCCCCCTCCTAATTAGCCAGTTGAGATGTGTTTATATGGGGCGAGCACTTAGGGAGCCAAAGTGTCTTATGAGCTCTCAAGGACTCCTGAGGACTGGATTCTCTTCTTCTTACCCAAGTTTCCATTGTCCACGTGCAAGTCTGCTCATACACACATGCTTATATATGCATAAAAGCATGCACGCACACACACATACACACACATGCATGCACACACACGCCTCTACAATAGATAAAAGACTTTCAGAGAGGTGTTGATTAGATTCAGACTTCTTCCTTTCCAGACCCTATTTTCTCTCCCTTACTGGACTCTGTGGCTGTTCCCGCCGCGATTCCATGCTCTGTGCTGACCACTTAGAGCTCTGGTAATAAGTTTCATCAAATCAAACATTAGCATGTATAGAATAATTTTTAACATGTTTATATGTAGTATGTACACACACATATACATGTATCTATTTGTGACTAATAGAAGCCATGTCTAGGGTGGGGGAAAGGAAGAAAAAGGGGGGAAAAATTTACATGATAACTTCATCATATGTTTAAAGGGAATAGCAATAATGGATTTGCAATTTCACATGCAGTCATCTTTTTAAAATTATACTGTTATTGAAATGTTTGCTTTGTTTCATAAATTTAAAAATATATCATAAAAAGATGATAAATCAAAATAAATAACCCCACATTTGAGAGGTGAGAGAGAGTAGGAAGAAAATTTGACTGAAGGTTCTGAGACTTCAGTTATCTTCTCCATCTTGATACAGAGAGGTTGTGACTTGTCCAGTGTTGTCACCAGTAAGATTCCTCACAGGGCAGTGCAATGAAAAGACCAGATGATCTGAATTCAAATACTGCTTCTGATATGCAGTGCTTGTTGGAGAAGACACTTCCCTTCTATGGGCTACAGTTCCCTTTTCTGTAAAATGAAAGGGTTGTTCTAAAATGGTTTCTAAGGTACCTTTTAGCTGAAGATCAATGATCCTATGATTAGGCAATTAAACTAACAGATTGTGCCTTCCATCTTTTAGGAGAAAAGTCTGAGATTCTGCTCTGAAGATGTGAGTTCACCTGGGATGGATGGATGGATGGCATCGGAAGGCTTTGGTCCTTGCCAAAACCACTGGAAATCTAAGCAGTCCAGTGGGAAAGAGCCCAATTAACAGAGCTCAGCACCATCATCTTCTTATGGTCTTTTTTTTTCTTCCTGGATTAACCTCAGGAGAACTCATTTAAAATAAAAATCAATTTTACAAAGGTTACAGGGATATCTGTGTCTGAAAGTAACATTTAATTTTCCATGGCAGCCGAGCAGTTTTGCCAATTACATTGAAGTAGGGAGACAGGCAGCATGCTTACCCTGTGACTCTAATCCTCCTTCTCCTACAAAACTCTAATAAAACATCAAGGATTTGAGGCTACCAGGGGTTCCACTGCTCAGGAGGGAAAGGCCCATCCTGCTTTGCGTTTCTAGCAACCCCAAGGAAATTAAACCCCTTTAATCTTAAGAAACTCTCCTTGGCTGCAGGGTATACATGGGGAGGGGTGAGAGGAGTGGAGGGAGGGAACAGTGTCTTTGGAACATCTGGGATTCATCAAGGGATAAACATACATACATCTGGATATTAAACATATACAACCATCCCCTGCCGACTTCATGAATTACAATATGGGTCAGACTGGGCGCACCCCAAATCTAATTTAGCCCCATCTATGTCCAGAGATTGGAAGTAAAGGGAGAAATTGCCAGAGTCTACTCCCCAATAAATTCAACAGTCTCTTTGTCTTTCTTCCTGCAGTTTAAAGAAATGTTCGAGTTGTAAAGTATTAAGCTCCCCACTCCTTTCTCTGGGGACTGGGTCAGCAATTTGAGAAATTGTTTTTTTTAAAAAAAAGGCATGCTGTCCAACAGAGAGAACAGGGCACTGAAGTCTTGACTCTGAGACATCCACCGAGTGAGAATGAAACTCATTGGAAGGTTTTCAGTCCAGATCTGTTATTTCCTTGAACATGGGGAACTTCTGGTGTAAGAACTTCCACAGATACAAATCTTTGCATCCATTCATAGGGCTACCGTGGGATCATGAAGGGTATTGCACTTGGATTCATAAAGACCTGGGGTAAAATCTGGCTTCTGATACCAACTGTGTGACACTGGGCAAGCACCGTGACTTCTCTGAGACTTAACTTCTCTCATATTTAAAACATGAATGAGTAATAACATCTATAGCACCTCCCTCCCAGGGTTGATCTAAGGATTAGATAAAATAATCTATGCAAAATACTCTGCAAACCAAGGCACTCACTATATCAACTCAAGTTCATATTATTATTACAATTTATCTAGAAAATCACCTTCAGTCCAAGGTCTTTGTAACTCTTAGACCAGTTTCCCTGCTGCTGGGTTACCACGCCTCGATATTCTAAGATGTAAACTACACGTGCACATACATACATATATATATAAATACACTTACATACATGTGTATGTGTATATGTATGTCTATGTATATGTATGCATATATGTATACACACAAACAGACACACTGACTTTCTATTAAGGAGGAAACTAAAATCTGGAGATAGAAAAAGAATTGCCCAACTAATGAAATTAACTGCTAGTTAATGTACCAAAGCTGGGAGTAGACACCAATTTTCTTTATTTTCCATTTAGGGAAAGAATACTGGATTCAGCTCAAATGAAATGACTAAAACTTTTTTTAAAGGATTACAAATATTTGGTTCCTTAAGTCAGGATGATATAGGGAAATACCTTTTTACCCCATCTACAATTATCATGAACTACATTGAACAACAGCCATCATATTTCCAAGCTCAATTTTAAAAAATGACCTATAATCTATTTTTCCTTTCCTTTCCTTTCCTTCCCTTCCCTTCCCTTTCCTTTCCTTTCCTTTCCTTTCCTTTCCTTTCCTTTCCTTTCCTTTCCTTTCCTTTCCTTTCCTTTCCTTTCCTTTCCTTTCCTTTCCTTTCCTTTCCTTTCCTTTCCTTTCCTTTCCTTTCC
>CM053598.1:46984269-46994709 GCA_028646575.1 Pseudocheirus occidentalis | reverse complement strand
CAAACACTTACTAGCTGGGTGACCCTGGACAAGTCACTTAACTCTGCTTCAGTATTCTCATCTTTCAAATGAGCCGGAGAAGGAAATGGCAAACCATTCTGGGGTCTTTGCCAAGGAAACCCCAAATGGGGTCACATAAAGTCCAATATGACAGAAATAACTCAACAACAACTACAAAAATGTCTCCTTCCTAATCTCTCCCACCCACCCACACTCCAAAAATTAGTATAACAATCTACAAAAGCACAAAGAGCTGGAAACAACAATGTTTAGTAGAAAGAACATTGGATTTGGTTTCAGGAGATGTGCTTCTCCCATGTTGAGCTAGAAGTAGTGTGCCTGGGGTGGACTGAAAAAAAAGAAACAATAGCAAATAATCCCTATGCTGCTGATGGATTAAAAGTCCTTTCAGCACCGCCCCCCCCCCACCTAAATTTAGAACCTTGGGACGAATCTCCAGTTCCCCTATCCTAGTAACACTGCTACACTTATTCTGTGCCTTGCCTGTGTAGCCTTGGTTAAGTTACTTAACCTCTATGAACCTTCATTTCCTCTTGTATAGAATGAGAGGATTGGATTCACACTGAATTTGGAGTCATTGGACCTGAGTTCAAATCCTCTCACTGCTACTTATTGTTTTTGTGACCTGAGAGAAATCCATCTGGGTTTTTTAGTCTCCTCATGTGTAAAATAAGAGTTGTGGACTAGATAAGTTTGAAGGTGATTTCTAGATGATCTTCTGGATTGGTGGTCCTATGAGAAGCATCAGGGGACTGTGGATAGAGAGTTGGCCTTTCAGGAAGACTCAGGTTCAAGGGTGGCTGTGTGATCTTAGGTAAGCTGCAATACCTTTTCAATACTCTAAGCCGATGAAGATTATAAATTGCTGAGAAGGGCCAACTCCTACCCCTGTGACTTCACATTTATTCTACCTCAAAGTTCCATATTCTTATGAGTCATGGATTAGCTGCTTTTTTGAAGCATAAGTTGTTTGTCCTTTGTTTCCAATGACATAACCACAAGGCGGCATTAGAAGCTCCTGGTTCAAATCCCATCTCTACTACTTACTGCATGCATGGCCGTAGGAAGGTCACGTGGCCTTTCTGGGCCTCAGTTCCTCCTCTGGAGGATGAAGGAGATCATCTTGGAGGATCACCTTTCAGTTCTGAATCTATAATCCTTTAATCCTGCCTATACAACCTTAAATAGATTATTGAACTTGGACTCAGTATGTCCATCTGAAAAATGAGGGTGTTACACTAGGCAGTCAATAAGGACCTATCTTTGGGTTCAAATATCTGGATCTCTGCTCTAGAACAACCTTCTAATTTTACAGATGAGCAACTTAAATCCAAAGAGTAAGTGACTTGTCCCAGAGCACACAGCAAGTCAATGACAAAGAGCAGACCAGAAGAAACCACTCTGATTCCTACCCTCACTTCACCCTTGCCTTCAATTCCCAGTACAGGCTCAGTGCTCTTTTCATAATACTCTGCTAGTTCTAGAAAATGTTTTTACCTGTAGGAATGTGAGAGGTCATGAATGCGACTGGCAAACCCACTGGGGCATTTCTGCTGAAGTCATTAGCAGAAAGGCTGGTTGTGATAGGCTGGGCTTCAAACTCCACCAGCCCAAGTTTATTGCATGTTAATCCATGCATAGTTTGGACATTAAATCACTGTTTCTTCTGGATATTTGGCTACCTAGGTACATCTGGCTTTATTTAGCCTCCAAAATTTAACAGAAACACATTTCGGTTGGAATAATCTATGGCACCCTGGTGAAAAGAAAGAAGGGGGAGTCTAAAGTAATCCTTCCCTCCCCCTCCTGCCCCCAACAAACACTTTGGTCTTATTCTGAAGGACACAACTCACCATCATTTGGGACTCACAGACTTCCTAGTCACTTGCCGATATTAGGCATTCTGAAGGTAAAGCCCAAGTGTGAGAAGCCATTGTCTGGAAAACCTACAGCTCTGGGGAAAGACACTTTCTGCATTCTCCATTACATGACATCACCATCATACTGCATACTCTCTTTTAGTCTTTTCTCTTCTTCCCAGGACAGATGCACAGATTTTAGTCCTTTGGGCAGGTTCCAGTACCTTCCTGTCACTGCCCTGGGAGGGTTAGGACAGTTTGCTTTGGACTGAAATCCCACCATTACCAATCTTTTCCTTTTTCTTGTGACTTGAAAGAGGCCACTCTACTCCAGAAGTATGCCTTATCAGTCACTTATACCCTCACCTATGAATCAGTTCCAGATATTTTTTCTTGAGAGTACATTTTGGTAAAGAGCAGAGAGGAAAGACTGAGAAGATTGGAAGAGAAAGGTAGAGGAGGAAACATGATGTCAGAGAGAAAAAGACACGTGGTGGGGTGATCAAGGGCATTATTTTTTGTGACAGAGGTGGAGAGAAATCATCAGTAGAGATTAAGTAATTTATCTAAGGTTACAAAGACACTAAGTAGCTAAAGAAAATGCAGGGTGAGGCAACAGGAACTTTGTCCCAGAGCCCTGAATTTATAGAGGCTGCCCGAGGGATCTGTCCTGAGCCATGTTCTCTTCATCCAAATCAGAGATAAAAATTCTGAGGGGAAAAAAATGGCTCTTTTAAACAGAATTGTGTGTGATATGAATAAGCAAGAAATAACAAATTACAGAATTTAGGTTTTTCAAAGTTAAGACAGAATAAAACAATGAACTGATTCTTGTAAGATTAAACTGATTTCCTTCAGTTCATCAGTGCATCTGGGATCTAACAGATATGGTAAATCCTTCTGTCTGTGGAGATCACAACCAATCCACATCTCAATGTACATAATTTCTTTGCCTGTCCTTCCAAAAAAAAATCCATAGAAAAGGCCTCCCTCTAAATTTGAGAAATATTCTGTAGATATTAATGTTACATTCCAGCCATCCCTCACTCTCCCTGTATAACCAACCTGCCTCCTGCTTCAGCCTCACAAATGTTTGGTGATGTCTTTCAAGTCCAAAAATAAAGTTTATTTTTATTTCAGGGAACACTTATGGATTGTCTTTATCTCTCTGTTTTATATTTTAATTGATATTGATCATAAGAGGATCATTCAGCAAAGTTATGCCTGTATTTATATCGATTAAGTAAGGAATCTCACAAGCATGGGAAAGATCCCTTGTGGAAGAGATCCTCTAAGGCTGCATTTGACAAAGTCAATTTAAATCAGCAGATAGGAACAGTAGGGATTCTTATATTCTCTATACATCTCAGCCAACTGGTGACTCTGAAGAAGTGAGCTGCAAGGGAACGTTGGTTCTGAAATCCTCCATGTTTGTTTCTCATATTTTCATCAAGGATCCCTTCATCGTATAAGTAAACCATTCTTATGAAGATTTTTAGAGTTTTCCTGACACCTGGATCTTTCTGTACATGATGGATGATCACTTTCAGGGGGATAGCATAGAGAAAAATCATGCTTTAGACAAGGAGAGACTGAGGTCCCTTTCAATTTTATAATTTGACAAAAAAGTAATAATGGAATTTATTTAATTCAAATTTTATTATCTATTTTATCTATTATACATTTTATAGTTTAATTTTCTACATTAATATATAGTTTATAATTAATATTAGATATAATTAATTATCAATATAATATATTGTTATATTTATTATGATTTTACATATGGAATTTTACTCATGTAACTATTTATGGAATTTATGGAATGGGAAGTATTCTCATTGTTCTTCAATTAATGCCATTAAGGCACTGACTACAGTTACAGGGAAGAATGAGATATTAGTGTCTTTACTTCAGATAAAACTGAGATTGCTTGGTAAAATGACCTGGAAGTGACTTGCCTTGGGTCACACCATTAGTAATTACCTGAATTGGGACTGGAACCAAGGTCTTTAATACTCTAATCCCAGATAAAAGGAGAGATACTCAGTCAGTCCGTCTGTCCTCATTTACCTCTGATCAGAGGAGCTATGTTTGGGACTGAAAGGAATTTTAAAGTCATCAGGACCAGTGTTGTCAAACCCTCGCAAATAGACTAAAATGTCATTGGGAAATAGTTAACAAAATTTTAAAAATACAATAGAACACAGATCATGTTACTATGTGGTTTTCTAAGTCAATATATACCTGCAGAGATCCTTATGTACAGTTTAATGACATTGTTTTAGGTCACCTCTTGAATTTATAGTTGAGAAGCCAAGGCTGAAAGAGTTGAAGTGAGTTACCCAAGGTGACACGGTGGTAAGAAGCAAAACTGTCCTTTGACCATAGGTCCTTATAGACTTTAATTCCAACACATTTGGTCACATAACTTTCTGTTTGCTACCTAGCACCCTGTATAGTGCTTACATACAGTGCACAGAGAACACTGTGCCTTCTCTACTAAGTCAAAGCTTAGCTATTCTTCAAGCCCAGCCCTTCCCAGAGCATTCTGGCCACCACTCCTTTCTCCCCTTCCTGACCATCCAATTCTCTCTGGACGATGTCTTGCCTTTTAATTACCTTTGGCTTGATTCTGCATAGTTTGTACAACTGTGGGCAATGCACATGAGTTTCTGGGCTTCCTTTTCTCATATGTAAAGTCAAGGACTTGGCTGAGATGGCCAAAGAGGTCATCTTATTACTTTACATATTACATATTACATATCTGTTACTCCAGCTGTAAATCTAGGAGTCTATCACTCTCTTTGGAAAAGAAAAGGGTTGAATGAAAGGGAGGCAGCATGGTATAGTGGGGAGAGCACTGCATTTGGAATCAAAAGACCTGGCTTTGGGACCCAGCTCTGCCCTTTCGTATATAGTGATCCTGGGCAAGTCACTCAGCCATCTGAGCCTTAGATCACTCACTTTGGAAGTGAAAAGTTTGGACCAGGTGCCCTCTGAAGTCCCTTTGATGGCTAGATATACAATTCTAAGATCTCTAAGAGCCCCTCCACAGTTATTTTATCAATCAATAAACATGTATAAAGTGCCTTCTATGTGCTAGGAATCATTCCAGGTGCTGAGTCTACAAATACAGTGATGAAGCAGTCTCTGTCCTCAAGGAGCTTCTATTCTATGGGTCTGTAATAATTCAACACTTTAAGAATCTTCAATTTCCTTAAGGGGATGCCCATCAATTGGGGAATGGCTAAACAAGCTGTGGTATATGGATGTAATAGAATACTATTGTGCTATAAGAAATGGGGAGGAAATGGACTTCATATTTACCTGGAGAGGCTTATACAAATTGATGCTAAGTGAGAAGAGCAGAACCAGGAAAAACTTGTACATAATCACAGACACATTGTATGTGTGACGACCAACCTTGATAAACTGGACTCTTCTCAGCAAGGCACAGCTATAAGACAACTCTACAAGTCTCAGGATGGAAGGAGATACTTAACATTCAAAGAAAGATCTAGAAAGACCAGAGTTTAAATGGAGACTGAAGTAATACATGCTATTGCTCTTTTCCATGTTTGGCTTTGTTTCCTGTTTCCTATTGTCCACTCCATTGGTTACAACCCTTCTATACAACCAGACTAATGTCCAATATGAAAACATTTGTAGATTCTATACTTTACTGCCTTCCGCCATTGGTGGGAAGGGGGAGGAGAGGGAGGGGAGAAAACTTGAAACTCAAGGGACTCTGGAACTGAATCTTCTAAACTAAAAGTAAATAAACAAATTAATTTAATTTAAAAAAATAAAAGAATCTTCACTTTCCTTGAAATACTCCCTCCAGGGGCAGGTAGGTGCTATAGTGGATAGAGTGCTAGATCTGAAGTCATGAATATTCATCTTCCTGAGTTCAACAGACAGTTATTAGATGTGTGACCCTGGGTAAGCCACTTAATCCTGTTTGCCTCAGTTTTCTCATCTGTAAAATGAGCTAGAAAAGGAAATGGCACACCACTCCAGTGTCTCTGCCAAGAAAACTCCAAAATGGGATCATAAAGAGCCAGGTACAAGTGAAATGACTGAACAGCAAGATATTCCTTCCATTGAAACATGTTACACCCCATTTATCTATTACTTAGTAAAAGGACCTTTAGAATATCTATGGATGAAAAACTCATAGCCCTATTGATGACTGACTGCCCTCTCCCACCTTAACTATGTTTCCTCTTAAGCAACCATATGAAGTACATTACTGGGCCCATACTCAAAGCCTTTCCACATTGTTAGGCAGAACACCAGTTCAGGCAGGTTTTTGAGAACCTACCTCCATGCTATGGTAAGGCAACAGAGTAAGAGTTTCTGAGATGAGAGGTGTGTCTCATTAATCATATTGCTGCCACAGACTGTACCTCATCTCATAAACAGTTTACAGACTGCTGTGGGGGTAGGAGAGAGTGCACAGAAAGGAATGGGGACATGGAAGTACACAGAAGAAACAGCAAAACGTTAGAAGCCAAGGGACCTTACTGCTAGTTTTAACTCTGAAAATAGCTAGCTATATGGTGTGGAATAAGTCTAATTGTTCTTCCCCATTTACAGAAGGAACAACTGAAAAGCAGGCTAGTTGCTGCCTTTCCTAGATCATGGGGCTGCTATAAGGCTTACCTCAGGGGTTACTAACCTTTTTAATGTCATGTAGCCCTTTGGAAGGTGTGAGTACTCTGGGCCCCTTTTATTAGAACAATGGGTTTAAATGTTTATTGAAGGAAAAGCTAAACTTCAGTTTAAGGTGAGTGAAAATAAAGATGTAATTTTTTCTTATCCAGGTTCATGTACTTGATATCTATTGAAAGACCCGAGGTTATGAATGCCTGGCTTAGATGAAATAATGAAGATGAAAACATTTTGAGAAATTGTGGATACTGCGGGCATAAACATGATTACAACCTTCAGTAAATCTCTGGAAATGAATCTTACTCAACCCCAGTGTCCAGTTTAATCATTAAACTACCTCCATGGTATTTAACAATACAGAAAAGAAATGGCAGTTTGGTGGGGAAAAGCCCCATTCACAACAAAGGAACTCATAGCTACACTTCACAATTTTTGGAATAAAAAGGTAGAAAAAGATGAATTCTAGAAGGGGGAAAAATGCTTCAAGTCTGAAAAAAGCAAACATTCAACCCAACTTCTGCAGATTCAAAGTCTTTGTTCTTTTCATTGTCCCATTTCTCCAATTTCTTGATGAGGAAAGAGAAGGTTTGGGAAGATTAAAATTTTGAATGCCCAAGTCGCAGGATTCTAGATGTTTCCCTAAGGTTTAGAACTTTTCTATTGTTCTGTTCCTCCAAAGATGTTTATGTCTCTAGTTGTTGAAATATATTTGTGTATATACGTATTTATAGGTGTATATATGTGTATGTGTATACATATATATGTGTATATATGTATACATATATATTGTACATATATAGATAGATAGATAGATAGATACATAGATAGATAGATACATACATACATACATACATACATACATACCGAGAAAGGCATCATCTCTAGTTAGATCTTGAAGTAAAAAGTAGGGAATTCCTGGAAAGAAAAGTTAGCCACTTCACATTTGCTTTGACTGCCTTAGATAACAATATTAGTAGGATTTCCACATCTCAAGTCTGTTGACTATCCCAAATTCCTGGCCCAAAGTTATTATAATCCCATGTGTCTGGGTGTTCAAAACTCAGATAATAAAATCTGCAAGCTGGTCTTTACGAGGACCAGTCTTCCTTTGTAATATTATCTCTATGGAATTAGCTTAGAGCCCCCTACAAATGTTTCACTTAAATGTCATTTTATTGAACCAGTTGACATTGTTAGGCATGGGTTAGGGGCTGTGCCCTAAGGACTAACAATAGAAACTAGAAATTTAAAAAAAAATTAAGATATAATCTGGACCAAATCCAAATATTCTTCTTAATCTTTACCACAAAGCAAATGCATTTTTTAAATTTTATTTTAATAATATCTTTTGGTTTTCTCTCATTTTCATTTCCAATACATTCCTTCTCTCCTCTGCTAAGATACAAACTTACCTTTTTTAAAAAGGTGCCTAGTGAGGTGGATAGGTGGTGAAGTGAATAGAGCACAGGCCCTGGAGTCAGGAGGACCGGAATTCAAATCTGTCCTCAGACACTTAAGACTTATTAGCTGTGTGACCTTGGGCAAGTCACTTAACACCAATTGCCCTGCCTTCCCCCCTCCAAAAATTAAAAAAAATGTGCTAAGTGTATTAGTTTGGGTCCAACAATACAGAATGAGAACAAAATCAAGACTTCAAAAATATACTCAGAAATGAACTAAAATTAAACTATTGTAATTCATAGAATTCTAGAATATCAGAGCTAGAGAGAGAGATGCTACTGGAAAGCATCTAGTCCCAATCCCTCATTTTACTAAAAAGGAAACAGGTTCATCAAGAAAAGTGATTGTCTAAGGGGACCCAGATAATTAGGGAGAAGCAATCAACCTCAAAATAATGTATAGTTCTCTCATGTTAGTTTTTTAACTCTAAATTTTCAGGATCCAAGAATAGGTGGTGTTTTTTTATCACCTGAATTTGTCCAACAGAATGACCTCTAAAAACTTGCATTTCCCAACTGGCTTACCTTCCTCTATCACAATATAGGAATAATCTTCTATTTACCCCATTCAAAACCAGCAGTCACCCACCCAAGTAAGGCAATAGAAGCTAGGGAAAGAGTTAGAAGTCCAAGAGGCCTATAGAGGAGGAGACTGCAAAGGGGGGAGAACTGTTCTGTCTAGGGAATAACTGGATCACAGCTGGAAGCTATTGTTCACCAGGTCTCCATTATTTAAATTTTCATATGTCCCCAAACTATTTCCAGTGTTCCTCAATAAAAAGACACCTGCATATAGCTCTAAAGTCAAGAGGGCCAGTTGAAGGTCCAACTTTGCCACAAAGATATTATATGAGCCTTGACTTCACTTCACTCCTTTAGAATTAGGGGCTTGTTTGTAAAATGAAGGGGTTAAATTGGATGGTCTCTAAAATCCTTGGTCATCTTCAAAGTCTATTGGCTAGTCTTCCTCCTACCATCTCCCCTCCAAGGTCTCCATAATAATTTGTCCTCGTTTGGTCAAGCATTGTAGCCATAAAATATAATTAGAAATGTATGGAGACACTGATAATGAGGAAATGCTGCAACCACACTGCTCAACACTCCTCCCCCTGGTCAAGGCAAGGGAGAAAGGTTGCTATCTTCCTTGGCAATATCTCTAGTTGTATCTCTGGTTGTTCTACTTCTTTTGGCAATATTCCTGACTGAATTCCTTCCTTATCCAAATTGTGATGGTGTTCCTCCTCTTATGGGTAGTTGGACACTCTTATCTCCATATGAGATACTTTTATGTCCTATCTCCCCATTGATGCTCCTAGCTTCAGAAGACTCTAGAGTGGCCAAATGACCTTCCCTAAAACTTCCCCAAATAAAGGTCTATTGCTCTGAATTACTGATCCATCTAATTTGCATGAGATTTTTCTCTCACTTTCCCCTCTTCTTGAATCCCAACCACAGACTAGAACATATTTTAAAGACTCTGAGATCTTCAGGGCTCCCCTATTTAAAATGCAGCAGCTTGTGGCACAGTTAAGAATCTTCAGAATCATTCCATAACAATAAAGACAATATGTGGGACTTTGTAATTTGTTTCCCTCTGAAGCATCTTCCCATCCCCTCAACTGCAAATGACCTCCCTCTCTATTTGCTTTACATTTGTATTTGTTTGAATTTTTTTTAATTTTTAAAATTTTATTTTAATTTATTCTATTTTGTTTATTCTGCATATAACTAATTATGTCTTTGTTGCCTCCCTATTAAACTCCTGGAGAGAAGCAATTGCTTCATTCTTAGTACTGGTATCCCCAGTGATGATCACAGTTCCTACATGTAGAAGGTGCTTGCTAAATCCTTGTTCATTGATTGACAAATGGATTGATTGACCTCTCCAAGTCCTATGTTCTCTATAGTTTGTGCCTTGAATATTAGAATGTCATCACTGGAGATGCCATGGAGAGGATCTACTTACAAATGAGGATAGGAGACTCAGAGCTGGCAGTGCCTTAAAAGCCATCTTGTCCAAATCCTAAACTTCACCAACAAGGAAGTTGAAATACAAAAAAGAGAGGAAGTGAGTTACCCAAGAATACACAGTCAGAGCTGTTCCCCAAAGAAGACACTATCTTCCAACTCTGGGCATTTTCACTGGCTGTCCTACATACCTCCTCATCTCTGCCTCCTAGCATCCCATTGCTAGTCCTAGCTAAAATCCAACCTTCTACACTAGAAAGCCTTTCCCAATCCCTCCTAATTCTAGTGCATTCCCTCTGTTACTTATTTCCATTTTATCATAGATAGGTTGATAGATAGATAGATAGATAGATAGATAGATAGATAGATAGATAGATAGATAGATAGATAGACAGATAGATAGATAGACAGACAGACAGATAGATAGATAGACAGATAGATAGACAGATAGATAA
>CM053598.1:46958357-46983769 GCA_028646575.1 Pseudocheirus occidentalis | reverse complement strand
TCTTCATTTTGACTCTGGGTGGTTTCTCTGATTCCCTGGATCCCCTTCCCTGGTCCCACCTCCCTCCTGAATCTGCCAGACAATCACCTAGATTCAGGAGCTGAAAGCTTACAGGTTCTCTTCCAGTCCTCAGGGATGAACAGCTCCCAGGTCCTTGTCCAGTCCTCAAGGCAATCCCCGGCACACACTGAAGTTCACAAGGTTCAGCACACCTCTAACTCTTCAGGACTTCTCTTGCCTGGAACTCAAGGATCAGCCAGGCCACCAACAAAGTCCCATCTTGTTCATATCTTCAGTCAGCCACTGAGCCCACAAAATCTGTCTGTCTCTGAAATTCTCCTGCTTACAAACATTGGCCTTCCCCCAAGTAAACAGGGGAGTGTCTCAGCCAACAGCATTCTTCCAAGTCACAGCGGAATTCAGTTTTTCACCAATGGACAGAGTTCTGGGAATTCACACCTTTTCACCAATGGACAGAGTTCTATACTTAGCACTAAGTCACTAGGATCTACTTAACATCTGATCAAACAAATTAATTACCATTACACATGTTGTCGTCCCCCATTAGAATGTAAGCTCCTCGAAGGCAGACACTGTCCTTTTTGCTATTGTTTATGTCCCTACCACTTAGTGAAGTGCTTGGCACGTGGGGAACACTTAATAAACTTAGCTTGTTAATTTAACTTGAGAAAGACATTCCCGGAAATGGAATATATTTAGTTGAGAAAACAGAAAAGCTCAAAATTAGGGAACAATTTTAGCTGAAAATAAAAAAGAGGATGGGGCAGGGAGAGGAGACTGATAGAAGGAAAAGAAACTAGCATAGAGATCGGTCTAAAAATGAAGAAGGTGAAAGAGTTCTGGTGACAGGACTTTTCACGTATGGGGGAGGGGGAGATGAGAGAACTGAGCACTTAAAGGGAGACTTGGGGATGAGGACGGGTAGGGTAGACCCATGGAATGTCTTATTTTATAGATGAACCAACTGAGGCTCAGCCAGGCGAAATAATGTTTGGAATAATATAATGCCTGAATTTTTATGAAGTACTTTATGCCCATTGGATGGATGGATGATTTATTAAGTACCTCCTATGTTCCAAGGGCTATCTATGCTAAGTGATTTACAAAGATTTGATCTTCATAACAAACCTGGAAGGTGGATACTATTATTATTCCCATTTTGCAGTCGAGAAAACAGAGAGAAGCTAAGTTATTTACCCAATGTCATGAGGTATTCTGATTACAGATTCTCTGATCTTTCATAACTGATCCTTTAACTCACAGGGACTTTGTGAGGAAAATACTTTGTAACCTTAAATAAAAGTGCAAACCTTCCTTTTATGGTTGTGAAAATAAAAAATAGGGCAATTTTCTCATTATTGAGTGTTTGCCTTAATTTATTTATGTTTATTTTATATTTTTTTATTCTAAACTTAACAAATACCAATTGAACGATTACATATATGTGCATACATACATACATACATACATACACACACATATATAGTAGAACAGACTGCACATGGAACCATGAATCTACATTATGCAAAGTTTACTTATCCTTTTACAAATGTAATAAATTCAATTTTCAAAGTTGTCTTGTTCATTATTCCTTCTAGCCTTCCTTCTGTCCTTATATAAATTTTTGGGTGGAGACACTATCCCTAACTCCCCTTCACTCTCAGCTCTTGCTTAAATTTGAGGGAAAAAATCTTTATAATAATATATATATAATAACATATCACCAAACATACAAAGTCTGACATTGACTACTTCCAAAAATGTAGGTCTCATATTCATCTTGACTATAGTCAGTAGGTTGGTGGTATACTTCATCTTTAGTATTATAAACTACAGCTGATTAGTTCATTGCTCAGCATTCTGTAGTCTTCCAAAGTTGTTTTTCTTTATGATGTTGTTGTACTCAATAAATTGTTCTGGTTCTGGTCTCTTCTCTCTTCATCGGTTCACCCAAAACATCTCTTGTCATTTCTTACAGTGTAGTAATAGGCTATTTCATTCATATATCATATTTTGTCACGCACAGTGAGCACGATCTTAATTTCTAATTCTTGGTCACTATTAATAGAGTTGCTCTATTTTGGAGCATATGGACCCCCTTTTTTCTTTCTCTTTGGGCTATAGGTCTATTAATGGTATTTCAGGGTCACAGAGTACATAAAGTTTATTAACTCTTGGGGAATAGCTCTCAAATTGCTTCCCAGAATGGTTGTACCAATTCACAAGTCTACCCCCAATAAAGAACTTGTCTTCCTACATTCTCTTCAATGTTTTTCACTTTTGTTTTTTGTCATCTTTGCTCATCTGATAGGTATAAAGTAGAACCTCAGAGTCCTTTGCATTTTTATAATTATTAGTGATCTAGAACATTTTAAATGTGATTGTCTTACCACATATTCTTTGTATTGAAAGATAGTAGCCTCAAAAATGTATGACAACCATCACCTCAAAAATAATATTGTTGAGTGAATGGTGAGATCTATGCCTAGCTTCTCTTCCTTTACTCCAAATAGCAAGAAATGTGTCAAAGTAAATAGAAATTTTTCTACCTCATCCCCCATGACCAAGAAAAAAGAGGTAATAAAGGAAACCACACAAGGTAGAAAAGCCAGGAGAGAGTCTGAAAAAAGTGAACAAAAACCACTCTAATAAAAAGTATAAACACTCTGTGGTGAAAGGAAGTGAGGAGGCATCTCCAGAAGAAAGGAACGATGCTGCACTGACAGTAACTAGAGACTAAGAAATGTGTGGAACAACCAAAGAGCGCTTGAGGAGCTTACAAGAATGAACAGAAGTTAGAAGGGGAATTGGAGGTCTTAAAGAAGAATTTTAGATTGCAAATGAGAGGATTAATGCTTTAGAACAGATGGTGGAAAATTCTAAAACACTCAGAAAAATACAATAACATTCAGAAAACAAAATGAAGAGATTGGATGACAAGTATCATAACAAAATCAAAAGACTGAATATTTGTATGAGGTTTCCAAAAACTGAAGCAACTGACCTCACATATAAAACTTGGTGTGATAAGATGAGAATCAACAACATCCAAGAAAAACACAATGAAACAGAAAGTCTGAATGTTGTATCTTAGGAACTGGTACAAGAAAGTTTCCTGGAAGTATTAGAAATGGCAATCACAATACTGATTGTTAATATCCACTTGATCTCTTAAGAGAGGATCCTGGAGCTTATCCCACTCAGCAAAGGAGTTGCCAAGTTTTAGAGTTTAACTATCAAAGAAGGATTTTTACAACTCCCTAGAGAGGAGATGGTTCACGTAACAAGAAACATAAGTTTGTATTTTACAGACTACTTATAGATAAAAAGGAACAAAAGAAAATTGTGAAATTTGGTATTTTGAAAATAAAAGGAAATTGAATTGCAAGAACAATACATAATGTAATATGAACATACTTTTACATTAAAAAAAAGATGGATCAGTAACACAGCCATTGAATTTCTTTTTTTTGCTTTTTAAATTTAATTTAAAATTTTTATTGATTTTTTTTGTTTTTCCTTCTCTTTCTGTTATTCCTTCAAAATGGCTAAGTAGTGATTCGATATTTATATGTTGCTATTGTCATTAGAAGTCCCACCTATGTGGTGGTTATTGAGGGAAGAAAGAGAACATATATAGAATAATACCTTGGAGAGTGATCAAGCAGAAATATTTTTGTAGAAGGAAGGAGAGGGGAAAGGAAAGAAATATGTAACTGGGTCTTAGAGCATGCCGAGATCACCTAACATGGAGGCACCCTGCTACTGGAAGAATACATCCTGTATTCTCCCTACCACAAGGATAGGAATAGGTTCCTTTGACTGGTTGTGTAACTGGAAAAGGCTGCATCTTCAAACCCTCCAGACTAGAATAGTTTTCCTTTTTTTTTCCTGTGTACCTTTTTCCTGCTCTCTGTACAGTGTATGAAAGCTTAACCACAGTATGGGTGTCATTAATTGAGATAGTGAGGGAGGAAGGTCTACAACCTCCCCTTCTCTCCTTTTAAACCCTATAATTTTGAGAAATGGTCTTGAGGGTTTCTGATTCATTTGTCCTTCTCAGTTTCATCAGCAGGATGAATCCTCATTGGAACTGGAATGACCTTAGAGCCAGGATTATAGTCTGTGTGTTTTAGTCAGTCAATCAAGCAGGGAAGCCTGCCAAGCTCAGGTTTTTGAGACAGAAGTACAAGGGGCCTTTGGACTTGGAACATGGAACTGTGCTGTATAGCAACTGAGCTAAGCTGTGATCATGATTCTTCTTTCCCTATTTCAGAGTGTGGGGTGGTGCATGGTGGGATAAGTTGGGAAATATGTTCATGTATTTGTTATCATAAGTTTAAAGGAATTTATTTGTTATTATAAGTTTAAAGTCCTTTGTGAAAGCTAGTCTGTTAGTAGTTAAACTGGGGCATGGGGGGCCCTTCTCCAATTGAAAGAATACTCTCACTGGGGTTGAAGCTAGCTGCAGAATCTAGATACTCCCCATCTTCCTTAAATGTACCAGAGAACCCTGGGGGAGGGGTCAAATGTAATACACCCAATCATTAGAAAGCTGGGAGGGGGTGAAGGGAAAGGTAAAAGATATTACATGGACATTTAATATGTATATGAAATATATATACATATACATATATACATACATACGTGTATATTTGAAATCAGGGTATCACATTCTAAAGTCATTCACAAAATGGTAGAGGAATATTTGAAAAAAAAAGACATTTGGAACCACACTTATATCCTGACTGGTCAAGGGAAGTGTAAAAAATATTAGTAAAAGTAGAATCAAGGGATCTCGGTCTTGTGGGAAGCATATATGTATGCGTATAGATGACGTTGTTATTGCTTTAAGCATACAGGCTACTACATAATACATATTTTTATAGGCAACATAAGATTGCATGAAGAAAAAAAAGATCACCTTAAGTATGAATGGTAAAACTCACCAATAAAATGTAAGAGTTGCAGCTTTTTGTCTGTTTCTTTTTAAAGCAGAGTCAACTTATTTATTGCATAACTGTCAAGGGAGATAGAATAGGAAAATGGCATTATTTCTAAAGAGCACCACAAATGGTGGAAAAAAACATACTCCAATGGATGTGTGTGATTTTAGTAGTATAGTGATTCTTGCTAGAATACGGTTTATCCTTGCTATGAACATGCACCAAAGGGCATAGCATTTAAGTACTAAATGGAAAAGGTAACTAACCTACAAAGGATCTAGCAAGCAAGACAATAATTGTAGGCATATTTATATATTTTTTAGATCAAGAGATATAGAAGTAATAAAAATCAACGGTAGTTCTGATCAGAATTTTGGAATTTGTCAATTTATTGGAGTTTTGATTACCAGTGAATGGAAATCTTAAATAATATATTCATTTTTCAACATTATATAGCATTTATAAAATGGTTCTCATGTTAGGTTTAAAAGAGCTTAGAAAAATTAACAAGGGCAGCAATATTAAACATTGTTTATAAATCATAACGATAACAATTTCAATAAACAATACATCCCTAAAAGAATGTGAAATAACTATATCCTAAATAAGGAACTGATCAAATAACAAACCATAGAAATGTTAAAAATAAGTAAGTACTAAAGAGAATATACAGAGAGGTGACGTGCTGCAATTTATGAGATGAAGTTAAAGCAGTCCTTAGAGGAAAATGTCTATCTTTTAAACACTGTAATAGGGGAGAAAAAGTCTAGGAAACTGAGTATGCAGTTTTAAAAGTTGTGAAACAAACAAATTAATAATGCCCAAAGAAGGTTAAAAACGAGCAGTGAAAATCAAAGAAATGATAAACAAAATAGAAAACTAAAAGGCTTTTGAATTAATAAAGGTATTTTAAAAAGACTAACAACATTCACAAACCATTGACTGATCTGTGTGTGTCTGTGTTTATAAGACAGAGAACAATGAGACAGAGAGACCAAAGGCTACCAAAATAAAAAATTAGGAGAAATTTAAAACAAATGAATGATTCAATCAATTAACAAGTAGTTATGAAGTACTTACTATGTCCCAGACATTATTCCAGTATTGGGGACACAAGGAAGAAAATGATATTTGCTCGCAAAGAATTTATATTCTAATGTTGGAGACAACAGTAGCAACAACAATAGATTATAATGTGTGGCTATCATAAAGGAAAGAAAGTTATCAGAAGCCCCTATGATCAATTATATGTCAACAAAATGGAATAATTAAAATAAATTAAGACACACATATAACATCTAAATTAACAAAATACAAACTTGAAAATTTAAATAGTTGTAATGTAGAGAATTTAAATTTCCCTCTCAATTTCAGGAAGGGAAATCATACAAATTATAAATGAACTCCCAAAGGGAGCAAAACAACAACTCTGAATCCAGATGGATTTACAAGTGAATTCTACCAAGCATTTAAAGAGCAAATGATTCCAATGGCACACAAACTATTCTCAAAAATAAAATTTAAGTCACTCTATGAAACACCTTCCATGAGATATGTATGTTGATAAAACAAAACCCTAGAAGAGAGAAAGAAGGAAAAGGGAGTTATAGACACTATCATTAATGAATATTGATGTGAAATATTGAATGAAAGATTGGCACAGAAGTTACAGCAATGTACCCAAAAAATATACTTATGACCAAGTTGGATTATAACAAGAATGCTAAAATGCTAGGAAAACAATTAGCATCTTTAATCACATTAATACACAAAACAAAAAACCTACCAATTATATCAGATGTACTAAAAATGAAAAAAATATTGCATTCATTCATGTTAAATACTAAAAAAAGGGGGGGGAAGTAAAGGTTTGAAAAGATCTTTGTTTACTATAATCGAAAGTAGTTATCCTCAAACCCATTAAGAGTCATTAATACTGAGGGGGAAATTTATTTATCTATTTAAAAGAGCACAAAATAGAGCCTTCTAGGGATGGAACCTGAGGCAGATGAATGATGATGGGAAGAATGGATGGAAAGATGTGGACTAGGGAATGGTCTTATGTAGGGGTGAAATGATAGTCATATATATGATGATCAAAGTCAATACTTCCCTCTCTTGACAGAAAAATTGAGTGCAGAAGAGCAAAGATTGTTAGGAATTGAGGCTCTGAATTGTAGCCTGAGCAGGAGGGAGGCTGCAGATTGGTGAATGACAATGTCTGGAGATCTATGTCTGGATACATATAACTTTTCTTTCCATGGCTACTAAGGCCAACCCTTCTTCACATAAGTGACCATGGCTGCCTGTTCAGTAAATAACCCAAACTGATCATAGCATTCTTTTCTCTCCCTTCCTTCTCCCTTTCTTTTTCCCTTCTCCCCTTTTTACTTCCTTTTCATTACTCTTCCTTTCTTTCCACCTTAGGCTTACCCCAACCCTTCTGGGAAACAAGTTAGATACAACAAGAAAAAAAAGACCATTTAAAAAACCCATGAAGTAATAAGAGAAGCAGTTTTCATGAATATATTTGGCCAGGCCTTGAGCAGAGAAGTCAGGTCTGTTAGCCCAGAATGCATTGCAAAATCTATCACTCAGAGGACTGCTAGTGTTTAATTTGTAAAAGCAGGAGATGCTGGTGTTATGTGACAGCGACAAGGGTCACTTTAACTCTGATGTCTGTCTTGATGCTTGTAATGGCTATCTTGGTTCAAAGCTTTCCTCAGCATGAATATTCCTGAGTTAAGGACCTATGGATCTTTACCATCCTCAAATTCCTAATCACTAAATGTCAGCCAGGTATTTCACTTAGCCCGTTCTAGAGGACAATGAAGGCAACCTCAAAAGGATGGGAGCAGGATGGGTTTCCTAAGCAATGAATAAATAAATAAATAAAAGCAGGAAATAGAATGAGGTGGACAGCTTTTCCAATAAATAACCTTTTCTAGTTATGATGCCTTGTGATTTGATGATGGAGGAGGAAAGGACTCAACTTAAAAATATTTCTCTGCCTAGGTGCCAAACAGCTTGAAATTTTGTCATCATCAATTCATCCATTGTCCTCTACTTAGTAATTTCTTAAAATGCAAATCCTCTCCTTGAGGGATAATACATGCGATTCCTAACACCTCAGTGTGAATTAATCTATCATATTCCTGATAGCACTGGGTATTTCAAAGGTGATGGGTAGGGGATAGAGAATTCAGGAAAGCAGGGTTGGTAGGTAGCTTAATGTAGTGAAAAGAGATCTGAACCAAGAGTTGAGAGAACTGGGTTTTGGTCCTGACATTATGAGATCTTGGAGAGTAAAAGCTATGAGATCTTGGGGAAATCACTTTATGTCAAGGTTTCAGTTTCCTCAAATGCAAAAATAAGAGAGGACTTCAGACATCACCTCATTTAACATTCTCAGACTCTATGAAATGAAATGAAATAAAATAAAAACATGGAGAAGTTCATTCTACACAGGTGTATGGGAGAATATTTCACCAGGCTATTTGCAAAGAACACAAACTCTATCACCCTAGAATGAACTGGAAGAGCTAGGGATTTTTACCCAGAAGAAGAGAAACAAGGGGAGGCATGGACCAGTGTGACCATGATATTGCATATTTGATAGACTATCATATGGGGTTGGAATTCATTTTACTTTGCTTTGCCCCAGGGAGAAAAACTGGGACAGGTGGGGAGAAGTTCCAGAAAGGCAGAATTTGGCTCAGTGTAGACAAGAACTAGCTAAGAATCAAAGCTATTCAACAATGGAATGAACACACTGTCTTGTGTTCATTCCATTCAAGATAGTGAACTTGCTATCAATCGACACACATTTATTGAACATCTAGTATATGTTATGTACTATGCTAGGTTAGAAATGCAAATACAGGGATGCTTACATTCTATAGGGGGAGACCATGTTCATGTATATATAATAATACATATAGACTATATAATACATATATATATATTACATATATACACACACATATAGGTAAATATGTGTGTATAAATATGTGGATGGATGGATGGATATAGATGCAGAGGATAGATATTGTAGGAGAAATGCCCACTTCAGCTGGGGGTTAAACTTGATGACCACTGAAGTCTTCTCCAACTCTGAGGTTCTATAATATGAGAAAAAGTTCTAAAAAATGTTGGAAAGTTTCTTGTCCTTAATATAGTTTCATGAATCTGACCAGGAAGTGACTAAAGGGGCCACTTCAAGCTTTAAAAGTCCACAATCTCTGGACCTGGAGTCAGGAAGACCCAAGTTCAAATCCAGCCTCAACTATTAGCTATATCACCATGGGCAAAATATTTAACCTCAGTTTCCTCATCTGTGAAATGGAGATAACAATAGCATTTCCCTCCATGGGTTGTTGTGAGGATGAAGTCAAACGAGATAATAGTAAAGCACTTTTTAGCGTGATGCCTGGCATATAGTAGATGCTATCGAAATATTAGCTATTATTGCTGTTCAGTTATTTTCAGTCTTGTCCATTTCTTTGTGACCCCATTTGGAGTTTTCTTGGCAAAGATACTGGAGCAGTTTGCCATTTCCTTCTCTTGCTCATTTTACAGTTGAAGAAACTGAGGCAAATAGGGTTACATGACTTGCCCAGGGTCACACAGCTAGTAAGTATCTGAGGCCAGATTTGAACTCAGGCAGATGAGTCTTCCTGACTCCAGGCCCGGTGCTCGGTGTACTATGGCACTGCCTAGCTGCCGATTATTGTTACTATCAGCATCATATTAAACTATGAGCAAGGTGAGGGTGATGGGACTTTGACCTAGGGTGCTAAAATTTATATGGTGCCTGCAGCACTTTCAGTCCCTCAGCAGCTACAAACAACCGAGCTAGAAATAATTAGTGAAAATAGGAAGCTACCTGGTGGCTCCATTGCTTACTCCCCTGTGTTGGCACACCAGGTGAGTTATTTCCTGGCCAGATTCTTCTCTACTCACTCCCCAGGAGACCTTCTCAGGGTCCTTGGGTCTCCACTAACAGGGACTATGTACTGGATTCTCTACCATTCCCTACCAGGAGCACTTCTTTCCCTATGTGTCCACACCTGTGGCCAAGGTTTCTCTCTTAAGCATTCACTCTCTCAACGATTTGGTTCAAGGGCATCTTTCACACTGATTGCCCACATTTCATGATATTCAGGCACTACAATGGATATTTATGGCTCTGTTTGCAGCAATTCCTTGGAGGGGACTGCTGAGCCCTGAGCAGTTTAATTCTTTGCCCTGTTTTAATATAAACTGCACACTGAGTAAAGGGTATCACAATTCCCATTCAAGTCCTCCTTCAATTCCACCACCTCCCAGTTTTGTATTCTTAGCCTCAGTCAGGCTGCCTCTTGCATGAAGTCCTGGTAGCTGCTAAAGGGTTAATCTTCTGACTGAGCAGCCTTCTGCCTGACAATAGGGAAACCAGAGGAAGGAGATGCTGTGCAGAACCAGTGGATGGCACATTTAAATTAAGCAAATCTTGCCAATGGGCTTCTCTAAACCTCTTTGAGACAAACAGTTCTGCACGTCCAACAGGCTGATTAGCAATCCCGAAATGGAGTGGGATATCATGAATAAGTAATCCCTAATAACAAAAGATCCACCGATAAAAAGGCCCAGCTGAAAAGAATTAATAAGAGCTTGTTTTCAAACACTCCCCCAGAACACGGGAGTTTTCTCCCTCTGAGCTGTCTGGTTACAAATTTCAGACATGGATGTATTGATGACAAAAACAAACAAATAAACACAGGTCTCTGTGCAGGGGGCCTCACCAGGGCTGATAGAAATCTCAATGAGGTTTTTGTTGCTTTTTATTTTAATCCAATGAACAATGATATTTGACAGAAAAATTCTTCCATCATAGGTTGCCTCTTGCTCATTATTCTCTGGAATGTGTAGCACTAAGTGCTTGCATGTTGGAGATCATTAGGCAAAAAAGAGCTTAGTGCTGTCTTATTTATTTATTTCCTTTTCCTGAACTTCAGTGAAGTCCCAACCAGTGAAATCAGGCATCTCTGGCTTCTCAGAAAAAAGGGCCACGTGGAGAATTTACAGGGTCCATGTTTCCATGTCAGGAACTTTGACTACAGAGCTGGGAGAGACCTTGGACAGAGATCATATTGCTCCCCCTGCTTATTAGAGCTGGGAAGACACAAGCTCAGAGAGGGTACATCATTTGTCTAAGGTCACAGAGGAAGGAAAGAGCACAGCTAGAATCCAAACTCAAGATCTCTTACTCAGCTCTAGTGATAGGTGGGATGGCATCACAGCTCACATGCTTGACTCAGAGTCAGGGCAACCTGGGTTTAAATCCTCTCTCAGATACTAGCTGCTCACCAAAGGCAAGTCACATAAGATCTCTGAGCCTCAGTATACTCATCTGTAAAATGAGCATAATAATACTTCATAGCACTTTCACATTTTTATGAAGAACAAAGAAAATAATACATAAAACACCAAGTGTCAAGCACTTGTTGAAACTTTAAGGGTTACATATATAAATAAAAGTTGTCAGTAACTATGACTGCTATGTGGGACTGAAGGGACAACTGAGGCAATTCAATTGAAGCCAGTACTTTTGTCAACAATCAGAACTGTCTCTGTCTTCCCCTCCCCTCCCCTTCTCTCCCCTCCGCTCCCCTTACTGAATAATAACTCACATTTATATAGACTTGAAGTTACAGAACATTTCCTATCTATTATTATACTCAAGGTTTTCCTCAGACGAGGCGTTTCCCACACATACATTAAAATTATCTGTGATTCTATGGCAGATGTCTCTACAGAGATAACTTTGTTCAGTGATCCACTGATTATGGACATGAAGTAATGGTGGTGAAGTGGGAAGATATAAATGTGCTAAGATGTTTGTGGATTGCTCCTTTTCTTACAGGCCAAAGTTTCTCAGGTTTTGGCTCCATACATTGCTGGGCTGGGTCAGGCAAGTCACTCCTCAGGACTGACTTCTTCTTGGGGTTGGCCTCTAGACCTCAGTGCTTTTATGGCTTTTTGAAGTTGGTAAGTTTACAAGTAGGTCTGTTCCACCTACAAAACTCATTCACCAAAGAGTGGGAAAGAAGAAACAGCAATTTCTTTCATTCAAGGCCACATGTTAGTCCTAGTGGTATGTGCAGGCCTTTGACACTACATTTTCCTTCTCTGTCTCTCTATCTGTCTGTGTCTCTGTGTCTTTGTCTCTGTCTGTCTCTGTCTCTGTCTTTCTTTGTCTCTGTCTCTGTCTCTCTCTCTCTGTCTCTCTCTGTCTCTCTGTCTCTGTCTCTGTCTCTCTCTCTCTCTTTCTCTCTCTCCCTCCATCCCCAGAGCCTTATACCAATTCTTACTTCACTCACTACCGGAGATGTTCTTACAATGGGAACCTTTGGCTGTGCATGCTTATTTCTCTAACAGTGGTCAATTAAAAAGCCTTCCTCTGTTCCACAGTAAACAGACAGGAAGTAGCCAGAGAACACTCTGAATTAGAGGCAGGGTTCCTCATTCCGTTCAATTACACCCTTTGAAAAGCAGGTTCTACATGAGTTGGCACGCTCTCTGAACTGGATCTCCATTAACCAACCTTCTCCAATCCCACGTTACCTTTATTATCTCCACTTTTTCAAATGAGAGGACTGAGGTTCTGAGTTTAGTGACAACCAAGATCAGAAAACTAGTCATTAAAAAAGAGGTTACTTGAACCTAAGTCTTTTAATTTCAAGTTCAATGCCTCCCAATTATATCAAACAACGGAATCCACGTTCTCAATACTAGACCACAAGGTGGTGTATAACATCTCAGGCTATGGCTACTCTTTTTTTACTTGACCTCTTAGAGTAGAGAAAGGGTAAAAGCATTTCCTTCTTTCCAATACCATAAACTAGGCATCACACAGACCTCTTAGGGAATGCCATCTTATAACATGACTATAGTGAAAATGTTTCATGTCGGAATTGGATCCATTTGTAAACTGTGTGTATCATTTTAAGAACTCTGGCTGTGATTCAGTTCATAGAATGATAAAAATCTGAAAATCTTGCAAAATTGAAGGGGACCTCAGAAGCCAGTACAACCATGACTTATCATGTATTTCCTCTTTGAAATCTTTAGCAAGTCTGATCCTTACCTGAAGACCTCCCATGAAGGGTGTCTTCCAAAATAGTACTTCCACTTTGGAAAAGCTACAAATGTTAGAAAACGTTCATTTTCTTCTCCCTGAATCTACTTTTTTAAGGTTTCCACCTGTTGTTCTCCTTTCTGCCCTGGGGGTTGGGGTGGGGCAAGCAGAACAAATTTAATCTCCCTGCCAGGTGATAGTCATCCACATACTTGGGCACAGACTATCATTATCAATTTACCAGTAATTGGAAGGAAAGTGTTCTGAGATATAATATACATCCAACCAAGTCTATGCTATACCCAGGCCAAAGTCTCTTCCATGTTCTTCCAAGTGGATCAGGTATAAGAAACTTAACATCCTTTGGT
This sequence comes from Pseudocheirus occidentalis, assembly GCA_028646575.1. Lineage (NCBI taxonomy): Eukaryota > Metazoa > Chordata > Mammalia > Diprotodontia > Pseudocheiridae > Pseudocheirus > Pseudocheirus occidentalis. Next base: position 46,970,315 of record CM053598.1, on the reverse strand, counting down.
CCTTCAAAATGATTGGTGTTCCCTCGTCACAAACATAGGGAGGTTTGACAGTCACAGGGAAAGGCTTCCAAATAATATTGCCAGTCTTATGGAATTGTAGGAGATGGGGAACACCACAGGGATAGGACTCTATGTCAGAAAGGCAGCATGAGCAGAGCACAGATTCTGCCTTTGCAAGGCCAGGTTTTGTAGAAGAAATGTCATCTCTGGTCTCAAAAAACTCACAATTTGACAAGGAAACACTCACGACTGCTTTGACTTCCTTTACTTTGACTATCCAGTTGGGGCCATTTACAGCTGTTTAAGCATCTTGGGACCAAAATGATTCCTAGGCCATGAAAATACAAAATTGTCCTAGAATCCAAGTTCAGTTTTTCCCTGTTTGGTGCTGAATTTGTATGCCGGTTCTAATGACTGAGTTCTTGTCTTTTCCCATGACACCAAATGGTAATCCTTCCATGAACACATGGCTCAGGGGTGAGGTGAACATCTCACTTTCTTCACAATTGTTCCCTTGTGCTTTGTTTTGTCATAGATCACCTAAGATTCCCTCCCCAAAAAAACCTCCCAAAACATTTAGACAAGGGAAAATGGTGGGAGACAGAACTGGTTTCTCTTAGAGTGCCACTGTCCTTTCACCTGCCCCTCTCACTTCACACTCCACCCCTTTCCACGTATACAATGCATTTGATTAAACATTTTGCAGCTGTTGCTACTTGTGTTTCATTACATGTGTTTTGGGAAAACAAACACAAATAATACAAACTAACCACAACTCACTGGGATTAAACAATGAAGTTTTAGGGAAGCAGTTATTGATTAGAACCAGGAAAAATGTTTGATTTGAAGTCCTTGCATAAGAATGTGAAAACTGGAAGGGATATTAGGAAGCATGTAATCCCACCTCTCTAATTTAGTAACCATAGTATCATTGCTTGGGAGCTGGAAAGGATCTCAAATGTCCAGTCTCATCCAAACTTTATTTTTACATGCAAGGAAACCAAGGCTCAGAGACGTTAAGTGACAGAGGTGAGAATTGAACCCATTTCCCTGACTCTGAAATGCACAATCTTGCCTCTTAGTCTGCTTTTTCCAGCTTCTTCTTGTATTCTCCTACTGAAAGAGAGGAAAATGTGTCAATACAATCGGAAGATATAAATTTCTTGGTGAGGGGAAGGGAAAAATTCAATATTAATTCAGTAATCCAAAATAATTCAAAATTTCAATATTAGTTACTAGATCAGAGTCAGTATAGCTAAAACAACTGACTCGGTTTTCTCTATTTTCCCTTCTTCTACATAGAATTAAACTTTCATTCATCAAACTAGTACTTGTGAAATACCTATTTTGTGTAGTACAAGCTATAATGAATACAAAGGGGGAAAAAGTACCTAGATCTTATGGTTTAGACAGGGAAACAAGACAATATGAGGCAATAACTGTTAGCCCAGCGAAGAAGACCAAGTAACTGGTCTGCAGGGATTGGGGTGACCTGTTTCTCTTCCATACAGGAAATGTTTCCAGTCAGTACCTGGAGAAATAAAGTTTCTTGCTGGTGTTTGTAAACTAACCACTCACCAGTCTGTGAGAGCAATTGGATTGTTCACCAGACACGTTGAGGAGGGTAGCCAAGCTGCTGTGGTTTTGTGTTTCCTGGCTATCCATACTCAGTGCATGCTAGAATGTTCTGCTGGGGTGGAGGGAGAGAAACTTTTTGGAGAAGCAATCAGAAGTATAGAGGATATGTATTTCTCATCAAGTTTGGGGGTCAGATTACAGTGCTCCTGCTGGTCCTAAGTTACCATTTGAAATTGGTCTCTGTGATGGCCCTGTGTGTTTATATTCATTCAGCACATCTCTTAGTCCCCATTTAAAACTAGTTCCTTCTTTAGAGTGTGCTCAGTAGAGGTCTAGAGCATGACAATGAGTTTAATACAAGACAGAATATTGGTAGCTTTCTTGTAGAAACAGCACTGGGTGTTATGAAAGTTCAGTGAATTGGAGAGATTATATCCAACAGGTGAGAAGGTCAGGAAAGAGGTCATGGAGACAATTGGAATTTAAAGTTGGCTTTGACAAAATCATAGAATCCCAGAGTTTGAAGGCTCCTAAAAGGTCCTGTCATACAACTAGTGCCCTCTCTAGATATACTCTCTGTATATACAAGTAGCCTTCCTCACCTCTACCTCTTGGAATTTCTAGCTCTTTCCATGGTTCTGTTCAGGTGCTACTAAGGCAATTTCTCCTTAAAATGATCTTTTCTTTTGTACATCTTGGGTTTTTTTTTTTACAAATCTGTGTAAATATTGTTTTCCTCCTATAGAATATAAGTTCCCTGAGGGTAGGAACTGTTTTGTTGGTTTTCCCAGCAACTAATAGTGTTCTTGACACAAAGTAGGTACTTCATATGTACTTATTGAATTGAATCATCCATCTAGTCTTTGTATAAAGACCTATGATTGGAAATGGAAAGAGGGAAGCCATACCTTCAAAGACTGGCTATTCCAATTTGGAATAGTTCAAAATTTTAGAAAATGTTTTTTCATATATATCTTCAATTTGTATCCATCTGGCCCAAGCAGAGCTAGTTTAGTCTTTCTTCTACAATGAAACCCTTCAGCTTGATGAAAATAGCAAGCATGTTCTTCCTAAATCTAATCTCCTATAAGCTAAATATTCCTATTTCCTTCAATCCTTCCTTTGATCTTCATGTATTATGATTTCAAGGCCCTTCCCTAGTATTACCCTAATCTGGATATTTTCTAATTTTTCAATGTCCTTCAAGTCAAAATGGCAAAATAAAACATGTCCCTGGGTTTTGAAAGAACAGGCAAGTCTGTTGAAATGCCACTGGTGATTTTTGAAAAAATTATGCAGATTATATATATGTGGTGCCGCAGGACTGAACAAAAGTAAATGTCCAGATTTTTTTAAAAAGGAAAGAGAATAGAATATATGAATTTCATGTTTTTCCTTACTTTATTCCCATTATCTTCACTCCTAAATACAACTGATTATGGCATCGATAACAAAGAGGCCATCTTGCCACAACATTGTATCAAACACTTGATTTCCACGAATGTATGGCATTAAGTTATGTGGTGCCATTGAAGAACACATTAAACAATGCCTACATCTTGGAGAAACTTCCTTCAATGATATCAATAGACCAAATGGGATGAAGTAAATATAAAATACTTAATGTGTATCAAGGATGAATACAGACTGAATAAAGATAGAATATGGAGGTCAAGTTGGACCAATGGATTAAATGGATACTTTGATCTTCTCCAGACGAGACACATGGACTATGAAGTTATCAAAGAGAAAGCTAAGACTCTATGTTAGGAGGCAGATTAGCATGCTGAAGTCAAACCTTAAGAAGAAAGAAAATCTTTTAGAACTGTGAACACCTATGTAATAACAGACTTAAAGTTTAAAAAAAAAAATCTGCCAATTTTTGGCATAGTGAAATGGATGGTGACACATCTAGAAGGAGTTTAAGCCAAAAACCAGATAATGTTAATAAAATACAGAGTCCACCACTTCAAGGCACCTAGAGAAAAACAAACATTTTCTCATTAAAAAGAAGGGACAGAACTAAGGTATTGTCTCAGAGAAGCTGGAAAACAGGTTAAAATGTGCAGAAATACTTTTGGAATAAACAGATCTTACTTTATAAAACAGTAAGAAAAGCTGAAAATGACATACATAACTGGGTTTGTTGAATATAGCCAAAAGTAGTTTATCTTTGGATAAAGCAAATGAAACGTTTAAAAACAAAGAATTGAATCAAAGAAGCTCCATTAGTAATATCCACATCAACTCAATCAAGAATACGTTGTTGAAGAATATTCCAAATAACCGAGTACTAAAGATTTGTTTATAAAAATGGAGGTGATTATGATAATGATTTTGGATTTGGTGATTACAAGTAGAAATTATAGGAAAATTTTCCTTCAGGAGCCTGGGTTTATTAATTAATGTGTATTATGCAAGATAATGAGGTAGGCAGGTAGTTTGATGGATAGAGCATTGAGCCTAAAGTCAGGAAGATCTGAGTTCAAATCTAGCTGTGTGCCCCTAGTTAAGTCACTTAACTTCTTTTTGCCTTACCTATTGGAAAAGGAAGTGGTAAACTACTCTGGTATCTCTGCCAATAAAACTCCAAATGCCAAGAAGAAAAAAAACAAATAAAACAAACAAAAAAAACCAAAACTAAAACCCAGAAACAAAAAATATCAAAATTGAAAAATTTCAGAGAAAAATTATTTTCAAAGAACAATTTATTTTCAATCTGATAATTGTTAAATACACTACCTGAAAGTATCCTAAAATAGATGCTGCTTTTGTTGGTTATTACAAAGCCTTCGGCTCCTTTCTGTACTCAGGGCTTATTATATACTGCAAAGATATAAAATAGACCCAATTGAGAACTCTTGAGATGTTCCAATGGAATATGCCACTGACACAGTAATGTATGAATGACTGATAAAAAGTATTTTTAAGGGTTTTATTAGGATGTGGACACTATGAATGCTATAACTTCTTGGATTCACAGGTGATACCTGAGTGCCTGGTAGACACCAAAGTTGTATGATCAGCCCTGAAAATGGCTCAGTGAGTCCTAACACCAGAGGTGCTAGTCCTCCCTGAAAATTCTATACACTCCCCCTTGTTGGACAGGCTAAACCAGGTTGACGGTAACACATAGGCCTCAAACCCACAGGTGAGTTAGGGGGTTTTCTACCCCAAGCATCTGAAGACTTTCCTCCCTGGAATGGGTGGATGAGAACAATTTGTTCCAATAGCCATGAAGGCGGCTGAAGCAGGCTCTGTGAAGTGCTTAGAACTTTGTTAGATATAAGATAGGCCAAGGTCATCCACTGTTCCCCAGGCCATCATCAGTCATTCTGACCTTTTTTTAATTGCCACTGGACTTTGATGACTCAGGAAGAGTGAAGCTGACAACTTTGTGTAACTCTGCCTCAATTAAATCCAATTCATGTAAGTCAAGAAATCATCCATGATGTTATTGGTCCTTTTCTAAAGTGAAGGACAAATAATAAAGGGAGACAGTTGGTTCTGACTAAGCTTACATCCATTTGTAGGTATTACTTTCATTCTTAAGTTCAATGTGATGTCTGGATTCAGGCTCAGAGCCTATAATCTCTATATTTCCTCAACATATGTGAATGTTTTTGGAAAACTTTAAAAATTGCTTTCTGAAACTCAGTGCTATTTTCTCTTAAATTGAACTAAGTAAGACTTCCAAATTAGACACTGAAACAAAATATTTTATTAATAACTAGATATACATAAATTATATCAAACTCTACTTTCTCTACTAAGAAAAACATTAAAAATCTCCTTAACTTTGTAAAATCTTTATCCAATGATATCAAACTGTCATTTGTACTTTATAAGTATAAAATTATTAATGTATGCCAAGGAAATATAGAGATTATAGGCATTGAGCTTGAATTCAGAGGTCATATTAAACCTAAGAATGAAGGTAATACCTACAAAATACCTTAGCTTATTCTAGGTAAGACACACATAGCGTATCAATATCAAAAAGAGGCTTGGGATTAAGAAACTTATTGATTCCTGAAATTAAGATGCGCAGAAAATACATTTAACAAAATTAACACCTATGCTATATGTTTTAAAATGTGCTTCCCTCTGCTCCTAGCAGTTAACTATTTTACTGCAAAAAAATAATGGTTTGGAGCAAGATCATCAACATTCATTAAATTAATGAAATTTAATCCTTTTGTGAAGGTTTTTTCATATTTAAATTTTTTGTTTTCTCCCTTCCTTCTTCCCCTCTCCAAATGTGAGAAGGCAAAAAATATTATCCATTACACATGTGAAGTCTTACAGAATATATTTCCATACTAGCCATGTTGTGAAAGAAAACACACACATGCTCACTCACATACACACACACACACACACACACTACACACCAAGAAAAATAAAGAAAGTGAAAAAATATGCTTTAATCTGCACTCAGAGTCCATTAGTTCTCAGTCTGGACGTAGATGGCATTTTTCATCATGGTGCAATTGTCTTGGATCATAGTCTTGATCAGTGTAGCTGTCTTTCACTGTTGATCAGTTACAATGTTGCTGTTACTATATACAATGTTATTTTGGTTCTGTTCACTTAACTTTGTATCAGTTAATGCAACTCCTCTCCAGTTTTTCTAAAACTATCCTATTTGTCATTTTTGATAGCACAATAATATTCCATCACAATCATATACCACAATTTGTTCAGCCATTCCCTAATTGATGGGCATCTCCTCAAATTTCAATTCTTTGATACCACAAAGAACTGGTATAAATATTTATGTACAAGTAGGTCCTTTTCAAAAATCTCTTTGGGATACAGATTTAGTATTGGTATTGGTGTGTCAAAGGGAGAGCATAATTTTATAGTCTTTTGGGTGTAGTTCCATCCTCCTCCCCCCGCCCCCGCCAATGGTTGAACCAGTTCATAACTCCATCAACAATGCATTAGTGTTCTTATTTTTCCACAAACCAATAAATTTGTCATTTTCATTTTTTGCATATTAGTCAATCTCATAGGTATGAGATGATATTGCATAGTTGTTTTTATTTACATTTTTCTAATTGATAGCGATTTAGAATTTTTCCAAATGAGTACTGATAGCTTTGAATTATTTTTCTAAAAACTGCCCATTCATATTCTTTGACCATTTTATCAAGCAGGGAATGGCTCTTAGTTTTTTAAAATTTGATTTATTTCCCTATATATTTAAGTAATGAGACCTTTATATAAAAATCTTGTTGCAATTTCCCTTCCTCCCATTTCCTGCTTTCCTTCTGAATTTTGGCTTCATTAGTTTTGTTTGTGCAAAAACTTTAAAAACTTCAGTATAGGTTGTTAAAGCTTTTTAAAAAATGGACCATAACACATCTGGAGGGAATTTTTATGAGAACCTGTATAATATTAACAAGACACTGGACCTATCACTGTACACTATTGAAAGAAAATACTGTTTGTAAAGCACTTAAAAAGTGGCTCACACATAGTAGGTGCTTAATTAATGCTTGCTTTCTTTTCCCCATTCCTTTTCCCTTCTCTAACCTTTTCAATCAGTTCCAGATAGATTAACATTGCCAAAAAGAATGATGAGGATTTGTTAGATATTCTTTGGTCACATGACAAGTAAAAAAAATCTGCAGAAATATTTTTGGAATAAGTATACCAAACAATAGTCAAGGTTGATAGTAGGCACCTACCATTGGATTTATTGAGTGCAACAAAAAGTAATTGAATTCCAGCTAGTATGTATGAAATGGTGATGATACAAGCATAGAATCAAAAGACTTCCATTGGTGATATCCACATGAACTCAGTCAAAAGCATGTAGATAAAGACATTGAACAAGACATTGGGTCATGCAGTTTTGCTTACTGACATAGAGCAGCTTGTTATATCAATTGGAGGAGGTTAAATAGGGTTATCCTTAAGAAACCTGGACTTACAGATGTAGATTAGTGGTGTCAGACTCAAATAGAAATGAATGCCTGGGGACCACATATTGTTTTATAAAGTCACAAATTAACATTTTTCTGTTTTATTTTATTTATTTTGTTAAATATTTCCTGATTACAGTTTAATCTGATTTCATTCAACTTAGACATGTTTCAGAGACATCTCTGATATTGATTATGTGAATAAACAGCAGAAACTATGAAACACTTTGCTACAGGTAGTAAAAAAAATTTTTGCCTATTGAAGATCTAGCAAGGAATGATCTGATTACTAGAATTATATATTTGAAGTTCCTTCTTTTTCATAGCTGAGATGAAAAATCCCTATATTACAGAAGCATGCATCAAAATATCCTGAGGAACTTAACAAATAAGTTATAATGGAAACAGATCATTACCAATGAGCAAACTTCCACCAACAGTCATCTGGCCACAATATTAATCTATAAAAACATAAGAATAATGCTTTTTAATACATACTACCTTATCAAAATCCCATAGTCTACAAACTATGTGGAATGAAAAGCTTTCCAAGTAGAAACCTCTGAGAAAAGATCAAAATTATATGATATTATTATGAGATGTAGATCATTTCTCTTGTCCTGTTTGCTACTAAAATTGTACTGAGGATTCTTTCAATGAGGCTACAGAGAATCTTACATAGTACGATTTGTTTAAACATAAACGTAGTTACTTTATCCATTTGTGCAAAAGTACATAGAATATTAAGTACCAAAGAATAATTTCAGGATAGCAACTTGTCCCAGCATTTTTTATATCTGAATCCCATGAAATGAAGAGCAGGATGATAAATATAGCCAGCTTGCTATTTGGATGGATGGATAAATGGATGGATAGACTTATAACAAAAGTATTTCTTAAATCCTTTCCGTGTGCTAGCAAGCATGAAAGTCCTGAGAATACAAATACAAGCAAGGAAATTACATTCTAAAGAGTGAAGATTAAGCATGAAGGTGGTAGGAGTACTCATGTGGGGGAAAGGTAGCTTCCACGGAAAAGTGAAGATAATTGCAGTGTGAACAAAATGATGTATGTTTAGGGCCCTTATGAAATATGGTCCAGCCAGCAGCCACTTATCAGAAGAGGAGGTCTTCATGGGGGAGGTTTCTCTAGGATAGGAAAATGACAGTGATGATGGCAACAATGACCATTCTGATAATGAGGGAAGTGATAATTGCCAAGTATGAAAAATGTAGTACAGCAAGGACAGGTAAGGATCTTTCCAGGGCATGTCCTTTGCTTTGTGCTGTTTGCTAAATGTCGTCAATGACGGGTAAAAGCGTAGATATCATGTTTATTAGTCTAGCAGATATCATATCATCAAATAGAGCAAGATAACTTGCATGTTGGATGGCAGATTTAGGAACCAGGCTAAGACAAGTAGTTGAGTCTAACAAGATGGGATTTGGTTGATTAAATGATAAGTACTATACTTGAGTTCAAAAAGTCAGCCTCATAAATACAGAATGAAAAAAGCATGACTGGCTTAAAGGTCACATGAAGATGATCTGGGTATTGCCAACAATGTGATATGGGAAGCAAAAGAACCAATGTAATTTTAGGCTACATGGAGAGGGGCATAATGCCTACAATGAGAGAATGCTCTGACACACTGCCCTGGTCAGATCACATCTGGTGTATAATTCCAGGTGCCTCATTCTAGGAAGTGTATTCACAAACTGGACCATGTTTGGAGGAGGGATCTCAAGATCATCAATTTAGAACCAGAAAGTAGCTTAAAGGTCATCTTGTCCAAAGCCCCTCATTTTACAGATGAAGAAATTGAGGTCCCAAATTTAATTGATTCACCAAGTCACATAGGTAGTATATGGCAGAGATACAGGATATGAACCTTTTCCTTTGAGTTCAGATTCAGTACTCTTTCCATTGTAAATCACTGCCTTCCTGAGATGTGGTGAAGGTACTATTTACTCTGGGAAGATAAAACTTAGAGGGATATGATAGGAGGCTTCAAATATCTAAAGGGCTCTCTGGTGGAAGCCCTACTTTCTTTTTGTGTTGGACCCCAGAGGGCAGAACTGGGAATGGGGTCAGAAGCCAAAGAGTAGATTTTGGCTGAGCTTAAGGTAAAACTTCTTACAATTAGAGCTATCCTAGAATTCATTGTAGTGCATGGGGCGGTGGTGGTAGTATTTCTCCATTCTTTCAGATCTATAAGTATCTTTAAGTAGGCCTGGATGACTATTTATAGGAGATGTCATAGGGGGTTTTCTATTCATGTACATGTTGGACTTAAGATCCCTTTCCACAATCCAAATTCAATGATGTTCTTTACTCTTCTCATTACAAACTTCTGCCTCACGTGTATAAGCAGGAGCAAAGAATAGGGCCTTCTCCAGAACAGTCCTCTTCTGTCCTCAAGCCATTGACTTGCTATGACTCAGTCCCTCCCTCCTTCTCTCCAGGCTGTGGAGAAGTCCAGGGCGTGGGATGGCCAGCTCTGCAGAGTGCACAAAGGTAGCCGCAGGGCCTGCTGGGCTCTCCAGGGGCCCTGGACACACTGCGCCATTGTGAGCCTGACTCTCCCATAAAGTGGATATGGAAACAAGGCTGGCCCTTGAAAAACTGACAGCACTGTTTGTTGAAGACGCAGAGGAAAAGCAGACACAGCCTTTCTTATTTTCTTTCTCCTCTCCCCCTATGCCCCCCCCCCCCCGCCATTTCCCAGAGGAAGCCTGATTCATTCAGAAAGGCAGATGCGGGAACAATCTGAATTGCCTTCAATGTTCCCAAAATTACATTAATGTAGCCTAGTAAATTCCTAACCAGGAAATGTGCAGACATGTTAAATAGTGAAGCTGCTGGAGTGTGTGGGAAGTCAGGTCTCCCCTCTGGATTAAAGATGTGACAGGGTAAAACTGCCTAGATGAACATTATCTTCTTCATTTTTAGCCCTCACACTGAAGTTTGGGTGGGTGGGGGGGAAAGAAGTGCCTTCAATTAGAGAATTACATGAAACTATATTTTCTTAAGAGGCACTCAACAGGATTTACCTAGGAAAATGTCTGGGGATTTGGGGTTTTAAGTTCTTTTTCTTTCCTTCATGCTTTTTCTTCCCCACTAAGATTGATTGTATTGGGCAGTTCAGTTCCCAAGTGCTAGACCTTAGCAAAACAACAAGGAACAAGTCTAGGCTTTGACTTTAGTTACTCTGCTTTCTTCCCTATGACCTTGGGTGTCCCTTTTGCTATTTTCAGGCCTTCTCCTAAGCACTTGATCAAAGTCTTGTTTCTTACTCACATTAGGCTAACGTGAATTCTCAACTAATTAAACTTTAGCTGAGATGATCAACAATTAAGGTGTTAATACTTCTAAGGCTGTTTCAATCATAATATATGATAGATCAATCATCTCTGGTAGAAAAAACAGCGAATCAGGAGCAAGGAGAACTGACTCTCCCTGATCTGCCTCCAACCTGTTGTATTCCCTTGGGTAAGTCATTCTCCATCTTTGGGTCTCATTTTTCTTAGTTACTGAATGTTGTCTTTTCTTTTTGGAAAGGATCAGTGACATCATGGGTTGATGTCTTGATGTAATGGTGAAATTGATTTAGGTGAGGCAGAACTGTGCAAAGTCATCGGCATCCTAAGACTTGCTTTCTCTTCCTGAATCACTGAAGTCTAGTGACAAGACCAAAGTCAGGATGATTGGAGGTGGCCTAGGATGCAATGAATGACCTTGGCACCTTTGATATCTGACAAAACACCTGCTTCAGCTGCTTTCATGGCTATTGTATTATTATTCTCATTTGTCCTTCCATTGGGGAAAGTTTTCACATGCTTAGAGTAGACACTCCCCGAACTTACTGATGGATTTGGGGCCTGTTGCTTACCCTCAGCATGTCTGGACCTGAGAGGATGTACCTGGGTGTGACTAATGCAGATGCTACAGTTTCTCAGGTGACAGTGGGGTGAAGGTGGACCACAAAGGTGGATGAGCAGCCTTGAAAAGAGTTCTCACATGAGAACTAGGTGTAGTCCTCCCTGAAAGCTCAGCTTAGAGGTGCATTCAAACCACAGCTCTTCCCTTTCAATCAGTCAGTTGATAAATATTTATTAAGTGCCTACTATGTGCCAAACACTGAGCTAATAAACACTAGTGACAGAAAGAAAGATAAAAGATAGTCTGTCATGGAAGAACTCACAATCAAACAGGGAGAGAACATTGAAGCAACTATGGACAAATAAGCTATATATAAGGTAAAAGCTATATATATGATCTCCGTCTATCTGTCTATCTATCTATCCATCTATCTATCTATCTATCTATCTATCTATCTATCTATCTATCTATCTATCTATCTATCTATTTGTCTATCTGTCTATCTGTCTATCTATCTGTCTATCTATTTATCTATCTATCTATCTATCTATCTATCTATCTATCT
>CM053598.1:46866555-46957857 GCA_028646575.1 Pseudocheirus occidentalis | reverse complement strand
AAGAAAGAAGGAGAAAGAAAATGTGAAGTATCTTACAGCAAAAACAATTCACAGGGAAAAATAGATTAAGGAGGAAAAAAACCATTTAGAATCATTTTACTTCATGAATTCCATAACTAAAAAAAGAACCTAGACATAATATTTTAAGAAATCTAAAAAGAAAATGGCTCATATCTCTTAGAACCAGAGGACAAAGTGAAAGTTGAAAGAATTTACTGGTTACCTCCTGAAAAATAGCCTATAATAAAAATCACCAGGAACATGATAGTCCAAATCCATATCTTCAAAGTTAAAAAAAATACTACAAGGAGCCAGGAAGAAAGAATTCAAGTCAAGATCACACAAGATTTATCAGCCACCACTGCAAAGTAGCAGAGAAAATGGAATGTTATATTCCAGAAGGTAAAGGATATAGGCTTACAGATAAGAATAACATGCCTAGCAAAACTCAGTTTGATTGCATCAGAAAAAATAGACCTTTAATGAAATGGAAGACTTTCAAGCATTCATGATGCAAAGACTAGAGCTGTGGAGAAATTTTTAAGCTCAGATTCAAAAGTTGAGAAACATAAAAAAGTAAACATGAATGAACAATCCTAAGCAATTAAATAATAATGAACTGCTTACATTCAAATATGAGGAGATAATGCTTGTGTCCCTCTGAACCCTATCTTCATCATCAGAGATCATAGTGGACTTCTAATTAGACAAGGTCTGGGAGTGTTCCATTATGTCTTTATGCCCTTAAGGAATTGAAAGAGAGGAAAAATGGAATATATTGAAGCTGAGGGGAAAAGGAAAGAAGGTTAGGGAAAATATCTCACAAAATCAGAGTGCACAAGTAGACATCTATACAAATGTGGAGAAGGAGTTGGATGGGAGTGGTGAACATTTAAAAGTTATATTCCTGTCTGAACTGGTCAAAGGAGGGAAGATTACACATATACATACACAGACACAGACACAGACACACACACACACACACACACACACACACACACCAGTATGGGGGAAACTAGGTAGTACAATGAATAGATCACCAGTCCTGGAGTCAGGAGGACCTGAGTTCAAATCCAGATTCAGACACTTGATACTTACTAGCTGTGTGAACTTGGGCAAGTCACTTAACCCCAATTGTCCTGCTTTCCCTCCTCAGAAAAAAGTTATGCACATATATGCGCACATATACATGCAGGTTGAGTATAGAAATACAATTTTAAGGATCATAGAGGTTAAATTACTTCTCTAAGGTCACAAAGCTGGTAGCAAAGTCAGGAGGAGACTTTATATCTCTTTGTTTCCCCCTAATTTATAAAATGGGGAAATTTAGACTTACAAAATTTACTTATAGGATCATTGTAAAGGTCAAATAAAATAGTAGCTATAAAATATTGTAATCACAAACTTTTACACAAAGGTGAGTTATTATTTCCCTCATTTAAGTAGGCAGAGCAGCTAAGTGCCCTTCACACAAAGGACTTTGCCTACCTAGAGACACCATCTTCAATCAGGGACTTTCTAAGTCTTTAAAGGAATAAATGGAGCTAGAGATCAACAAGGCCAAAGCCCTCACTCTATAGATAAGGAAACTGAGCCCTGAAAGGAAAAAGACCATGGTCCAAATTGCAGTACACTTTTTGGCAGACTCAAGACAAGAATCCAGTCTCTTGACTTTCAATCCCCAGCTCTCTGATTGGCTAGGAAGCACATATTGATTGCCACCTGCAATGGTTCTTATCAGGCTTGGCACACTGGAGGTTCAAATCAAACCTGAGGTTCTCCAAGACACAAAGTGCTTGACTCCTGGAGAAACACTCTAACCTCAAAGCATAAAGAAAGAAACAACCTTCAAAGGCATATAATCCAATCCCTTCATTTCAAAACTGAGGATAACTGAGACCCAGAGAGATCAATGAAAGATAGTCATTGTCAAAGCCAGGATTTGATAGCGTATCATGGATTTAAAGCTGGATGGGGCTGAAGACACTACCTGGTTCAACCTCTTCATTTTATAGTTGGGTAAACTGAGGCTTCATGATGTTAAGTGATTTGGCACCATGACCAAGTTGTCAGAGTGAGGATTTGAACAGAACTGACTTCAGAGTCAGTGTTATTTCTACTCATTTCATTTTACAGATGAAAAAATTAGTCAACTTATTTGCTATAGGTCACAGACCTTATCAATGGCAGGACCGGAACTCAAACCCTCATCTTTATAATATAATATAAACATAATTATATATAATATAAAACAAAATAACTTAAAATTATAAATGTAGCACTTTTTTCCATTCTCCTTTTATCTAGAGACAATGGAGAAATATGGAGAAACAACAAAGTAAAAACTCCACAGCCATGAAAAGAGCAGTCATCTGCAGTCAGGTAACCCAGCACCAAATTCCAGCTCTGACACTTACTACCTGTGTGACCTTGGGTAAATCACTTTAAGTCTGTGGGCCTCAGTTTCCTCAACTGTGAAATGAGCAGCTTGAATAAGTTGATTTCTAAAAATGTCTTCAGGCTCTTACGTCTATGAGCCTTATCATCTCTATATTTTTTCTTTAAGTAAGTCAAGGACAAGAGCCCTACATACAAGCAATAAAGCGCTCATAAAAAGGGAATGGAAAATTAACCTGAGCTCTGCCTGAGGCCAAACTGACATAGGGTTAGACATATTTCTACCTTAACTGGCACTTAACTTCTCGGTACACATTCTTTCTCCACGCTGCTTGGTGTACATATTATTATTTGTTTTTGTACCCCTTGTGTCTCATGCCATGAAGCTTCTGGGTTATACTTCCAGGGATTTTCTCACTCTCTTGGATTATCATAAAGCCCACCTCGGAGAACTGGGGAAATGTGCACCTGATTCCTATTTACAAACATGTAGGTCATAGTACTACAGAAGACAGTTTTAGTAAAAGAGTAGAAAATAGAAATCCTTAGAGGTGTAATGATCTCAAAAAAACATGTAACATAAATCCCCCTATAGTCCTGACTATGAGAGCTCCTCCGGCAGGCCTCCTAGGTGAGTCAATAGTCAATAAATTTTTACTGAGTATCTGTTATGTGCCAGGCACTGTGCTAAACAATTGGGATACAAATTGAAAAAAAAATAAAAGGGAGGGAGAAGGGAGATGGGGAAAGTACTGGGAAGGTATGGGAGAGATGACAAAGAAGTCAAAGGGGTACAGGGAGGTGGGGAGGGGAGATGAGCTCCCTCCCTCCCTGTCCTGGATGTCCTCCTCAAAAGGAAATGGAAGAGTTGATGGCTCTACCTTCAGTCTGGAGAGGCAAAAGGTATTGATGGGTGAGGTGAGAGTACCAAGGCTAACTGAATCTTGCAGGATGATGAGATTCCTGTGGATGTGGTAGAAACAAAAAAAATCCAAAATGAGTGGAGTTAGGTGAGAAATGAGGGCTCGAATTGTGACCAGCACTGTTCCTTGGAAATTGAGGGGGGAACAGAGAAGGGAAAGGGGGAACTATGCTTTAATATATTCCCAAATCAACAGCATTGCCAGCTGCTCTATCTGTTTCAGGGAAAGTAAGATTGAGTCTAATCTTTCTGTGTTGTCAATCATTTCACAGCATTTATTAACTGTCCACTGTATGGCAAGTGTAATAGGTGCTAGAGATAAAAAGACAAAACAGTCCTTGACCTCAAGAAGCTTACATTATGTATAAGATGAAAGTAGCACCCTCTGAGTCCCACTCACCTCTCACCTTTCAGGTCCTTCATCTTTCCTCTCCTACCTCTTTTCACCATGAAAACCTTGGGATGGTCACATTTTATATCCCCCAGATGTTGAAATATGACAGAAAAGGAGAATATCCCAGCAGTTGTTGTAGATTTATTACCAGAGTGAAGAGGAATCTATTCCTAATTCATCAGAATCCCAGGGGCCACATTGTTGAGCCTAATCTTTAGCTGAGAATCAAAGCCTTGTAGAGGTAAGCTGTTGGCTTCATCAGTGAAGATATCCTGCATACCTACCGTGCACCCAGTTTAGCTGTAGGTACTGTGGGGAACACAAAAAGAGATTATTTAGTCCTCTATCCCAATTTCCTAAAGAAGGAAGCAGGAGGATAGAACACCAACCCTGGCATCAGGAAAACCTGAGTTCAAATTTGGCCTCAGAAACTTACTAGCTATGTAATGCTGGGCAAGTCACTTAACCCCATTTGCCTTCCCTCCCCCACCCCCCAAAAAGGAGGAAGGTTAAGTACCAGAGAAGTTGGGGAATATGAGCAAGATCATACATCTAGACAAGAGAATGCATCATAATTTAACAAAAAGAGCTCTGGACTGAGTCAGGACGACCTGGGTCCAAATGATCCCTCTGACATTGACCTACCAAATAACCAAAGATTGGCATGAGATAAACTCAAAGATGAACCTCTCTGAGCTTTAGTTAACTCATCTGTGCTATACTGGTGGAGAAGTGGGGCTCATTAAATGGGTAAAGTCATTAAAAAGGAACCCCATATGGGTGGGATGGGGTAGGATACCAAGGGATCTTAATTTCCAAAAAGCCAGTAGCAACAGCACCAATGTTCCACCAGAAAAGAATAGCAAGAGCTCCCCACTTCCCTCTACTGCACAATTATCAGGCTCATTTTCTTCATTAGCCCTTCTTGCTGTCAAGATTTAAAAGAAAAAGGTTCAGGTATATTTTTCTATCTTATAAATTGTTATTAATAGTAAATTGCTCTCTCTCTCTCTCTCTCTCTCTCTCTCTCTCTCTCTTTCTCTTTCTCTCTCTATCTCCCTCCCTCCCTCTCTCTTTCTTTCTTTCTCCTCCTTTTGGCTTCTCCTCTCTCAGTGCTGTTCCACACATTCATAGTCAGACAAACCCATATTAGCTGGCTGTCTAGGTTTTAATAGCAACTACAAATAACATAGAAATGAGGGTAAGAAATTAAAGGAATAAAGCTTCCAAATGCCTGCTTCTTGGGCTGCCACCAAGAAGAGACAAATGGCTTTCTCACCACCACCACCATCACACACACACACACACACACACACGCGCGCGCGCGCACACACACATGCACACACACACACATATATACACACATACACAATCCCACTGAGATGGAAGAGAAACAGGAAATGAATGAACAGAACAAGTTAATGGAAAGTAGCTCCTAGGGACAGACAAGGAAAAAACAGGTTGCGGATCAGATTTTTATGTCTTGTCCTTCCATAGTCTTCTGCTTCCACCTGTTCTCTCACGTCCAAAATTAATCATAGTCTTCCTGCTGTTGTTTAGTCATTTTCAGCCATATCTGACTCTGTTACAAATACTAGATTGCTGCGTCTGTTTATTGTTTGCTTTTGTTCACCTTTCCTAACTAATCTACTTTTTAATTTTTGTCCACTACCAGAAAATATCAGTAATTAAGTTTTATAGTATAGACTGAAATTGGGTAGTGCCATGCCCCACTCTCCATACTTTTAAAAAAAATTATATAACTTGAATTTTTTTTTACCTTTTATTCCTCCAAATGGATTTTGTTATTGGTTTTTTTCCTAACTTTTAAAATGAACCTTTGGTAATTTGATTACCAAAATCTCATTTGAGATTTTCTTGGCAAAGACACTGGAGTGCTTTGCCATTCCCTTCTCCAGCTCATTTTACAGATGAGAAAACTAAACAAATGGAATTAAGTGACTTGCCCAGGGTCACACAGTTAGTAAGTTTCTGAGGCCAGATTTCAACTCAACAAGTTGAGTCTTCCTGACTCCAGGCTCAGCATTCTTTCGGCTGCACCACCTGGATACTCCCATCATGGTCTTAGCCCCTTCCTTTTCTTGGGTTTGCCTATACAGTTCCTCACATCTGTTGTGGCCTTTGAAGCCTCCTTCTACTCCTTTCCCACCCACCTATCCCAGTGTGCAAGTAGAGCTTCTGGCTAACACTGAAACCAATACTATAGACTCCCAGGGCACTTTGCCATGTGTCCACATGACCACCTTCACTTCTCTGTCAAAGTTCCTTCAAAGTCAAAAGCCATGGAAAGTCGAGAAACTCTAGGTAAAATGTTCCTCCTGCCAAATCGCCATTGTAATGACTCTTAGGTAGGGGTGATTTGCGCTGAGACCAGGGCTAGATATCAAAAGGGAATAATTAACCTGTAAGTCCCTCCATTAGAGGACTGTCAGGAGACACAAGTGATTTAAGATATATGAAGTACTTTATAAACCTGACAGAATGCTATAAATACCACCTATCATTACCATCAAGCAAAACTATACCCCATGTTTCTAAATGCCAGTCTGGTGCTTCAAAAAAACAAGGCATTTGAGAGTTAGGAGAAGAATCAGTGGCTATATAGTCAAATCCATATCTGAGAAAAGAAACCCCTCTACACAATCCCCAGTAAGGAGCCAGCCAGTCTTTCTTTCCACTATCTCCTGAGGCAGCCTATTCTGCTTTGGGATAGCTCTAATAGTTTGGAAGACATTTTTCCAGACACTAAGTCTAAATTTTTTTCCTGGTGACTCCCACCCTTTGCTCTCACTTCTGCTAACTGGAGCCAGACTAAACAAATCCATCTTCTACAAGTAGATGAAGATAGCCATCATCCAGACAAACACCCATTTTCAAGTCTTTTTATGCCCAGGCTAATCAAACACAGGTCCTTCTACTGCGCATGATAGTGTGAGTTCAAGATGCCTTGTCATTCCCACAAATGCTTTCTAGCTTACCAATATCTTTCCTAAAATATGGCACCCAGATAAGAACCCTGTACTCCACATGTTTTTGGACAGGGGTAGTGTTCAGCAGGACTGTCACCACCTTATTCTTGGAAATCGTAACTGTAACCTTCAATTCAGTTTAAAGAGTGCGGAATTTGTTTTTGTTATGGGGGTGTTATTTGGGGGGGGTTACCACATCACACTTTTGATTCTTCAAATTTATGTCCCTTTATGCCACCAATAAATAAATTTCTGAAACTTTCTCAAATTGTTGTTTTCCTTCTCCAATTTTGCTTGTGAAATTGATTTTTTGGATTCAAGTTCAAAGCTTTACATTATCCACAATTAAATGTTATATAATTAGGTTCAGCCCAATTGCTAGCTGATTGTGATCTTATGGGATCCTGATACTGTCTTATAGTCTATTACCTATTATCTATCTACCCTTCCTTGTTTTATGTCATCTAAAAATCTAATAAGTGTACTAGTTACGTATTTATCCTAGTCACTGATGAAAAATGTGAACAGCATAGATCTCCAGGTCACTCTACCACAGAATACTTTCCAAGTTCAAATCACTCTTTGGGTTTAGCAGTTCCACAATTTTGAATCCATCTAATTAGAATATCAAATTGCCCATACATGCCCATCTTCTCCAGAAGAATAAGACAAAAGATATTATCCCATTCACATCTACATTAGCTGTATCTACATCTTCCTGATATCCCATTTGATTGGAAAAGAAAAAGAAAAGATCTGTTCACAATGAAACCCAGTTGACTTTTTATTTGGTGAGTGTGTGTGCATGCCTATGTGTGTGTATGTGGGAGAGACATACAGACAGATACACAGAGATAGAGACAGAGAGAGAGAGAGACAGAGAGAGAGAAACAGACAGAGAAATCATTTGTTTTTCTAAAAGTTTACTAACCATTCTGTAATAATGCATTCTAGAATTTTGCCAGGAAGTGCAGTCAAACCCAGTTTCATTCTCTTCCCTATTTGGAAAATCAGGACAGTATTTTTCTTTTTCAGATTCTGCAGGGTCTTTCTCATTTATAACCATCTTTCAGGGATCACTGACAATAACTCAGCAGTCATGCCCTCTGGGTTTTTGTTTGTCTGTTTGTTAGCACTTGAAGATATAGTTCATCTAGGCGGTGAACCAATCTCAGGCAGTTGATGCTCTACTAGTCCTTACTTATCCTGAGTATCAGCTCCTTATTAGGGGCTTGTGTTCAGGCCTTCCCAGTCCAAAGATCTTGCTCCTCAGCAGAGAAAGCAAAGGCAAATTAAAAGTTGAGCTCCTCTCACCTATGTCATCTACTCTGAGCAGTGGTCCCAGTTCTTTGGTAACTTTCCTCTTCTCCCCAACACAGCTCTGCAAAATAAACAAACAAGAAAAGTTTTTGCTGTCCTCCATCCCCCTTGCCAGCCTCTGCTTCTCCTGAGCTCTATCACAGCCCACGCTATTGTTACAGGACTGGGTCAGCTTGTTCCACGCTTCTTCTCTTTCCTACCCTTGCTACCATTTTGTGCACGTGGCCTTTTCAAAGCTAAGCTGGTTGGTGAGTTACTTCTGTGTCCATCTTGTTCTCTCTAGGAAACTCCTGTCTTTTCTCTCCTCATCAGAATAATGTCTCTTTTAGTCATTTCCCTCTATGTCACCAACAAATAAACACAGGACTGAAAATTGCACTTTGTTGTCCACTAGTGTTTCGTGTGTGGTCCAACATCAAATTCAATTGGTATTCATTGGACATTTATTGCATATAAAACACCACATTAGATAGGAAAGATGTCTCTTGTCCTCATAGAATTGACGTCTCTTTCAGTTTCATCACCGTTACTAAAGCTAATACAAAACAGAGACCCAAAAAAGCTCTAAGAGAGATCCCAGGAACAAAGTTATCACTTTTAATGCTTGGATCAGTGAAAGTGTCACAGATGAGACAACATCTGGACCAGGCCTTGAAGGTTGTATGCTAATGGAACTCAGAAAAAAGAGTCATGTGGCAGAATCAAATTCTGCTTCCTCTCCCTATGAGAGTTTTTTCAAATAAACAAAAATTTCCCAAGTACCTACTATGTGTAAGAATCTGTGAGGTGCCAAGAGTTATCCCACTGTACACTTTGCATTTCCTTCTCTTGGTGTTTGTTGAATACCTCCTTTCAGTCCCGTATCCAACAACATCCAAGTTCATGGATGGCAAGAACCATTCCCTTTCACTGTCTCTCTGCCTTAGCACATCTTGCAAGAAGTAGGTGTTTAATTTTTTTTTAATTTAATTAAGTGGCATCATCTGTAGGTACCAGAGAAACTAGGCAGGTTTTCTATGGTCGTCAGTCTGGACAAACGTTGAGTGATTTGCACATGAGTGATAATTAAAATGCTAATTCTAATTTGTGTTTTCTAAAACCCTTTATAATTTTCAGTTCTCCCTTCTATTATTTCACTCAAGTGTCATAGAAACCCTCAGAAAGCAAGTGTTAACCTCTCCACCTGTCATAAATTGGGCATATTGGCTAAGGTTACCAAGCAAATGAGAAGTCAACTCAGGACTAAAACCCAGTTCTCCTCATTCCCATCATCCTCTTCTGCTCCTCCACATTATTCTACCCAACCAATTTCACCTAGACTGAAAATTCAAGCCTCTTACATGGTCCTAGAGATATAGGGATATTAGTTGAAACTTGGGGAAAGAGTCATCCTGATCTGGTATCTACTTTAGAGGCATCTGGGTAGCCCAGTGGATAGAATTCTGGACTTGCGAGTCAGGAAGATGTGAATTCATATCATTCCTCAAACCCCTACTGTGTGACAATAGGCACACCTTTAAACCTCACCCAGACTCAGTTTCCTCAGCTTTAAAATGGGTGTGATAACAATAGCATTCCCCTCACAGTGTTTTATGAGCACCAAAGAAGATACATATGTAAAATTCTATATAACTGCTAGCTATTGTTATGACAATCACCGATCACCTTCTGGTAAACCCCTCCTTCAATGCTTTATCATGGAACTGAGATGACCCCAGATTCTCAAAGGCTGGGCTAGGAGAGAACTAACTGCCTTCAGCAGCTCCTGCCAAGTTAGTAAAAGCTTCGAGTGTGGCCGTATTTGAAGAATTCTGTGTGTTTCTTTAGAATATCGCCTTAGCTATGGGCAAAGAAGCTAATCACCAGAGAATTGGCTACCAGGTGACGAATTTTGTTGGCCGGAGTACCTCATGCAGACTGCCTACTAATGTATTGCAAGCTGAAATACTTTAAAGTCTTCATTCTGGGTTGGTAGAGGGAGAACCCACACTAATGAAATCACAGATCTTTTGAAGTATGGAAGCAGTCATAATCACACATTCATCAGGGCCCATTCAGGGCCATTTTCCCCAGCCATGTGAGATCACAGCAAACAAAGAAACTGGCACACTGGGGCACCCTGCAAGCAGAAACACGTGCTGGAGTCCAAATGAATCTGGCTACAGAAGGACTGTCTACAAAATGCAGCTACAGGCTTCACACATGGAGCGAGGTGTAAATGAATCCATTAACATAGAGCTTGAGAGTAAATGATTTCTCTTCTTAACCCAAGAGAACAAGAGCCCCTTTTCTGGAAGCCCCAGAGAGACATTGAATCTCAGGAGAGCATGAGGGCCTTTCCTTTCTTCAAGACCTGGAGGGAAGGATGTGCTAAATAACGTTCTGAGGCAGGCAGGGAGAAAAGTGTGGCTTGCCGAGGGCCCCGGACCAGGCTGAAGATTGGCCTTGGCTTCCTCCCTGTGCTCTCTTTCCATGGGTAGGCTCCAACATTCCCACTCCCAGCCTGTGAGCTGGAAGAGGAGAAAGCAGGTGGTGGGGATCTCTGCCAAAATGGAACACTTGGTCCTGAGCCGCTTCTCTCTGCCCCTCAGGAGCCCTGCTGCTCTCTGGTTATTAATAGCAGGGCTGAGCACGGATAAGGGAAAGCTCCTTCTGAGGCTCTCCAAGAGCTTTGCCGACAAGGATGTCCCACTCTATCCATGTTAATAAAGGGAAGAAAAGATCCAGGAAAAGCAAAGATCCTTGATATTTGTCCTCGGATGGTGGACAAATCAATCATAAAGGCAATTTGTTAAAGAAAGACATATTTTTGTTTCAGCACATAAAATGCCATTAAAAGCAACTTGTCCAATGCTCTCCTTTTCACTTCTTGCTGCTGTTTTTGGGTTATTATTGCCTTTTGTTTTTTTTTTATTATCATTGCTACTTAATTCTCTACTCCCCACATATGTTGAATCTTTCTTTATAACCATGGAAAATCCTCAAACAAAGACAACTGACACACAACAGCGTCTTAAGGGTGTAGACTGAATTTGACTTGTGAAGTCCCTCATCTTCCTACCCAGGGGCAAGGAGATATTTCTTGATCATCCCCTCAGGCCTGAAATAATTCATTATGATTCTGAGTTTGGCTGCCTTATAATGCAAATGTAATCACCCTTTTTGTAATTATGTATAATTTTCTCTTGGTTCTTCTGTCTTCCTTCTGCATCACTTCATACATGTCTTGTTGTGTTTCTCTAGATGGTAGAATAATAATGATGATGATGCTGATGACAATGATAACTATGGTTAATATTAAAGGAGCATTTAAAGGTTCACAAGGTACTTTATATATGAATATATGTATACACAATTACACACATTCAGTCCCTCAACAACCCTGTGAAATAAGGACTATTATTATCCTCATTATCCAGAGGAGAAAACTGAGACTAAGGTAAGTTAAAAGACTTGCTAGAAGTAACATAGGTAATAAGTGTCTGTGACAGTATCAAACTAAGGTCTTCCAAACACTGGATCCATCACTAACACTGTTATATTTAAATGCTATAATTTGTTCAGTCATTCCCAAATTGAAGGACATATAAATGCAAGCAAAAAGATAGTTACTGCCCTTAAGGAGCTTATATTCTAAAGGGGAAAACAACACAGAAAAGGAAAATGAAAAGAGGGAAGAAACAGGGACAAAATGGGGAGAATCATGAAAGCCCCCCCTTAAATGGAGGCTTTTAGAGGAGGCTCCCCAGAGGCGGAGGTCGCTTACACAGTGTGAGCTCTAGGACAGAAGTGATCTTCTAGGATTAAGAGGCTCCTGGTACATGATGGAGAATTCCATAGAGAACATCCAGGTGATAGAAGTCTTCTTCCTTGATTCTCTAATTTTTACATGATATGACCTTTTATATCTAGGTCATATATTCATTTGGAGCTTTTTGTGTTGTTTGGTATAAGAACATGGTCTAAACCTCACCATCACCTCTACTTTATATTTGTTTTCTCCCACTGGAGAGTAAGCTCCCTGAGGGCAGGGGCTCTCTTGCTTACTTATATTTGTATCTGCAGTATGTAACACAGTACCTGGCACAAAGTAAGTATTTAATAAATATTCCACCTGTATCTCTCTATATCTCTGTCTCTGTCTTTCTCAGTGACTCTGTCTCTCTGTCTCTCTCTCTGTCTCTGTATCTGTGTCTCTGTCTCTGTGTGTGTGTCTCTCTGTCTGTCTGTCTTGCTCTCTCTCTCTCTCCCTCTCTATCTATCTATCTATCTTTGTCTCTGTTTCTGTCTTTCTACTTCTGTCTGCCTGTCTCTCTATGTGTCTGTATCTCTCCATCTCTGTGTCTTTCTCAGTGACTCTCTCTCTCTCTCTCTCTCTCTCTCTCTATCTATCTATCTATCTGTCTGTCTGTCTCCATCTCTGTCTTTCTCCCTCCTTCCTTCCCTCCCTCTCTCCCTCTTTTATCCTTCTAACACAAGGTGTTCCAAAAGACTTGTAATTTTGAGCTATTATCCCAGTATGTTTTCCTATAGGGATATATGTGTATCCTACATATCTCAGTACCTATCCCGGCAAGATATATACACAAAGATAATTTGACAAGACAGAGGCACTGCCAGATGAGGAAGATCACAAAAGGTCTCCTATATAATGTGATGCTTGAGCTGAGCTCTGAAGCAAACAAGGGATTCTACAAGGTGGAGGTGAATAGGGAGTATATTACAGACATATGGGAGATGAGCAATGAAATGTCAGGTGTGGAAAATAGTGAGAAGACCAGTTTAATTGAACTGTAGGCTGTATCAAAGGGAATAATAAGACTGGAAAGGCAGATTAGAATCCATTGTGAAGAGCCTTAAGGGCCAAATAGAAGACTTTGTCTTTGACCCTAGAAGGAAAAGGGAACCACTGGAATTTACTGAATAGGACAATGACATATTCAGACTAGTGGTTAGGAGTATCACTTAGGTAACCATGTAGGCAATGGATTAGGAAGAAGATGGGAGAAGTGGTTTAAACTTAAGGCAAGCAGTTAAATGGAAGACTGCTTCAAAAGTGCAGATAAAAGGTGATGAATACCTGAGCTAGAATGGTGACTATGTGAGTAGAAAGAAAGAGATGGATCAGACAGATATGGGAGAAGTAGAAATAAGATTTGACAACTGATAGGCTATTTGGGCTGACAGGGTGGGAACTCCAGGACAATGCCAATGCACACGGAATACAGTTTGGCACAATGGGAAGAGCACTGAACTCAGAGTCCTAGACCCTGAGTTAGAATCCCAAATCTACTACTTCCTACCTGTGTGACCTTGGACAAGTCACAACCTCTCTGGTTCTCAGTATCCTGATCTGATACTGAAGAGGTCAGGCTAGAATACAGTGAAAGTCTGTTCTAGCTGGAGATTAATCCTTTGTTTCAATCAATGATATTAGTTTAAAGAATTATTATTGTTCTGCATGAAATGATCCTATTGAATAAGATTTCCTGCCTCGATGTATCTTCCCAGGAATCCAGTCATTATGGTGTGGTCGCAGCTATTAGATATTATCCTTTCTACCATTAAGGACCTTTCATCTTCCTGAGCTCCATATTAACCTGCAAATATCCCTAGGATGGAGATAAACCCTTAAGCACACATAGTAATTAAAGAAGGATTCCAGGCCCAACATTGCTTGTTGCCATTTCTCTTATGAGGGTCCAACATTCAAAATATATAAGGAACTGATTCAAAAGTGCTGTATGAGAATGATAGTTATTACCCAGTAGATAAATGACCAAAGGATGTGAAAAGGTTGTTCTCAATGAAAGCAAGCCCAATGATCAAGAGTCATGTAAAAAAAAAAAGAATGCTACGAATCAATATTAATTAAGGAAATACAAATCAAAACAAGTCAGAAGTTCTATTTTATACTTGTCTGACTGGCAAAAATGATAATAAAATAAAATGGCAGTTGTTAGACCTATATAGGAAGACAGGCATGCTGGTACATTGTTAATGGAGCTGTGAATTCTAGTTATTCTGGAAGGCCATTTGGAAGTATGAACCAGGTCACTAAAATGTTTATATCCTGTGAAACTACTACTAAGCTTATACCCCAAAGAGATAAAAGAAAGAAGAAAATATGTACATATTGTACAAAAGTATTTACAGCAGCTCATTCTGTGGCAGCAAAGAACTTGAAACTAAGGAGGCAGTCATCAACTGGGGAATGTCTGAACAAATTATGGTAAATGAATGTAATGGAACATTATTGCATCATAAAAAATGACAAAAGTGATGGTTTCAGACAAACCTGGAAAGGTTCACATACACTGATGTAGAGTAAAGTGAGCAGAATCAGAAAAAAAGTAGCTTAATAAAGAAAAAATGAGATGGGAAGACCTAAGAACCCTATTCAACGCAATAACCAACCATAACTTCAGATGACTAATACTAACGCATGCAACCCACCTCTTTAAAGAGGAAGGATGAACTTCAGGTACAACATTTTTGGACATGACCCCTCTGTGGACTTTTTGTTCAACTGTATTTTTTTTTCATTTAGGGAAACGTCTTCAAAGTGTTGGGGGAGTGGGGAAAGGGGAACATTATTGATAATGTTGCCCCAAAATATTACAAAAAAAGGTTTTAGAAAGAAAAAAGATCTTTTAAAAAATCTTTTAAAATGCATAGAAGAGAAGAAAATCCCGAGAGAAATGCAAAAGACAAAAACATCTTTGAAAGCAACATATTGAATTTATTTAATATTATATTGTTGTTGTTTGTCATTTCAGTCATGTCTGACTCTTCATGACACCATTTAGGTTTTTCTTGGCAAAGATACTGGAGTGACTTGTTGTTTCCTTCTCCAGCTAATTTTATAGATGAGGAAACTGGGGCAAACATGATTAATTGACTTGTCCAGGGTCACACAGCTAGGAAGCATCTGAGGCCAGATTTGAACTCATGAAGATGAGTCTTCCTGACTCTACATCTGACACTATCCATTGTACCATCTAGCTGCTATGTTATGTTATATACTTTTAATATGTTTATTATTAATATGGATCCAGGTAGGACCTTATTGTAGAACTACGACTTTTAGAACTGACATATTTTGGAGATCATCTACCCCAGGCGGTCTTAACCATTTTTGTGTCATTGATGCCTTCAAAAGTCTACTGTAACCTATGGACTCCTCAGAATAATGATATTAAATGCATAAAATAAAATATGTAGGATTACAAAGGAAATCAATTACACTGAAATCCAGTTATTAAAATACTTTTTAAAGATAAGTTCATAGACTCCCACATTAAGAACTTCTGAATAACTCAACCCCATCCTTCATTTACCACTACAGATGAAGAAACAGGACCGTAGAGGAAAGTGGTTTACCCAAAATAATCCATCTGGAGAGGTCAGGGCACCTGAGTTTTTTCCCCACCTCTGACCCTTGGTCTAATACTCTCTGACATTGGGTCCCATACTCTCATATCCAATATGGCTGCTAGCACTGGTTCTTAGATCTGCTTTTCTAAAGCAGGACCCAGCTTTTCTTAAATACCTAATAATGGCAAATTTAAGAATTTCAGAGGTGTTTTTTAATTGATATTTTGAAGGCATCAATAAACCAGCTATTTTAATCAATTTCCCCAAATTGCTAATTTCATTTGTCCAAAGTAACAAACATACAAACAGAAGAGCTGACTGAAATTTAAATGGAAGCCACGATGCTCCAGGCTCTGTGCTGGGTGTCTTTTATATGCAAGTCAGTAACTGCGTCATAGCTTCACCACTGGGGGAAGGCATCTCAGTAAGGTACTTGAAGGCATTAAGAATTCAGGCTGCTGGGATGGGTAGCAGCAACATGAAATGATAAAACAAAGACAGATTATTATTATACTCTACATAATGTGTTCTCATGTCCTCCCTATCTAATTTAGAGGGCTGTGTGTTGTATATTGAAACTGTAATTAGGCTGATAGGAACCAGAAGATTCAAGTAACTTTCTCTACGAATTGTGGGGTTTTGAAAGGAGACAGATAGGGAGGAGATAAAACCTGAAAAAAAAAAGATTTTAATATTCCATATTGCTATGCTGAAACCATTCACTGATAAATAATGTTCTGGCTCCCTGAGTGCTAGCAGGGAAAAGAGATGTTGGTATGATGCAGTAAAATGTTTTTCTGTTTGGAAAACCAGTGGGTGTTCAAGAATAAAGAACATGGGTCTGGAAGGAAGGGTGTGAATAAGGTCAGAGTCCAAGTCATGTCCCCAGAATGTATGTCTGATGCATTTTTTGAGTGGGTAAATGAGAGCTCTCCCAGAATGAGACCTCTAATGGGTAGGGATAATGTGGTATGAATGTGTCTGAGTGGAGGTGAGAGGGAACTAATAGAAGATGGGCATCTCAAGGCCCAAGCCGTTATTCTGGTGGAATGTAATTGCTGTCCTTGTGAGCTGGAGAAAGAGGACTGAATTCTTTCTAAGTTATTGACAATATTTGAGTCTATACCATCTAGTGAAGTGGCTATCTGGTCAGTACAGTTACTTGACTGGAATCAAACCATTTTTTTTTCTCTCAGTAGTCAATATTTAAGCAAATCATGGTACAAATTCTCCCTCACACTCATACCCCCACCATGATGCCTCTAAAGAGATAAGTAGGGAAAATGGGAAGAACGTTGGCTGTGGAGTCAGATTCTGCCTCAGGTGCTTATTTTCTGTGAGACTTTAGGAAAGTCACCTAACTTTTGTGAATCTAATTTTCCTCATTTGTAAGATAAAGAATTTGAACTATATGATCTCTGTGATCCTTTGTAGCTCTTGATCTATGATATGATGGGCATGGAAGGAGAAATTTTTACCCATTTGTGTTCCATATTTATCATATTACCCACTCAGTCCTATACTGGGCTTGCTAGTAGATGCAAAGAAAAATAAAACAGGATTATAGTATCTTAAGAAGTCATGATTAGAGGATACAAAAAACATGTCCACTTTGGAGAACAAGACAGCCAACCCAAAGATTGCTATTATTTTATCTGTCTCTGTCTCTGTTTCTGTCTCTCTGTTTCTCTCTGTTTCTGTCTCTCTGTCTGTTTCTCTGTCTTTCTCTGTCTCTCTGTCTCTGCAGCAGCAAGCACCATAGCATATCCAATATGGCTGCTAGTACGGGTTCTTAGATCTGCTTTTCTAAAGGAAAGCAACTCAAAATAGATTAACAATCTTAATCAATCAAACATATATCATTTGCCTAGTTCAGGGGGAAAAATCAGCACTCTGAACTTGAGAGAATACAAACAGAAATTACAACAGAAAATAACACAATTAAGTAGACAGGGCATCCAGTTGTCTGACCACTATATCCATACCTCTTTAGTTACCAGAGAGGGAAACATCAACATCTGGGTTTTCAAAGCTGGGGGATTCAATGGCTGCCCAGCTTCTCATCTGGCCAAATCACACAGCTCTTTTCAAGGTGAGCCCCAAAGCAAAACCTCACATCAGGGTATATTTAGTCTTCTCTTGGGCCAGAGAATGTCATAACGCTCTTGAAACCCACTGCCCAATCACAAAGTAACACGGTGTGGGCATTCCTTAAAAACAAGCCTCCCACCACAGGCTCCATGTGATCACATTCAGTCTATTAGCGGGCAGAGTATATTTTCAAATCAGGGAAGGTTCTCAGATTCACTTAAGCCTATCAAGGGACCAAAGGGAAGGAAAGATCTTCAGATTCTTATTATCATTACAGTCTCTCTGTCTCTTTGTCTCTCTCTGTCTCTGTCTCTCTCTTCTCTCTCCCTCTCTCTGTCTCTCTGTCTCTGTCTTTCTCTCCCTCTCACTCCCTCTCCCTCTCCCTCTTTCTCTCTTGCCTAGCACTGCAACCTTGGGAATGGAACAAAACGTTCAAGACCTACCAACTGAATACATACTGAAGTCTTGGTGACTGAAAGATGCTGTTATCTCAAAAAAGGAATGAGGAAGCATTCTTACTTCCAGTAACCTGCTGCTCCTACCATGAGTTACTACCACTGGCATAGTCTATATACAGATTCCATTTTCTTTCCTTCTTCTCTCCAAGTCTGCTACCCCAGTCTCTAGCTATGTCATATCTCTCAATAGACTTTGACTGCAGCTTTGAAACCAGGCACATTGAAAGCATGCCTCTCAGAGGCTCAGTTTCCTTTTCTGTAAAATGGATAAAATACTTGTATTGACTATCTTGCTGAACCGCTGTGAGGAAAGCATTTTCTAAACCAGCACCTACTACACAAATATGAGTAATTTTCATCAACTCCTCCTCTTTTCCATCCTGTACAATGTCTGTTTTTACCCAGCACATTTTACCCAGCAAGGCAGGCTTCCCTGGCAGGGGACTGAGGAACCTTGCTGTAAACAGCTGCTGAGAATTAGTTTGCATGGGCCCTTCTCTCCATTAAAGGATAGAATTTCTTAGCTCTGAAAAAGATGAGTTGGGTAGGGGGGAAGGGAGAAAGAAAAGAAGAGAAAACAGGCTCCTTTTGTCATCTGCCAGAGGAGAAGCAAAACAACACTCAGGCACCTTTTCCAAAACAATGGCAATTTTCCCAGGGAGCCCTGAGACAAGATGATCCCTTTTGGATCCTGACCATATTTCCCATTAGGAAGGCTCTCATTGTGTCCCTCTTCTGACTTCCCAAGAGGGCCATGAGCTGGATCCTCTTTCCTTTATTTGTTTATTTTGTGATTCAGTCGTTTTGGAGATCAACTGTGCATTTGATTTGTGTCAACAGCTGAAGGGATTAAGGTTCAGCTGAAGGAAACACTGGGTGTTCTGCTGGACCACTGTAGAATTTTGGGACCTTCCTGACTCTCTGCTGTTCTCCTGCTGTAGCCCTCAGGTACTAGTACCATCCCCAGCCTGCAACACACACAGTGGTATATGCCCAATTAGTTGCACCATGCCCCAAAGTACAATGAGGACGTTTCCTCTGTGGTTTCCTCTGCTAAATACCTTTGTGACAGTTTCTTGGCAGGATCCACTATGTAGAGGTTAACATATGTTAAGAATATGTACAGCGGGTGTTTTGCCTTTAAAGTGTAAGCAAATGGGAAACATCTCCTCAGTAGCATTTCCTCTGCCCACAGCCTAGACCACTTTCCATCTCCAGTGCCCAGCTCTGCCTCCAGGAAACTCATAGAAGTACAATCTTAGAGCTTAGAGGGACCTTCAAGGGCATCCAGTCTAATGTCCCACCGATGCAGAAATCCATCCTTCATAATGATTGACAAATGGACCTGGTTTCTACTTGAACATGTCCTGTGACAGGGAACTCTGTTCCTCTTCTGTATTTTCATAGTTGTTTGGGAATCTCTTACGCACTTATTGTGCTCAATTTAGTTCTGTATTTATTTGTTTATATGTTAACTACTAAACCATTAAGTTCTTCCTGGGCAAAGTCTATTCTTTATTCTTCTTTGGCTCAAACTTGATGCCTCTACACCGTGATGTCCTTTGCACACATTAGACACTCTGTGTATGTTGAACAAAGGGAAAAGAGGTGGGAATCAGTTACACTGTTGGACAATTCCAGTTGCCAGAATATTTTTTCTTAATACATATTGAGAGAAAATTTGCTCTCCTATTACTGAAAATCATGGAATCTTAGATTTGGAAAGGGTTTCTTAAGTCATTTAGTCCAATTCATACCTAAAATATTGTCCTCCCCCACCCACTTCATTAAAATGTCTCTTACCAGGAGTGTGGATGTGATGATGCCCTCCTCTAAGTAACCACCTAACTCCCAGGTAGTCCAGTCCATTGTTGGACAGCTCTAATGATTAGAAAGTCCTTCAATGACTTTAGTTTCTAACTCACAGTATTATTTTCATCCTTATCCTTGGAGATTTCAGGATCCATGTTAACATTCCCTCTAACAACCTGACTGTACAATTCCTCAACCTGAATTCCAACAACCTTCTTTTCTACACTAAGTCATCCACACAGTAGTATGTTCACAACTTTGTCTCAATGTGATGTAATGTAAAAAGCAATTAATTAAGCACCTTTGAACCAATTTTTAAAAATACATAGAAGAG
This sequence comes from Pseudocheirus occidentalis, assembly GCA_028646575.1. NCBI lineage: Eukaryota > Metazoa > Chordata > Mammalia > Diprotodontia > Pseudocheiridae > Pseudocheirus > Pseudocheirus occidentalis. The sequence goes on along the minus strand of CM053598.1, from coordinate 46,937,762 downwards.
AACAGAACAAAGGTCAGAATGGAACACAAAGCAGCAGAATAATTGGGTTACAATCATCTTAAATTCAATACATTCTTCAAAAAACTATGTAACAGAAGTTCATAGGTTCATGTGCAATCCTTTTGTCATGTACATCGAAGTGTCCATGTTTGGGAAATTTAAGGTCATGATTTAATAGAAAGAAAGTTTGTTTTTTAAAAAACAGAAGCACTGTATTTGGAGGACATGGGTTTAAATCTCTGCTTCTTACTACTTGTGTAGTTTGGCACAAGTCATTTAACCTCTCAGACTCAGTTTCCTCATCTATAAAATTAGTATCTGGGACTAGATGACCAGAAAGGTCCCTTCTCCTCTAAGTTTTATGATTTGTTTTCTCATTGAATTCTACCATGTCCAAGATTCTGATTTTTAAAATTTTACTTTTCAAATAAAAACATCTGTCTTTCTATCTCACACTAAACCTGCTCTCCTACATTATGACCTTCTCATCATGTTCTCTATTATTCCAATATGTTCTCCCCTCTCCTGTCTTCTTTTGCACTCTTGTCCTTACTCACCTGCTACCTTCAGAATCCTTCATCCTCAGAAATCTTCATCTTCATCCTCAGGTAATCCACTACTCTCCAAATCCTCTTTCTAGGTGCTGAGTACTGATAACTTGCTCCAGAAAATTATGCTGATTTGGCCATAGTAGATTTGTAGTACATAACTTCAGTTGGACCCTCACTACTACTCAGTAATCCTTTTATACTTAATAACTTTCCATTTCATTCACCATACCAAATGGTCCAAACCTTTTCTTCTCTTCTCAAGTTCCCACTCAAAACTCCACATGCTACTTCTAGCAACAAAGGACCTAGACTTCTATTTTGCCGGGAATGTTTGGTACTTTAATCTAATGTTTATTGTGGGATCCCCAGGCACATCCCAACCATGTTGCTGAGGGTAAATCCAAGCAAAAATGAAGTCATGTCAATGGTAGCAGGGAGGTGTTATTATGCCCATTTTACAGATGGGGAAACCAGGCATACAAGTATGCTATGACTTGTCACACAGGTACTAAGTGTCTGAGGCCTGATTTGAGCTCAAGTCTTTTTAATTGCCAATCCAGCATTCTATCCACTATACTTCTTATAGACCTCTTGAATAAATGATTATGCTTGATTTGATAGCCACTTCTCAAGTTATCTCCACACTATACTGCCTGTATTCTTGGTTCCAGTTCTCTCTGAAAGTGTAGAGTTTCCTCTCTCTCTCATCCCCCTATGACCCTGGGTTCTGATTGGTGAGGATTCGTCTCATCTTGCCCAGTCAGTCCAACCAAACCACTTCCCAACTATATTCATGCCATGTAGTTACACAGTTCTTCTGCCCCTATCCTACTTTCCAACTTTAGCTGTGGAATAGTAATCAGATCAACACTACCATTCCCTGTGAAGACATCTCAGTCAATTATCCTATTATTCCTATAACCTTTTTCTTTGACATCCCTGACTGAAACATGCCTCCCTGACCACCACTCATCTCTACTCATTGTCTTACCCTATTAGAATGTAAACACATCAAGGTTAGAGGTCATCTTTTGTGCTTTTATCTGCATCCCCAGTGTTCACCACAGTACCTGGCACATAGGAAACACTTAATAAATATTCTTTCATTCATCCATTTATTCATTCATTCAACAAATGAATGAATTTAAAATGTATTAAATATTAAACCTGGGGATTTAAATTTTTAAAGTGAGATGGTCCTGTTTTCTAACAGCTCACATCTTTATAGGAGAGACAAAATATGGCAGAGTGGAGATGGTCAGAGAAGGGAATTTTTGTTTGGAGAGTCACAAGGATAGTGGATTTATCCATAGAACACCAAACTGATTATATCAGCTAAGAAACAGAATATTTGAATATACATCAAATTCCTTACTGGATGATCAGCAGAAATGGTCAGAGCAATTTCCTCATTCTATTCTCCCCTCCACTCCAAAGATCAGCACAATGACCTATGTATGTATCATCAGAGCTTAATAGAGGTTTGTTGAATGAAATATACTAAGCTGCCTCCCCATCACTTCTACCCATTTGTCTGGAGCCGTATCAAATAAATCCATCTTAGTATTGTATGGGATGAGTAAAAACTTCTCAATTTGAGGTTATTAACTTTCCCTTCCTTCCTCTTCCTCCATTGCTGCTGTCAATCCCTTTTATCTTCCTTTGTCTGTTTTCCCGCCTTAGTGGGACCCTCCTCCCCTTCTTTTCTTGCTGTCCCAGTTGGGGAAGAATTTGGTGAGGTCTGCCTCTCCACCAATGAAAGAGGAGACAGTCAGGAAAGGAGGCTTGACTAAGATAAGTTACAAATTCTTCCCCTGTCTTTTGTAACTTGCCTCTTCTCCATGATGAGTCATAGGGGAGACTGCCCTCTTTTCCCAGGGAAGAGAATAAACTCCTGCTCTTATCCTAAGACATCTCTGTGGTTTTTTTTTTACTAAATTAAGGATGAAGGGTATTTTTCATCCCAAACAGTATCATAGGATTCAAAACTGGAAAGACTCCTTTAACCCATCACCCTTCATTTTAATGATGAGGAAACTGAGGCCCAGAGAGGTTAAGAAATTTCCCCAGGGTCACTCAGCTGAGTAGAAGAAGGGGCAGGCAAAGAGACTAAACCTGGGATCTCATTAGCATAGGAAACTCCCATATGCAGAAAGTCTTTCCACCAAGGCAGGTCAGCACCTTCTTTTCAACTTGAGCTTAAGTAACTTGTCTGTGTCCTTGGTTGAACTCACACATACATCTTCCTGAGATTGAGGCTGGCTCTCTATTCACTAGGTAAATTTACCTGGCAGCGGCAAAATATGTGATTCAATGGGGTTCTGTGTTTTTTGACAATGTTTAGGTTATTCTTTTTTAAGTAAGATATACTGCCATGCTTAAAACCATTAGTACCTATGAAAAAATAAAAAGGGGATTGGTTTTCTATAATGCTGTATTTTTTTATTTTCAAGTTATCCAATGCATAGCAGAAATCCAAGATCTATCAGCTCACATCTGCACCACCATCTTTTGTTATGCTCAAGGTACTGGTTTGGTGCTAAGAATAAGGAGATGAAGAAGGAGGAAGAGGAGGATGCTTGCCCTCAGGGAGTTTACATCCTATTGTGGGTAGAGAGTGCAACATGAACCTAGAAACCTAAGTACAATCTATCTGGAGCATTAGACTCTGCCTGTGTTCTTCCTTCAACCACTGAGCCTGAATATCTACTCATCCTCTTAAACTCAATTCAAATTGAGCCTCTATTAAGCCTTCCCTGATCCCTGCCCCCAGGGCACAAGGTTAGTAATGACCTTCTTCATCTACCTCTCATAGCATTTGATTTTGTTTCTCTTTAAAGCACTTAGCATGCAATATTACATGTTGCCAGGTATATTAAAAACAATCGCTGAATATTTATTAAGCACCTGTTAAATACCAGGCCCAGTATTAAACAAAAATGAAAACAGCCCTGCTGTCACATGCTGGTGTCTTATGCCACCCCTTCACACACACACACACACACACACACACACACACACACACACACTGTCGATACTGTGAATTCAATGATCAAGTCTTTTCTTAATTTTCTCTCTCTCATAGCACTTGCACTGTACTCTGAACACAGATGGCACATACTGAAAGCTTATTGAATGAATGAAATAAAGGTATTTAAATTATCATTCATTACCAGCAATCTAAGATTAGTGTGAAAAAAGATATAAATCTTCTGAGACTGGGGGTGGGGGGATGAGAGATTAAGTCATGGATCCTAAGAATCAGAAGGAAATTCAGTCAATTAGCTGAACCCGTACCCATTAAATTACCTCCCTGATTAATGGTCATCCAGCTTTTGCTTGAAAACCTCTAGTGAGGAGGAATCACTACCTCTTCAGAACTTTTCCTATGAATTAGGACATCACTTCTAGACAATTGCCTGAAGTAGGATTCTTAATTCCAAATCCAGGTTTCTACCCATCACCTTACACTGTTTCCCTTTCATACGTCCCATTAGAATGAGTTTCTTGAGAGTAGGGATTATCTTAGTTTCTGATTTGTACACCTAACACTTAGCACAGTGATCTGGATCTAGTCACCGTTTTATTCATTCTTCACTACTGTATCACCCAAATATCTCTCTACAATTTCTACCACTAGATAGCTCCCAGTTCTACCCTTTGGAATTAAGCAAAATAAGATTAATTTTGCTTACAAATGACAGGCCATTGAAAACCTGAGCAGTTACTATAAATGCCCTACCCCCACCTGAACACTATGAAGTCTTCTTTAGTCTAACCTGAGTCGCCCCAAGTCCCAACACTATTCAAGGAAGATGATGCTCTGATTTTAATAACTTGGACCAGTTATGTAATCATTCATTCATTCGTTTCATTTCATTCATTCAATTACTGAGACAAATATCCCTTGAGTGACATGAGACAATCCCCCTGGTTACCACATCTTAATGGAAATATCCTTCCAAATCATCCAACTCCCATTTGCTCATCACCTAACTTACATTGAATGAGTCATTTTACTTTCCAAGTAAGTTATCCTGCTTAAAAGAAAACATGCTGGCCAGCCCACATGGGCATTCTGGTCACCTTGGATGTTATTTCTCATCCTAAATAAATTCTGGTTTGTCAATCAGGTCTCTCATGAGTACAGTTTGTGGGAATCATTGTCCCATAACCTGATCACCTTTGAGTGGGATCATGAAATCGAGTTCCTGACCCTGTACTCATAAGGAGCAGGTCCTGGCTCCCAAAGTGACCATCGCTTTTTACACTTCTACTGTGAATTGAGACAGAGCCTTGATGGATGAATTTGCTAAGCATTCTTTGCTCGTTTTCATTAGCTCCTCTTCAGCTATTTGGTGTGATATGGAGATTTACTACTCCATTGTGCTCAGAGAGTAGTGTTGGGCAGAAAAGCACAATGCTTGACCATCTGGCTTCTCCACTCCAAATACAGACAAAAACCAGCCTTTGGTCTGAAACTGTATCAAAGGTGCAGTGCAATTTAGACACTGGTTTTCTGCCTCAGAAGTGCCTCAAAGCTGCAAGTTGGTATGGTGGATGTGTCGTCAGGGGACCTTGGTTCAAGTCCTACCCCTGCTACGTTGTAATCTTAAGTAAGTCCATTTTACTTCTCTGGGCTTTATTTCCCTCACCAATAAAATGAGGGAGCTTGACTACATGATTATAAATATCCTTTCTAGCCTTAAATCTATGATCTATGATCTGGTGATAATAGCTAACAGTAACAAATAAAGAAGCATTTACTGGCATATGTCAGGCACTGCTCTAAATGTTTTACAATTACTACCTCATTTAATCCTCAAAACAACCTTGCAAGCGATGTGCTATGATTAGTCCCATTTTTTAGATGAGGAAACTGAGGCAAACAAGAGATTCAGCAACTTGCCCAGGGTCACGCAACTAACAAATATCTGAGGTCAAATTTGAATTCAGCTCTTCCCAAATTCAGGTCCTGTGTCAAAAGGTGTTTGCTGACACATGTAGCTTTGGTTGCAATTGATGCCAATTTGGGGTTTTTTTTCCCAGCCCTACCTTATTTTCTCAATTTGAGCAGGAGATTCCCTTGCAATGAGTTGGACATCGTGCCTATTGATGGGGCTGTGCTCCACAGCTGAAAAGAAATGCAAAAAAAGCCAGAAACCATGCTGTTCCAGCGTGAGGATGAGCAAGTGGAGCCATTGGTCAATCAACAGGATCTTTCAGTTTACCTGACACCAGACATCTGGATGCTGACAAACATTGTGATGGATTTCAACCTGTCACTCTCTCACCAGATGCTGGACTCCACTCCAACCAAAGCTGTGCCTAGAATTACAAATGTGGTTGACAGGAGGGGTATCTGGCCAATCCACTGCTTGCTGTCCCGTTGCTGTTTTCTACTTCTTGGTCTACAAGAGCGTCGCCAAACAGTAAGCCAGTCTGGCCAAATTAAGGCAAATTTCTGCCATGAAAACCATCAGTATGGCAGCTCTGAAACCCAATCTTAATGTCAAAGGAAACTGCTTGAATTCATTCTTTTGGGAAATCAAAAAGTTTCTTTTGAGTTTATCTGTGTTTCCAGAACAGTACTAGGTCATTTGTAGGCTATGAAAAGAGAAGGTAATATTTTTTAAAGCCCAGATGTAACCATATCACATCCTTCCCCCCGCTCAGTGAGTTCCAGTTACTACCTCCAGGAGCAAATAAAAAATCCTCTTTGGAATTTCAGAATTCTTCACAATCTAGCCCCTTTCTAACTTTCTAGTTTTCTTATAAATTCCTCCTCTCCAAGTGTTCTACAAACCAGCCACATTGGCCAATTTGCAGTTCCTTAAATCTGACACTAGCCGTCTCACAACTGGAATGTTCATTTTCTTTACCTTCTTTCTTAGCTTTCTTCAAGATGCACTTAAATCCTACCTTCTGCAGATCCTTCCTGACCTCCCCTTCTCTCTTCCCTCTGAGATTGTCTTATGTCTATCCTGTATATATCTTGTATACAAATTCTTCTTCTTGTTCTTGTTCTTGTTCTTCTTCTTCTTCTCATTCTCCTCCTTCTCTTCCTCCTCTTCCTCTTCCTCCTCCTTCTTCTTCCTCTTCTTCTTCCCCTCCCACTCCTCCTCCTTTTTCTCCTTCTTTATTTGCATCTCCAGTACTTAACACACTACCTGGCATATAGTAGGTATAAATGCATGCTGACTTACTGACTGAGAAGACATTATCTGACTAAGGATTCATAGTCTAGGTGAAGAGAGAAGGTATACCATTATATCATTTGGGTAGAATTTATATGATTCTATATGGGAGCTCATTGTAGGTAGAATCCATGAAGGCAGAGAGATGGAAAAATGAGACCACCCTGAAACAAAGGGTTTAGTATGTTCTGGGAAGCAGAGAGAGATCATTTTTAAAATGGTAGAATGAGGCAGAAAAGAGGACTTTCAAAGGCCTTAAATCATAGATGGAGGAGTTTGGGATTGATGTGGAAGAAAATAGGGAGCCACTTTTCTTAAGCAGGAAAGCACCACAAAGAAAGTAATGTTTTAGGAACATATAACTGTCAAGTGTGTGTAAGAGATCAGAGAGTAGAGAGAACCTAGAAACAAGGAGTCCAGTTAGGACATTGAGACAATGAACTGAACTAAATCAATCATTTAATCACTCAACAAGCATTTATTATGTGCCTAGTGGATATCAGGCACTGGGAATCCAGAAACAAAATGAAATTGCCCCTGTCCTCAAGAAATGTATGTGTATACATACATGCGCACACATGAACACAGACATATATACATATACACATGTATGCATATATACATGTTCATATGTGTGTGCATATATATACATATATACAGAGATCAAAATAAATGCAAAGCAGTTTGAGGACAGGAATACTAGCAGCCAGGGAATCAGAAAAGACCTTGTTTAGAAGGTGGCACATTTTCTTAAGAGAATGAGGGTCTGGAAAGGAAATTTTCACCACTCCCTCTTAATTCCAGTGCCTTTTCTCTCTTAGTTATTCCCCTATTTATACTGTATATAGCTTGCTTTGTATACATTTGTTTACATGCTGTCTCCTCCATTAGACTGTAAGGTTCTTGAGGACAGGGACTGTCTTTAATTATTTTTTTGGTAGCCCTGGGGCTTAGTAGAGTCCCTGATTACACTGTAGGTGCTTTAACAAAAGTGTATTGACTGATTGGTTGGTTGCTGGGGGAAGATACAAGAAACATTTTCAAAGAGAAATCACCAGGATTTGGTGATTGATAATATGAGAGACTGAATATAGTGTTAGAAAATTATTCTGAGCATATAAAATCTGACCTTGGTTCTTCTTGAGGGTTTACGGTAAAGTTGCAGCCCTGAGACCCCCAAGAATATCTGCTCGACACCTCCATTGAGAGATGATTTGATTTCTGGCAGTAAAGTACAGCTTTAAGTTAAATTCTTGGCTCTGCTCACAGAATATACTCAAGTGGGTTAGCAAAAGCCGACAAGTTCTCATGGATTGAGTCAGGCATCTCTTTCCCCTCTCCAACACTTTAAAGCACATCAGGACCCTGTGAGCATCCCTTTGTTACAGCTGACTTCTCCTATACACAGAGGAATAGCTAACCCTACTGGTGGCAGTTTTAGCATAGGGGAGAAAGAACTTTATGATCCTATGGAGAAAGAATAGCCTTTTTCTGCCCAATGGGTACCTCAGCAAGGGCAGTATTGATTTGGAACAGTGGGGGAATTATGATTCAGTGGGAAAAGGATATTTCCTTGAAGAGAATCTCAAATCTGCCCTGCCCCCACAGTCCTTCAAGCTCCTAATCTCTCTTCCCAGAATCCTCCATGTTCCTCTTAATTCTCCACCAAAAAGCAATGGGTGGCATTGCAAAAGTGAAAGGCAATCTTCCCTATTTGAGAGAGTAAACCCAGCACCATACTTTAATGAACTCAACTCAAATGGATGAGGAATAAAAAGCTCTCAGCTTTTTGCTTCTTGCTTATAATTTTGCAAGAGTTTAAGAGAGAGGAAGAATACTTTAATATTGTAGGATTTAGAAAGAAGTGCCCCAGGTCATTCTCAAGAGATGAAAGGCATTCTTCAGATATCAGATTAGAGAAGAAATGGTCCCTGCACAAACAAACTCTTAAGTAAAACAAGCAGTATTAGGGAATGGAGAGAACACTAGACTAAAATCAGATAGCCTTGTTGCTAGGTCCAGCCCTGCTGCTAACTTGCTTTGCAACTCTAGTCAAGCCCCTGAACTTCTCTGGGCCTCAGTGTCTTCATCTGCAAAATGAGGAAGTTGAACTAGATGGTCCCTAAGTTCTCTCCCAGATGTAAGATTCCACGTCTTTTGTTTATCTTGCCCACTGTTAGATAAAATCCAGTGTGTGTGTGTGTATGTGTGTGTGTGTGTCCACAATTATAATTTTCTGCCACCACCATGCTCTTCATAATGATAATTTCATTTGATCTTCTCCATAATTTGGGAAGTAGATGCTATTACTATCCCCATGTAACAGATGAGGAAACTGAGGCAAATGGACATTCAAGGACTTGCCAAATCTGAAGTCATATTAGAACTCAGGTCTTCATGACTTCAGAAAATGTTATGACTTGTCTCTATCTAGCCCAGGGATGCAGGAAAACCAGAGTACAGAGTTTCTAACACAACCTGACATCAGCCAGCACTGTTAGTAAATAGGTCCAAATTGCATATCCAAAAATGAATGGCCACCACAGTACTGGCACAGGCTAAGGATATTTGTTAGTTTCCATAGGCATTTTCCCCCTGTTATCAACACTAAATAAAATAAACATTTGTCTAACTTGAGGTTTTTGGCTTTCATTGACTCTTCACCATCTGTCTTTCCCTTCTATCCCTCTGTTGTCTATCATTCTCCACTTGCCACCCCCTTTCCTACCCCCACTTTCCTTTTTTTCTAAACTCTACTTCCTCCTTATTCTGCTCACATTGTATCGCCTCTCAAATTTGTTTTCCACCCTTACATTCTCTCTGTTTCATTCCTTTGATTGCTCTCCATGGGGCAATGCAATATTGAGGCTGGATAGAACCTTGGAAATCATTTAATCCAACATTTTTGTAGGGAGGAAGGCAAGACAATTGTGGTTAAGTGACTTGCCCAAGGTCACACAGCTAGTAAGAGTGTCAAGTATTTGAGGCAGGATTTGAATTCAGGTCCTTCTGACATCAGGGTCAGTACTCTATTCACTGAGTCTCCTAGTTGCCCCTAATCCAGCATTTTCACTAGACAGATAAAAAAAAATTGAATCCCAGGAAGATGAAGGTACGTTGCCACTATAACTGAGTGACCTCTTCTGTCCCCTACTGCCTCCTCCCAAAATTTGTCTCCATGCCTGAAATTCTTCTCTTTAGATATCAAAATCCCTTGGTTAGCCACACAACTGGGTTCAAATAATCAAATACAAGATAGGAAAGGTGGGGCTAGATAGTAATTAATCTAAAAAAAAGATCTGAGGGTTTTAGTGTATTACAAGCCCAATCAGAGTTAACATTATAATTCAGTAGTTTAAAAAGTTGGTGCATCCATAGGCTCCATGAAGGAAAGTATGGCATCCAGAGCAAAGGGACGTGATAACGGAGGCAGCAAGGGAGAATGGGTGGCTGAAGGAGAAGAAGATACAAAAGGAATGGGAGAAAAAAAATCTTGTACCTTATTAGGTAGCTAGGTGGTGCAAGGGTTAGGAGGTTAGACTGATACTTAAGAAGACTTGAGTTCAAATCCTGCTTTGATCACTTACTAATTCTGTGACTTAATCTCTCAGTTTTAAGTTCTTTATCTGTGAAATGAGGATAATATTAACACCTCAATCAAATGAGATAATATATACAAGCATTTGAAAGTCTTAAAACCCTTTTATAAAGGGTATTAATAGAGGTACTATTATTGCTATACTCTGCCCTAACAAGACTGTATCTGGTGAATGGTGTCCTATTCTGGGTACCACCTCTTAGGAAGGAAATTAATAAACTAGCAAACATCTGGAGGGAGGGAATTAAAGGTTTTTGTGTGTATATATGGAAGACTATCATGTGGAAGAAGATTAGCTCAGCCCCAAAGCTAGAACTAACAGAAATGGGTAGAAATTACAATGACAGATTTAGGCTTGAGATCAGAGAAAACTTCCTAATAACAGTAGCCAAGCAAGAGTCAAATGGACCATCTTGGAGAGTAATGAGTTCTCCTTTGCAGGAGATCTTCAAGACAACCACATGATGTGTATCAGGGATATTGTAAAGAGGTTTACCTGTTGGCTTGGACCAGGGAGCCCCTCAAAGCCCTCCCAACTCATAGAGTCTGTGAGTGAATAGATTTTCATTCTTAGTCCACAAAAGAATTGTCACCTCTCACTGCCTCAAATTGAAGACCGACTTTTGTGAATTTTCATATTGAATTTAAGCACCACAAACACGCGGGGCAATAGGATGTGCTTCCAGCTACTAGCCAGCCTTCCCTCATGGGATATACAATCTTAACAACATGAGCATTAAATACACCGACTATCTGATAAACTGAGTTTAGAATGTAGTCAGAATCACAGAGGGGACTTAGCAGCCAAAGTCACAGTTAGGGAGGGATAGGACCTACGTTTGAACCTAATTCATTTGCAATTGGGGGATCCAGATTTAGAGCTACAAGAGACTCCAGAGGGCAAGCAGTGCAAACCTCCCCCCCCCCATTTTACAGATGAAGAAAGTGAAGCCCAGAGATGTTAGCTGACTTACCCAAAGTGGCTCAGGTGATGAATAGCAGAGCTGAGATCTGAGACCAGGTTCAAATGCAAAGCTCTTTCTGCTGCCCTGAATTGTCTCTTTTCTACTATACCACATTGCTTTCCCAAGTACTTAGGCTATAGAGGGAAATAGAAACCTAGATAACCCAAAATAACACATCACCTAGGCTTAAAACTCTGCAATTCATGTTTAGTTTTGGAATAAAGGTAAATACATATGCACTGCACACACACACACACACACACACACACACACATTTTTTTTTACTCTTTGTCCCCATCCCTACCTCTAAAGCATTGGTAGGAAAGAGAGAATGGTCAAAAGACACAGAGTTGCCACAGATTATTCACCCAATAAATAACTGATTCACTGCTAGATTTAGGGTCATTCAAATATCCGTTTAGCAGATGGGACAAAGCAAGGTAGGGAACCAGAAAGATAAGTGAGTTTCTTCTGGTCCTCCTGATAGTCGACATTCCTGCTGGTCCTACACATTGAAAACAGAATGCCTGGATGGCAGCCAAGCTTTCAGGCTGAGTTTCACTTTGCAGCTTTCTTTAGCAGAAGCCGATGCCAAGGATAGATGATTCCCAGAAACTGGAGAGTGAGGATCTCCTGATAATGTTGGGCTCTGATTTAGTCCCAGTCTGTTGACCAGTTGAGTTACTTGGGAAAAGGGGAAAAAGGGATGGGAGAAATGAGTTCAAATACCCTACCTCCCTGCCCCAGGACCTGACCCACACAGAGAGATTGAAAAATGAGAAGTATAGAGACTTAATCAGGGGAGCAGGAGAGGACTAGGGGAATAGGGGATCAGAAAGACCGGCTCCCTTTCCAAACATCCTTAAAGTCTCTGGAGATGGCCAGGGATGATCCTTTCATTTGGGTCCCTATTTGGGTTTAAAATAATAATCATACTTTTCATTTTCCATAACACTTTTGACCTTTCAAAGTGCTTTCATGCTTATTTTCTCATTGTTCTTAGACTAGAGCAACACTGTATGGTATTATTTTTATTGTTTTAATTTGGAAGGAGAAAAAAAGTGAAGCAACTGGAGCGTATAGTGTGATATGGTAGGAAAATACAGAATTGAAATATTAGCGCTGCTGCTTACAGCCCTGTGATCTTGGACACATTCATTTGACCTCTCTTGACTGGAGTTTCCTCCTCTGGAAAATGAAAGGGCTGGAGCAGATGGTCTCTAATGTTCTTCCCAACACTAAATCCTAAAGACTTATGCATCTCAAAGACAGGTGACATGACTTGTCCAATGTCACATTGTTACTTAGTCGAAGGGTTAGGATCAGAAGGGTTCTGCTATCAAGAGCACAAGACAGGGGACAACTAGGTGGCACAGTGGGTAGATTAGTGGCCCCTGGAATGTGACCTGAGGTCAAATCCAATCTCAGACATTTACTGGCTGTGTGAGCCTGGGCAAGTCACTTACCCCTGATTGCCAAAAAAGGGGAAAAAAGGCAGGAGACATTTGTTTCCATGTCAAATCAAAACGCCATAGAAGGGAAAGGAGGATCTCTCTGGAAAGCTCAGACTGCTAACCGGCAAAGGAATCCTCCAAGGACAGAGAGTAGGAACGGCCATTTGATAAATGACTTTTGGCCTCAGCTTTCCCATCCAGAAAGCAAGAAATATGTATTCATTCCAGCTCAAAAACTCTGTTTCCTCCACTGATGTTTGCTTGCTATGTAACCATAAGTCCATTCTGCTTATGTCTCTTACTGCCTGGACGACTTGAGGCAAGTAATTTAACCTCCGTGATCCTCAACTTTTTCTCTATAAAATCTATTAGAGGAGATATGTCACATGCACAAAGAAGTTATAACAATAATTAACTAACATTAATATAGCATTTACTATGTGCTAGGCACTACACCAAGGAAGCCCTTTATCATTACTGTCTCGTCCCATCCTCACAACTGCCCTGGGAGGTAGGTACTATTGTTATCCTCATTTGAGAGATGAGCAAACCGAGGCAAACAGAGATTAAATGGCCTCCCTGGGTCACACAGCTAGTAAGTCTCTAAGGCTGGATTTGAACTCAATTCTATCCTGATTTGAGACCCAGTGGCCTATCCATGCTCCATTCAGCAGTTCCTCTACAAGGTAGAACCCCAAAAAAGATAAAGAAGTCAGGAGATCTGAAGAGATCTCACCTTCAAGGAGTCACTTTGCTTCTGTTCCCTCATCTGTCAAATAAGGAGGTTGGATGAGATGATCTCCAAGCTTCTGTGATCATGCGAAGGGTCTACTAGACAAAGTATGTTAAGCTGTGGGACAGAGAGATCACTTTAACTTGGAAAGAGTTGGGAAGGTTTTACAGCCAGGGTAAAGCCAGAGTACAGCCAGACTGCTTGGACTGATTCCTCATCCTAGAATTTCAGAGTTGGGTTAGCTGCCTTTTTGTTATAACCCACACTTGTGCAGCTTTTTAACATTTATAGATGCACCAGTTCTCAAGGGCTGGAAGGGACCTCACAGACCCTTAGGTCCAACTAGACTAAAAATCTGTTCTGCAGCCTTAATAAGGAATCACCACATAGTTTATACTCAGACTCCCCAGGACCTTATCTCCCAAGGCAACCTACTGCATTCAAGGATGAACAGATCTCAGCAAGGTAAGGGGTATTATTACCCTCATTGTTCAGTTGAGAAAGCAGACTCCGAATGACTGTGACTTTCTCAAGCTCACACAGCTTGTCAGTGTGCCATCAGGAGATATGGAACTAGGTCTCCTGACTTCCAAGTTGAGGATTGTATCCATTAGGCCACACAGCCTTGAAAGGAAGTGTTTTGCCATGGATAATTGGGAAAGCAACGATATGAAAAGAACAGCTGGGGGTTCAGGTCCAAGCTTTTTCACTAATTAACTGGGTGACTTTGGTCTCTCTCTACACAAGTTAGAGCTGGCAGACATTGTTTTACAATATGGACCTTACAATATGGTCTCTCACCCCTCCAGATTAACTTCTGGTCTTCTAGTAGGGTATTTAACTATCATACAACAGACCTTTATTTCTTTGTACAAACAGCCATAATGTTTTTGTAGAAAAAGAGAGGTGAGAGTCAGTACTATACCATGAAGTCAAATGAATTAGCAGACAAGTAAACATTGAAGATAAGGGGTCTCCTGAGTGGCCGAGAGCTGGGGCTGCTTTGCAAAGTCAGGCAGAAGCCGAGAAAGAAGCAAATGTTTACAAGGTCAGAGTGGGCAAAGTCAAGACAAGGGAGGGTAAAGGATCCTCAGGTATGCTACCCTCACCTCCACCACCTTGGGATGGCCTGCCTGTGTAGGTTAGAATTTCAAATGAGGTGCCTAACTTGTTCGTTGCATTTGTTTTTTGCTCATTCTGGGATCAGCACTGAGGTACTGAGCAGAGAGATGCGTTAAGAAAGACAGTTACATACCCCTTGGCAAGCAGTATTTCCTCTAATTCAGCCTCCCTTCAATCTAGGCAAGGGAGGTCTCAGGTTCATAGAAGTAGGGAGGGAAAGGTTGTAGACCTCCAATGGAGATACCCAAACTTTGACCTATGACTGTTTAGAGAAGTGGGATACACATGGAATGACTCATGATGGCATGATAGGAGGAGTAGTGGGTAGGTGGCCACATGGATACTGTGTGTGTCTGGAGTCTCAGGTTCGGGCAGCCTGCCTGGGTCACCTGGCCTCTTAGCTCCCCAGTCATCATCTCTCTAAGACTAAATCTCTGAGGAACTGTCCATCTGCATTGATGGAGGAATTCCCTATGCTAATGAAATCACCTGGTCTAATAATAGCTGGCATTTATAGGACCCTTTTCAAATTTACTTTCTCTACATCATCTTCTGTGATTCTCACAAACCACCCTGTGTAGTGGGTGCTTTAGGCATGGATCAGTGAGACAAGGACCAGATTTGGAGTTAGAGGACCATGGACCATAACCTCTTTGTGATCAGAGACTGGCAATTGTTTGTTTTACTCTCCCCAATGAGGCATGGCACTTTACCCTCTTGAGGCACTTAAAATATGCATTGAATTGAACTCACATCATGTTACATTTTATTTCAAGCTACTCTGCCCAAAACACAGAGAGCAATTCAATTGAACACCAAAAAGCCCTACGAGTTTCTACAGGAAAGGGGAGAGGGGACAGAGGGAAGAAGCCTTTCAGGTCAGAAGCTGCTGGCTCTCTTCCCACTTGGTGAATCAAGCCCCATCTGGCACTCATCTCACTGAGGCAAGAATGTTTACAGACCTTCAGCCTCCAGGGCCAGGAAGGCTGAAAGAGCCCCCTGACTCCTTGAGGTGCATCCTGAAAACAGGTGTGGGGGACTCCTGGGAGGGGACTCGCTGTGCCTGGTAGGGCTAAGGAAAAGCAGCTGGGCCTTACTGATGATTCAGCCTTTAAGACAGAGTAATGAAAACTGCCCTTCCTCACTCAAGTACTCTGAGAATGAAGAAAGAATGTGAGAAGGAAGAAAAAGATAAACGATGAGAGCAAGAATAGAGAAGAAGGAGGAGGAAGAGAAGGAGGAGGAGAAGGAGGAGGAGGAGAAGGAGGAGGAGAAGGAGGAAGGTGGAAGAGAAGGAGGAGGAGGAAGAGAAAGAGGAGGAAAAGGAGGAAGGTAGAAGACACAGGAGGAAGAAGGGAAGTTTTGGGGGGGAGATCCTAGGCAATTCTGAATGATTTGCTTTGTTTAATTTTACAGGACTTGTCTTTTATATCCTTTAGCTCATCCGATGCTCACAACAATATTATGAATTGGGTAAGATATACGATTATCCTGATTGTATAAATGAAAAACTGAGACTTAGGTGTTATGACTTCCCCAGGGTTACTAGGGTAGCTAGTCAATGATGGAGCTAGGTCAAGTCCAGACCTTCTGACTCTAGGACTCAAGCTTGGGTATTTTCTCCTCATTCCCCTAAAAAGAAATTTGGTGGGACAGAGCAAAAATGGTGGAGTACCAGGAAAAAGGTCAGCCTAGTTCCCCAATGTAATTCCTGCACAAAGATCTAGAAAATGCACTTGACTGAATCCTGATCAAGAAAACCAAGGAAAAAAATCACAGTGAGTCCTTTTTCCAACCTAGTTTGGCATGAAGATGAAGAGAGGTCTGAAGATATCAGGGATGAGGGTATAGGCAGGAAGATACTGCTCACAGGGTTCTTAATGCAGCAACTGAAAGAGGTTAGACAGAGCCCAGGAACCAGGACAAGTGGCCCCAGACAACTGAGTCAAACCTTGTGCAGGGTGAAGGAACAGGGGCCAACTGGCAGCTGTCTGTCACTCAGAGCCAACTGTCATTCACAACCCAATTCTGGGTCACATATCCAAGGCAGACTGAAGAGGGTTTCTGAACTTAGGGTTGGCATTCTGGAATAAGGAAAAGTACCAGGCTTTAGGTTGAATGCTGGGCAAGGAGGAAGCTAGGGAAAATCAACTATGTGACTGATCCAAAGAATGGAGCTGTGTTTCAGCTCCAGCCCCCAATGTAATCTGAAACGTATAAGAAGACAACCAGAGCAAGAATCCTAAACCAAAAGGGAGGTTGCCGTTCTGTCACCTTGAAATGGCAGGGTTTTCCAACTAGTTGAAAGAGGTTAAGTCTACTGTAATTCCAAAAGAGGCACATCCGCAGATGTGTTGCTCAGACCCAAACCTGGGTCAGGAGTTTCCAGTGTTCAGACCACAAGGGCAATGATCAGACTTTGCCCTGGATGAAGACCACTTGGGGTGTGTTGAAAGCCTGCAAATCCCCAGCCTCAGCTGATCCTATAATAACTCAACACTCAGTACCCCCACAAGAAAGCTATAGAAGGACCCAAGGAGACATAAGTTCATCTCAAATATTCCCTTCAGAAATACACTGTGTGGCCCTAATATAAAGTCTAAAATCAAGAACTAGGATAGAAGACTAGGCAAATAAAATGAGACTCCATGCATAAAGGATTATTATAGTGACAGAAACACTCAAAATACAATCCCAGAAGAAGTAAATGTCTCCAAAACATTTATCGGTAAAGCCCCCTCCCCCCCAAAAAAGAAAGAGCCGTGGTTGAATACAAAGTCAGCTAGAATTCCTTGAAGAGATCAAACAAGAGGGTTTTTTGTTTTGTTTTTTTAATAATTGAAAATTATTTTAAAAATCAAAGAAGAATGCTAGAGGTTAAAATGAGCCAAGAAATGAGAGCTATGGAAGAAAAAAACTGCAAAGAGAATTAACATTTTGGGGAGAAAAATAGTATAAAACCTTACCCAAGAAACAACTCCTCTCTTAGGTTGGACTTAAGAGAGCAGGAAATTCATATAACAAATGCCTCCTATGTACGGTGTATTCTTCTTGATGCTAGGGAAAGCTACAAACAGAAGTAAGATAATGTCCCTATGATAGAAATACTGGAATACTCCAGTATTCGTCATATGTGGTCCTGCATTCCTCCTTCCATCTTCAAGAAGAAAGCAAACTCATCACCAGGCTTTCACTGCCATATGGCTTGTGGAATCCTCTTAAGCCAGGATGTGGGGAGCAGTGCTCCTTAACATTACTAAGAATGTTAGAGCTACGCTCTAGCTCTATGCTGATCCATTCTTAGGTTCAGTAAGCTTTGCTGTGCTCCAAAGACCCCAAAAGACACAATTAACCATCTTCGCCCACCTCATTCCAAATTCTGAGTCTTCTTAGGAGCATGATGCCTCCATAACTGTTACGTCCTGTCGCCTCCAATGATGTTTTCTTCACATAGATTGAACAAGATTGAGAAGCTGGCAAAGTCTGACTTGAGCACCTCCAACCTCAATGCTCGTCACCCAGATTCTATCCCTCATTCTGCCATAAATTCACTTGTATTTGGACCTCAGTTTCCCCATCTGTAAAATGAAGTTACTGGATTAAAATTTTCCCTAAATTAAAGTACTTTTCTATTCTCATGGAGAAGGAAGTAGCAAACCATTCCAATATCTTTTCCAAGAAACGTGCAAATGAGGTTGTGAAGATTCAGACACAAGTGTGAATGACTAAACAATCAGAACAAACCTTTCTGTTCCACTTCTGTCCTCAATGCCCTATCCCTGCTGGGAGACGTGGTGTGGGTCTGCTTACTCTATCAAAACCTGCTCTTAGATCCTCCATTCACAACGAGGTGTAAGTAATTCTTAGTTCCACCAGGAGCCCTTTGCACTTCACCAAGGATCAAAGCTTCAAGCTAAATGAATGAAACTCTAAGGACAGAATTGAATCTGGTGGGCCATTAAATGCTTGTAACCTAGTGGTAAAACAGTAATGCTTAGAGAAGCCCTAGGTATCTGGCCCTGCTCCGAACAAAATTTCTGTAAACTCTGCTGAGGAGACAAATGATACCCAAGAGTCTGCTAATGACTGCATTCATTTCATTAGCAGAGAAAATGGTTTCTCTCTCACAGGATGGGATTGCTCTCACCTGAAAACCCAGTAGTTATCTCTCCCTCCCAATATCACCTCTCTTCTTGTCTGTTTCTCTCCAAAAGGCATTTAAAATGACTTAGAGCTTTGGTTGAGAGGGGGTGTTGTTCCTCACTAAAGTCACTATAATGCCTTCCCTTTTACAGATGGAGCTAGGGACCCCCAGGGCACAAAATCCAGGGTAAAAATGTGTTCCCACACTCATGGAGATAAATGAGGAAACTCAGACTGGTGGGAGAGCCAACAATATGCTTCCTTCCCTAGTGAGGAACGGTAGAAGACACAACTTAGAGTGGCTGAGGTGGGGTCCTGTTGATTTTTCTCTTTGGGTAGCAGGTATATGGTCCATTTCACCTGGCTGAGTGGTGCTGTTCATACACTACTGATTTAATGTCTAACACCCCCAGCTTCAAGTCAGTTCCAGGAAAATGAGGGGATCCTGGGCTATAAGAAGCACCTTTTCTATGTAAAATTTAACCCAACTGATCCTACATCTTTCCTTCATCTGGAAAAAGAGAGGACTAGACTAAATGGGACCAGGAGGGGTCCTTTCAACTTTAGACCTCTTTTCCTCCTCCTTCTCTTCCTTTCCACAATCAGTTTCTCCAAACTCTTTTCTCCTTACTTTAGAAAAAGAAATAGCACTATACTAATTTGCACTAACGTGTGAGGGAGGTTGACTAGCATTACCCCTGCCCCTGTATATTTGCACTTTAAAATCTGCAACAGCTTTAAATTAAGGAAATAAAGCTTCTAAATGGGGCAAGGGGAAAACGTGTAAGGTACCTTCTAACTCTAGAGTATCTTTCTGTGCTTCTTAAATTAGGGAATGCAGGATCAACAACCAGAAAGGAGGCAAGAGGGTTAAACAGAAAGAGTATTGTTTTGTATTTGTCTTTAGGTAAATCACCCTCCCTCCACCTCATATGTAAAAAAGAAGGGGCTGGACTAGATGGTGTTCTCAGGTCTCGTCCAGGTCTAAACCTATGACATCAGGTTGGTAAGAGATTTGGAAATGAAGAGAAATCCTATAGGTATCAGCAATAACAACATTGAATAGGAGATGGTGGTAAGAATACAGGACTGGAAATTATAACACCTTAGTTCTAGTCCCTGGTCTAGTCTAGTCTGCCATAAACCAGATATATGGATGTGCATAAATCACTTAACCCTTCTGAGTCTCAGTTTCCTGCTTTGTAAATTGGGAAAGTTGAAGAACAAACCATCTCTAAGTTCCTCTGAGGTCTAATGTTCTCTAACTGATACCTCAGGACTCCATCAACAAGGAAGATTAAACTATCCTAATATGTTTCAATCTATTTTATCCCAAACCACTTTTTGCAAAGACGAGCAGATTGGCCTGCATGATTGAAATTCACTGTTTGGGATGATTTATCAGGCAGTTTTCTTCCAGCTTCCTTATCTTACAGGACCACACATCTAGAAAAAAAAGTTTTGTCAATACAACAAGGATACATTCAGCCAGAATATTTTGAGAATGGGAATTCATTCAGGGAGGGACAATCAGTAGGAGAAACTGAGGAAGTCTGCTGCAGAGGCCCAGTTTCTGGAGTTGCCTGAGGAAATTTCCATGATTTTCATTGAGCTCATTCATATTTAACTATCATAACTGATCAATGAATGGCTGAATGAAGAAAAAATTGTGCTTTTATTATGTTACTAGCACAGGGCTAGATGCTGGGAGTACAACCAAAACAAATATAGCCAAAACAAAAAAAGGGGGGGGGCATTCCAAGAGCTTACATTCTAATGGAAGAAACGACACACTGGAACACAGTGGTCCCAGAAGGAAAATTATTGGGATGTTGAGTGGGGCTCTACGTGTATAGATTATACCCCATCAAGGAACAGTCACAAAGTTGACTTGATAATGACTCCAGAACTGGAAAAATGGGAAGGAAACTTCGGAGGAAATAGTATAGAAAGAGAGAAGTGATCAGTCATTCAAGTCAACATTCATAAGCATGAACTATCTACCATATCTACATTTAATAGACAATAAAACTGAGACAGCCAAAAATTAAGTGATTTGCCCAGGGTCACAAAGATAGTAAATGTCTGGGGAAAATTTGTACTTTAGTTTTTTTGACTCTAGGTCCAATGATCTATCCACTATCTAGCTGTATCAAACTGTGATGCATTTCCCCGAGTGCAAGGTATTATGGCAGGTGCTGAGGATACAGATGAAATAGTCTCTGCCCTCAAGGAACATATACTCTACATTATATAACAAAGTAATATCAAGATGGGGAAAATGCTAATAACTGAGGCCACTTGGAAGGGCCTGCTATAACAGTTGACAATGGAACTATACTTTGAAGGAAGTTGGAAATTCTTCAGGGCAGAAGTGAAGTTTCAGACTTGTTCAAAGGCAAGAGGCGGGAGACAGAATTTTATGTATCAAAATCACCTAGAAGATCAGTTTGACCAGAGTAAAGACTGCAGGAAGGGCAATGATATAAAATAAAGTTGGAAGGGGCAGAATGGGAACCAAATTGCGAAGTATTTTAAATGTCTCACTGAAGATGCTGAATATTACCCTAGTGGTTAAAAGAACCACTAAAGATTTTTGAGTAGGGGGTTACACAGACATTTTCATATTACTAGGGGTTTTCATGTATCAGTTAAGTAGTTATGTGAAAGATTAATTGAAGGTAGAAGAGACTGGAGTCAGGGAGACAAATGGTTGGTAAATGCTTGTATCACCAAGGCAATATTCACAGCACATACAGCAACTATGAATGAGCCAGCATAATTCTGAATCACAAAATATAACAGACTCCCCATATATAAGACAGAAGCAAAACATTTATTTAGACACCGGAAAGTCAAATCCCAACACTAGAAAACCGAATTCATCACAGCAACAAAGAAATCTATACACGGGGCAGCTAGGTGGCACAGTGAATAGAGCACCGGTCCTGGAGTCAGGAGGACCTGAGTTCAAATCTGGCCTCAGACACTTAACACCAAAACTAGCCGTATGACCTTGAGCAAGTTACTTGATCCCAATTGCCCTCCAAAAAGAAAAAAAAAGAAATCTATACACAATAACACTGCAGAGAACAACACTATCCCAAAGCCTTCCCACAAACACTCACAATTCTAGCTGTCTCCTTGCCTGCATCCTCTCTCCTCCCTCCATTCTAGTTTCTCTGATTCCCAGCTTCCTCTTAGCTCTGCTTCACCCATTCAGCAAACTCTTCCCACCACAGGATCCATGTAATTACATTCGCAGCTTTAAGGAAAATATGTTCTCCAACAATTCACCTAGTCATCCAGGTCAAGTCACTTTTAACTCTCCCCTTTCCCTTTCCCTTTCCCTTTCCCTTTCCCTTTCCCTTTCCCTTTCTCTTTCCCAACTATAGCTAAGTCCCCTGTTTCACTAAAATTACAAATTTCTTAGATGTAGAGTTCACTCAATCTATAAAACACATTTTGCAATTCTCAGTGAAGTCTAGAAGAACCAAATTTCTAGAAGAGTACAAGGGCAGGAAAGTTCATCAACATTTGCTATATGACCTTGGGTAGAACCTCTCTAAAGCTCAGTTTCTTCATTTATAAAATGTGAGCAAAGGACTTGATCATCTCTAAGATGCTTTCCAGCTCTGAATTCTATAATACCTTCCAATTTAATGCAATAAACATTTAGTAAGGATCTAATATGTGCTAGGCACTATGCTAAACACTTGGCATTCAATTAAACAGAAAGACAATCCCCACCCTCAAGGAGTTTACAATCCAGCTCTCTCCCCTATGGCATGACTTATATAAAGAGCAGTTGGAGCAGGTTGAGGCAGCAGATGGGGCATAGAAGTAGAGATGAGAGCCTTGGCGAAGGGGTACCATGGTAAAAGGACTATTTGAATGGAAGGTCAGATTCAAGAAGTACAAGTGATTGAAACTTGAACCATGAGTCAAGGGAACAGTAGAAAGGAGGAATTGTGTTCCCTTTACCCCGATGGTGGTGGCCTGGTAACAAAGTCTCAACTTTTCCAGCTTAGTTTCAGCTCTAATTTTAGTAGTTTTCTAACCAGAGCTGAGCTTAGGAGTAGGAAATATAGGCAGTCACCTTGGACCCTAAATTAAATGAGGACTGTAAAGAGAGAAATTTGAAAATGACTTCCTTATAAAAGCACACTTTTTTCTGGAAGCAGAAAATTCTATTCTCCATGCCCCCCCATATACTTATTCTACATCATCAAGGCACATATATTATGATAAAGGCCCCAGACCTCCTAGGAACAGCAACAAGCAGGAAGTGGAAGATGCCTTGCCTGGGGTCCACAAATACCTTGCTTCAGCTTTTCTCCTGACGAGCCTGAGGTTAGTGGGGAAGACTGAACTCACACTACTCTATGTATTCTATGTTCCAGAAAATATGAACTAATAACCACTCCACAAGCATGTCTTTCCTGGCCTCCCTTCTTTTGCTCATTTCAATACTATGACTGCAATACCCACCGCCCCACAATCTCAGCCTGTTAAAATTTTGTCTACCCTTCAAAATGCACTTCCTCCATGAAGTCTTCCCTGCCCCCCTCTCTCTCTCTCTTGTCAGAAGTAGTGTTTCTTCCCTAGATTTCTTAGACTAATTTGTCCCTACTCTCTAAAATGGAATGAATATGAATAATGTATAATAATTATTTGAGTATGTGTTCTATCTCTTCTGTTGAAGAATAAATATCTTGAGGGTAGGAACTAACTAGGTCTTGTTCACCTTTGCATGCTGCTAATATTCCCCATCCTCATACTCAGGCATAGAGCATCAAACAAAAAGCAAAGGAGTACTCTAAAAGCCAGCACTGAACTTTTAATTAAGTCCAATTTTTTTTCATGAAGCATCAAGCACCTACTATATAAAGTACTATGCTCAGTGATGGGGATGCAAAGGAAAAAAGAAAACAACCCTTGCCCTCAAGGAGCTTACATTCTACTTGGGAATGGAGTAGATATATAAGAAAGTAAATTTAAAATTATGCAAAGTAGTTTCAATAGAAAGAACTAAGTAGGGAGTGGGTGAGAAGAGGCCTGTAGAGGTTGAGGATAAGCCTCTCTAGAAGATGGTGCCTAACCTGCACTTTGAAGTAAGATAAGAATTCTATAGGAAGAGATGAGGAGTAAGCTAAAGCATCGAGATGGGAAATGAAGTATCATGTAGAGAGAATGATCAGTAGCTATTTGGACAACAATAAAGATGACATAATGGAGAGTGACGTGAAATAAGATGGATAGGAATCGAAAGGTTGAAGGCTTTAAATTCTAGGTGAAGCATTTCCTGTTTTATCCTTGAGTCAATAGGACAGTGGAAAGAAGGCTAGGTTTGGATTCAGGCTTCAAATCCTAACTCAAGCACTTAACGATTTCTGTGGTCTTGGTCAAGTCACTCTACCTCTAAAGGTTTCCATTGTCTCTTGGATAAAATAAGAGTTGGACTACATCATCTTTATAGTCGGTCCTTTCCAGTCCTAAATCTGGGATGACCCAATTGGAACCTGCTAAATTAAAAAAAAAAACCTTTTCCAAACCCCACTGAAAACTTCAAATAATCAAAACAAAATTGAATTCATGACCCCCCCAATCTCTGTATAATTCACCTCAATTTAGCATTATTATTCATCAGAATAATTAGTAGCTTGCATTTATATGGTGGTTTAAAGTCTACGAGCTGCCTTCCCCAAAATCTCCCTTTGAGGTAGATAATAGATTCAAAGATGGAGACCTAGAAGTCATTTAGTCTGAACCCTTGATTTAACAGATAAGGAAACTAAGGCAAAAATTAAATTATTTACTCAAGGCCTCATCTAGTAAGATGAGGGTTTGAATGCAGGGCCTCTGACTTCAAATTCAACCCAGATATCTTTCACAATACTAGTGGAAAGATAGGGGGTACATTGAACCAATCAATCAATCACCCCACTGCTACTGAAGTGACTAATAAGATGGTTAACCCTGATACCTTTATCAGGTGAGAATACATCTATTGAATTAAGAGATATGAGCTAAGTGTGAACAAGGCATAGATATCTCCATTGAATCAATCAAAGACATTAAAGTAATGTATGCCCTATCACACCCAAGGAGTCTTCAATTGCATTAAAGTGTTTTGCAGCTCAGAGGAGAGAGCAACTCCAGTTAAGTCCTTCAGAGAGATTCATTGGGGAGGTGGGGGCAGGGGAGAGAAGGAAAGGGGGTGGTGAGGCAGGAAGAGAACTTCCATTTCCTTCCCTGTCACTCTTGAACAAAGGAGGACCTAGTGAATAACAGTTTCAGAACTCTATAAAAAAACTATATCATACCTATGGGGATATCATAAGCACCCCATAAAGAGGTGAAAAGAACTTCTAAGAACCAAGAGCTATGAGTTACCTCTTTGTCACATGTAATCTCTAAAATCTAAACCCATTTTTTCCTGGATTCTGTACACACTTTGGGGAAAGTGTGTCACAGACTTTTGGGGAGATATATTATGCCTACTGCTCTACTAAAACACTTTAGTAAATACCACTTTCTAAAAACTAATTCAAGTCTGGCTAATTAATTCCTATCAACTGTTAATCATGGAGGGAAGCACACCAGTGGGGGCTCATGAGCTCTAGTATTAGAAAGTCACTCCTGACAGACTTTACCCTAGAACTCTGAGAGGATAAAGTAGCTGCTTTCTGGGGACCCACCCTCCAGTGACAGTGGAAGTTAGGAGAATAGCTCCATAATTTGCACTATAGTAACAGCATTGAACTATCCTTTCTCCCCTTGTCTTGACCTTTGTCAACAGAAGGTCTTCCCTTTGTCTACTATTCCCTCACACACACTCTACACCCTCAACTCCACCAAGGAAAATATGGGCCCTTAAGCCATCCAGCTAGCATTTCATGTTTCAGTCATCAACATCCCAACAATTTGTCTTCATTAGAAACATATGAAAACAGATGTAGTCATGTCTAAAACAGATTCATACTGTCTGTGAATCCCCTTGACAGTCGCGAGCCTCCAAAGAGAGATTTCATATTTCATTTTATTCTGTCCTATCTGGTTCATCTCGTGTCCCCCATCCCCCATCATCCCCCCCATTCTCATTGCCTCCCAATCTATATCAGAGGTGTCTGGTCGACTCCTGCTTTAAAATTCAGAATGAAGATTTTTTTTTCCCCCTTGTTTGCAAGATTTTTTTTTTTTAGCAGAAATTGGAAGGAGTCACTTCGCTAACACAGACAGAGAGTCTGCAGGGAATTTCAAGATTGTGCTGTGGAAAGCAAAACATATGCCTGTTTGGGACAAGTTGTACTTCACAAACATTTAGCAGCCAGTCCTGGGGAATACAAATAGAGAAGCCGTTTGCATAGGGAATGAAGGCTTCAGCTCTTGATCTTATTAAATCCTAATATCTCTGTCCCCACTGCCATCCATCTCCAGAACTCTCACAGTCTGCCCAACATGTGATATTAGTAAACAGGGGTAGTGGAGAGAAATCTTCATTTTCCTTCAGAGGCTGCTAGAAATCAGGGACCGGGGAAGAATGATAAATCTTCCAAGTTAACCAGGACTGATTAGACTCTAGGAGTGAAAACAGACTGATCACCATTAGAGGGATATAAAGGAAAGAATGCTAGGTTTTGAGCCACAAAACCTGGGTTCAAATCCTAGCTTTGCTCATTACTATGTGTATAACCTGGAGCAAGTCACTTAACCTAAAAAGGTTGTGTGATACAATGACTATGCAGTTGAAATCCCACCTCTGCTTACTACATTGAACACAGCCTTTTAACTTCTCTGGCTCTCTGGACCCTCATCTATAAAATGAGGTTATTGGACTAGCCCACAGGTTCTCAACGTTTTTATGACCTAGATCCCTTTGATAATTTCAATGAAGCCAACAATTTTTCAGTCATGTTTTCAAATGCACAAAAAGATACAAAAGATTACAGAGGGAATTAATTATTTTGTTATACTAATGATATGTCCTACATACATATAAACATTAAATTATGATTTTAAAAGTTCACAGCCCCCAGGCTGTGAACCCCTCGACTATATGGCTTCTGAATTCCCTTACAATTCTTAATTTAGGACTCTATGAGTTCTTTCACCAAAGAGGGCACCCTTAAAGATAAGGGGATTAATCCTAAGGGACTATTCTACTGTCACCTTTGGCTTGAGTGGAAGAGGGATTATAGATGCAGAAACTGTCCTATCTGGTTCATCTTAATCCCTACGAAGGTCAGTTTCTATATGTGTTTGTTTGTTTTGAAGGCAACTGGGGTTGTGTGACCCTGGGCAAGTCAGTAAGTATCTGATGCTGGATATGAACTCAGGTCTTCCTGACTTCAGGGCTGGTGCTCTATCCACTGTGCTTCCTAGCTGCCCCAGTTTCTCCAGTTGTAAGAATAGATCCTGGAAATGTGATTTCATTGGCATAGAGAATTCCAAAGTTAGGGAGCTATCTCTATCCATATAGCTTAGCACCTTCTCTATGACATAGAGATGTCTCTAGAACAATAAGTTAAGTGACTTGCCCAGGGGCACACAGCAAGGAGGAGTCAGAAGTGGGACTTGAACTCACATCTTGCTGGCTTTGGGGCCAGCTCTCTAACATCTCTAGCATCCATTCTCCTACCTCTCTTTTCCTTCTGTAAGACAGTGATGACAATACCTGTGGTACCCACAAGTTGGGATTATTATAAGGCTCAAATGACATAATGTAATTCACTTTGCAAATCTTCAAGCACTGTATAAATGTCAGCTCATTTGAATGAAATGAAAGCTAAAAATTACAAAAATTCCATAGGTGGATCAGCAGCTTTTCCCAAAGCCAAATTCCCATGATAGAAGAAAGGAATACTATGGTACCTACTATATACCAAGCACTGTGCTAAGTGCTTTACATGGGTTTTCTCATTTGATACTTATGACAACCCTGAGAGGTAGAAGCTATTATTATCCACATTGTATAACAGAGAAAACTGAGGCAAATAGAAATTAGGTGCTTGACCAAGGTTGCAGAGCTAGTATCCAAGGTCACATTTGAACTCAGATCTTCCTGACTCTAGACTCAACGTCTTATCTAGTGACCCACCTAGCTGCCACAGCCTCCTCGGAAGTATCCCCATGATACTTGGAAGTGATAGTGGATTCTCCAAGGCTAACCCAGCGAAAGATTGGTTCTGCTAGATCCTACAAAAGACTCCAAATAATGAGAAAATGGAAGAAGAAACTTCCTGACAACTATAATTAACCAAAAATATCCTGAACAGCATTAGGAGATAGTGTGTTTCTACTCATTTCAGGTCTTTCTGCAAAGGTTGTGTGCTGGACCCATTGGGAGGGTAATTCCTTTCAAGTCTGGGTTATACTAGATGGCCCTAGAGTTCCTTTTGATGTCTAAGATTCTGTGATTCAGAGGGAGCTAAGACAGAATGTCTTGGACTGTCTTCTGGTACCTGAGTTACTTTTAACTAGCTGACAAACACTGAGTGGTTTTCCTCATTAGAAATTCAGTATGGGGTGGTAGAAAGAACATAGTTCTTGGAATCAGAAGGTCTGGTCTTGAGTCCAGGTTCTAATGCTTCAGGCTGTCTCTTCAAAGAACTGAGAATCTGGATTAGAGGGGAAAGTGGAATGAAGAAGGGGAAATGAGGCCGAGGGCAGGGGTTATGAATGAGAACAGGAAGAAATGATGAGACCAGGTGACAATGCAAATAGTTCTCACATCTAGATCAGGAAGAGCCAACGGCTATTCATTTTACAGATGAGGAAATTGAGAGCACAGAAATAAGTTACTTGCCTAGGGTCCCACAGATAAACATCTTACAAAATGGTAGAGCTAAAATTCAAACTTAGGTCCATGGTTCTATACTGCTTCCATCCATGGATTTTAAAAGGGAAAAGTCAATGTAGGAGCATGGTCAGATGCACTTGATAGCATTAAGAGTAAATAGTACAGATATACTCCTGGTACGGGTCTGGAAGAGGGAAAACCAGGCCTTGACCTAAATGACTGCTCCTTCCAGGGCTCTTCCTGGATCTTCTAGCCTTTCTCCCTTCTTCCTACCATGGGTGGCGCCCAAAGTTCTTTCTCAGGTCCACTTCTTTCATTATTCTCCTTCCCTTGAAGATTATATCTTTTCCCTCCAGAGTCCCTGCCCCCTCCTCACCTCATTAAAGAACAGTTGTCTTTCTGGAAGAACTAGGTTGTTTTTCCCACAGAGAAGTTTTCTCTTAGAGTGGATATCGATTACTGTCGCTGTGCCAGCATCAGAGGTGAAAGGAAAAGCTACCCTGGAGGCAATGTCTCAAATGGAAATACTTGGTTATTTAATAATCTCTATGTCGATTTGGCCCCATTGAATCTCCACCTCCTGATAAAGTGGGGGAATGGGAAAAGGCCAGTTTCAATGGGTCTCTTAAGGCCCACCACAGTTAGCAGTCTTGGCTGACCTTCTCAGCTGGGGTGGTGTCAGCAGAAGGCTGAGCTGGGCCTGGGGGTCTTCTCACTAATCAGCTTGGAAGTGTCTGGCTGGGGAGACAGAATGCAGAGCTCACACTGAGGAACTTCAAGATGCCCTGCCTCACGGGGGAGGAAGCATCCGTGGGATGACTCAGGAAACAAAAACCAATTCCTTACATGGCCTTTGAGAGAGGCAAGCTGAGCTCAGGAAGGGTCTTTGCATTTGTTTGTCCCCTTCCCCCAGCCTCACTGCTTTAGAGATGTGCCACACTGGAGTCAAAAGAGACCTGGGCTAGATAAAAAGACTTAATACTTTTTGGTCCTGACTTGGCTACATCTTCAAGAAGGTTCTTAGGACCATAGATTTAAAGCTTCGAGAGACCTTAGAGGTTATTAAATCTGGCTTCATTTTACCTATAAGGAAACTGAGGCCCAGGGAAAGTCTTACTTGCCCAAGATCATAGCTAGTAAGTATCTGGGGTAAGACTGGAAGTCTTGGAGGCTTCATGGCTCTATTTTGTTAGGTAGAGAGACAGGTAAGAAGGCAGACAGACAGAAAGAGGTGATCATAGGGTTAGTGGATAGAAAGTTGACCTCAGAGTCTGGAAGACCTAGATTCAAGTTTTTCCTTTGAAATATACTGTCCAAGTCACTTAACCTTTAATACCTCAGTCAACTCTCTAAGACCATAATATACATTAATGGAACAGCTTTTCCTCAACTAGAGTTCTCTCCATACCAATGAAATCCCTAGGAAGGAAGGAAGGAATGAAGGAAGGAAGGAAGGAAGGAAGAAAGAAAGAAAGAAAGAAAGAAAGAAAGAAAGAGAGAGAGAGAGAAAGAAAGAAAGAGAGAGAAAGAGAGAGAGAGAAAGAAAGAGAGAGAGAGAAAGAAAGAAAAAGAGAGAGATAAAGAAAGAGAAAGAAAGAAACTATAGAAATGTTATTTATAGCTATTAATCATTCTTCCTGAACTCAACCTATCCCCAAGGGTGGCCCTTTGCAAATCTCTTAGAGGAGACTTCCATATTAAGAGCAGTAAGATTTTATTAAGCATTTATCCTGTGCCTAATCCTGTCCTAGATGCTAGTGGAAAGACAGAAGAAGACATGGGGAGTTTATGGCCAGGGTGAAGAGACAAGAAATAGAAAAAAGGGACACAACTAAGACAATGAAGTGCTTGGGCTGGCCTCTAGCAAAATGATCACATTGGCAATTTATCTTCCAACTTCCCAAACTCCCAGTCTTTTGTCCCCTTCATCCATTTTGTGGTGTCTGCACCCTATTCCTTGTTCCCTCCAGGGACCAGCTACCCTTTTCTCTCTGCTACCATATCCCCATTAAAAATCTCCCAGGAAAGACTCTTTTGGTCTTTGTTTTCCAGCTAGATTGTCTAGTCATGAGTCATGGAGTCAACAAAGAATTGAAATTGAGGATCACTCAAATTCTATGGGTTTAGCTATCTCCTCTGTGAGAAAAATTGAAAGCTCTGTTTATCCTGCCCCTTAATCTACCAGTGAGTGTCAGATGCACATTATCAACTGCCACATTAGATATTTTGAGCTGGCGATCCTTGAGACATCTTCAATTCCACTAGTCTAAGAATGAAATCATTCTTTCCCCCTACAAACTTTCACCTATTCCAACCTTCCTTGTTTCTGTCAAAGATAGCACCGTCCTTCCAGTCTTCCAAGATTATGACATCAACGTTATCCTTGATGCCTCTGTCTCCCTCTCCCCATATATCCAGTTAGTTTTCAAGTCTTAACATTTTTACCTTTACATTCTTGCATTTGGTTCTCTCCCCCTTCATGTAGCCACCATCTTGGTCCAGGCCCTCATCAACATTTGCATTAGATGATTTTGACAGTCTCCCAGTTGTTCTTTCTGACCTAACTCTTTCCACACTCCAGTCTATTCTCCATGCAGCTGCCAAAGTAATTTTCCTTATGTGTATTTTCTCAGTCATGTCTGACTCTCTGTGACCCCATTTGGGGTTTTCTTGGCAAAGATACTGGAGTGGTTTGCCATTTCCTTCTTCAGTTTTTTTAATACATGAAGAAACTGAGGCAAACAGGATTAAGTGACTTCTCTAGGGTCACACAAACCAGCAAGTAACTGAGACTGGATTTGAACTCATGAAGATGAGTTCACCTGATTCTAAGCCCAGTGCTCTAGAAGGATCTAGCTTCCCCATTTTTCCTTCAACACAGATCTAAACATGTGATTTCTAATTCAATCAACTCCAGTGGATTCCTAGGTTTTGACTAGGTTTTTCTTTTCTTTCTTTCTTTTTTAGGATCAATACGTGTTGTCCCAAAAGTCTTGGTGCAGTTTTAAACTATTAAACTTTAGCACATATAAATTCTTATATTTGGTTTTTAAGGTCCTCCACAAACTAGTGCCAACCCATCTTTCTAGCTTCATCAGGTATTACTCTCTCTCCCACACTCTGCAATCCAGCCAAACTGGCTCTCTCTGTTTTTCACATATGATCTCCCATCTCCTGTTTCCATCTCCTTTTGGTCATCCCCCAGCTGGAATGTGTGCCCTCTCTATTTCTACTTCACCAAATCCCTCTCTTTCTTTTAGGTGCAACTGAAGCACCATCTTCGACATGCAGCCTCCCCTGAACCCCACAAAATGCTAGTCTTCTCCCTCCCCAGCTACCTTGTATTTAACTATTTTGTGTGTATTTGAATTTATTCACTTTATATTTGTGCTACATATATTTTATTGATACTTGTCTTCCTCAATAGAATAAAAATTCCTATGAATAGGGATTGTTTCATACTTGATATTTGTTTCCCAGTACTTAAGACAGTGCTTGATACAAAGTACTTAAGGACTGAATGATCACCCAAAGGGAATGGCACATGATGGGCAGAAGGAGATTGCCCCACACCATAAATAATTGCTTGGGAGAAACAATATAGAGAATGTCATCAGAAAAATGTATGGCCCAGTGCTTACTTCAGCAGAAAATATACTGAAATTGGAATAATAAAAAGAAAATTAGCATGCCCCCTGTGCAAGGATAACACTCAAATTCATGAGGCATTCTGTATTTTTAATTACATTATTAAAGGAAGGCTTCTAGCTTTTCTGGACGCACCCTTCCTCTGTTAGGTCAGTGGGAGAACTGGGACAAGAGCAGACAGGGCAAGCAGGTATGGATGGGTTATCATCTGCTCTGTTCAGAAGACTGTCTACATCTATATGATCTCACTTACATCACAATGGGCTTAAATCACTGAGTTTCCTCTCCCAAGAGTGATTTGCATGTTCCTCCAGATCTCCAGTGAAGGAAAGAAAGGCTTTTTCCTCTAGAAGCGAGGAAGAGAAGGTAGTTTTCTCAGTAACCCTGAAAGGGACACAGTGTGGTTCAGTGGAAAGAATTATGGATGTGAAGTCAAGTGACCTGGGTTCAAATCCTGGCTTCCCCTTCTGTATAATATTAAGAAAATCACCTCTCTGGAATTCAGTGTATTATACTGCAAAGTGACCAGGTTGGATTAAATTACCTCAAATAATTCTTTCCTCCCTAAATCTATGATCCTAAGAAACTATCCCAAATATATAACCATCTTTTCCAGCTCTGTATTAAGCCTGGTTGATCCTGGAAGTGGTCATTTTTATGAAAAAGATGGTAATGGCTACAAGAATCTAGTAATGGTGGAAGTGCCACAGGTCCATTAAAATATCAGAGTTTCACAAAGCCTTGTGCCCAAGAAGTCAGTGCTACCAATTGGTCTTTAGGAAGAGAAGGTGAAAGTCAGTGCTGGGTCCCATGTGAGAACTGAGTGGTGCTTGGCTCATTTCCAGTGGAGATGCTAGAAGTCAATGTTTTCCTCAAGAGAGATTGTAAATGGAGTCCAAGAAACTGAACCTCTAAGCTGAAGGTGCTATTCTTCCTGGTTAGGGGTGGGGAGAAATGGATCATTTGGAGGTTGGGGTTTATTCAATTTAAGTTTAATCAGCTCTCCTTGTCAACTACATGAAGATTTCCTCTCCATGGACACCAGTATAATCAAGATTATAGTTCACAAACTGATTGATTTAACCCGCAAGTGCTTTT
This sequence comes from Pseudocheirus occidentalis, assembly GCA_028646575.1. Taxonomy (NCBI): domain Eukaryota; kingdom Metazoa; phylum Chordata; class Mammalia; order Diprotodontia; family Pseudocheiridae; genus Pseudocheirus; species Pseudocheirus occidentalis. The sequence goes on along the minus strand of CM053598.1, from coordinate 46,904,451 downwards.
TCCCCTTTTAATAGTTTTGACCCTATGGTTAATAATAAGAATAAACCAGATTAAACAGTTAACTATACACTATCTTCCTTTACCTCCTTCTTCTACCTTAGTTCATATTCTGCCTTTATTCTACCTTGAGTCACCCCCACCTCTTGCCTTGTACATCTCTGCCCCTTTGCTACTGGAATAAGTTATTCATATAAGTGCACTGACAGAGTCCACTACAAATGTGTGTTATCCAACCTCAACTAGGCCCTTTGTGCTGCAAATCCTTTTATTTTCCTCTTCTTGACTATTAGTATCTCACTGTGCCAAATTTCCTTTCTCCAACAGTCCCTTATGTCTTTTCCTCTTTGTCCCTTTTCTTTTTCCTCTCATCAGATTACTTTATGCCCTATCTTACAGAAAAAAACAAGACCAGATCTTTTTCTTCCACACTCCGCACCTCAACCTTTTCCCAGTATTTACCAATCTATTTTAATTTCTGATTAAAAGGACACTTCTCTTTGCCAAAGATAACCCCTCCATTTGTGCCACTGATCCCATCCCCTTCTATCTTTTCTAGGAGTTTACTCATTGATTAATCACAGATCATTTAATCTCTTCACCACCCCCTTCTCTCCATCATTTCCACTAGACTCTTCACATGTGCCTACAACCACATTTTAATAACTTCAATCCCAAGATTTTTAAAAAAGGCTTAAAGCTTTCCTTCAATCATTAGTCCATCCAGTCGCCATCCCATCTTTCTTTTCCCCTTTCTTATTAAACTTATTGAAAAATTTGTCCACACCCAATGCCTCTACTTCCTCACTACCCATGCTTTTATCACCTCTGCCAAATGGATTTCTACAACAACTCCTGCCCCAGCTTCTCAAAGTTTTCCAATAACCTAATTGTTATGGCCAACACTCTTTGCAAATTGTCTTCTGTGATATGTCTCTAGCATTTAACAATGATGAATGTAGACTCTTTTCTCCTCACTTTCCTGGTTCTCTTTCTGAGTCTAACCTCTCCTTGAACTGTCTTCTACACTTGTCCATCATCCTCTTCCCAGATCCTTGATGTACCCATTCCTACAGCCTACTATCCTTAGCCATCTTCTCCTTCCTTAGGAAATTTCCCTTAAATGCACAGCTTCAACTACCCTCTGTATATCAGCGAGTCCCCAGTCTATGTCTCTAATCCTGACCTCTCTTCTGAACTCTAAACTGACATGATGTCTAAGTGCCTACAATTGGAGGTGTCTTTAATGTCCCACCAGTACCTAAAATTCAAAATATCTCATGTTGAACTTATCTTTCTCCTTAAATTCCCCCTGCAGTAAAGTGACATGACAGATAGAGTACTAGACTTAGAGCTAAGAGGAACTGAGTTCAAATCCTGCCTCTGATACTTGTCTGGTGAGTTACCATGAGCAAATTTCAGCCTCAGTTTCCTCATTTGTAAAGATGAGATCATAATAGCACAAATAAGAGAATCAAATGAGAGAACATCTAAAGTGCTTAACACTCTACCTGACACATACTTGCCTCTTGTTTCCTGATCATGACTATAGGAGACAAAACAAATCATAGTGTCACAAACAGAAAATAACAAATAATAGTAGCTAACATTTAAAAAATTTTAAAGCTGATGTGCTTTAAGGTTTAAAGAAATCTTCCCTCTCTCTTTCTTCTCTAGTATCTAATCCAGTGGTTCTCAACTTGTGGGTTATGTTCGATCTAAATACATCCCACATATCAGATAGATTCATAACAGTAGCAAAATTACAGTTATGAAGTAGCAACAAAAATCATTTTATGGCTGGGGGGTTTCCACAACATGAGGAACTGTATTAAAGGGTCGTGGCATTAGGAAGGTTGAGAACCACTGAAAATCAGTTATCAAAGTCTACCTTAAGCAGTATCTCTCGAATTCATCTCCTTGCCTCTATTCCCACAGATATCATCATGGCACAGGCTTCCATTATTTCCCATATGCAGCTTTACCACATCCACATTCACTCTTTCTTTTTTACAAACCATACAGCTACCCAAACAATGTAGGAAGCCATGTGGTATAGGGAGACCATAGGACTGAATTTGAAGCCAGAGGTTTAAATCTAAGATCTGCCATTTACAATTTGTATGTCCTGAGGCAAGTCATTTACTCTCTTCAAGAATCAGTTTCTTCCCTGTAAAATGATGGAGCTAGACTGGGTGGCCTCTAAGGTCACTTCTATGTGATCCTATGATGCTTATTCATAGGTCTAGTCATATCACTACTCTTCTCAAAAGTCATCAATGACTCTGAAATGCCTACTGGTTAAGGTTCACTGTCATCTGGCTGATGGTCAAGGACCTCCACAACTTAGTGGCCCCCTTCCTTCCAGGCCTTATGTCATATCCTCATATCCAGATACTCTCTTTGCATTCTAGGGTTCTCAAAAGCTGAGTTACTCTCAGAAGAGCCCTGTTTACATCATTCCATAACTCTGCTATGCCTTTCTTTTCACCGCTTTGCTCACTGAAATCCTACCTGTCTTTTTAAGGGTCTACTAAATATCATTTCCATAAAGCCTTCCCTGATTCCCTTGGTTGAAAATGGCTTCCTGCAGACCTCACACAACACTTTGTTATTCTTAAATGCATTTAATAATAATTCATATTTTACTTAACATTCATATAACACTTTAAGGTTTACAAAACAAGTTGCATGGATTATCTTATTTGGTCCTTAGGGGGTAGGTGTTACTATTATTATCTGTACACGCCACACACACACACACACACACACGCGTGTGCGCGCACACACACACACACACACACACACCATTTATCTCTGGATCATCCTAAATCAAGGCCCTGAGTGGTGCTTGGGTGTTTCCCAATTATCAAAAGTTCCAGAGACAGCCGTTCTTCCAGATATCTCAAGAACTCAAGGATGGCCATACAGGTACAAAACAGTCCTTTGTTCCTATAAATTCATGTACTTTGCTGAATAAGACAGTTGATTTTAACCATTAGCAAGTCCTTGCTTCCTGCCGTCGTGTTCCTTGGCTCCACTTCCAAGAGAAAGCCAATGTACTTGGCTGGTGTAGTTTGAAGCAGTCAGCATGTTGCTGATATAATTAGAATACTCTATCAGTTTGGAAGAGAGAAATGGTGTGAAAACACAAGATATGTTCAGAGAACAGGGAGTAAACCAGTCTGACTGACACAGAAAACCCATATGGGAAAGTAGCGGCACATGAGATTAGAAGGAGAGGTTGGAGCCAGATTACAGGGGGCCTGCAATGCCAAGCCAGGGGGGTTATGCCTGACCTTGTTAGCAGTGGGAATCCATATTTTTGGGCAACCTAGTGACGTGATGAAGTGGATGCTTTAGAAAGATTAATCTGAGGGGCAGTTAGGTGTTGCAGTGGATAGAGCATGGGCCCTGAAGTCAAGAGGACCTAAATTCAAATCCAGCCTCAGATACTTACTAGCTGTGTGACCCTAGACAAATCAGTTAACCCCATTTGGAAGGAAGGAAGGAAGGAAGGAAGGAAGGAAGGAAGGAAGGAAGGAAGGAAGGAAGGAAGGAAGGAAGGAAGGAAGGAAGGAAGACACTCTTGGGCTCCTGTGCACTAGAGGGAGAAGAAACTGAAGGTTATATCTAGTAGAGTATACTCTCCTTGAGAGCAGGGGCCACTTTTCCTTTTGTTTTTCTCTATCCAGTGCCTAGAATATACTAGGTGCTTATTGAATTGAATCAAAGCAGGGAGGCCAATTAGGAAAGTAGGGAAAGGCAAGGAGCAGCTGAGTTCGGGTGGTAGTGCTAGTCAGCCAACAAGAATTTACTAAGTGCTAATTGCCTGCAAGGCTCAGTGCTAGGTGTCAGATACAAAGAAAGGACACAGGAAGTACAGTGTCTGCCCTTGAAGGCTTTCTAATCTCACATTTTAATGGAAATTCCCCTGGAAATCAAAAAGAAGAGAAGGGTGAGGGATGCGAAGGAGGCATCCACTGGCCTTGTTGAAAGGATGCAGAGGGGCCATGAAGAGGCTTCAAAGATGATGATTCCCAGATTTCAGGACCAATGTAACATTTGGCAGAAATAGGGCAACCGGGAGATTGGGCAGGGTAAAGAGGAGAGCGCACAGAGCTCTGTTTCGGTGGATATATATGTGATTTCAGACATCAGCGTCTTACCATTTATACATAACACACTACTGACTATGCTGAAGCAAAGAAAAAAAAGTGTGTGTCTAGTATCAAGCATGTCTTTCCATCACAGGCAGACCTTTGCACTGCAATTCAAATGCATATGCATTACCTAATGAAACCAATGAATTGGTTCTGTACCCATGGCTTGGGGGCAAGCCCTGAAAGCGGAGAGCATCACTCTAATTCCAAACCATTCAAAACATCCTCAGTGATTGGCATTGAGCCAATCTTTCCCAATAACCGTGTTTTGCACCCATCACTTTGGGAGGCAGTCAGAGAACCAGGAAAAGCCTGGAGACATTATACAAATGGCTTGATGCGGCATTTTCCACAGGCCTTTTTACTTTGCACGTAATGACTCCCCATCCCAGTGAAGGCCAAATTGTAGCTTCTGTGAAAGTGTCTGAGAGGAGATGCCAAGGGCAGGCAAAGAGGATGCATGGCTCAGGAAAGGGAGGAGCCAAGAGACAGGACTAAGAGGCTGGTTAAATGTCTCAACCCCAGTGCAGAAACGCTGCTTTCTCTTTCTCCATGTGTCTGCCACCACATGGAGTATTAACAGTCACCGATCCTCAGAGCCAGCAGGAATAAGAACTCATAGAATCCAGCTTCCTCATTTTACAGGGTTGAACATGGAAGCCTGTAGGATTTCAGCATACTGCTCAAGGTCACACACAATTGGGGCAGAGCAAGTGCTATGAATGAATGAATCAGTGAATGAATGGAAAAGCATATCCCAAGAACTTACTGAGGGCCAAAGGTATGAGTTCAGTGACAAAGCTTTTGTTGAAAAGATGGAGAGTGAGTAGGGAATGAAGTGAAACATGAACAGGGCCTGCCTGAACTAATGGGTCACGTGAGACAGTGACCAATAAAGACTCAAACCTTTGGACTTCTAAGCCAAAGCTCCTTTTCTTTTTTAAGATCATTCTGTCTCTCCTCAGCCCTGGATTTCTCTGTTCAATATCCAAAGACTAGGCAGTCCCTTTGTAGTAAATGCACATCTTTGTCTGTCTATTCAAGAGGTCTGAATGCCTTTGGCCCCTCAAAGAATTAGCTTCCTCCTCTCCAATTCTCATTTCCATTACTCCCGTGTTTATAGTATGAACAGAATGATACTCAGAGCTGGCTCTGGTGAGATTCTGAATCCCAAGCAGGGCCCTATGCAAGGATATTGGGCACTCAATGTGGAACCAGGGCTAACAAATCATAGAGGACCATAGGACTGAGTACTAGAAGGGACTTTGAATGGCATCTAGATTTTTTTCACAGGTAAGTCCCAGAAAAGGCAAGTGGTTTACCCAAGAGCAAATAGTTAAGCTCAGAATTTGATCTAATAGGTCAAGTGAGATAGTCCACATCCTCTGCACATCAATTGTTGTTGTGTTTGTCCCTCATTTTTAAAGAGGACCGTGGCATCAGGGAAGTGATGACATGACTTGCAGTTGACTTTGATTTGGGTGAGGGAGGGCTAAGGTAAATTGTGATGGCCAGAAACTGCCCACTTAACTTAGGGTTTACTTGCTAGATTCCTTCCTTCCTTCCTTCCTTCCTTTCTCCTTCCCTCCCTTCCTTCTTTCCTTCCTTCCTTCCTTCCTCCCTCCTTCCCTCCCTCCCTTCCTTCCTTCCTTCCTCCCTTCCTTACTTCCTTCCTTCCTTCCTTCCTTCTTTCCTTCCTTCCTTCCTTCCTTTGTTCTTTCCTTCCTTCCTTCTTTCTTTCCTTCCTTCCTCTTTCTTTCTTTCTTTTTTTCTCTCTCTTTCTTTCTTTCTTCCTTTCTTTCTCCTTAAACATCAATTAGTACTCCTGTGATACTAAAGGAAAATGAAGAAGACCTCTAGGATGTTGATTGGATATCATATGGCTAACTTTTGGGACAATGTGTACAAGATATGGATAGGATGGGCAAATGGGGATAGGTTGAGATCTACATCATAGAGGGACTCCTGAAGAGATAAGATAACAGACCCATTTGAGTTTGGGATCAAAACTTGCCTCCAAACCTGTGTCGTTCCCTATTACAGCCCCCACATAGTGTTATGTTTAAAATACATAAAAATAAATTATTATGGGAGTAGGGAAAGCAGAAAACTGAAGTCCAGGTGACCCAGTACAGTCATAGCCCTTGCCACAGAGCTATATAGTCATCCCTTAAAAGGAATTTTAATAATATCGTATTACTTCTCTTTCCATTTGGTCTTTTGTGTCTCAAACTGGCCACAGCAAAATGATGTAGCCAAAAAGGCAACGGACTAGAAATTGGTGGCAGAGCCCTCAAGTGAAACACAGATTCCCTCACTAACTGTGTAACCTTGAGCAAGGCACTTTATAGGGGAGGGAACTAAGGCCAATAGAGGTGAAGCCATTAGACTAGGGGTGGGGGGAACCTGTGCCCTTGAGGTCACATGTGGCCTTTTATATCCTTAAGTGTGGCCTAGGATCAAAAGGATCTAGAAGACCACGTGTGGCCTCAAGGTCGCAGGTTCCCCACCCCTGATTAGACAATATTGGTTGCTACAGTAAAAAAACATAAGGGTGCCCTAGTTGGAGTGACCCACTCCATCTTCACAGAACTATAATAAAGAAGAGAAAAATTAGAAAGTTAAATATGCATATTATATTTTGGGAGAGGACATTTCAAAGACTTCATAGCAAAGATAAGTAGGCTACAGGGCAATACAATTCTATTCTGCCCTTTGATTTAGCAATATCATGACTGTATCTATATCAAAAGAGATCCATAAAAAGAAGGAAAGGTCCTAGAGGCACAAAAATAGTTGCAGCATCTCTTTTTACAATGACATTGAAATGGGAGCTAAAGGGGCACCATCAAACTGGGAAAAGGCTAAACAAATGGTCTATGAATGACTTATATGAAAAGAATATTAATGTGCCATAAGAAACAACAAAGGGGACAGTTTCAGAGAAACCTGAGAAAACTTGTATAAACACAGTGAAGTGAGTAGAATCGGAACAATTTATCCTGTACTGCCAGCATTGTACAAACAGACAACTTTAAAAGATTCAAGAACCCTGATCAGACGCGATTCCAGAGGGCCAATGATGAAGAATGCTTCCCACCTCCTGACAAAGTGGTAATGAACTAAATATGCAGAAAGAGACACGCATTTGGGGCCATGGCCAATGCAGGGATTTATTTTACATCACTATGCATATTCATTATGTGGTTTGGGTGTCCTCGACCACCACCCCCAAGCAGGGTGGGAAGGAAATGGGATGGAGAGGGGAAAAATGCTTATTAATTGAAAAAAAAATCTACAGACAAAGTCAGCCCTTAAGGTATGAAAAGTTCTCAAAAATGAAATCCTGAAAACACTCATGGAGGAAAAGAGGGGGTTGTCAGGAGATCAGTGTGGCTGCACAGGGAACTCATTGACCAACTTAGATATTTTTGTAGATATATGCAGAAGATAGATGTGAAAGCAAAAAAATGGTGGTTTAATGGAAAAAAAGTGTGACATGATCCTGCAAAAATACTGTTAAGTCTTAAATTAGCTAAGAACTAATATATGTATAGTACCTTAGGATCTATAAAATGATTCATATACATACATACATATATGTATGTATATACATACATATATACATATATATGCATTATCTGATTTGAATCTCTCAAAAACTCTGTAGGAGGAATATAAAGCCTCAAATGTTATCTCATCTATTTGGGGATTTTCCTGTGATATAGATCTCACCTTTAGTAACTTTCCCTCCTTCTGATACCTTATATATCAGCCCTTCAACACCCTCATAATAAATACTACAGACTCCTCTATATACAGAATGTTCCTAAAAGTCTGCTTAAGCTTAAAATTGCACTAAGACTTTTAGGACACCCTGTATACTTGGACCAGTCTGGCTGTTTTCCCTGTCCCTCTCCTCTCCTAATGTCATTTATCCCCTGTGGGGGTACAATTGGTATCATTGTCTCTATTTTCTCAATAAGGACACTTAGGTTCAGAGTGACTAAGTGGATATGGTATTGATGAAGCATTAACATAAGATGGTCATCTGAAAAATTCATGCTCTCACTGGATACATTACAAAAGGCAGGCGTTATGTCTACTACTAGAGAGGTGACTGTCCCATAGTATTGCTCCCAGTTGGTTCACATCTGTAGTGTTGTTTTTAGTTCTGGGTTCCACATTTGATTAAGGATTTAATTAAGTTGGTGCAAGTCCAGCAGAAAGCAGCAAGGATGGAGTGGCTCAAGTTTATGACATAAGAAAGTAAGAACACGTAGCTGAGAAAAGAGAAATACTGGGATATAATGGCTATCTGCAAGTATTTGAAGGTCTGGCCCTTAAGAGGGTTAAGACTTGTTCTGCTTGACACCAGGGGACACAATTAATGGATAGAAATTGCAGAGACAAACTTAGGCTGCCCATGACTGGAACCATCCAAAAATGGAATGAATGGATTTATTCTGGGGGCAGTCTGGTTGCCCTCACTAAAAGTTTACAATCAGAGGCTAAAGCACAATGACCGTTGCCTAATATGTCTCAAAGGGGATTTGTATTCAGGTAGGGGTAGGACTAGCTCAGCAGCTAGGAGATAGTGTTGGGTCTGGAGTCAAGAAGATTCGTCTTCCTGAGCTTAAATCTGGTCTTAGATACTTACTAGCCATGTGACCCTGGAAAAGTCACTTAACCCTTTTTGCTTCAGTTCCTCATCCACAAAGTCGGCTAGAGGAAGAAATGACAAATCATTCCAAGAGCTTTGCCAAGAAAACCCAAGTGGTGTCACAGAGAGTAGGGTACAACTGAAATGACCAAACAGTCATAAACAAAAGTACTAGCTCAACTCTGAAGCCCCTTCTGGCTCTGAGATTCTAGGAGTCTATGATTCATATGGAGCTTTCAGTCCGTTCACATCCACAGTTCTTTCTCACAGATTGTTGTATAATCAAGACACCCTTTTCTTCTACTTATGAAACTGCATCATCAAACTCAGTCATGAAATATTTTCTTTCTTATAAATTTATTCTGACTATATTTGGTCCTTCAATTCTGGCCCATTGAGATTATTTTTTTGATCCTCCATGTATCAACCACTCTGCAATTTTACGTTAGTTGGTAGTTTGATCAACAAGTCTGCTAAAACTTCATCTGAATCATGATCAAAGTGTTTTACGGCACAAGGCCATGCACAAATTCCTGGGGGATTCCTCTAGCAACCTCCCTTCAAGACCCCTCTTAGGTAGCTCAGCGGCACAGTGGACAGAGTGCTGGGCCTGATGTCTCGAGTTCCAATCCAGTCTCTAACCCATACTAGCTGTGTAACTTTGGGCAATAACCTCTGCTTGCCTCAGTTTCCCCAACCGTACAATAAGAATAATACCAGCATTTCCCTGCCAGGGTTATTATGAGGATCCATGAAATAATATCTGTAAATCACCTGGAACATAGTAGCAAGTCATATGAATGTTAGAAATTATTATTATTATTATTATTATTTAGCTGACATAAAACCATGAATGACTACTCTTTGGGTCCAGTTGTGCCCACAGCTCTAGACTGACTTAACTGAATTAGTTCATAGCTTTCATTTCTTACTTCCCCTCTGCACAATCAGAATTCCCATTCCTTCAGTTGCATTGATCTCTGTTTATCACATCAGGTGCCATTGTGACAGACAGCCAAAGCACGTCAAAGTGCTGACAACAACGGCTCTTCATGTACTTTTCCTCCTAGGAATATTTGTAGTTGTTTAGAAAGGAAGTGCCTTAATCCAAAGGAATGAATTGTGGTTCATAATGGAATTTCAGGTATCTGTATGCACCCTGCTGCTCTGCTCCAGGTTATTTATGTCAAGGTAAGAGAACACAGGTGGAACTTTCCTTGGGGATTCCCAGCTGCTGACTGGACTATGGCAAACCCCAACTGGCTAATCCAGCACTGCAATGCTAAAGGGGGAGGTGAAGAGGGGGGTAAGAGGCTTTGGGAAGCGGTTGTGGGTGAGCCAGGAGCCAGATGGGACTAGAGAGAACAATATAGTCTCACTGGTGATCTCTAACTCCGGGGCATTTTTTCCTTTAGTTCTATTTGCACACATAAACAACCAGTCACTGATCCTCTTCAAGAAGTGTCTGTAAGCATAAATGTCATTTGGTCCTCCCTGTGCTATATTGCCTGTAAGAGCACTCTTGTAGGTCTTGAGTCAGACTATACCATCCAAACCACTTGGCAAGGCACGTCTACTTAGAGATGGTGACCATGGGAGATGCACCCAATCTCCATGAGCCTCAGTTTCATCACTTATAAAAGTAGAATAATGATGTGCTATGTCTTTCATAGGGTTCTGGAAGGCAAACTGATTTTCTCATCCTTAAAGTTCTACAGAAATATGAATCATTATTATCATCAGACTGTGCTCTCCTGATTGTCACAGCAAACTCCTAATTGTTCTGAGATCAACTTGTCTCCAATGTTCATCTCTGGTTTCTCTTTTCCTGTCAAGGTCCTGTGACCTGTAATTGCCAGGGTTCCCTTACACAACCTTTGACAGGCATGCCAAGAGAGTAGATAAAGGTTCCAGAGGTACAGATAAAGATTCAACTATTTCTGAACGTGGCATATAAAATTCTCACTGCCTAATCCTTTGGATGCCACCCCAATGACCTCAGGAAGCTTACAGTAGAGCCCAATACATATTTTCCCCAGGGGGAACAAATAATACAATTAATTGATGACAATTTCAGCCTTCCAGCTCTCAGAGCTCAGCTGTCCTGCCTCTGTGATTGTGCTAACAGCTTCCCCACACCCACTTTAATGACCTTACTGTAATTTTTTTAAGTTTAGAAGTTTTGTGATAAATAAGAGAGCTAAAATGTTCCCTAAAATTTCCAGTCTTTATAACGTCATTGTCTGGTTTAAGAATCCAGAACGGCAATGTCTTAAAGTACTTGGCACCCATTTCCCATGCATGCACTCAAAACGCACGTCATAGAATCTTCAAATGTGGACCTTAAAAATCATCTAGTCAACCTAAAACCAAATGTAAAAGTCCATTCCATGGTATCCTTAAAATGTCTCCACCTAGTCTCCACTCAAATACCTCTAGTGATAGTGATCCATTACCTTCAAAGGAAGTCCAATCTGTTTTGAAATTCAGTCAATTCTCATTATACACAGATGTTATATTTGTGAATTCACCTACTCCCTAAAATGTATTGGTAGCTCCCAAATTAACAGTCATTCATAGACATGTGCAGAGCCGAAAAAAAAAAGTTGTCACCCAAAGGAGTTTGAACAAAGTGATGTTCTGCCTTCTTGGGTCAGCTCTTATACTGTTAATAAGTACCCTTTTGTGGTCTACTTAATGTCATGTTTTTCACATTTTTATGCTTTTTTGTTAAAGATTTTGCTAGTTAAAATAGCCCCCAACATAAGACTATCATCTTATGTGCCTAAGCACAGGAAGGTGGTGATGTATCTAACAGAAAATTCATGTGTTAGATAAGCTTTTTTCAGGTATGAATTATGGTGCTGTTGGCCATGTGTTCAATGCTAATGTATCAACCATACCATACATCCAGAAAAAGGAAGCAGAAATTCACTGATCTGTATGAGAGGCTGCTCCAGAAAGTATCAGAGTAAATATTGTGAGCAGAGGCTCAAAGAAACCTAAGCCACCACTTTCCCCAGGAGCAACGGTTCATTATTCACTAACGTCAGCATTCACTGCGACTTTCTGCAACACAATACTGTGTATGACAAGGATTTTGTGTAGTTCTAATTGTTAGAGAACTCTTCCTTTATTGGTACACTGAATTGTCCTATTCCCTTCTGTTGGTCATTGTGCTCATCAATGAAGTCTAATCCCTCTTGCACGTGACATCCCTTAAAATATTTGAACTCAAATCCTCCTGATTCTGATGCCAGCTGTCAATCCTCTCTGCCAGGTTACCTCTCATAACACAACATATGCATTAAGTAGGCAAAATCCTGGTCACCCTCTAGGGTTGTGCCCTGACCTGTCGATATCCTTCCTTAAATGTGAGGTCCAGGATTGAACACAATATGTGGTTTGACCACATTTATGTACCACCAGACCTTCCCCTCCCTTTTGCTTAACCCTGTGCCTCTATTAACACAACCTAAGTTCCCATTAATTCTTTTAACTATTGTGTCCCTGTGTTCACTCCTATGGAGAGGGTAGCCTTCTTCACAGGAAGTGTTGACAAGCCAGGTCATAGACAACACCTTGTATGTGAAAAGAGAACACTATGTGGGTGTGAGAGGCTCAACATAAAGACTGCCCCTTTCTCCTGTCCCTCCTGTATACACCAGGCCAACGATTGACCAATGAACATTTGTCTTTGACAAAGTGAAAGATGTGTTTTGGAGTCAGGAAAAGAAAAAATGAGTACAAACACAGGCACGCACATACACACATGAACATACACAATGCAAATTCCCCACAGATACAGAAATTCCTCTCTGACTCAGCTTCTTAGGGAGTAGGAAAAAATGGCCAGGAATTTTCCCAGGCATTTCACGCCATCAACAATTCAAATTTGATTTTTCTCTTTTTTTTCCCCTAATGTCAGCACTTAGGGATATTTCAACACAAAGAGGATTACGCTGAACTAGAGCATTGACTGCTTGTACAGAAGGAGATACAGAAGGCAAAACAGCAGTAAAAGCGACCTCCTGCCCCTCACCTTTATGTCCCTATGCAAAGTCCTCATGAGCAACAAGGACAAGCTGTGAGAGGCCCAGCTAGCCTTACAAGGAGGCAATGCCTCAGTTTCTACTCTGTGATTTGAGGGACCCCCAAAAGCCTCTCCCCCAGAAAATATCTGATGCTAAAATCTCATTATTAGGTTTATAGTCCTTTGGACAGCCAGAGTCTTATGTTCAGTTCTAGGCACCTCAGTCAAGGATGGACATTGATAATCTGGAGAACGTCCCGAGAAGGGTAAATAGAATGGCAAGAGAACCAGATGCCATAGAGAGGAATCTGGGATATTTAACCTAGAGAAGAGAAGACTTAGGGGGAAAGGCAGAGCCATAACAACTATCTTCAAGTATGTGAAAGGCTCTTGTGCAAGAGATAGTAGACTTATTCTCCTTAACTCCAGGGTTACAGAACCAGCAACAATGGGTGGAAATTGCAAAAAGCTTAATTTTATGTGAAGAAAAATCTTGATAACAGAGCTGTCAGAGGAGGCAGTTAGTTTGTCTTCACTTATGGTCTTTTTTGGAGGCTTGGCAGCTAACCGTTGGGATGTTTGGAAAAGGGGTTCCCAATCAGACATGCCAACTGATTCACAAGTCAAGACATTGTGCTGTCATTGGTTCTCTTCAAGAACAAAGGAAGAACAACAATAGCAAGATTATATTAGATGCTCTTTGAAGGTTCTTTCAACTTTGATTGGCTGTTTAAGCATAAAAGTAGAATTGAGCACAGTTGGTATGACAAAGATCTGGGGATATTTACTGAGTTATGAGAAGTGATAGCCCAAAATGCTGGTGTGGAGTGCATCAACAATGACAGTGTCCAGAATGTAGGAAGGGACACTCCCTCTGTAAACCAGTCTTGTCCTACCTGGAGCACCATTTTTGGCACTAGCCAAACAAATTTTTGGAGGGATACTGACAAACAGGCACATGTCCAGAAAAGAGTTACAAAGTATATTGAGAGTTCACATGCGTGTACATATGTATGTGTAGATGTATGTGTGAGCATGTTTACTGTGTGTGTGCATATAGAGATACTATCTACGTTCGTTTTTATACCAATCTTGTGAAGTAAATACAACGGATTTTACTATACCCATTTTAATAAATTAGGGGTATCTTATCTGATCATATATCATTAAGAGTCAAAAGCACAATTCAAACCCAGGTCATCTTGACCACAAGTCCTGAATTCTTTCAGTGACACCAGATTGTCTTTCAGTTAAGGGAACTGACACTGATTAGCCCAGAAAAGAGAAGACTTAGGTGGGAACCTAAGTACTGGCTGCAACATCTCCTCCCTCCCCTTTCTTGGCCAAGGACTCCACCATTCTTCTCTCCAAGGTTTGCCACGTGAGAGTCATTCCTGGCTCTTCCCTTTTCCTTCCCCCATCTCCCACCCAATTTAGTTTCTGTATCTCAATTTCCCACAGCATCTCTTGCCCCTGCCCCCTGTTCTCTCTTCTTATACCACAACCACCCTAGTTCATCCCTTTATCATCCTGGCCCTAGACTATTTCAATGGCCTCCTATGAACTCCCTGTCTCTAGTCTCTTCTCTCTTCACTTCATCCTAAACATAGCTGCTAAACTGTTATTTCTAAAGTACAGGTTTAATCATGTCACCCTCCTGCTCAAGCAACTTAAGTGGCTCCCACTTAATTCTAGCACCTGCCCTCAGCTAATTATTTAAAATTTATCCTGAATATAGTTTGTTTGTACATGGTCTTTTGCATGTTGTCTCCTTCATTAGCCTGTGAGTTCCTTAAGAACTAGGAGTTCCTTAAGAGTAGGAAAGGTCTTTTACCTTCCCTCCCATCCCCAGTTCTTAGCACAGTGACTGGCACATAGAAGGAAACTAATGAATGAGAGCTAACCAACTTATGATTTTTTCTGGGATAAATTATGAATCCTCTTGTTTGGCACTTAAAGTCTCACACCTTCTGGCTCTTGCCTCCTTTTGTATCCTTAGCACTTAGGCTGGCACGTAGGAGATAATTAATAAACGTCTGAAGACTGACTGACTGATAAAGCCAGATGGAACTAGAGGATGAGCGAGAGTTAAACAGAGAGACTTGGGCTGCATAGAAGGCAGAACTTGCTGGCATTTAGAGCCGCTGCTCGATCAAGATCTCTTAGTAAACGTTTACTACATGTCAATAACTGCTAAGCATGGGGATATCAGGACAAAAGTGAAAAGTCACCCTCAAGGAGCTTACACTCCAAAGAGAATGTTCCATTATCTAAAAATGGAGAAGGAGATGCGTTCCCCAAGACTGGATGTTTCTCAGCAAAGGTTTTCTCGTGGACGCTGTTGTAGGGTCACTGTACCTTTGACCTCCTTTCCAACTCTGATTCTCCAATTCAACACTGCTTTCTCTCGACTCCTTAAAGTTCCAAACTGCTTCAGAAGGAGGAAAATGTGAGATTCCTGATATTCCTTGCATGAGCAAGTTTACAAGACTCTCCTTGAAAGGAGAGACCAGAGTGACCTGGGGGATGTGGGTGCTTTGTGCTGGGGAGGGAAGCATCAAGTAGATGCTTGTTGTCTCAGAATGGACCTATACCCACTGAAAGGAAGGAGACTGAGGCATAAGACAGGAAGACAGAATTGAGTCTCTAGCAATGCAAGCTCGGTAAAAGTGTCTGAGAGCCTTGGTGAGAAGGAATTGAACTTTTGAAACACATCCATTTCTACATTTGGGGATGGGGGAAGAGGGTAGCCCAAAAGGGAAAAGTATTTTAGTCTGTGGTATCTCCAGGAGATCTCTGGCATATCTCCACCACTGCTCAGCACAGAAAACCCCCTGATCTGGGAGTGCCCTTCAACCTTGACTTTCCTTCCCTGGGGTCTGACTAGAAAGGCATGCAAGATGGTTAACATTTTAAAAGTGTCAGGATTTTGCGTGCTTCCATGGAATGAAAGACAGATGTCTTCTTTCCCTCACTGCACCCCACCCCCTCATTAAAAAGAGACCCAGCATGTTTAAAAGTTGATATATGTATTTTAAAACTTTAAATTGAAACCCTCGATGAACAAATGTAATTGCTTTGGTATGCCTGTCTGTACAGATGTATGGCAAACGTTCCACAGCTGTGTAAGGAGGCCCCGTTTGGCTAGGATGGAGGAATCCTCCCCCAAGTGCTAGCCAGGCAAAATTTGTCCAGTGAGAACCAATGGGGCAGGTCTTGCCAGGGGTGGTATGAAGGCAATCAAATTCCTAAGATATGGGGATGGATGATATTTGGTACTGATTGATGATTTCAGAATCAGCAATTAAGGAATTTCCATTATGAAAACTCAAATGTGATATCTATGAAACACTTACCATAGTGCTTAACGCAAAGTAGGCACTTAATAAGTGTTCCCTTGCTTTCCCTGCTCAGAGGTAGATGGGCAGCTCTTCTGTAACCTAGTGAGAGTCTCTTGGGTCACTGAGAAGTTGAGTGACTTGCCCAGGGTCACACGGGCAATCTTCATGACAGGCAAAACTATGATCAGCTTTCTAACCATTCACTTGCATCTCTGTATCTCAGTGCCTCGCCTATAGCAAGCACTTACTTTACTTCAGTAATAAGAGTACTTACCTTTTACTTGTATTAATTAATAATTATGTAATAAAAATCACAATTAATGCTTGTTGATCAACTGATTGGCTGATTGACTCTGCTATGTGACCTCTCAAGCTTATGAAAAATATTTTAAATGCCTTTTCAAAGGTTTTTCATGACAGACAATGGTGTAGTTAAAGATCTCTTCTAGGACCTAAGTTAGAATCTTGGCTCTGCCATTTATCCCCTTAATAATTTTGGATGAGTCATTTCCCTTCCTTGGATCTGAATGCTCCCTATCTGATAAATGAAAGAGTTGAAGGAGAGGACCTCCAAAGTTTCTTTTCTACTCCAAATCTATGGTCCTGTAATCTCTGTGAGATAGAATGGCAATGTTTAGATTTCTGAGAGAACTGGCATCTATCGCAGATTTATCAAGATGTCTTTTTTGAGGGCCAGCTCTCTGCAAGACACTGAGACAGATTTTATTAACCCTCATTTCTCAAAAGCAGTGTAATAGTGATAGATATTGTTGTTTTTAAGTCATGTCTGACTCTCCAGGAACCTATTTGGGGTTTTCCTAGCAAAGATACAGAAATGGTTTGCCATTTACTTCTCCAGCTCATTTTACAGATGAGGAAACAGAGGCAAATAGGATTAAGTTGACTTGCTCAGGGTCATACAGCTAGTAATTGTCTGAGGCCAGATTTGAACTCAGGAAGATGAGTCTTCCTGACTCCAGGCCTGCCACTATGTGTACTATGGCACTACCTAATCCTTCTAATGACAGGCATACTTCTCGAATCATCACCAATATATATATATATTCGAGTACAAAAGTCATTTTGACTTTTATCAAACCTAGTTGAATTCTTTTTGAAAACAGTTTGTACCATTTGTATCTTGCAGGGAACTCTGCTGACCAACATGCAATGTTAACAATGCTGTTGGATTTTGTAATAAGAAGAATCAGGTTTGGATCCTGGCCAGGACACTCATGGAATATATAGTCATTTAACCACTCTGACCATAGTATCCCCCTTCTCTGAATGAAGATAGTGACAATGATATTCTCTATCTCACAAGTATTGTAGGGTAGATATAAAAATAGGAGTTATTGGGGGCAGCTAGGTGGTGCAGTGAATAGAGCACCAGCCCTGGAGTCAGGAGGACCTGAGTTCAAATCCGGCCTCAGACACTTGTCACACCTACTAGCCATGTGACTTTGGGCAAGTCACTTGACCCCCAATTGCCCTTCAAAAAAAATAGGAGTTATTTTTATTATTACTACCACCACCAGTAGTAACCAATCCACCAATTAACAAGTATTTACTAAGCTCCTACTATGTGCTAGGCATTGGGAATAAAAACACAAAAGCAGAAATAGTCCTTCTTTCTGAGATCTTTAAGATCCTCTTTCTGAGGATCTTAAAATATGATGGAATTGGGGAGGGCATTTTACATGTATATGCCAAAGAAATACAAAATAATCAATGGGATTTAAAGATTAACAAATCAGGGCCTCTGAAAAGGCCCCTTGAAGATGGTAGTGCTTGAACTTTAAATAGAGCTGGAGTTCCAAGATTCAAAGGTAAGGAAGAAGAAGGTACCAGGCATAGAACAGTGGCACCAGTACCAAGGCAAGAAGGAAGGAAATGAGTTATCATATGCAGAAATACTAAGTGGACCAGTTTGGCTGGAACATACAGTGCCTGACTGATGGAGAAATAGAAAGTTAATGTGAAATATAGTTTACAACTATATTGTGAAAAGCCTAAGATGCCAAGCAAAGAATTTTGTATTATATTTTAGAAACAATAGCGAACTACTAAAGCTTCTTGAGAAGGAGCGTGACATAGACTGTGCTTCAGAAATATCAATATGGGGGTGGCTAGACAGCGAAGTGAATAGAGCACTGGCCCAGGAGTCAAGAGAACCTGAGTTCAAATCCAGCCTCAGAACTTAACAAAAAAAACTAGATGTGTGAACTTGGGCAAGTCACTTAACCCCATTGCCCTACTTTTCCTCATCCAAAAAAAGGAAAGGAAGGAAGGAAGGAAGGAAGGAAGGAAGGAAGGAAGGAAGGAAGGAAGGAAGGAAGGAAGGAAGGAAGGAAGGAAGGAAGGAAGGAAAGAAAGAAAGAAAGAAAGAAAGAAAGAAAGAAAGAAAGAAAGAAAGAAAGAAAGAAAGAAAGAAAGAAAGAAAGAAAGAAAGAAAGAAAGAAAGAAAGAAAGAAAGAAAGAAAGAAACATAGCAGCTGAAGTAGATGAAGTGCAAAGGGGAAAGACTTTAGACAGGGAAACCAATTAAGAAGCAATTTTAGTAGCTCAGATGAGAAATAATGAGGACCTAAACTAGAGGAGTTATAGTGTGAGAGGAAAGAAGGAAAAGAATATACATGTTAGTGGGGAGGTAAAATCAACAAGACTTGGCAACTGGAAACAAGGATGATCCATAGGTTATAAACCTAGGTGATTGAATGAATAGTGGTACCCTCAACAGAAATGGGGAAGATGCCTATGGGTCATCCACTGGAAATTTCCAACAAGTAGTTGATGTTGTAGGCCTGGAATTCAGGAAAAGATGAAAGATGCTGAGAGTTATATATATAGAAATGATACTGGAATCTGTGGGAGCTGATAAGATCAACTATTGGTCCAAGCTGGGGACAGATAAATGATTGTGTTTACTGTCCTTCCTTCTTTTTCTCAATCTTCACAAGCTCCCTTTCTTCCCTTTCACTTCCTCTAGGGACAATCCCTATAACAAATGAGCTGCAAGCAACTGTACTGTGTACAAAGCAAGAAATTATTAGATCTAGGAAACCATTTTCATGTTTCTTCTGAGATAAAAAGAAATTCCATTTGATCCTTTAAGGAATTCGGTAGATGCTACAATTAGCATTTGAGACATAGGAAATTCCTGAGTTCTAGCTCCAGAGAGGGGAGAGATCAGTCAATAAAGAGATGATAAACTCATGATTACAGATTCCCATAATAAAAAAAATTGAGAGAGAGGGAAGCATGGAGAACCTAGGAAGATCAGTCAGTGATGAGAGCTGACAAAGATTAGGCTTTGCTCCTTTCATCATTTCAATGAAACCCATCCTGGGCTTGACCAGATTAATGGGCTTTTAAAAGAATTCTTAGAGCATTATAGCTTTCCCCTTCAGCTTGTTGTTTTAAACTCCTGTCTGCCTCCTTGAAGTCACTGCTTCTTTAATACTTCAAAGTTCCACCATTTCATTCATGACAGGTTGCTACTATTAGCACAGATCGCTCCATGGCTTAATAAATTGCAGCAGCTAAAAATATCCTCGCCCATTGTTCATGAGCCTTTCCACAGTTATCCAGGTTGATCTTTCACTGGGCTCACACTCAAAGGTTTTCTAACTTGGCAGGATTTTCCAGAGTTTGTTTTCCTGGAAAAGTTTCCATGAGCCCAGGGTTCCTGGTCATGCAATGCTGAAGCATTAGAATAAGACTCAAATAGAGATTCTCTGTGATTACTGGCAGTAGGAACCCTTCCAAACCTTTCAAGGATGTCTCTGTACTTGTTTTTGAGGGCAGTACAGTTGGAGAGAAGCTGAGAAACTGCACATTGTTCTCTAGCAGGTTTGGGAAGAGAGGTACCAGGGTGAATGCACAGAATGTATATGAAGCCCAAGTTTCCAAGAGCATAAAGAAAGGGGCAAACATGGAGCTGATACTGATGGGAAAAGGTTCCAGGTTGTTTACACTGGCAGGAGCCCCCAATTATTTATGATGAATGCCAATCAAAGGAATTTGTATTTTATCCTAGAGGCAACAGCGAATTACTGAAACTTCTTGAGCAGAAGGGTGACATAGTCAGATTGCTTTAGAAATACCAGTGGGGGGGTGGCTAGGTGGCACAGTGAATAGAGCACTGGAGCTGGAGTCAGGAGGACCTCAGTTCAAATCTGGCCTCAGACACTTGACACACTTAGTAGCCATGTGACCTTTGGCAAGTTACTTAACCCCAATTGCCCTCAAAAAAAGAAATACCAATAGGGCAACTTTGTGAAGGATGAAGTAGAAAGGGGAGAGATTGTAGATCAGGAATCTAAGAGACAATTGTAGTAGTTTAGAAGAGAAATAATGAGAACCTACATTAGGGAAGTTGTAGTATGAGTGGAAAGAAGGGGAAGAAGGAACAAGATGGTGGGGAGGTAAATCCACAACACTGGATAACTGGATAGGTTCTGGAGGGAATACAAGTAAGTAAAAGAGATGATCCTTGCCTTCAAGAAGCTTATAGTCTAATGGGGAGGACAGCACACAAAAGAAAGCTGAAAGGTAGAACAAGGGGGCCGCCAGAGGGTACCTAGCACTTGTGGGTGGTTTGGGAAGAACGATTAATTGAGGCACAGCATCTGCCTAGATAGAGGGAACAGAGATACAGTTCAAGTGCAAAACCCAGAAGCATTTATTGAGTGAGTACAGCACACCCATGGGGGAGCAGTAGGCCTAGTCTGGGCTGTTCCAAAGATTGGGCTTTAGGGAGTGGTTTAAATGGTTTTAAAACCATATAAGGATGCAGGAAAATAGGAGGAATGCAGAGTACTTGGAACCAGGATGCTTATGCAAGCTCTGTCCATTTGGGACCTGTATGAACCAGTTTGAGGCAGCCCTGTGGTTGTTGGCACAGCCGAGGTGTTCTGGGTTCACCGGGTGAACCACAAAGGATCACTGGTATGTCAAACTTGAGCAACATTCATTTTGCCTCCTGATTGGCTGATTCTGATTCCCAGGTTATTTCAACCTCTGCTGGATAATAAGGGAGCTCAAGCAAATCAAGGTGATTAGTAAACTTGTTATTCATTACATTTCCACAGGGAGAAAGTTGGGGTAAGTAGGACAAGAGAGCTCAGTAATGTTGTTCCCTGGAGTAGAAGCCAAGCAGAGCAGCTGATGGGAAATCAAGCTACCAGTTATATCAATAAAACTTTTTTAAGTTAAGTATAAGAAAAGTTATTATCTGACACCCAGCATCAATAATGTCTATACCCCTCAAGGGCATTTCCAAGTTTGAGGGAAGCTTGGAAACTTCTAGTAACAACCCATTCCTATTGGGGAATCCCTAAGGAGGGCTTATCTAGCCTTTGCCTGAAACATTCTATGGAAAGGAAACCTTGAGGCAGCCATTCCACTCTGGTGCAAATCTAATTGTTAAGAAGCTTTACTTTATCTGAGGCAAAAATAAAAACAAACAAACAAACAAAAACACCACTACCTCTTTGCAACTGCAGGAGGTTAGTTCTGAATCCCTCCTCCATATTGCAGCATTGCAAATACTTGAAAACAGCTATCATGCCCTCTTCCATCTTCTCTCTTCCAGGTCCAAACCTTCAATCAATGTTGATATGGTATGGTTACAAAAATTCCCACCATCCTAGTTATCTTCCAGAGGATGCTCTGTCAATGTCTTTGTCAATGTCCTTCCTAAAATATGGTGTCCCAAATACTCAAGATTCAGCCTGATGACTGAGGATTCCACCCAGAGACCTGCGTGTCCATTATTCTGACCTATATACCTGTCTTACTGCAACCCAAAATTGTGTTAGCTTTTTAGCTGCCATGTCATCATTGGGATTACGTTGAACTTTAAATCCACTAAGATCCCTGCCTCTTTTTTACATGCCATCTTATCTCACCATATATCTTGTGCTCTATGCTTATATAGAGCTAATTTGTCGATCATGATCTAGGACTTTCCAGGCATCCCTTTTAAAGAGACTTTGCCAAATGGTGTGCTGAAATTCAATTAAGATATATCGACATTGCCCCATGCTTTTTCCTTCTTTCTCTCTCTCCCTTTGGCCTCTTCCGGTCAGTGGAGTGCCTGTGAGCACAGGCTACGGGTGTAAAGATGGCTAAGTCTAAGAACCATATCACCCACAACCAATCACGAAAATGGCACAGAAATGGCATCAAGAAACCTAGGTCACAGAGATACAAGTCTCTGAAAGGGGTTGACCCCAAGTTTCTGAGAAACATGCGCTTTGCCAAGAAACATAACAAGAAGGGGCTGAAGAAGATGCAAGCCAACAACGCCAAAGCCATCAAGGCCCTAAGCACCAAGGCCTCCAAAGCCAAGCTCCTCAGGCCCAAGATCCCCAAGGCCAGTGCCCAGCATGTTGGCCACAAGATGGCTACCAAGCGCCCAGGTCCTAGGATCGGCATCAAATGTCCAGGCTCCAGGATCACGAAGCCTGACTCTAAGGTTACCAGAACCACTGAACCCAAGGCTACCAAGCCTACTGACCCCAAGGCTACCAAGCCCACTGACTCCAAGGCTACCAAGCCTACTGACCCCAAGGTCACCAAGTCTGCCACCAAGGTCACCAAGTCTGACCCCAAGGCTACCAAATCTGGCCCCAAGGCCACCAAATCTGATGCTAAGGCTACCAAGTCTGACCCCAAGGTCGCCAAATCTAATCCCAAGACAGCCAAGTCTGATTCTAAGGCTGCTAAGCCCTCCAAGTCCAAACCCAAAGATGCTGGGGCTAAAGCTGTTAGTCCCAAGCCTTCAAAATAGATGCTCCAGGACACAAGAACTTGTTTAAAGCTAAAGCCACCCTTTTTTCCCAACCAGGGTATGATTATTCACTGTTTTGTACAAATAAAGGAAATGGTGAGTCATAAGAAAAAAAAAAGATATATCTACAAAATTTCTCCAATCGGCTAGTCTGGTAACCTGGTCAAAAATGGAAATCAGATTAGTTTGGTGTGGCATATCCTTGATGAAGTTCTGTTGACTAGAAGTGATCACTTCTTTTCTTTGTAAACAAATGTTCAGAAACCCTCCCTTCAATAATGAATCCTAGAATTTTTCCAGGAATCAAATCAAGCTTACCAGTCTATCATTTATAGATCTCACCCTCTCCCTTTTTTTCAAAAAGGAACTTTAGGGTATTGGTAGACAATCCTGCGGCACCTCTCCTAGTCTCCATGAATTTTCAGGTATCATCAACAGTTCAGTACCACATCTGCTATGTCCTGGGATGTAGTATGAGCCTGGTGACTTTAATTCAGTGAGGACAAAAAAGTTCTATCTTACTATCTATCCCCTCACATATCTTGGACTTCAACTCTGCCAACCACTTGTGTTCTGTCCTTTCCCATTTAAATATTATTCTTCTTGTCGGGCAACAGCAGAAACAAAATCAGAGATGAGCAGTGATGCCTTCTCTCTGCTGTCTGTTATCATCCATCAACCCTGAGTCCTTTTCCTTCTGTGGATGTAGGGGTGGAGGATAGAGAAGGGCTATATTTTTCCTTTCTTGATGTGAGTAATGCCATTTTAGACTAACCCTCCATTTCCATGTTAAGTGGGCAGTCACATCTAATTTCTGTCTTGCCTTCCTATCATATATTCAATCTGTTGTCAGATCTTGACTTTACCACCTTCACAACATCTCTAGTTTATTTCCCCTTCTCTCTTCTCAAACACTAATCCCCTGGTGTAAGTCCTCATTATCTTTTGTCTGGACTATTCCAATAGCTTTCTCCTTGGTCTTCCTACCTCAAATCTTTCCCCACCCAATCCATCCTCCACTCAGATGCCAAAGTGCTTTTTCCTAAAAGGCAAGTCTGACTATGACCAACACACACACACACACACACACACACACACACACACACACACCCCCCTACCTCAATAAACTTCCATGACTCCTTACTGCATGATCAAATATAAAATCTTTTGTTTGGCATTCAAAGCTCTTCATAATCTGGACCCTTCCTATCCTGCAGGACCTCTTCACTTTGCCCTCCTCCCCACACTCTATAATCCAGCTACACCAGTCAATTTGCAGTTCATCACACAATGACCCTTTATCTCCCATCTCTGTGCATTTTCCTTGGCTGCCCCCCATATCTGGAAGGATTCTTCTCTTCATCTCTGACTTCCATCTTCCCTGGCTTCCTTAAAGAATTTGCTTATATCCCACATTCTACGTGTCTCTCAGTTTCCTCTACTGCTAATCCCTTCTCTCTGAAATGACTTCCTATTTATGCTTTATGTATGTTGTTTGTATATAGTTATTTGCATCTTGTCTCCCCCATTATAACACCGGGCAGTCAGTCAATAAACATTTGCAAAGTGACTTTGTGCCAGTCACTGTGCTGAGTGCTGAAGAAGATGCAAAGATAGGGTAGAAACAGTCCCCACCCCCAAGGAATTCACAGTAAAATGCAGAAAAAAACATGCAAACCACTTTGTACCAACAAGCAATAGACAGGATAAGTCTGAAATAACCAAGAAAGGAAAGGGACGTGAGCTCTTTGAAGGCAGGAAGTGTCTTTGTCTTTCTTTGTATCCTCAGCATTTATCATGGTGCCTGGCACATTGTAACTACTTAATGAATGGCCACTAATTGATTGACTAACAGACTTTCTTCACCTCAGTTTTTTCTATAAGGACAACCAAAAGACAGATTCCACTCCATCTCAGATCCCTAAGGCCAATGAAAAACTGTTGTTCAGTTGTGTCCAACTCTTCATGACCACATTTAGGGTTTTCCTGGCAGAGATACTGGTGTGGTTTGCTATTTCCTTCTCCCCCTCATTTTACAGATGAATGAACTGAGCAAAACAAGATTAAGTGACTTGCTCAGGGTCACATAGTTAAAAAGTGTCTGAGGCTGGATTTGAACTCAGTAAGTCTTCCTGACTTCTGGACCAGCACTCTACCCACTGTGCCGTCTAAGTGCCTAAGAGATTAGAAAGTTTTGCTTCCCCTCCCTCACAACAAAGTATCCCCAAGGTCAAGACGGATGTATTAAGAACTGCCCTGGCTCTGTGATTTCTGTGTTCTGTAAGTACCTAAGGGAAGTGGCTCATTTTGAGAAGCTGCCTTGCCCTTTACTGACACACGACGTACCCGTTGCTGCTTTTCCTGCTGCTTGTGACAAATATATGGAGTAAAGCCTCTTATTGACTTGAATCCAAAATGATAATAAAATGGCTTTTTCCATCACAATGTTCCTTCGATCTTTCTTTTGCCTTCAACATAGCATTTTTGTTTTTAGCATTTCTCACTAGACATAGCTCATTCTGCAATTAAGCCCTCCCTGCAGAAGTCTTCTTAAAAGACTACAGCTCCCATCTGTACATTCATCCTCCATGAGCCACCCTGATCTCTGTCTTCTGTACATCATTTTTTTTTCAGTTGAGGAGTGACACGATCATAACAGCACATTAAGAAAGATTACTGACCTGAGTTCAAATTCGACCTCTGACACTTAACACAAAAAACCAAGTGACCTTGGGCAAGTTACTTAACCCCAATATCCCTATCTTCCCCCCTCCAAAGAAAAGCAAAAAAAAAAATAAGAAAGATTACTTGGGTAACAACATCTACAGTGTAAAGGTTAGGAAGAGGAATGGACTAAAAGCAGAAAGATATGTTAGGAGGTTATTATTATAGTCTGAGGTCCTGAGCTAGACTAGTTCCAGAGGGAGGGGGAAGAGGAATGGCTGAATGTGAAAGGGATTTTGAGACAGAAATATCAGGGCTTGGCAACTGAGTGAATATGTGGCGTGAGGGAGGAGGGAGAACCAAAGAGCGTCACAATGTTCTGAGACG
This sequence comes from Pseudocheirus occidentalis, assembly GCA_028646575.1. Classification (NCBI taxonomy): domain Eukaryota; kingdom Metazoa; phylum Chordata; class Mammalia; order Diprotodontia; family Pseudocheiridae; genus Pseudocheirus; species Pseudocheirus occidentalis. The sequence goes on along the minus strand of CM053598.1, from coordinate 46,878,407 downwards.
GGGAGGATGGTGATGCTATTAGGAAGAATAGAGATGCTAGCAGGGAAGCAGGTTTAAAGGGAAAAGATGATGAATTCGGCTTTAAATATGTTCATTCTGAGCTACCAACAGGCTAGCCAGGTAGAGGTTGGGATGAAGGTGATAATTATTAGCTGATATATAGCCCTTTAAGATTTGCAAAACATTTTACATGCACTATCTCAATTGATTTTCATGACAGCCCTGTGAAATAGGTGCTATAATCATCTTCATTTTATAGATAAGGAAAATGGGTTCAGAAAAATTAAATGGCCTGCCTAACTAGCAAGGGTTTAAGGTAGGAACTGAACCCAGACCTTTCTAACAGCAAGATCGTCAGTCTATCCACCATCTAGGGCTGACTGGCCACCTCCCAGAAAGTTGAAAATAAGAGACTAAAATTCTGGTAAGAGATTAGGGGTGGTGTTGTTCAGTTATTTCAGTCATATCCAACTCTCCATGACCCCATTTGTGGTTTCCTTGGCAAAGATGCTAGAGTGATTTGCTGTTTCCTTCTCCAACTCATTTTAAAGGTGGTGGATGGATGGATGGATGGATGGATGGATGGATGGATGGATGGATGGGAGGATGGGAGGATGGGTGGATGGGTGGATGGGTGGATGGGCAGATAGATGGATGGATAGATAGATAGATAGATAGATAGATAGATAGATAGATAGATAGATAGATAGATAGATAGACAGATAGATGATTGAGGAAAACTGAGCGTATTTTCAGGCTGAGGGGAAGAACTCAGAAGAAGTAAATACAAATAGGATCCCAGACAGGTAAAACCCTGCAAACAACATGAATCCCCTATCAATTTCAATCGATCAACAAATAAATTGCAAATAAATCTCTGTGGGGATATGGAGAAAATATAAGCCAGAACCCTTGTCCTCAAGGCACTTATGATTTATTTGGTGTGGATATATCTGGTTTATTTTCATGAATAATCCAAGGCTGCCCTGAATGATTATGTAAAAGCTAAAATGAATGTGTAGAGACAGGGTATCCATGTGCCAGGTTCAGCATCGTGAGATGTCACAAGCCCACTGGATGACAAATGCTCCCAGTGTGGGAAGTTTAGGAGCTCATGGCAGAGATGGAAGAGAGCCATAGAGAAATGGAAGGGAGAGAAAGGAAAATGGACTTGGAGCCAGGAATCTTTCTCTGGCCTGTATTTCACTCCTGTCACTCCTAATAAGAGGCTCTTTTCCCCTTCCCCCAACTTGTTGGAAGTAACAAGCCTTCATCAGTGCCTTAGCAGGAGCACCTCCCAGGACCTTGAAGCTTCAATATGATAGCTTTCCAGGCAACCAGGGTTCCAGTGCCCACAATACCACAGTGGCAAGATTAAGTGGAAAATGACACTTAGAAACATTTTGTGGAAAGTGGTCCCGTGCTCTGCCATGAATAAGTGGGAGCAGGGACGTGGGAGTCACCACCAGCGAGAAGGAGGAATGTCTAGGAAGGTACAAACAGTGCTCTAGACTCTCCCAGGTCAGGCCTAACAAGGGACCCATTTATAAAGGCTAGCCTCTTTCCCAGACCACCATAGGAGTATGCCAAAATGTTCCCTTTCTACTGGATTAGGGAGACAGGATGGTAAACTAGGAATGACCTAGTGCTTCCAGGGAAATGAAGAAGATGGCAGACAGTTAGGGGGTGAATTAGGAAACTTCTACGTGAATTAACCCTTCATTGTCTACCTTGGCTTTTATTTTAGATCAATGTCCTTTGGCATTATGATGATTATTGTTGTTTGGTTGTTTTTCATTTATGTCCAACACTTCATGACCCCATTTGGGGTTTTCATGGCAAAGATATTGGGGTGGTTTGCCATTTCTTCTCTAGTTCATTTTATAAATGAGGAAACTGAGGTAAACAGGGGTAAATGACTTGCCCAGGGTCACAGAGCTAGGGAGTATCTTAGGGTGGATTTGAATGTTAGGTCTTCCTGACTCCAGGTCTGGCACTCCATCATCCACTGCTCCACCCTAATTCTGGCTGCTCAGGAGAGATCTAGGGAAACAGGCAGGGCTTGTGAGCAGTAGTTTTGAGTTTTTACTGATGGGTGTATGATAGATTAGAACTCAAAGGTACCTTATAGATTATGGATCCTAAATCCCTCTTTTTACAAATAAGAAAATTGAGGAAGAAGGAAATATGCATTGATGAAGTACCTACTATGTGTCAGACACTGTTGAGAACTTTACAAAGATTACCTCCCTATGACTTTGGGAGTAAGTAGCAGAGCTGGGATTTGAACCCCAGACCTTTCACTCCAAATCAGTACTCTGAACAGTGCCCAGAAGGATGGACAGTGATTGCTAATCATGAGAACATGGATTCATATCCTCAGGTTCTAGGAACCTGAATGTGGTAGCTGGAGTGACACAAATGGGATGATCAATGAGCTGAGAGAAAGAGAGAAAGAGAGAGAGAGAGAGAGAGAGAGAGAGAGAGAGAGAGAGACAGAGAGAGACAGAGAGAGACAGAGAGAGACAGAGAGAGACAGAGAGAGAGAGAGAGAGAAAATGTCTCATGGTGTAAGTAGAGAAATCTAGAAAGGATTCCTAGAACTTCTTAGTGGGATTTGAGCTGGTTCTTGAAGGGGGAATAAGACTTAGATGCCTACAGGGAAAGGGCTACAGTAGCATGGTAGCCATGGACCTCAGAACCACTCAAGAAATATGTAATTCTCAACCCTCGGTGATTTTAAAGGCATATAGCAAGATGGAGAGGGAGAGAGGGTCTTCTAGGGAAAAAGCAAAGGCCAAAGTTAGACATCTTTAGCATTAATAATCATCAACACTGTAGTGAGGGCAGCTAAGTGGTGCAGTAGATGAGAGTACCCAGTCTGGAATCAGGAAGACTCATCTTCCCAAGTTCAATTTATCCCTCAGACACTTGCTACTTTTGTGACCCTTGGCAAGTCACTTAACTCTGCTTACCTCAGTTTCCTCATCTGTAAAATGAACTTGAGAAGGATATAGCAAAGAACTCCAGTATCTTCACCAAGAAAACCCCAAATGGGATTATGAAGAGTCAGACATAACTGAACAACAAACAATAAAAACCTTATAAAAACACATGGGAGTTAGTCCACCTATGGGAGTTTAGAGACAACCCACTTTCATAGGCCTAGAATGTCTAGGGGATCTCCCTGCCGAATGTCTGATCTAGCTCTGGAAATCCACTCATGGCTTTGGGATTCAAATTTAAAACATCTGTCTGCAGACCCTCACTGCAGTCCAGCTGGCTTCATTCAATGGTTCTCTGTGCACATCCCTGCCATTGTGCAAGCAGTAACTTCTCTGGAAGATTTTATACATAATCGGTGCTCGGTTAATCTGTACTAGGTACTCCACTGAATAACAACTACTTCCACATGGGGAGGCAGGTGGGTCAGAGAAAAACATACCTGAAAAAACAAATTCCTTTTTTCAAGCGACTTTGCAGCATGTCTGTATGTGTAGGAAGGATATTGAGATTCAAAATGTCTTTGATAGCATATTAATGTCCTCAAGGAGCAAAGACTATCCCTACTCCTGGCTGGCTCTTTTTCTTCCAAAAGGTTTGGAATAGCTAACCTAAAGAGTTCAGAGGCAGCTACTACCTCTGGCTATCCTAGAAATCCACTGAGATTTCCAATTTCCAGAACCCCCTCTAGGTTGCCTAGATCAGTAGACAGAAATAAACAGGTTTTACTCCTTAAAGCATTATGCAAAGGTTCCTCAAGCACAGACACCATCTCCTAGGTCTTAGTTCATCTAGGATTCCTATATTGAATATCTTCCTTAAATTCTATTCACATGACTACATCAGTCTTCTGTTTGAGAACCTAGGGAACTGCCCATCGTCTACCACTTCTAGCCCAAACTACTCTGCCCAATTTTCAAGGTCCTCCATAATTGGCCTTCATTTCTACCTGCTTAATCTTATCTCCCATGACTCCCCAACACATATCCTGGGTTCTAGGCAGGTAATCGCCTTAATGCTTATATATAGTGTGCATACTTCATTCTTGCCTCTGTGTCTTATCTCATCAACACTGTGGGTTGGACTTGACCTTGCAGGGTATCAAGTTCATCCAATACCTGAAGTAGAAATTACCGGCCATAGTACCTACAACAAGCTTCTGTTCCAATGAGAAATGAGTCTTACCTATGGCTTCAAGAAGCTGTATGTAGTATGTGCAGTGGCCACACCCCAGTAACCATCTTGGTTTACCGAAGGGCTAAACCAGTTTGAGGGTAACCAACAGGTCTCAAATCTGTCACTGAGTTAGAGGGATGTCTACCAAAAGCATGTGAGAACTTTTCTTAGCAGAATGTGTAAATGAGAACACTTGTTCCAGTGCCCATGAAGGTGGCAGAAGTAGGTACTATGGACTGCTTAAGCAGAGTTTGGTCAGACATTGAAGACACCAGGATCATCCACTGTATCCTGGGCCATCACCAGTCATCTTGACTTTGATCTTGCCACCAGACTTCAATGACTCAGGAAGAAAGAGTGTGGCTCTGCCTCACTTGAAGCCAGTTCACTACAAATCAAGATATCACCCATGATGTCACTGGTCCTCTTCAAAACAAAGGACAAACAGTAATTCCTGAAGTAGCCCATTCTATGTAGATAATTCCAATTAATAGTCATTTATTTAACATGTTTCCTTATAATTAGTTGAAATCTAACTTGTTGAAAGTTCTCCCCATTAAGAAGGCTTCATTTCCCCTGTAGCTACACTGACTTCTCCACCAAGCCACAGGAAGTTCATGACTGGGAAAACCTCATCTTCCAACAAGACCAATTCAACCCTGCTACTCACACCTCACCTCATTACTACCCTCTGTCCCTCTGATTGGAGGAACTCCAAAACCTCCATTTAAGGAAGGACTTCAGCACTGACATCTCATTTCCCACCTGGTTCACTACTTGGGGACTTACCTAACTTCTCTACCCAACCCCAGCCTTTCCAACTTCCTTTTGTATATTGTCTTCTCCCATTAAAGTGTAAGCTTCTTGAGGGCAGGGACTGACTTTCTTTATTCTGTATATATGTCCCCAGCATGCAGTGAATACTTTATTTAGTTATACACACACATATGTGTATATGCATATATGTATACATATATATGTGTGTGTGTGTGTATACATATGTGTGTAATAGTTTATTAACTATTGACCTTGATTCTTCCTTCTGGGATTGTATAACATAAACTGATATATTGTTCCCTACATGGCAGCCTCTCAAATATTTGAGGACAGCTTTCAAACCTTTCCTGTCTCCACTAAACATTTCCAGTTTCTTCAGCTGACCCGTAAGCTATGGTTTGAAATCCCCTTCACTTCCCCAACCACCTGACTTTCCTAAATCCTCCCAGAACTGAACACAATACTCCAGATCTTCTCATCAGGGCAGACTACACCAGGAATATAATGCCCTTTAAAAAAATATGCTACTATTATAACAACTCAAAAGTACATTAGTTTTGGGGAGGTTGTGGGGGGAGGTTGGGTTTTTTTTGTCTGAGATTTTTTTGGCTGTCTTGTCACATTCTTGACTTATATTAGCCTTATTCAGTTGTTTCAGTCATATCCAATTCTTCAAAACCCCATTTGGGATTTTCTCATTAAAGATATTGAAGTGGTTTGCCATTTCCCTTTCCAGATCATTTTACAGATGAGGAACTGAAACAAACAGGGTCAAATGACTTGCTCAGGTTCAAACAGTTGCTAAGTGTCTGAGGCCAGATTTGAATTCATGACAATGAGTCTTCCTGACTTCAAACCTGGCACTCTATTCACTGTACTGTCTAGCTGCCTCAATATTGACCTAACAGACTACTAAATAATCATTTCAAAATTTGAGTCCCTGGATCTATTATGATACTATTGAATAATTTGATTGATTCGTGGTTTCTTAAAACAAAACCCCTCCTTTTTATATTGATTACTTTATAGTCACATTTCCTCTGTCCTGTACTTGTGCTGTTGATTTTTTGAACCTATGTTCAGAATTTTACATTTGTCTTAAGAAATTAGGAATCAATCAAATTATTAAATTTTATCCTTTCTACAATAGCAAAGAATCAAAAACAAAATAGATAATTATTTATCGGGAAATGACTAAATAAGTTGTGATCCATGGATACAAAGGAATTTTGCAGTATTAAAGAAACAGTGAATATGATGACTACAGAGAAATATAGGAAATTCCATAAAGACCGATCCAAAGTGAAGTAAGCAGAACCAGGACAACAACATACACAATGACTTCAATAATGTAAATAGGACAATAACTATAAAAAATAAAAATGAATTCTGTGAAATAATAATGACTCTAAATGATATTGGGATGTACTTTCCCCTCTTTGCACACGTGGGGGACACGAGGTACGGAATACTACACATAGTGTCAGACTTGGCTGATTTGTTGGTCAGTTTTCCCTATGAATTTTTTAAATTCTTTGTTAGGAAAACAAATGAGTGAATCTAAGACTCACCCTAAAGTTAGCGTCCCCAATCTATCTTTTTGTGAGACACGACTACTTTTCCATTCCCTGAAAAACTGAAATGGATAAGAGTGCATCCTGATACACGGTGAGCCCTGTCTCCTTTTGCAGAGTTGCAGCACTTATGTTGCCCAGGAATCCAGAGCATGGTGGCAGCCAACTGACGCGGGACCCTATTAAATAAGGCCGTTTCTCTTGTTAGCGTTCTATCAGTCAGTACTGACTTCCCAGCTGGAGACCCCAATCTAAAGCAGAAGTCCTCAAATCATGTACCACGAGGGTTTTCCAACTGCTCGTAGTAGTGCTGACCATCAAAAAACCCTATAATCTCAGAACTGGAAAGTAGCTCACCTTCCTCCTAGTCCAAACCACAACTAAAAGAAATCCTTCCTCTAACACCCCTGGCAAAAAATCATATGATAGTGATCAAAAGGGTCATACGATAGTGCTAGGCTTCAGTTTCTGGAAAAAAATGGACAGTTTTACTAGGCTATTTCTTGTTGAGGACTTATCAAAAGTGGGGACTTTCTTATTCATTCTGGGGTTCTTGTTTTTATAATAATAATCATTGATAACTGAATAGAATAATAATAACTGATGTTGCTAAAGTTCTTTAAGGTTTACAAAGCATTTTCCTTATAACAATCCTGAGAGGGAGGTAGTATGACTTAGGATTCCCATTTTGCTAATGAGGAAACCAAGTGTGACTTGCCCAGGACCAGAGTTAGTATCCAAGCAATGACTGGAAGCCAGCTCTTCTGGATTTAAGATCAACATGCTTCCCACTATCCCAACCTGTCATTTTCATGGAAAAACAGGGGTTGGCTAGGGGGTAGGATTAGGCAATCTGTGAGACCACTGGCCTTGCCGTAGCAGTCGGTAGGATCAAGGATTCTGAATACGACTGTTGTAAAACAAAGCAAACAAAGTCCAATGTTTCAGAGAATGAGAAATGATTGACTTCCTTTCTCTCCTGGTTTGATTAAAAATGAGAAGGGAGAGCACCATCCAAGTGGAATTGTGCAATGTGGCCATGTTGTTGTCAAGGAGAATCATTAAGAAGATAGATGTTCATAATGAACCCGAGAAGGATCACGGAGCTACTCATTATTATGGGTTCAAATTGCTAATTATTCGTTTATCTACAGTTGCTGGTCTAAGATCCCCAGCCTTACGTGACCACCAGTGGGTGTCATTCCAGACTTTGGCCAAGAGGGGGCTGTCAGAGTATATGACCAGAATCCCAGGACTGGGGACAAGGTATTTTTAAAGCATTAAATACATATTAAAGTTGATTAGAACTCAATGCACCATAAAATCTCTTTCAAGTCAGGGAAATGCCTTCAGCTACAGATTTTTTTTCTTTCCAAAAGAAACCTCCCAAGTATTAAGGGAGGATTGGAAAAATTAGATTAGGGTTTACTAGGGGGAAAATATGGTGTTCCAAAGCTGGGAGAAACATTTTGTAGGTGGTACTAGCTCTTCCTGTAAATATTTAAAATATGGAATCCAAGACCCCAGAGAGGGAGACAAGTCTGGGAACCAAATTTAGGGAGATAGAATTTTAATTTCAGGACATATAGATATGCATGACTCTAAATGAGAATGTATGTCACTTTAAAAAGCTGCTCCTCATATTTTTTTAAGTAATTTAAACCCTATTTACATTTCAGAGCAAACAGCATATTGTTTTCATTAGGGGGAAATAAGCACTCATGTTTACCTTATGTTGCCTTCAAAATATTTGCATTTCAAAGCCTTCAGAGTCTTAAGTTTGGAGCTGTTCAAAACAGGGCACCTGGGCTTCTCCCAGATGGGCCAGATTGACAAAAGAAATTTGTACCACCCCTGTCGCAGGGGAATTATGAAAGATCAGGGTCCCTTTAAGACCTACTGATCCCTTCCTGCTGGGTACCTCTGTTCTTTCAGATGAGTATAACGCCAATGGGGATGGGACAGAGCATTCTGGGCCAATTGGGGTGCATCCTGTTGGAACTCAAGGACCTGGTTCAGCACTCAACAGATTAGTGAGGTGGTATGAAGTCTTTCTTTGGGAGGCAATGGGGTAGTGACAAGAGTGTTGGATTTAGCACTGGGGAGCTTGGATTCAAATCCTGGTGCGTTGCTTTACTACCCCTTTGACCCTAGGCAAATAATTTAACTATTCTGAGACTCAGTTTCCCCCATCCATAAAAAGAGGGGGCTGAATTAAATGATCTCTAAGGAGCCTTCTAGCTCTAAGATCTAAGACCCTACAATATCTGGAATGGACCATTTCTACTCACTTTTCACAATTCATGGTGCTCCTTCTCCATCACCCCTTGCCAAGAGCAACATGGTAGAATGGAAAAGATGATAACCTTTGGAGTCAGACTTCTAGCTCTTCTAATTACAACCTGTGTGATTATGGGGAAGGCACAGATTCTCTGGGTCTCACCCAGAAAGTGAGAGCAGTGGATTAGATGGTTCCTGAAGTCCTTTCTACCTCTGAACCTCTGATCTTTAGAGGTTTTTCCCCTCCCTTCCCTTGAAGAAGGCCCATCAAGAAAGGTCTTCCAATGATGTATGTGAAGCTTCATCAGTTTGAGTGAATGGTTCATGTCCCAGAAGCACTTGTGTTTGAAGCCTCATCTGTAACTGTGGGATGAAGGTCCCTGTAAGTAGCTGGGGCAGGAGAATACGCCAGCCTTATGCTTTTGATGTCCCAGTACGTAGGTGACTGGTTATTTGTCCCCAGTCTTTTGTAATAAATACAACATGTATATGGTGCTTTACATGCAGTATCTCACATCATTTGAATGTGAGGTTCAAATGAACTTCATGACAAGCCTGTGAGAGGCAGGTGATGTTATACCTATTTCACAGATCATGGAACCTGAGACTGAGAAGTTAAATGACCAACCCATGATCACACAGCTAGGTTTCACAGGCAGAATTTGAACTCAAGTCTCTTCTGACACCAAGTCAATCAATACCATAGTGCCTCTCTGGGTCTAGGACAGTGGCTCTCAACCTTCCTAATGCCGCTACCCTTTAATAGTCCTATGTGGGCATGTCTGCATGTGGGCGGACCCTCCTGGAGATGGATAGAGTAGGCTCCTAAGACCGTTGGAAATATGTGTTTTCTGATGGTCTTAGGTGACCCTTGTGACCCCTGTGAAAGGGTCGCTCAACCCCAAAAGGGTCGTGACCCACAGGTTGAGAACCACTGGCTAGCATTTCTTATAAAATCCTCTTCTGAATGCCTACATATGTGAGGTTGAGAAGTGACTGGACCAACAGGCCCTTGGAATGTCTCAGATGACTTTGGAGCTACCTTGTCCCTACCAGAGTTAGGGGCTCCTCACAGGATCACAAGTTTAAAGCTGAGAGGGACATCAAAGGTCATTTAGTTCTACCATTTCCTTTCACAGATGAGGAACAGAGCCTTAGGGAGCTGAACTGACTTGCCCGGGGTAGGACACACAATGAGACAAAGGCAGGATTTGAACTCAGGTCCCCTGGCCCAAAGTCAGTGTTCTCTCCACTATGCCATGATATTTCTCGCTGCACTGAGGGAGACTGTAGCACAAAAAGGTTTGCCACAGATGGGATTCACATAGCTTTGGTCTTGGGAAGGTGACTGATAGGGAAGGAAAGAAGTGGGACAGAAGGAGAGGGAGTCGTGGCATTGATTTCTCCCACTGAGTCTGGAGCAACGTGGCTTCAGGAATATCCCACTGAGAGCATGGGGAGGGATTCTCTGCATCCAGGAAACCAGGGGAAACGTGCAGGCCAGCCTGGCACGCAGCATCACAGATGTGTGGGGTCTTGCCAGCTGCCCTGGATGGATGGTTGCCACATGTGTGTGTTTATGTGTATGTGGGGGTACATGTTATATGTGTTTGTGTGTATTCCCATATTATGTTTGTGTGTTGTGTATACATGTGTATGTTTGTGTGTGTGCTCTATTTGTGGTTTTGTCCGGGCATGCCGTGTGTCTGTGTGCATAAATATTTGCGTGCATGTGTGTTTGAGTATTTATGCATTGTTTGTCTTTATATGTGTATGTATGTGCACTTTGTGTTTGTGTGTATGTTTTGCATGTGTGTTTATATATGTAAGCATTGGTTGTGCATATGTGTATATATTTGTGTGTTTGTGCATTGTGCATTTGTGTGTTTGTGTATATGTATGTATGTTTGTGTGCATGTTTTCTTTGAGTTTAGGTTTTTAATTGTGGGTGTGAGTGTGTTTATGTGTGTGCATTTGTCTGTTTATGTGATCATGTATGTGTGTTTTCCGTGTGTATCTATGTGTGTGCTTGGGTGTATGTGTGTTTGTGGTGTTTATGTGCATTGTGCTTTTGTGTACATACACATATGCATTTACATGAAAGTTTGGGTATCTGTGTTTGTGTGTATGTTTATTTGTATGTGTGTCTTATGTGTGTTTGTGTATGTGTTTGTATATCTGTGTGAGCGTATTATGCATTTGTGTGTGTGTGTATGCGTGTTGAAACCCATTCCTGCCAGAGCAGCTCCACCAGTTTCAGGACTTCTCTTCACGCCATCCCCAAAGTTTCGGTTCCAATGCTACACTGACCCCAAGTTGCTCCCCCCAAGAGTCCCCTCGGCCATGCTTGTCTTTGTCCCAGACAAGTCTATTTTTCCTATTCAAGATTACCAGGAAGGATGACCCCAAGCTGTAGTTTCATCAAACCCATAGCTAGAAAATAAGATAGAAAGTACATGGTCCTAGCGACTCCTTTAATGAAGGAGGAAATGGAGGTCCTGGACCTGCCAGGACTCCCTCTGGATCTGACTCTGAGCCCAGGTCTCATGGGCCTCCAAAGTGATCATCATCGATCCCCCTCTGTTGTATGGCCAAAGGGCCCCCCAGGCTGTCAGTGGAACAAACATCCAAGAGAGAACATTTGATGTCTGCTCTGTCTTCATTTAACATTACCCTCTTTGCTGCAGTATCCAGTGCATGCTTACATGCGGCCTTGTAATTCTTGCCCTGGATTTCAAGAGCAGTGGCCGGCTTCATATTTTGGGCTCCCCTCTATTACCTAACACAGGACCATGGCACATTAAGTGCATGATGGGAAGAAAAGAGACATGTGACCAAAAATGTCTATCAGCTATATAAAATGGGGAGGACAGTAGGATGAGAAGAAAGAGTGGAGGAAAGAAAAAAAGAAAGCCAATGGAAGGAAGGGAGGAAGGAAGGAAGGAAGGAAGGAAGGAAGGAAGGAAGGAAGGAAGGAAGGAAGGAAGGAAGGAAGGAAGGAAGGAAGGAAGGAAGGAAGGAAGGAAGGAAGGAAGGCAGGGA
>CM053598.1:46834996-46858939 GCA_028646575.1 Pseudocheirus occidentalis | reverse complement strand
AGAGAAAGAGAGGGAGAGAGAGAGACAGAGAGAGAGAGAGGGAGGGAGGGAGAGAGAGAGGGAGGGAGGGAGAGAGAGAGGGAGGGAGGGAGAGAGAGACAGAGAGGGAGAGAGAGAGACAGAGAGAGAGAGAGAGAGAGAGAGAGAGAGAGACAGAGAGAGAGAGAGAGAGGGAGAGAGGGAGGTAGAGTACAAATAATATGTTTTAATCTGTATTGAGACTCCATAGTTCTTTTTCTGGATGTGGACAGCATTTTCCATCATGAGTCCTTTGGAGTTGTCTTGGATCCTTGCATTGCTAAGAAGAGATCAAGACTATCCAAGTTAGTCATCACCCATTGTGGTTGTTACTCTGTACAATCTTCTCGTGCTCATTTCAGTCAGCATCAGTTCATTCAAGTCTTTCCATGTTTTTTTTTCTGAAGTCTACCTGCTCATCATTTCTTATAGCATGATAGTATTCCATTACATTCATATGCAACTTGTTTAATCATTCCCCAACTTATGGGCGTCCCCTCAATTTCCAGTTCTTTGTCACCACAAAAAAAGCCACTATAAATCTTTTTGTACATGTGGGTCCTTTTCCCATTTGTATGATCTCTTTGGAATACAGACCTAGAAATGGTATTGCTAGGTCAAAAAGTATGCACAGTCTTATAGATCTTTGGGAATAGTTCCAAATTGCTCTCCAGAATGGTTGGATCAGTTCACAACTCCACCAACAATGTATTAGTATTCCAAGTTTCCCATATTTTCTCCAGTATTTATCATTTTCCTATTTTGTCATGTTAGACAATCTGATAGGTATGATGTGGTATTTCAGAGTTGTTTTGCTTTGCATTTCTCTAATCAATAATGATTTAGAGCATTTTTATATGACTATAGATAGCTTTAATTTCTTCATCTGGAAGCTGCCTGTTCATATCCTTTGATCTTATCAATTGGAGAATTATTTGTATTCCTTTAAATTTGACTCAGTTCTCTACATATTTTAGAAATGAGGCCTTTATCAGAGACACTGGTTGTAAAAATTCTTTCCCAGTTTTCTGCTTTCCTCCTAATCTTGATTGCATTGGCTTTGTTTGTGCAAAACTTTTCCAATTTAATACAATCAAAATTATTCATTTTGCATTTCATGATATTCTCTGTCTCTTGTTTGCTCATAAATTCTTCTGTTCTCCATAAATCTGACAGGTAAACTATTCATTGCTCTCCCAGTTTACTTATAGTATCAGCCTTTGCATCTAAATCATGTACACATTTTGACTTTATTTTGGTATATGGTATGAGATGTTGGTCTATGCCTAGTTTCTGCCATACTATTTTCCAGTCTTCTCTGCATATTTTCTTGAAGTAGCTAGGTGAAACAGCTGATAAAAGGCTAAGAAGACTTGAGTTAAAATCTGGCCTCAGACATTTCCTAGCTGTATCACCCTGGGCAAATCACTTAAACCTCTGTTTGCCTCAGTTTCCTCAACTGTAAATTGGGGATAGAAACAGCAATTACTTTACAGGGTAGTTGTGAGGATCCAATGAAATAATTTGTTTAAAGCATTTAGCATAGTCCCTGGTTCATAGTAGGTGCTATATGAATTCTAATCCCCTGTACCCCCTATTGGATTGTCAGTTCCTTGAGAACAGGGATTGGTATTTTTTGCCTTTTTTATATCCTAAGAGTTCAATACAGTGCCTGTAACATAGTTGGTACTTGTTAGATGTTAGCTGACTGTCTTCCATCCTTGGATTACTCCCATCCTTTGCTTCCTCTGTTTATATTCTATGTGTAGTACATACTGATGCTCCCACCTCCCAGCTGCTAACATCTCCTCCACAGATGATCTCACATCCTTTTATATACACCCCTATACATGTTGCCTCCCCACTTTGACTGCAAAATATTTGAAGGCAGGGATGGTTTTTCACTTTGTCTTTGCATCTCTATCATCTAACACAGTGTCTGGAAAATAGTAAGTGCTTAATGAATGATTTCAGATGGAGAGATAGGTACAATCCAAAGAATCTTTCTTTCTAGGACATGGAAAATGATGTATTTTTGTTTGTCTGTTTGTTTTAGGTATTCATAGCACTATATAAAATATAAAAATGTGTAGAATAGCCTATGTTCTCAAGGAATTTGAGAGACATCAATTGATCAACAAATATTTATTAGGTGCCTACTATGTGTCAAATATAAATATAAGCATTATCATGAAATAGCAATATACCAAGTCCTTGACCCATGAGTATCAGAGTCAGAGTTCCTCTAGGATTTTTGTCTTTTCTGTCTGGTGGTTCAGGTTGTGAATGGTAGAAAGACTCTTCAGTACTGGAGGCACTCTATCTTCCCTTGCCTTGCTCTCTCATTCCTTGTTCCACCAGGCCTTCTTGCATGTAATTGCTGGGAAGGAGGATACCACCATTGGTTCTACCCTCCCCACTTTGCTTCCCTCTCTTCCTGGGGCTGCTTGGTTGAGATGGGAGTTGACAACTCCGTTCTTTTCAATGAGATGCAAGGCTGTTTCTCTACCTTTGTCTTCTAAAGTCCTCCAGACCTTACTGTATGTCCTGCTACCTTTACACCCTCAAATCTCCTTACACTATAACTTAATCTACTTATGTAATCTAAGGACTTCTTGGCTTTCCCTTCTTCCTGTAGCCATTATGTATGGTCTCTCCAATTAGAATATGAGCTCCTTGAGAGCAGGATCTGTCTTGTCTTGTTTTTTTCTGTTTGTGTCCCTAGAGTTTATCACAGTATTTGGCATATAATAAATTCTGAACAATGAATTTTCACTCACTCACTCATTCATTCATTCATTCACTCATTCGTTTATTTTCTAGGGTCAATATCTTAAAGTCCTCTAAGTAATCTTTAGATGATATGGTTTTACTCCTCTTATAAGACTGGTTATTCTTTTCCTCTTTTCTTCTCCAGATTGCCAATGTCTTTCCTAAAATACAGTGCCCAGGACTCACCAAATTACTCTAGACATGGTCAGTCCATTTTGAATGAGAAAAGGACATTTCAGATGGGAGTGTCATGAACAAAGACAGAGTCAGGGATGCATATAATAAATCTGGGGGATGGTGAAGTTGATTGTCATGACTGGAACAGAATATTCATCTAGAGAAGTAGAATATATACATGGGAAACAAGGTAGGATCAAATTACTAATGGTTAAGGAGTGTAGAGTTGAAGTTAAGCATCAATCAGTAAGCATTTATTAAGTGCCTACTGTGTACTAGGCACAGTGCTAATCACTGGGGATACAACAGGAGTCCCTGCTTTCAAGGAGCTCACAGTCTATTAGAGGAGACAAGTTGCAAACAATGAACAAAAACAAGACATGTATATATACACACACACATTTATATGATAGCCATAGAAGGAAGGCACTATAAATGAGGGGGATTGAGAAAGGCATCTCGTACAAAAATCAGATTTAGGCTGGACGTTGAAGGAAGCCAGGGAAGCCAGGATGCAGAGATGAGCAGAGAGCATTGCAGGCATGGAAGACAATTAGTGTAAATGTCAAGAGTCAGGAGACAGAGAGTTTGGTACAAGGAACATCAAGAAGATCAGTGTCATTCAATCTAAGAGTATGTGTGTGGGAGTGTAATATTTAAGCAGATGGGGAGTACCCTTCAGAGAATCTCTTTATATTCTAGAATCTCAAATATTGTGTTGGAAGGGATAATAGAGTCCATCTAGCTCTATTCCTTTGTTTTACAGTTAAGAAACTGGGGTGAAGAAAAGTTAAATGTCTTACTCAAGGTCACATGGGTAGTGTCAGAACCAGAATTTGAATCCAAGACCTTTGATGTTGATTCCAGAGCCTTTTCCACTTTCATGAGTTACCTTTGTCAACAACTTGGTTGTGTTAGATTTTAGGACTTTAACCCTGGGGTTGATGGGATTTTTCAGCCAGATGGATTTATGATGCAGGCAAAATGGTTGCCATGATAACCGTGAACTTGGAGGCTTCCCAACTTGAGATGGCTTTCTGGGTTATTGACAGTTTGTACAGGAAGCAGTGCCACCTTCACTATAGGAAACTGGTTCCATCTTTAACCCCCTCCCTTCTTGTCCCTGGATCATAGGTAAGAACGGAGCTCTCAGAAAAAGCAATCTGAAACCATATTTTGGAAGCCTATTTTCCTATGCCACAAATGATGGTTCTCTCCTCCTGAATTCTGTTTCCTCCCTGATGGGTGTTCTCAGCCGAACTCCTCAGTAGCGAGACATTGTGAAAGCTGCCCCCCTTGCTGCACGTGCATGTTTCTCTCACCTTAAATACCAAATGTGTTCATCAGGATTAATGTCACTGTAATGAATGCCCAAGGAATTAAACATGATTTGTCACTTGTTGTAAAGTGTTTCCTCTGAACAGCAATCCATCATCTCTATTCACCAAGGAAGCCAGGCCTGTCAATGAGATCTCAAACAGAGACAGTCGATGGCCAAATTGCCAGCTTCAGCTTCATCTGAGTCTTCCTAATAACATCAGAGCAGGCAGCAGGATGCCAATTTCACAGGTATAGATCAAGAGACCAACCATCTCTCCAAAGGTCAGGATGATATAGTGCTCAGACTAGGTATTGAGCAAGCATCTTCCTTCCGCAAAATCTCGCCACCTCTTTACAGATTTTCCTTCTCTTCACAACACTGTGATTGTATGTGGAGTGGGGGTGAGGACAACTGAGAATAGGTTTCCTACATTTTAAACAGACTTGTGATTTTATCAGTATGTAGAACTCCAGGTGAGGACCTTCCTCTATAAGGCAAACCTGCTTGGCAACTTTTAGTCTCAGAGAGCTGCCTGGGGAGTAGAGAGTTGAAGTGGTTTTCTCAGTCACAGTCAGTGTAGGTCAGAAGTAACCCAAGAACCCTAGGTTTTCTTGCTCTGAGGCTGCTCTCTAGCCATGATAACAAGTTTGCATGTTTTTTTATTTATTTATCCAAGTATACCATATTTCTTCTCAAGGTTAATGAAAGAGGCTAGAGAGAAGGGATAGATTCTTTTTGTCTTTGTTACCTGATCCCATAGTATAGTCTCTGGCACACAATAAATGCCTGTTGAGGTGAAACAAAAATATGAACTTGTTTTTATATGGAACCCCTGACTCAAATGTTTGGACCCCAGATTCTCTCTTCCTTCCTTCCTTTCTTCCTTTCTTCATTCCTTCCTTTCTTTCTTTCTTCCTTCCTTCCTTCCTTCTTCCTTTCTTTCTTCCTTCCTTCCCTCCTTCTTTCCTTCTCTCTCTCTCTCTGTCTCTCTGTTTGTCTCTCTGTCTCTCTCTCCCTCTCTCTCTGTCTCTGTCTGTCTGTCTCTCTTTGTCGCTGTCTCTGTCTCTCTCTCACACACACATACATTCACATACACACACACATGGCTCCACAGAATGGAGAGTTTAGGAAGACCAGGTCAGAAGCCATGTGGGGGGGGAGAGAGAGAGAGAGAGAGAGAGCGAGAGAGAGAGAGAGAGAGAGAGAGAGAGAGAGAGAGAGAGAGAGAGAGACTGGTGCCCTCATTAGTTATTGGCAGCAGCTTCTGCTTCATTGCCGCCCAGATCCATTTCTTTGCCTTCCTAATTGTGGTAACAGATGACTCCTGTTGGCTCACCCACCAAGTTCCTGCTTTCTGTCTGCTGTAAAGGATCCCTCTGGTTCTAATCTTACTGCAGTAGAGAGAAAGAACTGACATATTTTGAGCCTAATGAAGGACCAAACATTTCCAAGTTCAAGTTACCACTTTGCCCACTTTCATGTGTTCTTGTTGATGAGAACTTAATTGCCTCCAGTGATATTCCAGAATCCCACCATCAGAAGGTTTACAATATCAAACATTTTTTTACATGTATGGTAACAATGACAAACACAATCCTCCTCCCAAAGGAAAGGCGGGGAGGCTTCCTGACAGGTCTTAGTCTATGGGGTAGAGGGGCAATGCCTTGACAAGAAATGGGTGATCTGGAACTTCATTAGTAAGGATGACATACAATCCTGAAGGAGGTAGCATGGGCCAGATCAGGAAGTAACTTCCATGCTGTGGTTGAGGCTAGAAAATGAATATTTATGCATTTCTGAATTATTCTTCCAACTTAAACTCACTTTTGAGCATTGGGTCTTCAAAGGCAG
This sequence comes from Pseudocheirus occidentalis, assembly GCA_028646575.1. NCBI lineage: Eukaryota > Metazoa > Chordata > Mammalia > Diprotodontia > Pseudocheiridae > Pseudocheirus > Pseudocheirus occidentalis. The sequence goes on along the minus strand of CM053598.1, from coordinate 46,852,800 downwards.
CTGCTCCCTTTGTTCAAGGGATAATCCTGTGGATCTGCATGCCTACCACCTTAGTGTATGAGTTCTATGTTCTATATTAACAGTCATCCAGTAGACAAAATCACCCTGCATATGCCACAAAGAAGAATTGGAAGAGAGATGAGAGCCTGGAGAAAGGTCTTTGAAACATTTCGTTGATTTGGTCCATTGAATGCCACTCACACAATCTTACCATCTTCTTTCTTCACACCAAAGCCTCAAGAGCATCAGAGCTAAGAGTGAGACTCCTTTCAAAGATGTGTCTTATCTTTCCAGCATCTAGTTCTATCCTTGTTCTTCAGGTGACAGTGAATTCATATAATCTACTCCCCAACCCACCCAATGTCTAAAGTTAAGTGCCTTACTATGTCCAGGGTAAAATGCCCTATTATAAAGGATCATTGGCTTTAATATTACTGATTTTTTTGCTTCTTCTGTAGAAATTTCTGTTCTCTTCCCCCACTCCCAATAGCCATAACAGGCAGGGATAGAAAGAAATGTTGGGAATACAGCGCATTCTGAGTGGCATATACTAAAGAGGTTTGGAGTCAGACCTGGGGTGGAATTCTGACTCTGCCACTGACCAGCTCTGTGAAATTGCCTGCACCCTCTTTCTTCTCAGAACTGCAGTTTCTTGGCCTGAAAAATGAGTTCACTCTTACTGGAAGTGTTCAAGCAGAGGCTGGGTGGCTGCTTAGAGATTTGTTAAAGTGGAGATGCCTTTTTGGATAAGAGTGGAATTAGATGGAATTTCTCTTGCATGACCGTACATATTTGTAATGGGGTTTGTTTTTCTTACCGTCTAAATGGGTGGGGATGGGGAGGAGAAAAAGAGAATTTGGAATTGCAAATAAAATTGAAGTTGAATTTAAAAAAAACTAAAAATTAATTACACTTAAAATTAGCCACATTGAGTTGAATTAGATGGCCACTGAGGTCTTCTTACAACTCTTAGATTCTATGACTGATTCCTCAGCTATAAAAGGAGAGGGTCGACCTAGATAAACTTTGAAATCATTTCCAGTTCTAAAACCTACAAACTCCCATAGATGTCAAGCTGTTGTGGAAAGAATACCATACCAGGAGGGCATTCATTAGCCCTGAGATGACATCCTGGCTCTGTTACTAGCAGTGTGACCTTTGGGAAACTAGGTAACTTCTTTGGGTCTTAGTTTACCTATTTGTGAAAAGAGGGATCCAAACCAGAAAACTTCTCAAATCCCCTCTATCTATAGATCCATGATTCTAAGGTCATACCACTGTCTCCCCATGGCTAGGTCCAGAAACTCAGGTCACTGACCAGGCCTCTGGAGGACAGCATGGGTAATTGCTTTGTATTGGATCTTAGGTCTCTGTTTTCTGATTTATGCTTGGCTTTTTATCTGGATAGAAAGACTCAACTGGACTTGATGTGGGTTGGGGAAGGCTTGGCACAAAGAAGAGTTCTCTCTTTAATCTATGATGCTTTCAAACAATCAATTCATCATCAATGATGTAGAATTAATCATTCAACTTCTAAAAAAAATTAACACTAAAAAATTTTAAATTTAACTAACACTAAATAAAACATGCATTTCTACATATTATAAAGTAGACCAAGAGAAGAGGATTATACATAAAAGTGAATCTGTACTGCCAACAGGTTAATTTCTCCTTTAAGTATGTAGTAAATTTAACATGTCACTTTTGAAGCTGTCCTTCTTGTCTACGTTTCCTTCTTGACCGCCCTGTCTATGCATTAAAAATGCCTCCATGTCACTCTTTACTTTCTTGTTCTTTTCTCAGTCTCATTCCTTCCCTCTTCTTCTTCCCACATAATAACGATGATGATAATGATAGCTAATATTTACATGGTGCTTTAGGGTCTGTAAAACACTCTACATGCTATCTCATTTGGACGTATATTTTCTCATATCTTCACTTGGGGGAAAAAGGAAAGAAAAACAAAATTCATATAAAAATTTAATCACTTCTTTTCAATGAATTACCCGTGTGTCCATTTAGACCTAGTCCCAGGAGAGATTTTCAATCCTCCCAAGAAGGGGACAATAGACAAGTCCATATCATACACTGGAAGATTCAGTAAAGGTCTTGAGCAAAGAATCACTTCCCCATAAGCTCAATGAATTGATCAGATTCCCTTGTTTAACATCTACATGAGAAATATTCGTGATTTGGGGAAAGTTTCTTGATTTGTTTCACAAATTTTCCTCCTTCCTCCTCTTCTTCCTCCTCCTTTTGCTCTTCCTTCTTTTCCTCCTCCTCATAAAACCTCCAACAAAACCCCAAGCCCACCAAAGTTAAGAACCAAAAAACCCCAATCCAACCACAACTCAGAATAATTTCCCACTAAACTGCAAAAATATAGTGAGAATGGTGTTTTCTCTATCCTTCTTTCAGCAGACTGAATGCAGCCTGCCAGTTACTGCAGGGAATATGGGAAAAAGGGCAATGATGTGGAAGAATATTGCCCAGAACTGAAGAGGCATCCCCCACACTATTGAGTCAGATGTGGAGTAATTTATGCTACTGCTTTATACGGTTCTAGCAAAGGTAATCACCATGACTAGCTCTGAAATACCCCTTGGGTCTGTGCTTCATTTGTTAGAATTTTGCTCCCATACCATTACACTCCTCTTGAGTTCCAGGGCATAGAGTGCTATGCGGTGACATTTAACAACCTTCATAATGACATTATGAAGTAATCAGGGCAAGTATTACTATTTTGATTTTCTTAGTGAAGAAACTGAGGCTTGTAGAGACATAATTGCTTGCCCAGACTCACCCAGGTAATAAACGGACATACTGGAGATTTCAGTCCAATGCTTTTTGTCTCCATGAACAATGTGGCCAATCCAATCTAATCAAACAAACATTCATTAAATGCCCCACTGTATGCAATGAACTATGTTAAGTAAGAGACAAAATGAAGACTAGCCTCTGCCTTTAAGGAATCTGTTCTGCAGGGGTAGATGTAATCTGCAAATGGATGTGCGGATAGTGATGATTTCAGGAGGGACAGAGCACTAATAAGTGAAGTGGGGGGAGGGTTTCAAGAAAAACTTTTTGCCCAACCTTGAACTTTAAAGAGAACCTAGGGATTACAAGAGGCAGAAAGGTGGGAGAATTGCATCCCAGGAATGAGGGGAGAGGGCAGATTGTGCATGGGGGCTCAGTTTGGGAAAGAAAAAGCAGGTTGGCACGCAGAATGAGCGAGGGGAGCAAAGTAGGCTAAGACTGAAAAGGTAATTTGGAGTCAGATTGAGAAGGGCTTTCAATGCCAAGATGAGGCAATAGGAGACAGGAAAAGATTAGCTCTGGAGTGGTCTTCTCTTTTTAAAAATCCACCAAGAGACAAAGAGCAGACAAAACCTTTGTGAAAAGTCACCCCTGGAACTAATCCAATGATCTGACCCCAAGCTGAATTATTTGACTAATTACGACAAAAGAAATTCAGCTCTATGACAGCTCACATTATACCTGATAGAAATAGCCATGCTTGTCTCTAGCTGTCATTTTTAAGGAACACAGGGGCAAAGATGGATAGGGAAAGTTGGAGACCATGCACCCCTTTGGAGTTCTATGTGGAAGTAATGAAACTAATTAAAAACAAACACAGATTCTGCTCTTCAGAGCCATCTTCATCATTTCCCCTCAAGAAATTAGGCTTCATCAATAACCCCAGAGACCACTCCATTTAATTAGCAAGCCATTCTGGTGTGTGGCTATAAGAAATCTCCGCTAAGCTTCCTGTACAGCCACGTGGCCTGGCTGCTGTTTATCTAGTCTAGCCATTGTCTGCCCTAAGGCAGTTACCTATGTGGAATGGACCCATCTTCCTATCCTCAGCTTTGCTCTCTCAGCCAGGCTTACTCCCGTTTCCCCCAGCACCTCCCCAAGTCACAATAATTCTGTTTGCCTGGGCTCACCAGCGCCCTGGCATTCGTCTGGAAGATTTCATACTAATGAAAGGGTTTCTTGATTAGGTTACACTGTTACTGTAAATGTTCCCTAATTATCTATGTTATGGTAGGAATTTGAAAAAGTATAAATTGAGTGTCTTGCATAATTTATAAAACCTGAATGTTTCCTAATTAGTTCGGTTAGGTTAATGATAGTGCTGTCTCATTTTTCCAGGGCCCCTGGTAGCGACCTTTACCCTCTCTATTTCTAACATTTTCTTTTAATTAAAAAAAAAGACCAAAAAAGAAAAGAAAGGCAGGAAGGAAGAGAATAAGGAAGCAAATAGGGCAAGAGGAAAGGAAGAAAAGAAAAAAGGAAGAAAAAGAGAAAGAAGAAAGTATGGAAAAAGGAAGGAAAAAAGGAAGAAAGGAAAAAAGGAAGGATGAGGGAAGGGAAGAAGAAAGGAAGGAAGGAAGGAAGGAAGGGAAGAAGAAAGGAAGGAAGGAAGGAAGGAAGGACAGCTTGCAATCTTTACTAACTTACTCCTTTTCAGCCTGATAGGAAATCACGGGGCCTTGGAAAAAGTCAACAATTTTTGCATGGCCCTAGTGTCGCCCTTTCCCCAAAGTAAAGAAGCACCTCGCTTTTTGCTGGGCAGAGTAAGGGCCTCCTTCAGACAGATAGGCCAAAGGATGTTAGCTAAGTACATTCTTGCAGTATTCTCACAGACATTCTGATTGGGGTGAACATAGGCAGCATGAGATGTGAAAATGGTAGGGGGGGATGTGGGGGAAACCTCTCTCAAAAGGATTCTAAAATAACATTTTGCATCCTCAAGTAATTCCCAGCTCTCCCTGGCAACCATTCATTTCTTCCCAACAGCAGAAATTTGCAATATGAAAGTGGATTGGCTTCCCACTCCCTGGAGGCCCCTGTATCTCTTCATCCAGCGCCTTGGGTAAAAAGCAATGCATACGTTTACAATATAAATGTGATTTAATCGACCTCCCTGTCAGCCAGAAATGGCAAGCATATCAAACAAGTCCAAGATGTTAGAAAGAAAAACCATAAATTATTCCAGTGATGAGTTTCTGAGCAGCATTTTGGACTACTAGATGATGCTATATAAGGCCGCTCCTTGAAACAATAATTAAGATAATTCTCTATGACAAGGAGAAAAATGTTGGGCTTTGTATGAAATGTGCTTTATGTTAGTTGTGTGAATGCTTGGTATTGATTAGTGCAGGCCCCTCTGCCTTGCCCGTGCACAGGCTGAAATTAATTGAATGATGTGACTTTTCTTGAAGCCTTATTTACGGGACACGCCTTCTGGAGCCCATGCAGTGAGGGCTGACCTCTCATTCTCAGAATTGATATGTTCCTTTTGAAGCAGCTGGGAAAACATAGACACAGGCACAGCAGCCGGCCTTGTCACCAGCAGCATCGTTAGCCCTCTTTAACAGGGTTATCTGCATTGCATCTAGGCTCCATGGTCTGGGGCTGGTAAATATCTTCCTTTGGAAGCCTGATGCGCCCCACTCCTAAGACCACACAAGAGCTAGCCAATGCTGTCCCCTTCTTTCCTCCTCTGGGGCACGTCTAGAATGACACTGCAACGCAAAGGGTCCTTGTCATTTTCCTGCTCTTCTGCTGGCGATGGGGCAACAGAAACACAGAAGAGGCCTCTTTCCCATCTCTCCTCCCTTCCCTCCCTTTCTTCCTTTTTAGTACCTATCTCCTACATCTATCTTTCTCTCTCAAGGATCATCAAATTCTTGGTTTTTTTTTTAATGGGGTTGCTCTCCTTCCTCACCCCCATACTCTCAGTTTCCCTCCTTCATTACTCATCTCAGACCCTTCCCCCCTCCTTTCTGGCAGGGGCCCTTTCCCTTTCCCCCATCTAGTACCTCCCCTTCTCAGATTAGCTTCCACATTCTCAGTATCTATGTTGTATGTACCCAGTTATTTCCACATTTCTCTCCCCCCTTAGAATGCGAGCTTCTTGAGGGCATGGATTCTTCTTTGTTTCCTCCTCTTTATGTCCTTAGCTCTCAGTGCTTGGCATATCATAAGCACTAAATAAATGATTGTGAGCTGTAGGACCAACTCTTTGCTTTCTTCATGACCTATTTCATTCTGGAGACAAACAGGGTCTCTGGCACTGTGAGATGCCAAGAACATTGTCGTAAGGCATGGCCACCACAAAGATCATTCCCATTTTATTAACTGGAGAAACTGGGGGAGAACAAGAGGAAGGAGCTGACCTGGAATCACCCAGGTATGTCTGAACCCCCTGTGTTCAAAGCTTTGTTTTAGGCTGCCAGATGTACATAGTGCTAACAGTGCTTGGCAATCCTTCAATACTCTGGAGTAAACAACTTCCCCTTCCCACCTGGTCCCTCCATAAGAAGAAATAGACACAGCCCTTGTATTCTATTGAGGGGAAAGGCCCATCGTGAGGAAAACACAAGATAATTGTGGGTTGTTAAAGTCTGGAAATTGGATACATTCAGAGTCATAGATATACTCTAACGCCAAGTAATAACAAACCTTGATATAATGCCTGCTGTGTGCCAAGCACTGAGCTAAGTCCTTGACCATAGTTCATATGACCCAATGCTCGGAGGTAGGTACTATTATTACCCCCATTATACAGTTGAGGAAACTGAGGCTGAGAATAGGCAGGGGACTTTCTCAAGGTTGCAGAGTTGGCAAAGGGCTGGATTTGAACTCAGATCTTCCTGACTCCAGGTCCAGTGTTCTATTCTCTGTGCCTCTTAATTTTAAGAGTCATGTTCTTAGGGAATGGAACATAAGACAAGAATATTCTGATGGGGTTGGGTTTCCGGGGAAGGTCTAGCACAGAAAGATTCTGTGTAAGAGGGAGAGATGAGCCAGGATGCCAGGGAGGAACCCCGAGCAGGGCTGGGGGCAGCTTGACTACCGGCTAGCTTGTCAGAAGGCTGTTGAAAAGAAACATGCTGGTGGAGAGAGCCCTGGAGATAACCCTGCTCCCTGTCTCTGCCTGCGCCCATTCTTCCTTCTCAGTTGGAAAGATGCTCAGTCAACCACCTCTGTTGGCACCTTGAGATCCTTTTGTGTAATGCGATCACCATGTACCACACATTCCATAAGCATTCAGCAAATGTTTGTTGAGTGCCAACTTGGGGGAAGAGAGGAAAGAGTGTTGGATTCGGACGTTGAAGACCTGGTTTCAAATCCCTTTCACAACTTTATGACCTTGGGCAGGTCACTGAACCACTTTGGGACTTGGTTTTCTCACCTGTATAAAAGAGTAGAACATAGTGATCTTTAAAGTTGTTTCTATGATCTATGGTCCTATGATTTAAAAAAAATGAAAGGCACAATCCTTCTTTCAAAGAGCTTACATTCTGTTTGGGGAAATGAATGTGGAAAATTTTTTAAAATTTAGTTTAAAATTAAAAAAAAGTCCCTGATCTTAATGCATTGTTAGAGTTCAGAGGAGAATGAGATCAGTGTGAGTCCAACATGTGGCAGGAGCACTGTAAATATTTGTTGGATGAATAACTGACCTAGGACAAAATAATTAAGCTTCAGAGATGGAAGGAAACTTATAGCTCTTTCAACCCAATGTGTTCTTTTTTTTTTTACAAATGTGGAAACTGAGGGCCCAGAGAAAGGAAATGATTTTTCCAAAGACTTCATTGCTAATGAGTCCCAACGAGACTAGAACCTGTCTCTGACTTTCCTGCCCAGGTATCTTCCTGTTACAGTATACAGAAATATAGAATAACAGAATCTGTTTTGGAAGAGTTCTTGGAGGTCCGATCCTTACTGCTAGACAGTGCTGTGGATAGAGAATAGATCTAGAGTCAGGAAAACCCGAAGTCAAACCCAGCCTCTGATACTTGCCACCTGTGTGATCCTGGACAAGTCATTGAACTACTGTCTGCCTCAATTTCCTCAACTGAAAAATGGGGGTAATACTAGCATCTGCCTCCAAAGAATGTTGGAAGGATAAAAAAATGAGATATTTGTAATATTTGTTGTTGTTGTTACTATTGAACAATGTACTATTTTTTCAGCACGCCCAAAGAGCAATTGGTCATCTGGCTTTTGCTTGAAGGTCTCTAGTTATGGGGAAACTGGGCAGCCCACTCAGTTATGGAGAGCCTGAATCCTCAGGAAGTCTGGGAATGCTTCACAGCAGAGGTGAAGCTTGACTTTGTCCTGGAAGGAAGACTTGCACAAGAAGAGCAAATGAAAAGAGAGAGGGATTGTTCCTTATTCTATCCAGAGATGGGTCATTTTGCTCCTATAGCATGTCATCATTTCAAAGCAAGAGCTTCATGGAAGGCATAATTTGTTTATTGCCTCCTCATCATCTCCTGTCCCTCAGTCCATTGTTGGCCACAGCTTTCCACAGGGCACTTTGTTGAATAACCAGATACTTCATCCATTTCTACCAAAATACTTCTTGCTCCCCATTTTCACTTAACACTGTCTTCCCGCTGCTATTGCTGCACAAAGTCTTCTCTGAGGTCCATGCTATCCAAATAGATGACCCATCCTGAATACTGGTGGACATTATTGATATCCAAGATATTCTCCCTCTTCCAATGGATTTAGTACCTAGCTCACAATATTCCTTTCCACTCCAACTGCCTTCATACTAGGGGATTTCAACATGGAGTTGGTGTTTTCCCAAATATTTCACAATTCAAACAACTAATCCATAAACATTTACTAAGTACCTACTATGTATCAACCGTTGTGCTAATTCTCAATCTACTTTCCTTTCATGGACCTACACCTCTACTCCACATCATTTACATGTAGAGATAGTCATACCCTCTACCTTGCCATCACCTGGAAATGTTTCACCTCCATGTTCATGATCTGTGAAATTCCTTTATTTCATAATCTCCAATTGTTGTATCTTTCCTTAAGTTGTATGACACAAACCTGTTCTTTGTCCTTTCTCAGTTGTTTCAGTTGTATCTAACTCTTCATGACCCCCTTTGATTTTTTTGGCAGAGATACTGGGGTAGGTTTGCCATTTCCTTCTACAGTTCATTGTGCAGATGAGGAAACTGAGGCAAACAGGGTTAAGTGACTTGTCCAGGGTCACACAACTAGTAAGTATCTGAGGCAAGATTTGAACTCAGGAAGATAAGTCTTCCTGACTCCAGCCCCATCACTATTGTGTCACCTAGCTGCCTTTACATTCAATTCTTTTATTCTTAAATACTTTTCACCCCTCATGCTCTGCCTATATTTTTCTCCCTTCTAAATTTTGACCTTTTTGATGAACCAATTTATTTCCACATGACCTTCAACTCTCAAATTTCATGTATCTTTGTCCTATCACCACTGATCATGCCTTATCAAACCTTACCTTTGGATTACCCTTACCTTCTGGTTCCTTTATTCCTAGTCCTGCTGTTGAATGGTGCTGGAGGAAAAGCACAAAATTGTGATGTCGGAGTCCACCACTCAATTCTTCTACTTCTCCTTGATTGTATTCTCTATCTTATCACAAGAGCATTTCTGAACCTTGTCTTCTTTCCTTAAGCCTTCCATGGTATTGCCTCACCCTACCTTTTCAACTGAGAGCTTTGACTCATTATTCATTGAAAAAACAGGCCAATAGCTCCCACTTCTCTTCACTTCATATCCCTTCTGACAACATCTTCCATTGTCTTCTCCTTCAGGCCAGTCTCTGATAAAGAAATATTCCTTTGTCAAGACCAACTCCAAGATATGCAAACTTGACTCCATCTTTCTTCCCTGTCTTTTCTAGTAGACTGTCCTTGCTCTCATCCCATCTTTCTTTATAGTCTTCAGTTTTGTTATCTGCTTCTTCCTTCCCTCCTGTCCACACACTCATCCATGTATCCTCCATCTTTAAAAAAAGTCTTCATCAGATTCTGCCATTTTTATTTGCTATTGTTCTGTATCTCTCTTCCCTTTTCAGCTAAACTGCTTGAAAAAGTCATCTATATAAGGTATTTTTATTTCTCCTCTCCTCTCTCTCAATAAACCCCCTTCAAGTCTGGCTCATCATTCAACTAAAATTGCTTTCTCCAGAGTTACCAGCGATCTCCTAATTGCCAGATCTAATGGAATTTTCTCAACGCTTACTCTTCTTGGCCTCTTTGTATCACTTGATGCTTGATTACCTCGTCTTCTTGGATATTGTCACCTCTTTGGGTTTTCATAACTTGTGGTTTTTTCCTTCTACTTGTCTGACTGCTTCTTCTCAGCCTCTTGCTGGATCTTCATCCATGTGACAGACCTTAACTGTGAATACACTCCAAAGACTACTTCTTGGACCCCCTTCTTTTTTCTTTCTACATTATTTTTCTTTGTGACTTCTTCAGTTCACATGGATAAAGCTATTATCTTGATGCTGATAATTCCCAGATTTATATATATCCAGCAATGATCTTTCCTTTGGTCTCTAGTCTTACTTCACCAACTACTTACTGGACATTTCAAACTTGATGTTCTGTTGACTTATTCTCCAGTGCCACCATTTTCAGAACCATACTTCTCCCCACTCCTACTTCCTTTCTCCCTGAACTCTACTTTCTTCTCCATGCTGTTTCCTTCCTTCCCTTCCCTTTCCAGCTCTCCAGAACACAGATCTCTATGTACAACTATGCCTATACCTATATCTTTGTCTATATCTATACCTCCTCCCTTATTAGCATGTTAGTTCCTTCTTGCTTGTATCCATATTTATTGCTTAGCACAGTATCTGACACTTTGTAAGTACTTAACAAATACTTTTCTATCTCTCTAGGCATCTCAAGCATAACATGTTCAAAACAGAACTCATTATCTTTGCCCCCAAACCCAAGTCTATTCCGAACTTCCCCATGACTGTTGAGGATGCCACCATCTTACCAGTCACCTAGATTTACAACCATTGTGTCATCCTCAACGCCTCACTCTTAACTTACCCCATATAGCCAATCAGGTATGTAAGATCTTTCTTCTTCTGTAACATCTTTCATATACATCCCTTCTCTCCATTCTCAGTCATTACTCTGGTCTAGGCTGTCATTTCTTCTTGCCAGGACCTTTGCAATAGCCTCCTTATGGGTCTCTCTGCCTAAAGTCCTTTCTCGTTCTAATCTACCAATGTGATTTTCCTCAAGGATACATCTGTCCGTATCTGTCCATTCCCCTTCCTCACTCAGTAATCTCCAGTGGGTTCTTATTGCCAGTGGGAGGAAATATAAACTTTCAGTTTGACATTTAAAGCTCTTTACAATCTGGCTTATTCCTACCTTTCCATTCTCCTAACACATTACTCCTCTCTACATACTTCATAATGCACTTATGTTGGTGTACTTGTTATTCCTTGTACATGACGCTCGATCTCTGGTCCCCATACCTTTGCACTGCCTGTCCCCATGCCTGGAATGCTCTTCCTCCTATGGCAACTACACCAGCATACCCAGGATGGCTGCTAGCACAGGTTCTTAGATCTGCTTTACTAGGAAAGACAGCTGTTTAAGGGGCCAACAGTCTTTTTAAATTACATTTACTAGTTCAGGGGAAAAGCACTCTGAACTTCAGAGAAAATACAAACAGAGAAAATACAGAAAAATACAAGCAGAGAAACAGAGACCAACAGACAGGGCTCTGACTGCCTGAATGAAAGCAATACTGCTATACACTTTACATACAGCCCTGGATTGAGAGAACCTTTGCATCTCAGCAGTTGGGGAGCTCTGAACATAGGGCCACTCAAAATCTTGACCAGGGAATTACAAGATCCTTCTCATAAGTGAACCCCCCAAACAACATACCAACTTAGTATACATACACTTCTCAGAGCCAGAAGGCATCGCAACCCTCTTGACTCTGTGCCTAATTAGAAATTAGCAAAAGGTGTGAAAGCCTTCCTAGGAGCAAGCCTCCCTTAAGCAAGCTTCCCTTAATGGGCTTCAGGTGAGGCCTATTCATGGGTGGGGAAGATCTTAAATCCCATTAACATGACACCTCTTTACCACCATCTCTTAGAATCCTTGGCTTTCCCTTAAGACTGAGCTCAAGAACTACTTTCTGTAAGAGGCCTTCCTCTGCATGGTTACCTTCAGTGTACTTGGTAAGTCCATACTCCAGATGTACCTTTTTAATGGACCTATTTATGTACGTGTTGTTTTTGCCACTAGAATGTCATCTCTTTGAGGGCAGGGTTTGTTTTGATCTTTCCTTTGTATCCCTGCCCTTTGCCCACTGCCAGACACATAAAAGACACTTAATCAATGCTTCTGGATTGATTGCCAGCCTCCCTGTTGCTCCTTTGGCAGGCAGAGTTCCAGTCTTTAGCGGGTTCCGCTGCTGCTGATCCCTTCCTTGGGGATTGCCTGCAAATGGGGTGAGTAAAATCAGCCTCCATAGTTTGGGAGACTTTTAATTACTCTCTTTTGTACATGGATGATTAGAATTATTTCAACTTGGGAAGGCAATTAGTAAATTATTATTATTCGTTTTCATTTGTGCAGAACAGCCCTTTGAAGAGCTGAGCAATTCATTGTCATCTGATTAACCAGCATGGAGAGAGACCCTTATTGCATCAAACAGCTCCAGTCCCTAAGCTAGCTCTGAAGACACAAATGAAGAGGTTGAGAGACATATGGATTTTGTATGAAATGCTAGGAAAACATGTAGCGTCCACCACTTAACCGAACTGTCTTTTTTAGAGAAGGCATTGGCCTATGAGTCAGATTGGAATTCTGGGCCTGGTTCTGGCATGACATTTCTGTATGATCTTGGTCAAGTAATTTCCTTTCTCTAGACTTCAATTTTTTATTTGTAAAATGCTCTGGACTAGATAATCTGTACCCTGGAAGAGTGTAGGACTAGATCAGAAGGTTCTCAACCTTCCTAATGCTGTGACCCTTTAATACTCCTTATGTGGGCATATCTGCATGTGGGCAGACCCACCTGGAGATGGATAGAGGAGCAGTGTCTTGCTTCCTAAGACCATGGGAAATATGTGTTTTCCGATAGTCTTAGGTGACCCCTGTGACAGGGTTGGGGGTTGCGACCCACAGGTTGAGAATTGCTGGACTAGGTGATCCTTTAGATCCCTTCCAGGGCAGCAAGATATTACAGTGGATGGAGCACTGGACCTTGATCTGGGAATACTCATCTTCTTGAGTTCATATCCTGCCTCAGACACTTACTAGCTGGTTGACCTTGGGCAAGCCACTTAACTCCATTTGCCTCAGTTTTGTCATCTGTAAAATGAGCTGGAGAAGGAAATGGCAAACCACTCCAGCATCTCTGCCAAGAAAACCCCAAATGCAGTCATGAAGGGTCAGACCCAGCTGAAATGACTGAACAACAAAAAAATCCCTTCCAGGTCTCAGTGTAGTTCATGGGATCCTACAAGCAGGGGAAATCAGGAAGTGGTACTCAAGCAAGCCCTGGAGGAGGCAGGAGCTAAATGTTGCTGGAGTTTGCTGTACTTGGCATTCCAGGAGTTGGGTTCAAATCTAGCTCTACTTCTTTCTGCCTTGCTTTAGGCAAGCCACTTGACCACTGTGGACCTCACTTTCCTCATCTGTAAAATGAGAGGTTGGATTAAATGATTTCTAAAGTCTCTTTTTGTTCTAGCTCTATGATTCCCGCATGGTGTGAGATTCTATGAGCCTGAGATTCAAGAAGCTATGAGGTTTCCCTACCATATTTTGATAAAGCATTAAAGTATAACTTCTGTTGAATCCCCTTATCTATGCTTCTAAAATTCATACATTCGTCTCTGGACCCTCTGGTCATTGACCTCATAAAGACATCATGAAAGCCAAGCTTCTCAGGACATGTGTGTGCTCTGCTCCACCCCAATATGGCTCCAGCCTATCTTTTCAGACTTCTTTTACATCATCTCTTACCAACCCTGAATGTGCCATATTCAAGTACAACTAGCCCACTGGCATTTAGTTCCTGCTTCTGTCACCTTCCATGTCTAGAATGCTCTTTCTCCTCATTTCTTAGCAACCTTAGTGCCTTTCAGTGCTTGATTGGGTACCACCTTTTGACTTCCCCTTTTTGTAGAATGACTATGAGCCATACCTAGAGCTAGAAGACGTCTTAGAGGTCACCTGGTCCAATTGTCTCATTTTATAGGTGAAGAAAGAACATTTTGGTATGGTGGCTCTGGCATCAGAGGACCTGGGTTCAAATCTTACCACTGATGCTTACTACTTGTAGGACCTTGGGTAAGTCACTTAGTTTCTCTAGGACTCAGTTTTCTTGTCTTTAAAATGAGGGGACTGGAAACTTCTAAATTTTCTTCCAGATTTAGAACTATAATCTGATGATCCTATGAAACTAAGGCCTAGAAATTTGGCCAAAGTCAAGTAGGCTGTAAACCACAAAACTGGTATTTGAACTCAGGTCATGAAACTCTCCAACTCTGACACTACTGTGAATATTATTGTATTTACTTATCTGAATATTCATTTATACCCTTAGGAGAATATGAACCGTTTGAGGACGGGGATCATTTCATCTTTGTCTTTGTAACCCCAGTGCATAGTAGATTTCCAATACATGCCTGTTGAATTGAATTGAGTTCTGGTTAGGGCTATAACCAGTAAGATATTTTTTAAAGGATAGGATAGCATATTGGAAGGAAATTCCATTTAATAATTCTCTTAAGTGACGAGAAGTGCTCATGCTGGCCAGCCCTGAAAGGTACATTACATCTCTGAAGTGGAAGGCCTTCTCTCATCTTCATTAAAGCAATGTAATGTGATATCACACAAAAAGGAAATGGGAAAGGCAGAAGGAAGAGGCAGTAGCTTTTCTCAAGTAACTCAAGAAGGAGTTTTGCTGGCAGACAGCTCAACTCAGAGTCAATAACCTTCCCTGTCTGGGATCTTCACTCCTGAGCCACAAACTGTTGAAATTTTGTCTACGGTGTGGTCACCATCAAAGGGCAGGGGCACTTAGCCTCAATACTTTAAGACTCCATGTTGGTCTTTCTTCTTCCTTTGCAGATTACAACCCCTTCATACCTTAGGGCAGTGGTTCTTAACCTTCCTAATGCCGCGGCCCTTTAATATTCATATATGGGCATATCTGCACGTGGGTAGACCCTCCTGGAGACAGATAGAGGAGTGGTGTCTTGGTTCCTAAGACCATTGGAAAGATCTGTTTTCCAATAGTCTTAGGTGATTCTTGTGACCCCTGTGAAAGGGTCATTTCACCCCCAAAGGGGTTGCAACCCACAGGTTGAGAATTGCTGCCTTAGGGGATAACTGACGATGGCTGAAAATATTCATCCTCTAATGGCCAGCTGTGGCATGAGGAGTCTGCCATGACCAAAACTGGTCCTTGGTCTACCATACTGCTGGAGATGTTCCATCACGGTAGAGCCTGCCCAGCCCTTTGAGAACCAGGCATTGCTTCAATACTGTACCTCAAGGAAGCATCTTAGGAAAGCTTTAGTGAAGCTAAACCTCCCTCCCCCAACCCCAAAGGTGCCTCTTCTTTTCATGTCCACAAAGGGCTTATTTCCCACCCTCCTCTCTCAGTCTTTGCTCCAAAGAGATACTACCAGTATAGTGGACCTGAAAGAGGGATGGCTTTGTGCTCAGAGGACCTCAGCTCAACTCTTGGCCATTTTCCCTGACTTACTAGGTGATTTTCTTCAATCATTCATGGCTCTAGGCTGCAGTTTCTATACCTGAAATATAAAGAGATGGACTACATGGACCCTAAGATCTCTTCTAAACGTATATATATGACATTTATTTTAAAAAATGCTATTTTGATCATCATAAAGTCGGCACCTTTGAGACTGTCCAATTCAATCTTTCCTCTTCCTCCATTTTATAGATGAGAAATCAAAGCCTGGAAAGGTTCAATTAACTTGAACAAGTTCACACAGTGATCCCTGGGCAAAACTGGAGTAGAGTTCCAGTGTGCTGAAGGTTCTCTTATACTATACTGAATAGAGCACTGGACTGGGAGTGAGAACGACCTGAGTTTGAATCTTGCCTAGGATACTTAATAAGCTGGGAATTTCACTTCACCTTTCTGAGCCTGGGTTTCTTCCTCAACACAACGGGGATAGCCAAAGTGCCTCCCTCACAGGGCTGGTTTGAAGATATGATTAGGCAATATATGTACATCATTTTACAAACCTTAAATTGTCCTCTTACTGTTTAGTGTTGTTATTAATTAGGCAGCTAGGTGGTACAGTGGATAGGGTGCTGGGCCAGGAGTCAGGAAGACCTGAACTCAATTCCTGCCTCAGATGCTTACTAGCTGTGTGACCCTGTGCCCTTTTTGCCTCAGTTTCCTCATTTACAAAGTGAGCCAGAGGAGGAAATGGCAAACCATTCTGTTATCTTTGTCAAGAAAACCCCAAATGGGGTCATGAAGAGTCAGACATGACTGAAACAACTGAATGACCCCAACAAATTGTTATTCATTTTTACTGTTATACCACAGCTCAAACTCTTTGTGGCCATCATGAAATCTATTGCCTTCCTCTTGTGACAGTGCAAGACATCTGCCCTTTTGCCTATGAATAACAACACTGTTCCCCACAGGGTGAAGCCACGAACTGGCCAGTCAGCCAGAGAGATCCAGCAAGAGAATGAGTAAGTCTGAGTGGGACTGTTGGAGCTGCTCCCTCTCTCCTCTAGCTTCCATGTCCTTGCATGGGCCTGGGAGCAGACTTCCTGGCGGTAATCAAGGGATGAATGCTGCTCTTACATCTCCATCTCTGACATAATAATGCACCAGGGTCCATCCATCTGCATAATCATCTTAACCTGCTCCCACAAGAGAGTTTAAAAGGTCTATGCTGTTGGAAAATGACCATAAAGCCTGGATGAGTATACCTTTAGTAGCAATGCCAGCATCTATCACGGGGTAATTAGGAGCAAAGTCCAGGGCTGCCAAGAACTGCTTCTGGAAGCTGTCTTGTGCTTGGTGTCTGTGCTGCCAGTTGAAAGTGAAGGGAAGAAAATATATATTGTTATTCTCTATCTTGTGCTCCCTTTCTCAAGTCAGTAAATGTCTTGTTTCCATGGTAGGGACAGGAGAGTGATGCTTGGAAAAAAGCTCTGGAATTGGTGTCAAAGAACCTGGGCTCAAATCCCAGCTCTAAGCCTTACTGTGTACAAGCTATTGAAACAATCTGAACCTCAGTCCTCTTGCATGTGAAATAAAGAGATTGAACCAGAATCCCACTGGACCTCTCTCAGCTCTAATACTAACCTCTGACCTTATCTTGCTGCTTCTTTCCTCATTGTACAGAGCACATCCTAAGAGGATATGTTGAAAAATGATCTACCTTTCCAAATATACCATTGACCACAAGACGAAGAGTGTCCTCCAGGTCCTATGGGGTGTTATAGATTGTAAAAGATGGAGGTTTCTCTCACCTTTGCTTTCAGGTAAGACCACAGGATCTTCCACAGATGGAAGGAATCAGAGATGCTGTCCAATCCAACTGCTCACTTTACAACAGAGGTAAGTGGGAGTTAAGTGATGTACAACAAAGGCCAGGAGCAAGTAAGAAGCAGAGGCCAAACCTGAAGTCCAGGTCTCCTACCTGTTTGAGTTGTGGTTTTTTCCATTACATACAATAGGACCTTCAGCTTTACCCTGACATTTCAAAACAGAACTGAGGAGGAGCAAGAGACAAAGAAGGGGGTGTGGCTACCCATGCACAAAAAGAGGAAAAAGGCTGGATTCTGTCCAACAGGTTATTGTCTGATTAACTGGTTATTTGACCAAATTGAACTCCTTCTTCTGAAGAGACAGGAACAAGATGAGATAAAGGAGAGGGAGGGAGGGAGATAAGAGGGGGGAAGGAGAGAGACACATAGACACGAAGACACAGACAGAGACAGATATAT
>CM053598.1:46818775-46834496 GCA_028646575.1 Pseudocheirus occidentalis | reverse complement strand
AACTGCCTTCAGTGGGGACGTGTTTTCTGCAGTTCCGTGGGTTTTGGAGCTGTAAAATTTATTGATTTTATGTGTATTTAAGGTGGCCGTGCAGGAGCTGCTGATCCTTGCTCTTTCTATGCCGCCATCTTGGCTCCTCCCCCTGTATGTCTGGTGGGTCCATTTTAAAGGGAAGAAAAGCTAAGAGATATGACTTGAGACCAATCTAGATCACAGTGAAGACTAGAGATTCCTTTGGGTACAGGAGATATAATCTGAATACTGGTAATAGTTCAGATTAACAATGGACAGGTGTTCGGTGACTTATAGGAGAATATTCAAAGGTGAGATAAAGTTGAAAATTTCTAGACCCTCTATAATTTGGATCCAATCTCACCTCTTTCCACTCCCCTGTGTAAATACCCTTTGACCCCTCCAGAGGAGTCTATGTACCATTCCCCAAGCATACTTCGTCTACTTCTTCATGTTTCCCCTGTCTACAATTTCCTTCCTTTCCTTTTCTATCCACCAAGAACCTACCTATCCTTCTAGTACCAGTCTTCCCTCCCTTCTCCACTCCTTCTCTGAAATCCATTTTTTTGTCAGACAAGTCTGGTGAATCTTTGTGACTTTTAACTGGAAGTTTACCATTTGATGAGATCTCTTTTAATGCCCCCCACATGGAGCCCCATTTGAAAACTTGGCTAAGGCATTGGCAGGAAACACTGGGGCTTTTATTGAACTGAAAGTTCAATATGAGTCAATAGTATGTCATGGCAGCCAAAAATGCTAATCTCATCCTAGGTTTCATTAGGAAAGCCAAAGTGTCTGGAATGAGGGAGGTGAGAGTGCAGCTGAACTCTCTTCTGGACACGTCCCAGCTAGACTATTGTGGTGGGTTCTGGGGGCCAAGTTTTAGGAAGCCTGTTGACATGTTGGAACCTACACAGAGTAAAGCGACCATAATGGTAGTGGGAATATGCTATAGACCAAGGGTTTTTATCCTGGGTCTGTGGATAGATTTCACAGGGGCCAGCAAGTTGGATGGGGAAAAAATAAATCACATTTACTTTCATTAACCTCTAACCGAAATTTAACACATCCTTCGCTTGTTTAAACATATCATTCTGAAAAGGCAACCATAGTCTTCACCAGATTACCAAAAGGGTCTTTGACATATAAAAGGTTAAGAATCCCTAGGATGGATCTGTTTTAAAAATCGGAGATGTTTAACCTAAAGAAGAAAAGATGCTGGAGGCAGATATTTAAGATTTATCACTGACATTGATACGGCTTACAAAACTCTTCGAATACATTATCTCATTTAAGCTTCAAAACAGTCCTGTGGTATAGGGACTGCAGCTCTTATGATCTCCATTTAACAGATAAAGAAACTGAGGCTCAGAGGCTGAAAATGACTTGCCCAAAATCATACAACTGGTAAGTATTAAAGGCAGGATGTGAAATCAAGTCTTCCTGACTCCAAGACTAATATTCTATCTACTTATCTATGCCTCCTGTGAATGATAAATAGATAAATGAGTAAATTATTTCTTAGAACATTTTATTAAACTCTTATTATGTACCAAGCTATGCACTGAGGATTCAAATACAAAAGTGAGATATCCCTCAAATATAACTTTTGATTATATTCTAATTGGGGGCAACAAAACATAGGGAAGTGCTGGCCAGAAAAGAGAGTTTTGGTCTGGAAAGTCACAGGGATGGTGAGTTTATCCTGAAACAAATGTGTGTATACATATATGAATATGCATACATACATACATACACACACATACATACATATGTCATGGAAGAATGGCCTAATAGTAAATGTCAATTAGCCACTGAATTATTCCTTCCAATCTTCTGAATTTGGAAAGCCTATGACCCTTTCAGTTAGCAGTTCCATGCAATATGTTCACAGCTGCAGAATGCCATTCCCCATAATCCAACAGTCTAAGGATGGTCTAGCCAAAGTAGAATATTGCAGAACCTTGTGCCTTTCCTAATGTATTAGCCTAAGCCCATATTAGCTTTAGTGGCTGCCATATCACATTGCTGACTCACATTAAGCTTGTGAATCCCTCAAGCCCCCAAATTTTTTCTGGATTCCTGATCTAGTCGGAAATAACCATTTTACAGTTAATCTCAATAATCTGGCTTTTTTGTGCTTTCAGGGTGTATTTGGTGTCTGCTGTAAGAAGATCTTCTGAATAACTGCTCTTTCAATTCACCTGGAACCAATTTCTCTCTGCCCTGGGTAAGCAGAAATGGCAAAATTTGTAGAGTGAATGGATTTCAGAATTCTTTACTAAGGAGAAAAGCTGAGGTTTATTTCACAACCAGAACACTGAGGATTTCAGAGGTCTAGGCTGCAAAATCTGAATCCATAAGACTGATCTTGCACGTAGATAATTTAGGGTTTCCCTACATGGTATGGTATCCATCAGAGGTATCTAGAAGGTCCCCTTCTCCCCATCCCCCAAAAACTCCCTCCCCACTCAAGCCTCCAATGTCTGATTGTACAATTAAATCTTTGTTCCTTTTGGCTAAGGAAAGTCAGGGCCTTGCCCCCTGTTAAAATACAAATAATATCAATAAGGACAACATCGTTTCTGCACTAATTGTTGCTGTTTGTCTTTCATTTTGGAAGAGGACCAATGACACCAGGAAGATGATGTCATGACTTACAAGTAAATTGGATGTAAGTTAGGCAAAGTTACTGTCTGCACTAGTAAGTAACCTAATAAACGCATGTTGATTTATATGGCACTCTGTGGTTTCAAACACAACCACTCAGTGATGTAAAACATACAAATATCTTTATCCCCATTTTGCAGATGTGGAAACTGGGTTTCAGGATGTTTAAGAGACATGCCCAGGATCCCATAACTAGAATCAGGGAGGAAGAAGAAGGAATCATTTAAGCCCAAACTTCAATCACTTTTCGGTTTTCTGTGGGCCTTCACTACTCGTCTAATTCCAGATAAAACTTCTTGGGTACAGGGAGCACACAGCATGCAAAAAAAAAAATTGTGTTTCTAAGTAACCATCTAGAAGAATGCCCCAGAACAAGACATCACAGTTCACAATCTGTGTGACCTTGAGCAACTCCCCTAACTTCTCTTGGCCTTGGTTTCCTCATCTGTATAATGAGAGGTTTGGACTAGGTATTTTCTAAGGTTCCTTCCAATCTAATATCCATGAACCTGTGGACATATTGAATATTGATGGTCACGGAATCAAATGTCTAGGAGGGACATCAAAAGATTATCAAATCCGGCTGAGTCATCCAATAAACATTTATGAAGCATGTTTCAGACACTGCTAAATGCTAGGGATACAAAAAGAAGCAAAAACCAGTCCTTACTCTTGAGGAGTTTACAGTCTAATTGGGGAGAAAGCAAGCAAATAAAGACAGACTAGTTATATACAAGATACAGCTGAGGGAAGGCATTTGAACTAAGAAAGTTTGGGAATGGTTTCCTGCAGAAGGTGGGATTGCAACTGGGACTTGAAAGAGGCCGGGGAGCAGAGATGGGGAGGGAGAGCATTCCAGGCATGGGGGTCAAGCAGAGAGACTACCTGAAGTCAGAAAATGGAGTCTTTTCTGTGGGGAAGAGTAAGAAGCCAGTCTAGGAAAACTAGAAAGGTGGAGGAAGAGTGAAGGTTATGAAGGTCTTTCAATGCCAGAGGTTAGGTTAAGCCACTAAACTTTAGACCAGGGGTAAGGACCCTGCGGCCTCAAGGCCACATGTGACCTTCTAGGTCCTCAAGTGTGTCCCTGTGACTGAATCCAGACTTCACAGGGCAAATCCCCTTAATAAAAGAATTTGTTCTGTAAAACTTGGACTCAGTCAAAAGGCCACAACCAAGAACCTAGAGGGTCACATGTGACCTCCAGGCAGCAGGGTCCCTACCCCTGCTTTAGACAGATGAGGTAATATTATTCCCATTGGATAGATGGTCCAACTGAGGCTTACAAAGACTTCTCCTCCCGATACTGATTCCCGGTTCTGTGCTAGGACTGGTCTATACTAGTTAGAAGGGGAATGAGAAGGCTCACCTGAGCATAACTAGAGGCATCACATTCTTCCCTATTGTCTACTGCGTAGCAGAACCTTTCATCTACTAACTGTCCGGGGGCAGGATCATCCACATCTCCCTTTCAGGATGATTCAATCTCACCTTCCAGCTGGAAAAAAAAAAAAACTACATTCCCTAGTGACCTCTGCTGCAAATACATGGTTACACATGTAAGAGGTAAAGACAGGAAGCTGTTTCAATCACATTCTATCGTACGCCATACTTATTTGAGAACACGACATAATCTCCCTTATTAGACTGTAAGCTCCTTGAGGGCAAGTAATCCACTTGATTTCTCTTTGTGATCCTGGTGCTTAGCACAGTGACATCAAAGGGGTTGAATACTTAGATGTTGAATGGAACTGAAGTTCTTTTTGTTCTCTAACCTTGCAGTTCTCATAGTAACTTCTCCACCTCCTTCCTCCCAACAACCCCTCTTTCTCTGAATATTTTGGAGATATTGTAAATATAGTCCTTTTGGACTCTCATTCCTCTCCCTTTTCTAGCATTTAATACAGATGTCTCTGTTCTTTGTTTTGTTTTTTCTTAATGGCCAACTTCTGTGCTAACTATACCAATAAATACTACTTTTTAAAGAACCAGATTCTGCCACTATAGTCCTTATTTCTTCTCTCCCAAACTGGAAATGTCAACATCATTTAAGGAGCTTTTCCCCAGATTTGCGATTCATACCCCTGGAAAATCATGGTCTGGCTTGTCAAAGAACCAATTCTCTCCAATTGACTTAAATACGTCAGTGACATATGCAGATAGAGTTTCACTGAGTCATCATTTAAATGTCAGGTTCATGGGCCCCCCCCTCCCAGCACCACACACACACACACACACACACACACACACACACACACACAGAGAAAACGCCTCCCAAAGCTACCACCTCTCAGAAATGTGATGAGAGCTCTGTAACTTTCAAATCAGAGAAAATGCTAGCAGTTCCTGTTTTTATATTCGCCAACATTAGTAATAACTGGACGGGAGGCTTGGATGAGTCAACTGCATTTGGAAAGCAAATAGCTCACCCACATAAGGTCAGTTAACTCTTCCTAAGCCCTGAGAAGCATATGACTATTCAAACCTCCTCCACAGCCCCATAAATCCTTTTTCTTAGTTGATAGGAGGCATTCAGAGACACCTACGATTTTCCTTCTTACTCCACGTCAAATAAATCACAAATTGCTTATAATTCTTCACTGATAATATCCCTGCACCCATTCCTTCATTTCCATTCCCACTGCAAACACTCCAGTGTGGGGCTTTATCAGCTCATACCCACACTCTAAACTGATCTCTCTGACTCTAATCTGTCACTCCCTGGTCTTTAAATCCATAATGCCCTCTGCTGCCAGACTGGTTTTCTAACACACCATTTTCATGTCACTTTTTTCAGAGAAACCTTCAATGACTTCCCAATTGTCAGAATAAATCTAAATTCCTCAGCATGACATTTAAGTTCCTTCTCAATCTAAGTCTCCAGTCTTTTCTCCCATTGGTCCCCCACATGAACTTTCTAATCCAACCAAATAGTTCTATTTAATCAGTCTCAAACACAACTTTCTCTTTCTTGACTTTTTTGTGCTGTTCCCTTCAAGCTAAGATGCTTTCTTTTCCCTTCTCCACCCATCCCTTAAGGGTTCCCTCAACCCCATCTCCTGTGATTTTGTCTAGATATTGCAGCAAAGACAGATCTCCAATTCCAACTCTCTCCTCTTGTATTATTATCTATAGCCAACATTTGAATCCTCTGGATATGTCATTTCCCAAGATTAACAGATTAAATCAGACTTGATCATTTGCCCATATATAGGTCTGGTCTTATTCATAAGCAGAGTAATTGGACACATAGGTGGTATGACTTCATGGGAATGTTTCCCTGTTCCCCAAAATACCTCTTCCATCTATTCACTGATGCCTAAAATCTAATTTCTTAATATATGGCTTTAATTTATTTCATTGTACCATATTTTTTCATATATGTAAATTTCATCTCTTTGACAAAATTGTGAACTCCTTGAGGGTAATGAACATCTTATACTTCCCAGTATTCCTCACTGCAATATGCCCAAGGAAGGTCATGTCATAAGGACTCAGTAACAACTGACTTGGTTATTGTACTCTCAGGGGGAAAGACTCACTGTTGAATCACAAAGATATTTATTTTGATGGAAATTGAATGATAGACAGCTTTCTGAAAGCTTTGAGAGAGAGATATTATATAATATTACCCTCTCCATTCAATAACCACATATTAAGTGCTTACTGTGTACAGAACAAGGTGCTGGAGACTGTGACTATGAACACTGTAAAATCAGTAATTATATAGCACAACAAATTACAATAGTACAAATGAGTCACAAAGTGGCAATTTTGGTTTAAGAAAGCGAAGATTATTCCCAAGATAGGGAATCTGAGAGATTCTCTTGTTAAGGTGACATTTGAACTGGACCTTGAGGAACAGCTAAAAAGGAGAGAGTGAGGCTGATGTCTTTGTGCAGTTCTGCCTCACTTAAATCCAATTACTCACTTCTGGTGTCGTTGGTCCTCTTGAAGAACTAAGGGTATGAACAACAACATCTTAGCAGGCAGTTCTGGGGGTAGGAAGAGATTATAAATATGTAGAGAATGGGATTAGCAAAGGCATGGGGGTAATGAAGGTGGGGTAAGCAACAGGTTTACTTTTGTGAATAGACCATAAGTCTTGTGTTGAAGGAATACAATACAAAAGTTAGTGATTTTGTTGATGGCAGATAGGAATAAAAAGTAAGGAATGCAAAACAAAGGATGGAGCCCAGCTGGTTTCACCTTGCCCTTTTGTTCTCACTCTCAGATTCATTGGCATTATGAACCATTACATAAGGTCTCTTCACCCTATCTCCCAACACAGCTCCATTTTGCTGGGGTTGAGTCTTCAAAACTGGGATTGGGAATACATATTGAACAATAGATATCTGAAAAGAGTTAAGCATCATTTTCTACATCTAAATCAAATAGTTAGCTAGGGGCAAGGACACTAGGACCACAATAGGAGAAGAAGGTAAAAAAGAAGAGACTTAACCTTACCCTTTGGGCTTATGTAACATTTTTTTGGGCTACCTGACTGAGGGTGGTAGATGATAGCACTAAAGTCATACATTAAAAGATCTTTCAAGCTCCTTTACTAGGGTCAGACTTCTCAATCCCAGCAGATGATAGCAGGGAGTTGAAGACATTCCCAAAGAGACTAAAGAGCTATGGATCAGAAGATGGCAAGATAAAGGAGCTTATAGCCACAAGCCCAGTAGAAATGCCCATAGAAATTGGAAATATGACACAGAGTATAAATGAAATGCACAAAGACAGCATCCCCACAAGGGGACAGAGCAATGACATCACCAAAGGACATCAGTAGTTTTCATTCAGCATTAGAAATGTCAGTTACCCTAGCCACACAAGTACCCTAGCCAGCTTTCTCTTTATGTGTTTTCTCCACATCCTAATCACACACCTGTTCTATGACTGTGCTTTCCATGAATGGCCCTGACTACACACACTTCTAACTTGTGTGACCTTTCACCCCATAGGTAGTATGGAGAACTATAGGAGAATGTATGTGTGTATGTGGGTGTTTGTGTGTATGCATGTATGTATGTGTGTATATATATATACATTTGTGTGTATACACACATATGCACACATACACATTTTATACACACACACACACACACACACACACAAAGTGTTACCCCTTAAATTACTTTGCTATTTGAATAAATGTCTTTTATCTTTGAAGCACTACATTTTGGTCTTACAGATAAACTTATCAATGAGAGTTAGGGAAATATCATTTTGCTATTTCAAACTTAAGGTAGATTTCTATTAGTTCACATTGGGGAGGAGGTGAAGGTGCTATACTTAAGGCACACAATTAAACTTGTGAATGATGGCAGATGTCCCAGCTTGGGTATTATACAGCAAAGGAAGAGTTAAAGTTGTAGCGATGTAGGGTGCAATGTAGTTACTCCACCTTGTGTTCAACAGTGGACTAAAGAGACTGGGTTTTATTCTACATTCAGTTCAACAAATATCTGCTAAATTCCTACCACTTCCAAGGCATTGTTATAGGGGCTGAAGATATAAAGAGAAAAAATGATATAGTCCCTGCCCTCAAAGAGTTTACATTCCACTGAGGCAGTGAGGAAATAAAACTTGCACACAAAAAAGTAAATATAAAGCAATTTGAGAAGAGAAGGATTACTAAGAAATGGGGAGTCAGGGAAGATTCCCAATTTATACACATATTCAAACAGAGAGCAAATGATCACTTGTCAGCTATGTTATCGTGAGAGCACTTTTCAGGTATTAATTAGACTAGGGAGTTCCTAAGGTCCTTTCCAATATTTAAATTCTAGAATTCCTGGAGAACCAATTAAATCAAATTATATAATATTTATACAGCATCTAGCACAGTAATCTGTACATAGTAGGTACTTAATAAATGCTTGTTCCCTTTCCCTTCCCTTAAAGTCCTGTTAATTATCACAGTGCCTTCTATGTAATAGGAATGTAATAAGTATTTGCTGAACTGAATTACATAATAAAGTTAATTCCCTTCTTATGAATATAAACATAAAGTGAATTCTCTCCTTCATTAGGTGTTCAGTGCCTTTCCCAATCTGATACAGCATCCTGCTTTCTTTAGCCTTAGTTTGTGCTAGTTCTATCTCTATGTTATATTTCAACCAAATTTGGCAGCTTGCCTTCATTCATACAAATAATTGTGTGTCTTGAATGTAGCAATGCAATCTCTTTTGCACATGGACCCCCCAAAAAGTTGCCCCAGGTTTGAAACCTGGGTTGGCATCCAAGCAAAATCCTAGTTCATGAGCTTTCCTTTACAGAAAAGGTAATCCCCAAGCTGAGCCTGGAAGGAAGAAAAGTACTTTAAGAGGCACTCCAAAGGAGGAGAGGGTATATTCCAAACATAGAGAATGGTTTGTGTGAATGCAAAGAGTCAGGAAATGGAATGCCAAGTTCTGAGAACAGCTAATAGTCTGGGTTGGCTGGAATGCACAGTGCATGAAAGGAGGTCATGGGAAATCAAGTTGCAAAGGTAGATTGGAGCCAAATCATGAAGGGCCAGAATTGTCAGATTGAAAAGTTTCTATTTTGTATAAGAATCAATAGACTTTTGACAGGGTATTGACAGAGTCAGACCTGTAACTTAGAAACATTCTTTTGGTTGGTCTGTGAATAACAGATTGGAGAAGGAAGAGGTTGAAAGCAAGAAGACCATTGAGAACATGATTGCATTGGTTCGGACAAGAGATCAAAAGGGACAAAATGAAGGCAGTGACCTTGTGAGGGAAGAGGAGAGAACAGATGCAAGGGATGTTTTAGAGGGAGAATTTATAAGACCCAGAAATTGATTAGATACAGGGAAAAGAAGAGACAAAGAGTATGGGATGACTGAAATTATAAACCTAAAAGGATGACTGTCCTCCACAGAAATAAGGAACTTGGAAGAGAGACAGATATAGGGGGGAAAGTGATAAGTTCACAGAATCAAGTGACCCTAGAATTTTCAGAATTGGAAAGGACATGAGAAGACCTCTAGTCTGAACTATACCTGAAAAAGAATCTCCACTGTACTATATCTGATGAGTGATCGTTGAACTTTACTTGAAGACTTCCAATGAAAAGGTACTCATTTCTTCCCAAGATGGGCCATCTTATTCTTGGATAGCTCCACTGTTTTACCTTACATCAAGTCCAAATTTGCCTCTTTACAGTGTTTACCCATTACTTTGGCCTCAGGGGCCAAGTATTGGGCAGAAATATGTGTAGGTAGAAACATCAAAGTTCTGTGTGGGACAGCTTGAATTTGAGATGTTGACTGGACATTCATATAAAGGTGTTCAGCAGATAGTTGGCAAAACATGTCTAGAATTCTGGAAAGAGATAAGGATAGAATGTGTAGATTTGGAAGTTATTCATTAAAAAGGTGATGGTTGAATCCATGAGAGCTAGTGGTTTCATGAAAAGGACAATATCAATAGAAAGGAGAATGAAGTACAAAACTTTGGCTGCCCTGATTACTTAACAGGTAGGAGATAGATAATAAGCAGACAAAGGAAACTGAGGAGTCAGACAGGTGGGAGGAGAACCAAGCAAGAGGAGTATCATGATAAAAAAAATATATTAAGGAGGAAAAAGTGACTCAGATTTTCAAAAAATTCTTGGAGATCAAGGAGAATGAGAATTGAGAAAAAAGCATTTGATTCAGCAATGAAAAACTCTTCAGGAACCTTGGAGAGAGAAGTATCAGTATAAGAGATAGTCAAAAGTCAGACCACAAGTAGCTGAGAAGTGAGTGGGAAGTGAGATCATGGAGGCAGCAGAGTATCATAGAATCATAGAGCCAAGAGGCAGATCAGAGACCATCCAGGCCAACTCCCTGATGTTACAGATGAAGAAACTGAGTCCCAGGTAGGTTCAGTTTTGCTCAAAGCCACACAATAGCAGGAAGATCAGGGAGTGTTATGGGTTTTTTAAGTTGGGAAGATCTGGTGTGTTTGTAGGCTATAGAAAAGGAAAAAGGAGACAGGGAGAGATTGGGGATGAAAGAGAAAGGGAATGATTGATGGAGCAAGCTTCCAGAACAAATGAAACAGAGTGAGATCAAAGGTGACAGTTAAAAGAATGGCGTTGGTGAAGAGGAGAGCTATTGGAGCGAAGGAGGAAAGGGTAGATAAAATGCTAAAGGAGTACAAATAAGGGCAAGAGGTAATTCACTGAAGATGGGATAGATTTTTTTAAATAAAGCAAGAAGGAGTCTGTCTCAGAGACAGGAGCAGAAAGGTATCTTGGGGACTAGAGAAAAGAGGAATAAGTTTGGAAAAGTCACTACTAGAAGTAGAATAGAGATTAAGTTAGGGAAGAATAAAACGATTGTCATGCAACAGGAAGGATGAAGCTGAGTTTAGTAAACACGAATTTCTAGGAGAACCAGTTGGCACAGTTGCATGACTTTTTCTAGGACAGTCAAGTAAGAGGAGAAAAAGTAAATGCTGGGAGTAAACCAAATTTAAGGACAGGAATGGGGCAAGGACAAGGAAATGAGAAATTCAAGGGTAAAGGGAGGTGTGGAGGTGAAATGGTCAACTCCGAAGTCAAGTCTGTTAAGGGAGGGAAATGAAGTCAGATGGGGAATGATGGGCAAACAGAAGAGAAAAGATGGAGGGAAAGTAGGTCATACTAATGCTAAAGAACAGGCTTAAGGGTTGTAAGGCAATAAACATGAAGAGAAAAGACATTGCGGTCAGAAACGGGAACTTGAGAGTTCAAGAATGTGGAAATAGAATAGTTTGTGCTGATGGTGTGGTCTAAGTTGTGACTCCTCCTGCGGACAACTGAGATAGATTAGAGATAGGTGTTGAGAAGGTTGATTGGTTATCCAGTTGATGTGAACAAAGGTTGGCAGGATTGACTGTAATGGTTGTTGGGCAGAGGAGGTGGGAAAATAAGCTATTAATCCAGGCTGCACATCAATAGGATGGTCACCTCAGTTTTCTGTCTGCCTACAATCTAATATCTGGAAGGGGTAGAATTCAGGATGGTTCAGCACTAGAGACTTCCAATCTCAGACAACACAAGGTCATCTTCCTGGTCTATTGCTCTCCATCATGGGGCTAGGGTAACCAAAAAGGACTAGGCATTGGAGAGACCTTAACAGCAACTCTTCTCACTTCAACAACTATAGCTTCACTTACCTAGACCTGTAGTAATTACAAAGGTCTTAAAGTACCATTTCCTCTAGATTCATATTCCTTCATTTGGCATTTGAAGTCCCTTACGATCTGCCTTTAATCTCAATTTCCAGGATCATTTCCACATTCCTCCCCCTCAAACATTCTACATTCCAGGCAAATTGGGCTATTTGCTGTTACCTGTATGTCACTATCTATTTTCTGCCTCTAAGCTTTTATGACAGTGGCACCCCAGCCCTAAAATGCCCTGCCTTTTCACCTCTGCCCAACAGAATCTTTAGCTACCTCCAAAAGCCACCTCCTTCAAATTCCTTTCTCCATATGTTAGTGCTTTCCCTCCACATACTGCAAAATGAATTTATACCTACCTTATTCATGTTTTCTTCTTGTGCTCTATATCTACCTCATTTCATGCTCCCTCCCACCCATAGATTCTTGCTAGGCAGAGGCTACTTCATCTTTTCTCAGCAGCTCTAATGCCTAGCATACAGCAGGGACAGAGATTGAAACTATAATTTCCCTGGTATAGGGAACTCTCAAGTGAGAAAAAATCCTTCTACCAAGAATAGTTCATGCTTTCTCTGAATTTTCAGTCTGTACGAGTTGCCTAAAGGACTAACAGATTAGGTGACTCACCCAGGATCACAACAAATATGAGTTAGAGGAAGGACTTGAACTTAGGTCTCTCCACTCCACCATAATGCCTCTTAGTAAACAATTATTAAATTAAATTGAATTGCATTCTCAGGGGATAAAGAGGGATAAAAAGTGACAGAGAATAGAGTAGTATTCTGCTATTCTACTGCAAGTATCAGCTTGGGTGGAGGAGCCTCCATCCCTGAATCAGTTCTGGCACCCTCACCCTCCCAGCTGATGATCGAGCATAGAGTAGGTGCATGAGCTGGGACATTGTTAATCAATAGCGTCTCCTCCCTCTTCCTCTTCACCCCCCCCCCCACCACACACTCGAATGTTGGATTCTACCCTTGGGATACCAGACTTTGATAGCTAAGATTTCATCTTATTTTTCCCCTCTTCTAGCTCTTCTTCAGCTATTATCTGTCCCATTAGACTATAAACTCCTTGAGAGCAGGGAATACCTTATTTGTTTGTATTTGTATACAAATGTGCCACAATTTCTGGCACATTTCTAGCATTTAATCTCTGCTTTATCATCCATCCATTCATTCTATAGTTGATGGTGAGAAACTGAAGAGTGAAGGAATAATGTGATCAGAGTTATACTCAAGGAAAATTAATCAGATAGTGATATGAAGGATGGAATAGAGAAGGAGGGAAAAGAAAGAATAGTTAATATGAGGTGACTACATCGGTCCAGTAAAGGTGTGGGGGGGGGGCCAAAAAGTGTCCTCACAGTTTTGATTTGAAAGAAATCATTAATTGGCATGGAAGGAAGAATTAAAAGTAGAACAATTCTAAAACTACAGTCAACTCTTGATTTTTCCAACCTATGGTTCATTTGTCCTTAAGTTTTCATCTAAGGCTAACTTCTTTCACTAAGGCAAGGCAAACTCATTTCAATATTAGCCTCAGCCAAACAGAATTAGGCAGGGAAATCTTGTGTAAAATATTATATCCACACTTGGCCAACTCTTCACAGAATTATGAAATAGAACACGTTTATCTTCAGTCCCCAGCTTCCTTCTTTACTCTTTGTTCCTTTCTCTGTGGTCCTCATTCATGTCTCCCACCTACCACTAAGGACACAGTGCCATGAGCTCCATAAAGGCTCGGACATCAGCCTTTTACACCTTAGTAACTTAGAGCAGTTCATACTATTTGTCTGATCCAAGGAATATGTGGACTTTCAAGCTTGATCAATTTCTACGAAACAAAAGAGATTAGGGCATCTGTGAATAAATGAGAGAAGTACTGGGGGAGGACCTCCAGAGGGATATTTCCAGCACCCATAAAAATCATACCAATTAGGTGGCTATCTAATCTGCCCATGGGTAAGATTGACCCCTCCCCCAATATACATACATTTGATCATACCTCATTAACTGATATTACTGGGGAATGAAATGTCTTGGGTAAGCCAGGTTTCTTTAGACCCCCAAACTTTTCTACTTGGAATTTTTATATGGAATTTTTAAGGTGGGAAAAATATATCACATATATGTATATGTATATATACATATATAATTTACTGATATAATATAATTTAACAGAATTCCAATTTTTCTTGATGACCTTGAACCACCATAATGCACATTATGGTATTGTTCTATAATTCAAAAATGTTCTGAAGGCCAAAAAAAGTGTCTGGAGCTATCTTGCCCTAACCTTAAGAGATTATATACTGATGGGGAATTTAGAAGACACATTATTACTTATCAATTTACTTATCAATTCCCATTCTGCAAGAGATTAGTACTCTATTCCAGGTCCCAACGTTAACTAGTTACATGGCCTTGGATGAGTCATTCGCCTCTTTTTATCTGATTTCTCAGGAAGCTGGACCAAAAAGTTAAGGAGGGACCTTCCATGATTCATCCATTCTATGATTCAAAACTTGCCCTTGGCTTCCTTGGCCTGTTATGACTGATGAATATAATGATTTAGAATGAAGAGAAGGTTATAAGGAGGACTAAATAATGAAGTTTGCTAGACTTGAATGTGACATTAAAGTCAGTGATTTAAGTCATTGGGTCTGAAATCAGCTCCACAACTCTCCTACTACAAAAGTGCTTGAGCTTTATGACAGATGTTTCCAGAGGCATTTTGGTTTAGTGCCATGGTGTTCCAGGTGGTAGAGTGTGTAGATATGTGTCTGTGCGAGTGTCTATGTATGTGGGTGGCACACTCACATTGGAGGGAAGGTGGCAGAGTTGAATGCACAATTCATACTTAGGTCAGCTACAGGGTGGGGGGTAGGAGGTCGGATAGTCAAACAAGTGAGATGTTACTGAATATAAAATTCCAAAGTCATATTTAAATGATTTGAGGATTATCTATTACTTTGAATCACTTGTGCTTAAATGAACACAACGTATTAAGTTTACATTAAGTATGTTCATCATTATTTTGTTAAAAGGCTAAGAATTTATTCCCTTTGGGCAATATCCCTTTGACAATCTCCTGGCCCCAACCCCCACAGTCTTCACATTTCTAAATTTAACATCAAATAAAATAGATTTCAACCTGGTGGGGCCAAGATGGTGGCGTAGAAGCAACAAGGCTCTGCAGCTCCTACACAACTACCCTAAACACCCATAAAATATGACCCCAGAAAAAGTCTAGGACTCTCAGACTCACAAAAATACAGAAAACACATCTCTCGCAGAAGGCAGCTAGGCAGCAGGGGCTCATCATGGCAGGCCGGGAGTCGAGGTCGGCCCAGCCTGAAGCTGAGACTGCGGCCAGGCCCAGGGTGGTGAGAAAGAGCCAAGCTGAGCCAAGCCGAGCCATACAGCAGCCAGTCTTCAGGAGAGAAGATCTACAGCCTCCAGCACCTCCACATCTACCAAGGCGTGAAAAACAGGGATTGGAGAGGGGCAGCATGGCAGGAGGGGCTCATCCAGCAGGCCGGCAGGCAGGAAGCCGAAACCAGCCCAGCCTGAAAACCGAAACTCTGCCAGGCCCCAGGGCAGCCAGGAGGAGCCAAGCCTCCTAAGCCGCAGGGTGAGTCTACTTCAGAGAACATCTAAAGCACCTAAAGGGATCTTCAAATCCAGCAAACCAGGATCAGAGACAGTCAGGGAAAGTGAAACTTTGAAACTAAATTTGGGAGAGGAAAAGCAGTTCGGCCAATCTGCCCCCGGGGAAAGGAAGCAGTGGGGGAAGGGCAGGATCTGCTGTAACTGGCTGTGGCCTCCACTGAACTGCTTCAGAGTCCCTGGCCTGTGGATCCCCCGGGGGGGGGGGGG
>CM053598.1:46771383-46818275 GCA_028646575.1 Pseudocheirus occidentalis | reverse complement strand
GCAAGGGATAACTGTTACAACTTTACTTTCAATTACTCTCATTGAATTTGGCTTAGGGAAGAAATGGCATAAACTCTAAACTGGGCATCATGCCACACAGGAGAGTAGGGGTCATGGGGATGAGAAAGGGGATGACGGAAGGGAGGGCAGGGTCTGGGGGAGGGATGCTGGAAGCACACACTTCAGTAAATGGACAGGGACAGGGTAGAGAACAGAACAAGGAGGGAGGGGGAAGGATAGGAAGGAGAGACAGATGATCACTGTCACAATATGTCCACCAAGAAGATGTCCTGTAAAATGACACATCCACAGCCTGTATTGAATTGATTGTCTGTCCAGTGTGGGTGGGTGACAAGGGAGGAATTGAAAGAATCTAATATTTAAAGTTCTGCAATACCTGCAACTAGGAATTAATATATACAGGGGCTTGGATAGGGAGACCCTCCCTGCCCTACCAGAAAGTAAGAGAGCAGAGCAGGGGAGGGGCTTTACAGTAGGATTACTGTTTTAGGCTTGGGGCAGGGAAAGACAGGGAGAAAATTTGTAATTCAAAAATGTCATGAAAATGAATGATATAAACAAGAAAACAAAGAAAAAAGAAAAAAGAAAAAAAGAATAAATAAATTTTATATATCTGAGAAAGTTATCTTCCTTTACCTATAAAAGGCATGGTACAGTAGGAAGAGTGATCAGACCTGGATTTCAACTCTGCTACTTTCTCCCAGAATCATCTTAGGCAGGTAGGTCACTTCCATCTATCTTCTGGGCCTCAGTCTTCTTTCTTTTAAAATAAGGGACTTGGATTATGAAGTCCTGAATTCCTCCTCTATAATTCTCTTTCTTTATTCTCTTTAGAAACCTGGTCTCAAAATCCCTCTTCTCCCCAGCTGAAGCCAACATGCCATGCCTCTTAGCTCTTCCATGCCACCCTTTTGTGTCAAAAGTAGAGTTAAGACTTGAAAATTTCACACTACTCATTGTAAATTAAGACTTGAAAATTCCAGACTACACTCTCATCTTAAATACCAATATGTAATAATAGTGAGGATGATGATAACTATCATTTATACAGAACTTAGAGGTTTGCAAAAAGCATTTACAAATAACATCTCATTACATTCTCACAACAACCCTGGGAGGTAGGTGTTATCATTAGCCCCATTTTATAGATGGTGAAACTGAGGCAAACAGAGGTCAAGTGATTAGCCCAAGGTCACGCAGCTAGTAAGTAACTGAGGCTGGATTTGAACTGAAGTCTTCTTGACTTCAGGCTAGATCTTCTACCTATTGTATCACCTCACTGCCTCAGTCCATAAAATGGGGGTTATGGGAGAGAAGGAGAGAGCTGTGTGGTTAGAAGAAGAGGCTGTTGGAATTTCCAGATGTAGGCTCCAATCACCCTGATGTGAATCAGATAGTGGATGACCAGCATTAAGTAGAATTTCTATTTTCTCCTTCTCCACATTCATGGAAATAGATGAGAAATTCAATGAGCTCTCTGGGTACCACTCCCTCAGTCTGGTCTGGCTTGGCCTGACCAGCCATTCCTGGCCCCAAACTTGAGTGCTATGAGTTGATGCAGCAAGAATTTATTTTTCAACCACTTCTTCCTGAGAATCATACCCAGCCCAGGCTCAGACTTAAGTGGCAGAGGAGATTCAGCCAACCAGCTGCAACCAAGAGAATTGGCAGCCCCAGAGCTCATTGAACAAGGGCCCCACAGCACCCTGTGTGCCAAGGGAGGAAGACCAGGAAATAGTGTCCACAGGAGGGATGGGGGCCCTAGCCAGCACACAGGGTGTATTCCATCTGCCATGGCTTCAGGGCCCCTCTCCTGGTCCCCATCCTGCATTTTGGGACAGACTTGAGGTTTCAAACAGAAATCTCATATGATTTGCCAAGCTTCAAAATATCCTAGGGGAAGAAGGGAATAGGAGAAGAGAATAGGTGAATCGTACATTATTGTTCATTTCTGCCAGTCACTTTTTTCTCTTTAGGAGAGTCAGGGGGTTTTCTCTCTCTCTACCCACCACCATAGTCAGGTGGAAGAGTTTGGAGCAGTTCCCACTTTCTCTACCTGTGGCCTAATAGGGAACCCCTAATTGCCTAAATATCCACATTTACAAGCTTACAGACTCATTAAAGTCTCACATTGGAGTTGAAGAAATTAAACGTATAAAAATAAGATCAAGGCAGCCTGATTCAACAGAAACTCATTTGAAAAATCTGGGATCTAAGCAGGTAGGAAACTCAATGAGAGTCAACACTGTGGCATTGCCCCCAATAAGAAGCAAAGTAATCTTAGGCTGTAGTAAGCAAGGTATGGTGTCAAGAAGTAGAGAGGTAATGGATGACTAGGTGGCACAGTGAATTGAGCACTGGCTCTGGAGTCAAGAGGACCTGAGTTCAAATCTGGCCTCAGATACTTAACAAAAAAATTAGCCATGTGGCCTTGGGCAAGTCAACCCCAACTGCCCTGCATTCTCTGCTCCAAAAAAAAAGAAAAAAAGGAGAGAGGTGAAAATCTCAATGTACTAGCTCACTACAGTTAAGACCCCATCTGGACCCTTAAGAGTAGATGGTGTCAGTCAAGAAGCGTTAATTAAGCACCTGCTACATTCGAGGCACCACTCTGCTAAGTGCTGAGGATATGAAGAAAGGTAAGAGACAGTCCCTGATCTCAAGGAATTCACAGTCTAATTAGGGAGACAATATCTCTGAGCTGACCCCTATTACACACCCCCATACTGTCAATGGTATTTATGGAATATACAGAGCAAAGCATAGTGTCCTACACATTGTTGAGGGGAATTTATTCATTTCAGTCACATCTGATTTTTGTTTGAGGTTTCTTGGCAGAGATACTGGAGTCGTTTGCCGTTTCCTTTTGCAGCTTACTTTACAGATGAGGAAACTGAGGCAAACAGGGTTAAGTAACTAGCCCAGGATCACACAGTAATCATGTGCCTGAGGTCAGATGTGAGTGCAGGAAGACATAATGAGGGCCAAGTATACTCAGTGTGATAAAATAAACAATCCACCCAATGTAATAAGCACACTGATCCTAAGCCTACTAAATCTCTCTGACTCTTAGCTCTCCAGTACCCTGAAAGGACATGGGTCAGACCCCTCCAGCCCATAGCAGTTGGCCCTGTTCTGATGGGGGCCCCACAAAGAATCCCCTCCAGGGTTCCTGTTTGGTACCCCGTCAAAATGATGTTTCTTCCTCCCAGCATCCTATGCTCTGACTCACTTCTCCCCAGCTTCCCATTTCCCCAAACAGTCTCTCTGCCCTGACTTCAGCCTCTGGCTCTGTTTAAAAATCTGGCTAATTGGAAGTGGCTACCATCGCAGGCTTGAGCCTTGGGGAACCATCAACATACTCCATCATGACTCCCCAGACCACTGATGACTTCCTGACTGTTGACCCCATCAGACTTCCTCTCCTGATAGAACAGAGTCCACAAAAAAAAATACACATCAGTCTAAGACTAATGCAGACAACAATTTCTCATCACTGGCTTCCCCCCACCGTGGCTCCCTCCACCCCCGCAATACCCACAGCAATCCTATTTCTTTCTGCATTCATGGATGCCAGGTAAGCAGTCCTTTACCATGGTATCTGTCTGAATCTGGGGCAAACTCCAAATGTTGGATGGACCCCAATGATCATTATAAACATTGTTTCCACTATAATCACTGGACTCCTTTCACCCACCCCTATTTATTTGTTAATATATTGCACCAGCTGACATTTATATAACACTTTTTAAGTTAGCAAAGTGCTTTCCAAAGAATAAGCAATACTTGGACGCTAGGTGGCGCAGTGGGAATCAGGAAGACCTGAGTTCAAATTCTCCTCAGACACTTAACTAGCTATGTAAGGGTAACTTTACCTGGGGAAATTATTTAAATGTTCTCAGCCTCATTTTTCTCATCTGTAAGATAATTCTCAATAATCCTATGAAATAGACCTCTCACCCTCTTCTCCTGCATCATTTGCCACACTCTACCTCTACAACAGTTTTCCCATCCTTCCCCTTCCCTCCAAACTCACACTGTCATCACTTGAATTCAATTTCTTACCACCTCTCACGAGGACCACTTGCAACAACTTCCGAGTTTTGCTTTCTTGCCTCAAATCTCTTCCCTTTCCAACTCATACTTCATGCTAAATAGATATTTCTAAAACATAAACCTGACCATGTAATGCACTAGCTCAACAAACTGGTGCTGTTCAGTCATTTCAGCAAATCTGACTTTTCATGACCACCCCCCTCATTGGGATTTTCTTGGCAAAGGTACTGGAGGGGTTTTCCATTTTCTTCTCCAGATCATTTGCAGATGAGGAAACTGAAACAAATGGGGTTAAGTGACTTGCCCAGGGTCACACAGTTAGTAAGTGTCTGAGACCAGATTTGAACTCAGGAAGATAGATGAGTGTTCCTGACTCCAGACCTGGCACTGCATTCACTGTAGTGCCATCTAGCTGCCCAACAAACTGTAGTGACCATTGTCTCTAAAATAACAATCTTGGAGAATGGAGAATAGAGAAATGTTATGGACCATCCAGTTTAAAGAACAGTAAATAGACCAGTCTCATTCTCTGAGATGGCCAAACTGGCCTCATTGTTGTTCCCCAGATGAGACACCAGATCTCCCATCTCTGTGCCTTTGCCTAAGCTGCCTCTCATTTGTGTAAGGCATTCCCTTCTCAGCTCTGTCTCTTAGGGTCCCTCAAATACCGTCTCCTACATAAAATATTGCCTAATCTCCCCAACTGCTAGCATTCCCCCTTAAATATTCCCCTGTATTTACTTCATATGCATTTTTACTTACTTATGTTTGTGTCATTTCTTCATTTAGAATGTAAGATTCTTGGGTGAAGTGACTGTGTTGATTTTTTATTTATGTATCCAATGTCTAACTCGATGCCCACTACATAATTGGTGCTATGATTATTTATTTATTCATTATCATTTATTCATATAATTTGACAAATGAAAAAACAGGGATCCAAACCTAGGTCTTGTGGATAACCAAGTCCATGCTATCTATCCATGTGAAGACTTGGGATTAGGAAGAGCTGAGTTCAAATACCTCCTCAGAACCTTAAAACTCTGGTGACCAAGAGCATGAGACTTACTTTACATGTACCTTATGAAGCTCCTTTGGATTTATCTAGATCATATATATGGGTTACCATCCCTGTGAGTTCAGGGAGTTCTCCCCAAAAGAATTTCCAAAGCTCATGATATCATAGTTCCTTCTATTCACATTATAGATTCTATCAGATCCATGAAAATGAGGGAGACACTGAACTGTTGATGTTCTTTCAAGAATGGGAGCTGGAGGGGCAACTAGGTGGGGCAGAGCACCAGCCCTGGAGTCAGTAGGATCTGAATTCAAATGCGGCATCAGACACTTACTAGGTGTGTGACCCTGGGCCAGTACCTCAAATTGCCCCAATTGCCTTCAAAAATATTTTTTAAAAGTTAAAAAAAAGAATCCAAGCTGGAGCAATTTAGGTAGGGTAGATCTTCAATAAAGTTGTGAATTTAATGAAGTTTATCCTTGAGAACATCTGCTATTGCCTCTCTTCTGCCTCTTTTCTCTCTTCCCTGCCTCTTTCTTCAAGTATTGTGATCAAAACTTACTATTAGGAAAGTATCTGGCCTTAGTCAGAAAACAGAATCATTGCAGTAAGATCTAGAAGGAACCTTATAGGTCATTTAGTATGAACCCCTAGTTTACAAGTGAGGAAACTGAGTCCCAGAGAGAAGTGACTTGGTCAAGAATGCCCTGGGAATTAATAGGAGATTCAAGTTAGAATCCACTTGACCAGAAAAAGAACTGAACCTGGAGTCAAAGGACTGACTTCAAATCTCAGTTTGTTAATTGCTCTATGTGACCTTGGACTACTCACCCCTCCTGGTTTTAGCTTAGGTAGGTGGATAGGTAGATGTGTGTGTAAAGACAGACAGACAGACAAGCTGCCCTTCACTTCATGCCTAGAAGTCTTTCCTTTCTTGTTTCTGCCTCCTGGTTTCCCTGGCTTTCTTCAAGTCTTGGTTAAAATCCCTTTTATAAGAAGCCTTTCCCAGTCCCTCTTAATGCTAGCGCCTTCTGTCTGAGATTGTCTCCAATGCCAATTTATTATAAATACACCTCTCTCTGTCTCTCTCTGTCCTCTCTCTCTCCCTCCCTCTCTCTCTCTCTCTCTCTGTCTCCACACACACACACACACACACACACACACACACACACACACACACACTTGCATAGTTTGTATTTCCCCCATTAAAATGTGAAGTCCTTGAGGGCAAGAATTGTTTTGCCTGTCTTCCTCTCCTCAGAATTTGTCACAGCATCTGGCACACTCTAAGCACTTAATAAAGACCTGTTGAATAGTAGGCAGACACAGATGATGATAGGTGATAGATAGATAGATAGATAGATAAATGGATAGATGGATGGATGGATGGATGGGTAGG
Organism: Pseudocheirus occidentalis; assembly: GCA_028646575.1. Classification (NCBI taxonomy): domain Eukaryota; kingdom Metazoa; phylum Chordata; class Mammalia; order Diprotodontia; family Pseudocheiridae; genus Pseudocheirus; species Pseudocheirus occidentalis. Next base: position 46,811,781 of record CM053598.1, on the reverse strand, counting down.
TGGATGGATGGATGGATGGATGGATGGATGGATGGATGGAGGTTGGGAGGGAGGGAGGGAGAGACAGACAAGACAGATAAAACATAAAGCTTATTCTCTAGGCACAGTGCTGGTGATATTAAAAAATAAAATAAGACAGTCTCTGCCCTCAAGGAGGAAGACAACAACACATAAAAAGCTAGAAAGCGAGAGGAGGGAGTGGCTAACAAGGTGTCTGGTCACACAAGTGTCTGGGAAGTAATAGAGGGCCCTGGTTCCAGGCAAAGGAAAACAAAAACTAACCAATGAGAGCCCACTGTGGTTCCAGGGGTGAAGACCAAAGTTCCTGTGGGGAAGAAATGGCAATGATAGCCAAAGTGGAGGTGGCAAGGTGTGAAGATGGCTGGGAAGTTTCCTCATCTATAAAATGACTGGAGTTATATATGAGGTTAGGGCACCTAGGTGGCTTGAGGGATAGCACACCTGGCCTGGAGTCAGAAAGATTTGAGTTCAAATCCAACCTCAGACACTCACTAGCTGGGTGACCCTGGGTAAGTCAGTAATGAGCAGGAGAAGGAAAGGACAAGCCACCCCAGTGTCTTTGACAAAAAGACCTGAAAATGGGGTCGTGAAGAGTCGGACACGACTGAAAACAACTGAAGAACGAGAACATACGCCAGGTCACCTCTAAGGTTCCTCTGACCCTAAACTGTTATGATCCTATGATCTCGTCCTCATTTATAACTTAACGCAAACACAAGCTAAGTGTATTGTCCAAAGCAGACCCTTAATAAAGCTGTGTTTAATGTGCCTCAAAGGCATTCAACGTTAAACTTCACCTGTCAGTAACATTCCTTTTGTATTGAGAGGGTGTGGGAGGAGATTTGCTGGAGGGCTGAGCAGGACAGACCTCTCAGACCCCCGGCTACAGCGAGGGAGGGTCCTGCAGATTTTCTTTCCTGGGGAGGATTGTGATACATAGGTATCCCAATGCCCTTAAGTGGAAGAAGACGTCTAAACACCATAGGCTAAGGCTTCTAAGATGTAGAAAGGTGCCCTGTGGGCTGTTTAAAAAAATGGTTGCTAAATATTTTAGCAGTGAGGGCTAAAACCTTGACTGAACTATCTCCTCAAGATGTTCCAACCTGCCCACTTTCCTCCTGCTTCTTCCCTGGAGTCAAGGTTTCTCTACAGCAGAGATTCTTAACGTGGGGACCATGAACTTAGGAGTTTTCCCAGATATTTTAATAAGCATATTTGAGAATGACAGGTTTCCTTCATAATCCTATGTATTTTACTCTAAGTATCTAAATATGATTCTCAGAAAGGGTAAGTAGGCTTCATCTGACAACGCCGATGGGGTCCATGACACAAAGGTTAAGAACCCTTCCCTGCTTTGTTTCATCTTTAAGCATCTGAAGTTGTACAATTCAGCTGCATTCTACACAGATCTTACTTTACTAATTGACTTCTTTATGTGTATTCAGCTTCCCCAACTAGACTACAAACTTCTGCAGGCTAAAGACCCAGGCTTCTCTTCTCCTCTGTCCCCTCAGTGCCTAGCCAAGAGCATGTGCTCAATCAATGCTTGTGGCTTGCTTGGCTAATCATAGCAGAACCAGTTTCTCAGGGCTACTGAGCTGCAGTAGTTTTTCTGCTACCAGCCCTAAACAACCTCTGCACCTGGTTAGCTAAACTTCAAGGTCAAGGCTGGGGGCTGAAGCATTACCCTGTGGACAGAGGCCAATTGCAATGTTCTGTATGTCTGCAGACATAATAAAACTAGATCTTCGCTCTCTCCTCTCTCCCCCACACCAAAGACAGGGACAGTACAAAAGATCACAGACTGAAGCATGCACTCTAGAGGAGAGGGGAGAGTGGGAGGAAATGTGTGTGGGCTCTGCCGGCCCCTCCTTACTTTCTTAGATCCCCTCCTCCCCACCTTTTCTCACCATTCATTTCACTGTCATTAGCGTTTTATTAGGATCCTTGACCCAAAACAGCTACTCATTTGCAGAAAAGCTCCCGTGGGGAAACTGCCCTTTCCAACCTGCAAATATTGTAGATTATCTGCTCTTGGTCTTAGAATGGAAAATAGGTTGAGTTTGGCAATCCATTACTTGTATGATCTTGAGCTGGTCTCTTCCTTTCCAGAGACTTCAATTTCCTTACCTGAGAAGTAAGGAGGTTGAATTGTCTAATCTCTAACATTCCTTCTAGCTCTGATACTTCTCTGATTTTGAGAACTTTTCCCCAGATCTCTGTCCTTTAGATTTGACTTCAAATAGAGGCAGCTTTGTTGTAAAGCGTTTTGTTTGTCTTTTTTCATTTCTAAGGAGGGGTGGAAAATAAGGAGGAAGAAAAAATCCATTTTTGTTCATTAAAAAACTTTTAATTAAAGGCAGTCAGGTTGACATAATAGATAGACTGTTAGTGGCAGGAAAATATGAGTTCAAATCTTGCCTCTGACACTGCTTGTTACAGGACCCTGAACAAGCCTCTTAATCTCTCTCGGTTAATAATATCACCTATTCTCAGGTTTATTTTAAGGTTCAGAGGAGAGAAAATATGTAAAAATCTTTGCAAACCTTCAAGTGTTATAAAAAGTATTGCCTTAAAAAAAAATCAAGACTCAAGACTTTGTTTCTAAACTATTGTTTAAAAATTTGGAGGGTCTGTCCCACCCCACCCCAGATTTTGCAGACAAATCCTTACTGGCTTCACCGTCCCCACCCAACCCCTATCCGTCCAGAAAACATGCCCTCACCCTCTGCTTCTGCCCTGGCTCCGTCCCCTACCACCTCCCGTTGGTTACAGAGCTCCCTTGGCTGATTGATTGGCTCGCTAGCCTCCTTCTTCCTTCTCCTACCGCTCCCCCCAACCCCACCCCACCCCCCGCCCTTCTATTTTCCATGCCTGGGTGGGCTTCGTTACAGCAGGGATTTGAGCACCCTGGAGCCCTCTGTCTGGCTCGGCCATCCATGCCGCTCCATGCCCTGAGCCCTGCTCTGCGTCCCCGGTTCCCATCCTTTGGGTTTCCATGTGGATGTGCTTACGCTGGGCCAGACGCCTAGGCAAAGTAAACAGGCGTGCTTTGCTGGGCGGACTCTTAATTTTGCAGGAGGCTTGGGTTGGGGAAATGTCTGCAGCGGAGGCCATGTTTCACCTCCTCTGAAATCAGGAGCTATTGATTTCTCCCTCCTGAGCCTCTCCTCTCGCTTGCCTGCATCCCTTGGGGTGGGGGTTGGAGGCAAAGGGAGGAGGAAGGATGGGAATGGGGGAGGAGGGAAGGGGGAGCAGCTGCCGCCCAAGGAACTGTGGGAATGCTCTCCCATCTGAGTCCATTAGTCACCAGATGTCACCTTCTGCTGCCAATGCTTCCAACAGCCCGGCAGACAATGTCCCTTGCATGCAGAACATCTGAATGCAGGCGCCTTCAATAATACGGACAGCTCAATGGCTGCCAGTGGCAGCTCTGGGAGCCCCTGACCTCAAACCCATGTTTATACTGACACCTACAGCTCCTCTAGGAAACTCGGGTAGCCCAGGCAGGTTTTTGCAAAGAGCCATGCACAAGGCTGTCTTTGCAGGGGGTGGGGGAAAAAGCAACTCATCTATGCAAAACCAAAACCAAATTAATCCCCTGCCCATCTCCGTCACCTTAAAAATTTTAACTATTTTTATTTTCTGGAAGAAATGGAGACTAAGATCCTTTCTATGATTTGATTTTATTTGGGGGAAGAAGAGTGGAATCCTGAAGCATGTTCATCCCTTCACATACCGTTAGAGCTCAAAGGCTCTTAGAAATTTTATAATCCAACCCTCCTCATTAGAAAGGTAAGGAAATTGGAGAGAGGAGGTGACTTGCCAGTGTGGCAGAAAGACAGCAATGTAACCCAGAATCTGCTGTCATAGGAAAACCTTCTCTCTCTCTCTCTCTCTCTCTCTCTCTCTCTCTCTCTCTCTCTCTCTCTCTCTCTCATACACACACATATGTGTCTATGTATATATATATGTGTGTGTGTGTGTGTGTATGTATGTATATCTTCAATTGGGAGGGAGAGGAAGTATGGGATATAATTTGATGGATCCTGAGAAGCAGATTTACCAAACAAATATCTCTGCAAAGGGAAATCAGCTGAGTGACCCAAAACAAAGTATTAGAAAATACATCAGCAAACTCTCTTTTTTGTGCAGGAGTCAAAATATGGAAGATTTGTTTTTCTCTTTAGCAAATTCTGTAAGGCTGGCTCTATGTATACATTCTGGTCTATAAGACACAGTATGGGCCATGTACCTCATTATTTCTAGTGCAGTTGATGTCATTACCATGAAATAATGAAGGAGATTTGACTAATCAGGAGATAAGTCCTCCTACTGCAAACTTAACTTCAAGCTTAAATGTTTCAAAGCGTTGGACTGGGGTCAAGGAAGGCACCCGAGTTCTAGACCTAGCTTGTATACTAGGTACTACTACAAGGGACAATTCCCTTGGCTCTGGAGACAAGGTTGTTTCTTTTAAATGGATGCTTAGTTTGTAAGAAGATTCAGGGATCATATTTGTGAGATGGAAATACTTCCTAAATGCCATTTCCAAGGGAGGTTTTGAGATATACAGTCTTCTCCCCAAGACTGCTGCTTGCATGGTTTTTACAATTCAGAAGATGACTTATAAGGAATAGATTCTTAGAGATCACCAACCCCTTCATTTTAGATGAGAGTATACTGATGTCCACAGATTAATTGTCTTTCCCAAGAGCTCACAGCTGAGCCTGGATTTGTACTCAAACTCTTTGGGGGAGCATGGTGTAGTAGCCAGAAAGACCAAAGTTCAATTCCTGACTAACACATAGCAACCATGTGACCCTGAGGAAGTCACTTCACTTGTCAGTTCCCTAGGCAGTTGTCCAAAACTGTAAGTTTCAGAAAATGTGCAGATCTGCATTGGTGGAGTTTCTTCACCTTAAAGTATCCCATACCAATGAAATCACAGATGCAGTCCTAATATACTATACTTTAATTTCAAATCTAATCCTTTCCTCTGTTCCACACTAGAAGCTCAGCATTGCCTCAGAAATTATTTCTTCCATCTTCTGACCCAGTGCACCAGAAATACACCTATAGAATCTCTTAGAGATGCTATGTCATCCAGATTCTTGCTTGTATACTTCCAATGATAAGAAACTCACCACCACAAAAAGAATTCTGCTATTGTCGGACAGTTCCAGTTGTGAGAAAATTCTTCCTCTGATTAAGCCACGCTATGACTGCCTCCCTATCGCTCCAATCCACTGAATTTGGTTTTCCCCTCAGTAACTAGGCAATTATAAGCATTTACAAAGCACCTGCTATATTCTAGGCATTGCTGATACAAAGATAAAAATAAAAGTCTCTATCCTCAAGCAGCTTACGTTTTAGAGCTTGGAGGTCAAGGAAGAGAAGAGAGCATACACACGAACAAGAAATGAATAAGTATAAGGAAAATTGAGGAGAAAACATTAATAACTACACAAGAATCCAGAAAGGATTCAGAGAAGAGACTATATTTGAGTTGGCCCTCATAGGATGATAGGTTTTTCTGAGAGGTACAGGTGAGAAAGTAGTGTATTGCAGACATAATAGACAGTTTACATGAAAGAATCAAAGCAAGAGATAGAAGCAGAGTCATTACTTAGGGGGGTAACCAGAGTGTTTCCTGAGGGTGTGGAAACTCAGCAGGTATGTAAAGTGCTTACATGCCTTTGAAAAAACAACTACATTTAGCATGTAGGTAACATGAATCATTAAGGTTGTAAGAAGACATAGGAGTACCCCAGGAGAGTCACCCCAACCCCAATCTGAATTGCCCTGAGTGCCAAAATCACTGGTTATATCAGGGGATAGAATTGTACAAAGTTAGCCATTGTACAGTAAGTCTGAATAACCCCTATGTTTTAACCTTGCTCAACCTTTGAGTGTGATGCTCAGCAAACCTGCAGAAGAGGGTTATCCCCTTAGGACTGAACCCATCTCCTGAGGGTTATTGCCATCTCCCAAAGATACTCTCTTAGGGAGGGCCTGAGGTGATGCTAATTCCACCTCTTCATTGAGAGGTCCCCCAATCAGAATTTACTCTTATATGTAAATTGTTTTACTCCTATAAAAGCACTGGGTTTGAGTTTTCACCCCAACTGCTTGATTCCTTGGTGTGTTAATTATTCTTTTTTGTCTTATTGTGTGTGTGTGTATGTATGTATATCTTCAATTGGGAGGGAGAGGAAGTATGGAGTCCTGAGAAGCAGATTTACCAAACAAATATCTCTGCAAAGGGAAATCAACTGAGTGATTGTTTGCTTTCAATTGACCAGGGTAAAGCCTGGACCATGATTTCCTTTTAACACAACTGTCTCTTGTTTTCTGTCTTTTCAGTGAGAATGCAGGCTCTTAGTAGTATGTGCTGCTCAGGACTTGAAAATGGACTTTTAAAAAATATATCACCTGAAAACCAATCTGTCATTGCTGCTTGAGTAACTGACATGATTGTCTGCTTGCTTTTTTTCCTCCAGAGCTGGTAATTTTCTTCCTCCTGCCTTCTCCCCACCTAGCTCTCCTTCAAGGAAATCTAGACTGCCTCTGGAATCATCTCTATCAGTTTGAATTACAGAATAGTGTGTGTGCCTGAATCTACTCTTTTCTTCCTCCCTCCCATACTGAGAAGCATGGGTATTGATAAATTTTTTTTCTAAATCACTCTGATCTCCAAATAATTCTCCCTCCTAGGTTTGCAGTTCTTTTGTCCAAACTTGGGAACCAGAAGTTCAATGCAATATAGCTCCAAAGCAATCATAGGATCAGAGCTAGAAAAGGCCTTATAAGACATGAAATCCAAACCTCTCATTTTACAAATGAAGAAACAGAAGCATAGAGAGGATGCGGAGTCACTATGGGTCACACGGCTAATAATTATATGAGGTTTAATCAAAACTTTGGTCTTCCTTACTCTATGTCCAGTGCTCTCTCCAGTGCTCTAGTCCATGTGACCTATGGAATTTTATTTAGATAGTGAGAAGGGCCAAAGAACCTTGACTGGAAGCTGAAGCACAGAATTTAGATCTAGAATGCAGAATATGAAAGGTGGCAGTGATCTTAGAGGTCACGTAGTACATCCTGCTCTCTTGATACATGATGAAATCCTGCTCCAGAGAAAGGAAATTATTTACCCAAAATCATGTGGTGAATTAATGGCAGTAGAAAGAACTGTGGATTTGGCATCTAAGGATTTGACTTGAATTCCTCTTCTTCTACCTATTATCTGTTGGGGGAAGGAATGGTGGAAATTAGGATAGGGCATGGGATAGAAAACTCAGTTTGTCTAAGTACTTTATTGTCTACTTTGCTTTGGTGAATAGGCTTTGTTCTGCAAGCATAACTCAAGTTCTCCTTTACCATCCAAACAAAGAAATCCCAAGGTCCCCTGCTTTTCCCATGTGTTACTCAGTCATTAGTCCTAAAAGCCCCTCTTTAGGGGCTCTATATAGCCCCTCTATTGATCTCCAGGAGGGTTCACCCACATATGAGTATTAAAGGGTTGTGGCATTAGGAAGGTCTAAGTAAACTAAAAGGGATAGAAGGACTGGAAGCCATGGTCATAACAAAAAAAAAAATAGATTGAGGAGGAGTGAGGCAGAGAATGAAATAAAAGTATTAAAGATTATGATCAGAGAGAATGATTGCAGACTTCACTTCTTGCCTCGACCTCCCAACCACTTCAGCCATTGGTCCATAGCATACTTAAGCAACAAAATCCATGGAGCTTACACTGACTGCTATGAATGAGTGACAAGCAAGAGCAGAGATCACTGTGGGCCTTAGTGGTCAAAGAAAACTTCTGGGTAGAAGCAGGACTTCAGGCAAGCCTTCAAGAGTGGGAAGGGCTCTAATAGGCAGAGTTAGTAGGTAAACACAGGCAATCTCCATGCCTGACCACATGAGGTCTAAAGAGCTGGACAGACATGTGAATGATAGGGAAAGTGGCCCAAAGGGAGGTGTTAAGACTAGCAAGCTAAGATTGTCTCTTCTCCTAGGCTCCTCTCCAGTCCTTGGGTTCCCAAGGTTTGAAATTGTTGCTGTGTCTCTAAAAACCTGCTGTGGTTTGTACTAATTAGACTGGGTTGAAATGCTGTCTGGACTTTAAAAATAACAATGGAAGCAGGGAAGTTGGCTAGGTTGGACATAATCTGATGTAAACCTTACCTTGAACTGGATTGGGAGATGGTGATACGTAAATCAAGCAAGCACTATTTTGAATATATTCCAAAACCTAATACAGTGCCTTAAACAATTTTTTTGTTTTTTTGGTCTGGACCCATGAATCCAGGAGTGCAGGTGAACTCCCTCCACCAATGAAGAATAGCAACTCATCTACAAAATCTAGTCTTAAGACAGAAAATATGTCACACAGCTAATGTGTGTCAGAGCGAGAACTTGAAATCAGGTCTTTCTGAGGTCAAGGGTAGCCTCCTCCCCACCTCCAGCCACTATACCATAATGCTTTCACCTTATAGATGGCAGTTACTCATGAATGTTTGTTGAATTCAAGAGGAGTATGTTGGGAAGTCAACAAGCTACTTTTGGGTATTCAGAAAAGAAGAGATCAAAAAAGTGTTTTGTCAGCTATGAAACAAACCATTGTCTCTGAGGCTTTGCAGTGATTTTTATAATGCTTCTATTACCAAATATCCACTTGTCTTCTGGGTGAGATGTAATTGGGAAATAATTGTTCATATTTCACAAACAGGGCAGAAGCTACGGCCCTGGACCTGGGTAAACAAATTGGAGATGAAGAAACTGATTTTAAAAAAGAAAAAAATTACATCAGTCCTCATTAGCCAGGGTAAATAACATTTCAAGTCATGATTTTGCCATGAGAACCTTTTCAATGTGGAGAAAGATGAGCAGATTTTGGAACAGTCCCAAAGCCTTCCTTCATAACCTTCCTGGTAACTATTCTCCATCAGCTGCTCTGCTTGGCTTCAACTCCACAAAACAACATGATTCTACATGAAGCACCTCCTGCTCCCCTTTCAGTTTCATTTTCTGTCTTGTCTTCTCCCATTAGATTGTAAGTTCCTTGAGGGCAAAAACTGATTTCTTATTTGTATCCACAGTGCTTAGCATGGTATTTGGCACATAGTTGGCATTTAATACATGTATACTGAATTGAATTGAACAGTAGAAAGAGCATGGCACTGTAAATCAGGAGAACTGGATTTTAGTCCCACTTTGTGACTTCAGGCAAGTCACCTCATTTCTCTGGACCTCATTATTTTTCATCTGTCAAATGAAAAGGTTGAATGATGCATTGTCTTCAGTCCTTTTCAGCTCTAGAAACATGAAATCATAGCCATGAATCTCGGGTTTGGAGTTGAAATTAAAAGGGGCAAGCTAATCCACAGGTGAAATAGGTTCCAAAGTCAGGAATTTGGGGAGTTTCCCCATTTACTCTGAATTTCTGACCCATTTGATTATTACCTGATGTGTAGTGTTCAATTCCTCTCTTCCCTTTCAACCTCAAATCTGCTCCCTTTCCCAACTTGACCATTTCTGTCAATGGCCTCACCATTGTCTTTGTCACCCTGGACTCAGAGTTTTAAAGCCCTCTTTGATTTCTCAGTTTCTCTTTTATCTCTAACATCCATTTATTCACTGAGTGCTGTCAAATCTTTCTTGCTGTGTCTTGCAGAACTGCTTCTTCCTCCCCACTTCTATGCCACCATGGGACATCAAAACGGCTCCATCCCTGTCTACATTTTGGTCTCCAGCTCTCATGAATGTCATATATCGGTCAATTACAAAGGATAAGAGTAGGTCTTAGAAATACACATCTGAGTTTGTTTAGTCATTTCAGCTGCATCCAACCCTTCATGATCCCTTTTGGGGTTTTCTTGTCAAAGATACTACACTGGTTTGCCATTCCCTTCTCTTTCTAGATGAGAAACTGAGGCAAACAGGGTTAAGTGACTTTCCCAGGGTCGCGCATCTAGTAAGTGTCTGAGGCCAGATTTGAACTCAGGAAGATGAGTCTTCCTGGTAAGGATATTGTAAGACATTTATGCCAGCTCCCTCATTTTATGGATTCCTTTTCATCTTCCTAATTGCTCCCCTCCTTTTAGATTCTCTTGGCCACAGCCTCCCTTTTATCCTTCCTACATATGGCTATAAATGCTATCTGAGTTCATAGAAGAGAAAATCCCTTGAATTCAACAAATATTTATTGAAGATTAAATGGTTGGGGAACCCAGGATTAACTTACCACTTACCTTTTCCATTCTTATTAATATGCTATTCAATTGATGATAAATTAATTTTCCTAAATAACTACTCTCATCATGCCTGCTCAAAACCTTACAGTTCTGGTGTCCATTGAATAAAGTCCAAACTGATAAACCTGGCATTTAAGTCACCTTCCAATGTGACGACCAAGCCACTATCAATTAAAGAAAGCATTCAATTTCTCCATCTCTTGAGACACTTTGGAGCTAGATTGACTTATAAAGAAAGGAACAAAGAAAAGTCCGTGGGAACAAACACCTGCTATTCAAAAACCAATGGCTTTGAAAACAGAGGGGCTATGATCATTCAGTAGTTTCAAGGAACTGGCAAAAACCTTGAGTAAAAATAATCTTTCAACCCACTGAAGAAGTTGAATTTTTAAAGAAAGACAGGTATACAGGTAGTTGGGAATAGTTTGTCTTCTCCCCCTTACTACCAAGTTTCTTCCAAAAATATTTTCATAACTTTTATGTTCTTCCTCTTCCTCTTTGTAGCACCTGTGGCAATCCCTCTTGTACAACCCCTCCCCCCAGAAGGCCACCTCAGGTTCAAAGTATTCAGTGGGTCTGCATCCATTCAAAACCATAATTCAGAGGCCCCCATCAATATATTTGCTTTTTGTTAGTAGCCATAGGATACGCTTCATTCAAAACAAAAACATTTCATAAAATAGGAGAGTAAGAAAAGTAGAACTAGAGACCTCTTCCTACAAATCTGGGGCACGTTCTCCCACAAACACAGACACCATGAATGGGAAGAGTAAACTATTCATATAAGGTTCACATATGGAGAACATATATAGGAAATAGATATGGACAAGACAAATACATGGAAGGGCACATGGAATCTAGCATTGATTGAATAGGTCATCAAATCCAAGTTTTGTGAATCTAGCTCTCTCTCCACTATTATTTGAAATATATACACATATGGATAATAAAACTATGTCTTATATTTCTGATTCTCCCATAGTGCTGGGCCCATAATTGATGTCCTATGTACCTATGTATGTATGTGTATGTGTATATGTATATATGGTAATGAATACATGTGTATATATGTAATATTCATATATTTACTTGCTCGTTTCTTAAATTAATGAGTAAATCTGTTACCTCCTGGCCTTCTGTCTTTCCTTCCCTCTCATTTGCAGAGGACAGGTAATGTGTGTATGTGGGGAGGGAGGAGTAGGTGAGAGGTCCAGGAATTCCTAGAAAGTAGTCCTTTGGTTGAAAACATATAAGGGGATTCTCCCCAAGGAGAGTGGGCATGCGCACTGGTGCCTTGCTGAGAGAACACAAGGAACTCCTTTGATTGGCTTTCAATGACTAGGATTGCTTCCAAGATGATAATCTATTGAGAGTCTGAGGGATAAATCTCGTTAATGGAAGAGTACCCCTTTTTAATAGTTTATATAAACTGAACTGATAGATACATTCACTCTTTTTTCAGGATTTCTTCTTTCCCTTACCTTTTGTACCTTCTTCCAATGTATAAGTAGGGCAGAAATACCCCCCAGAAACAGGAGAGTGGAAGAAGAGAGGAATGACTTGTAGGAAAAAATACATAGAAAGCTACATGTGGGCAGAGACTCAGGGTACAAACCTGTAATTCATGCTACTGATAAGAAGCCACTGGATCCCTTGACTTTAGTAATTCTGAGCTGCAATAGGGCTAAAACCAATTGGGTGCCCATTCTAAGTCTGGCACCAATATGGTGAGCCTCTAAGAGCCAGGGGCCACCAGGTTGCCTAAGGTAGGTGGGGGAGGGTGAACCAGCCAAAATCGTGAGCAAGTCAGGACTTTGGCACTGATGCTACATGTTAAGATGAGCATTCTTGGTCATGTGCCATTTAGACCAGATGGCCTGTGAGGCCACTTCCAATCCATGATTCTGTGGTATAGCTGAGACAGGGTACAAATAAGAAAAAAGTTAATAAAATATAACTAAAGATCAAGAATATGAGTTAACTAAGGATTGACAACATAGTAAATATTTCAAGGCAATACATGATTAATTTACTCACTGAAGGTTCTAATCCAGTGGTTCTCAACCTTCCTAAAGCTGCGACCCTTTAATACAGTTCCTCATGTTGTGGTGACCATAAAATGATTTTTGTTGCTACCTCATAACTGTAATTTTGCTTCTCTTATGAATCATAATGTAAATATATGATATGCAGAATGTATTTAAATTGAACATAATCCACAGGTTGAGAAGTGCTGGTCTAGACAATAAGTATTCTGGGAATTCAGAGCAGGGAGACATAATACCAAGCTAGAGTGCTCTTGAAAGGCTTTGTGGGTGAAAATGGACTTGGATTTAAACCCTGATTAGCAACGATTTGTCTAGACTCAATAAAGAAAAAAGAAGGAAAAGTACTAGCTAAGAAAGGGAAAAATGGGGGGTGGATAGTTCAAGCAATGTGTGGCAGACAATGAGCAGACCAGTTTCACTAAAACATTGGGCTTCTGTAAAGAGGTAGTGAAAAATAAGCCTGTGAAGATCAGTGGGAGACAGACCAACCAAGACAACAGAACCTTGGTTAGGAAGGTAAAGAACATCCTCTGTAAGGAAATGTTTCCAGGGCAGCAAGGTTGGTGAAGCCATCCCAAGCCAGACACCTGGGAGATCATATAAATAAAAATGTCATTTCACTCCCATGAAGTCTATCTTGTTAAGTTTCTTCCCCCTCTATTCAAGGCATCTGGGATGGTCCTTTATAAATGATACCTTTGAAACCATAGCCTCCTCCCCCACTCCTACTTTTTACTTCTTTCCTGGATCACCTTCTCCATGATGGTGTCTCTCTAGGTTCATACTTGTTTTAGAAATCATATAAAATGCAAGTCTCTTTTATAAGTCTTGTTTACTAAATGCATAGTTAGGCAAATTAGCAAAATCTTCATAGAAGAATTCAATAAAGCCCTCCAAATTAAATTGACATATACTTTGATACTCACTGATTTCAATGCAGACAGATGCCAGAGACGGGTAGAATACACAGAGGCCTCATGCCTACACATCATGAAAAATCTCTTTGAAAAGAAATGAACATCTAATAACACCACACACACAAAAATGAAACTGGCTGCGTAATAAGAGAAAGGAAGTGACTGGTTATTGATGTGTGAGTCAATTCTGAAATAGCTGCCTGTGTACAATCAGATCACTGATTTGTTAGATCAAAGATTAAAATTAATACAAAACTTGAAGAACAAAAACAAGAAAAAGCTACAAGCAAGAAATTTTACAATCAAAACACTTCTAGTCTGACAAATTTAAACAAGTTATTGATGCCCACAAATGTTGTATGGATTGAAGATAGGACATAGACACCAATTACAATAGATCCATAGGAAGTCTGACCAGTGTAAATCAATTACTATATCAAAGAAACCGAAAGAGCCTAAGATCACTATAATCAGCAAGTACTTGATTTACTTACCAAGAGGAGATGTGTCAGCCAAGTGCAGTTCAAATTTACAATGCAAACTTCTTTGGAAAAATCTTACAGAAAAATGATAATGGAATACTATAAAACTACAATAATAAATCATAAAACAAAGAAGTAGTGAAGGGTAAAATTACTTTAAAGAAAACTTGGTGAGAGATCCAACTAATTAAATTTATCCTGAGAACATTTAAGGATGAAACTAGAAGACAACAAACAAAAGATGGAAAAGATCTGAGTGTGTGTGTGCGTGTGTGTGTGTGCGTAATAAGAAAGAAAAGAAAGACCTTAACTTAAAAAGGACAAGGTCTCCCACTGCATCTAGGGCCACATCCAGTCATTCTGATCTATATCTTACCACTGGACACAGAAGGCTCCTGAGGAGAAAGTGAGACTGGTTACTTTGCACAACTATCCCTCACTTAACTTCAATTCAGTTGCATGTCATGGTATCATCTCCCTGATGTCATGGTCCTTTTTGAGAATGAAGGACAGACAACAACAATCTTTTTGGTATAGAGGACAAAAGATCCATTATGCTTGGGCTTTAATAATGCAATGCCAGATGAGTTTAAAGGAGAGAGAGAGAGAGAGAGAGAGAGAGAGAGAGAGAGAGAGAGAGAGGGAGAGAGAGAGAGAGAGAGAAAAGAAGAAGAAGAAGGAGGAGGAGGAGGAGGAGGAGGAGGAGGAAGAGGAGGAGGAAGAGGAGGAGAAGGAGGAGGAGGAGGAGGAGGAAGAGGAGGAGGAGGAGGAGAAGGAGGAGGAGGAGGAAGAGGAGGAGGAGGAGGAGGAGGAGGAGGAGGAGAAGGAGAAGGAGAAGGAGAAGGAGAAGGAAAAGGAGAAGGAGAAGGAGGAGGAGAAGGAGGAGGAGGAGGAGGAGGAGGAGAAGGAGAAGAAAAGCATCTGGATTAAACCAAAGCATAGATAAGTGAGATCTGTGGTATAAGTGACACAATTGTGAGGAATCAGTTCTCACAGTATCTGAAAAAGAGAATATTCCCAAGTGTGGGCAAAACCAACAAATAATAACAGAAAGGAAAAAAAGTTACCCAAAGATCATCAACAACTGTCAACCTAAATGCCTACTTTCCTACATTACACAAAAATGTATAAGAATTGTGTGCACATACATTTCGGGCATTCTTTTTTTAACATTTTTATTTAAAGGTTTTAGTTCCAAATTTTATCCCTCCCCCCTTACCCCTTCCCTAAGATGGTAAGCAGTTAAACATAGGTTATACATTTCCATATTAATCATTTTGTACAAGAAGACTCAAAAGAAAAGATGAAAGTGAAAATAGCATGCTTCAATCTGTATTCAAATAATATCAGTCCTTTCTCTGGAAGTGAATAATATACTTCATCATTAATCCTTTGGTATTGTCTTGGATCATTGTGCTGCTGAGAATAACTAAGTCATTCACAGTTCTTCATCAGACAACATTGCTGTACAACATTCGTCTGGTTCTGTTCACTTCATTATGCATCAGTCCATGTAAGTCTTTCCAAGTTTTTTTTTCAGAAATCATCCTGTTTGTTATTTCTTATAACACAATAATATTCCATTACAATCATATACCACAACTTGTTTAGCCATTCTCAACTGATGGGCATCCCTTCATTTTCCAAATCTTAGCTACCACAAAGAAAACTGCTACAGATATTTTTATACAAATAGGTTCTTTTCTCTTTTGGGGTGTCTTTGTGCTCTATACCCATCAGTGGTACTGCTGGATTAAAGAGTATGCACAGTTATATATCTCTTTGCACATAGCTCCAAATTGCTCTCCAGAATGATTGGATCAGTTCACAGCTCCACCAATAGTGTATTAGTGTCCCAGTTTTAGCACATTCTTAATGAGGTATTAGTAAGAAACTGGCAGGCTTTTTCAGATGATATTGAATTTTTTTACCATCACTCAATTGACTAAAAGATGTAGAGAATACAAGATCCTATTGTGTTTGACTTTGTTGACTGTTTAAAAGTTAATTCAATCCAAAAAATTACCACCAAAAGGTTTTATCTCAATAAGGTGTCTTCCGTGTGTACACTAAAATTTTCAAAGATTCCTTGAAAGATATAGTAACATAAACAATCTTAGTTCTTTACATCTTGCTCAGGGACAGCCATGTAGAGAGTATTGAACAGAGTGTCACATTCAGAATTTAGAAGACTTAAGTTTGAATTCTGCTTCAGATTCTCACTAGCTGAGCAAACCATTTAACCTTTCTGTCTCAGTTTCCCAAAATATGTATAATAATAATGCATGCCTCACAGGATTTTTGTGAGAACCAGACAAAATAACTTTGTAAATCTTATAATACTATGTAAATGCCAGCTATTATTATAATAAAAAACATCAAGCAAGGCATGAAACTCAGGTATATATATATACATATATATATGTATGTATGTATGTATGTATATATGTGTGTGTGTGTCAATGGTGTTGCCATTGTCATGGGAGAGATAAAAGATTAAGTCAAAGAGAGATTGCCTATTGATCAAGGCCTCTTAATCTGGGGTCTGTAGATAGATTTTAGGGGGTCTAAAAACTTATATTGAGGAAAATTACATCTTTATTTCAGTATAATTGGTTTCCTTTATAATTCTTTGTGTTTTATTTGGGTTATTTAAATACATTATTCTGAGAAGTCCATAGGCTTCATCATATTGCCAAAGGGACCCATGACACAAGAAAATGATATACAAATGATTAAATCTTCCAGAGATACTCCTATTTTCAAGTAGCATTGCTCTGGTTTGCATCAAGTCCCAGAACATTGCAGAATGTCCTAGCCACTCAGGAGAGTCTGGTCTAAATATTCATCCAGGGATGAAAGATGGTTCATGGTCCAAATGATTCCATGCAGTAAAACAACCTATGGATTTCATCCATCAATTCATCCAAAGTACACATACAATCAAAGGATTATAGAAAAAAAAGATGGAAGGGACTGGTCCAAATCTCTCACTTCCCAGGTAAGGAAATTGAGGTTCATAGAGGCTAAATGACTTGGTCAGGGTCACTCAGGCAGTAAATGGCAGAAGTGGGATTTGATTGAGACAGTTAAATACCTCATTGGAAAGAGGGAATGTATTTTCCTCTCTTTGTTATTCCCAGTGATTAGCACATTCCCAGCACATTGCAAGCATTTAATAAATGTTTGTTGACTCGACAGCACTGAAAATGGAAAGTAAGTTGAACCCAGAATTGAACAAAAAGAGAAAAATGACTGCATTGACTTTGGGAAACTGCAAAGCTTCCATAATTATCCCAAGCTTCTCCCTGGAACAGAGGCTCGCTCACCTTTTTAACACCAATATTCTACCAGTGTTTTTGTATGGCCATGAATCATGGAACAGTATTCTCTGAAGGATTAAAAATGAATATCCCTCAAAAGGCAATAGAGAGGCCCATGGTATGTGTGAGCAGGCTGCAACACATGACAAATAAGGTACTATGAAGAGAACCAGAGTAAAAGATGTCATCAAAGAAGGGTATGAACAGGAGAGGGGGAAAGGATAATTCAATCTCTTTTTAAGAGAGAAGGAAAGATAGCTGCTGGACAGCTCCTGTGCTCCTCTCCTATGCTAACCATGCCAAGAGAAAGTTGCAGAGGCTTCTCAATGTTCAGGGAGACACCATGTGACAAACTTACAGAAAGTCAAAGACAACAATCATACAAGAAGGGCAGGCACAAATCAATGGGTTGGTATCAACATTGTTGGAAGGAAAATTCCCACTGACTGGATCCCACAACCATCTGATTCCTATGAGGTAAATTATAGGTACACAGTATTGTTCCATAAGCCCACCTGCCATAGTTTAAAATAAGAATCAGTAAAGTATTGTTGCCTTTGTTCTATTTCAAGGCTGGTTGGTTCGCTTGGCCAGATTTAGAGCTGAAAGGAAAGCAGTGTGGTGTAATGTAATACATTTCAGACTTCAGTCCTAATCCTGCTTCAGACTTACTAGTTGTCAGATCATGGACAAAGCACTTCATCTCTCACAGACTCAGTTTCCTAATCTAAGAAATAGGAATCATAATGCTTGTGCTATATATTCACACAATTGTTTGGAAGAAAACTGTTTGCAAGTCTTAAAACACTCCACAAATAAGAGGTATGTTCTTAAGAGACCTTGGAGATTATTGAGTGTAGCCATTTCATTTTATAGAAGAGGAACCTGATGCCAGGAATCTTAAGTGTCCTGCCCAAGATCACACAGCTAGTAAGCAGCAAAGCCAGGAATCAAATCCAGTTCTACAGATTCTAAATCCAATTCTTTCCACCACACCTTGCTGGGATTCAGGTACATGCCCTGGGTATAAGTTCAATTGGCCTTTTTACATCTATTTAAACTCTGGCATGAACCCCTAGATTCAGTCTAGCATTTCATTATGAAGACTTCCCTCTCTATTCTCTTTCTCTGTATCATCTTTACCTGTCTCTGTCTCTCCTCTCTCTCTCACTGTCTCTCTGTGTCTCTGTCTTTATCTTAGCCTAGGCATGTATTTCTCTCAATTCCCCTTACCATTAATAAAATGGGAATACACTCCTTTCTTGCCTCTCTATTCAACATTCATTTTATACTCATACTTCAAGATGTTTCTTCTTCCAGGAAGACTTCCCACAATTATCTCCAAGAAAGAATCTTTTCTTCTTCAGAACTCTCACAGAACTTTGAACTTGGGTAGACACCTAATCTTCCCTTCTAGTCTGTAAGCACCTGAAGGGGAGAACTCTTATCTGTTTATCCCTTTTGGTACTTACCATAGTGCTTACTGTATAATAGATAAATTTTGGTGAATGAATGAATTAGCTAACTTAGTTGAGGTTTCTCCTTATAGTCCCTGAAAATTGAATCAAATCATCAATCTCTCTGAATGTCTTTTGAAAGATATTCTGTTTTTTCACTATCCTTAGTCTCCACCATTCCTAGATTTTTATCTATCAATCACAAAATATTAAAGTAGTCATTGGATACACATATTTTATTACTTAATATCTAGAGAAGAACATAGATTAAGACCTGGGAAGGACATTAGAAGTGATGTTCTCCAATTATTTTCCTACACAGATGAGGAAACTTAGGTGCAGAGAGATTAAGTTACTTCCCCAAGGTCACATGGATATTAAGGGCAAAAGTGATATTTAAAATAAAATCTTCTGACACAAAAGCCAACACTCTTTCCACTACAGCATGTAAAGGTTACCATTGGTTTATTGGTTTATTTATTATGTTGGTTAACATCCAATATAATTTGTGGAAAAGGGTATACCTTCCCAAACTCATTCCTATAAGCACACTTTTACTAATGCTGCTTCCCTTTTTCTCAGAAATGTTCCCTCCTCATTCTCCATGTCTATCCAAATCTTACAGTCTACTGCTCTTTCCTTTATGCCACACCTGGATAGATCTCTGGAGAGAAGGCTCAGGAATCTTCCCTGAGGTCCCATCTTCTTCCAGCCCCTCAATTTTCTCTGACCCATGCTCCCTCCACCAGTCTAACTCTACATCCAGAAAAGAAGGACAGAGATGGCATTATCAAACTTTAGGTGAAATTGTCCTTAAGTCAAGGTCTCACCATAATATGTCCTTGTTCAATAGACTTGAACATCATCCCATTGTCTCTTTTGGCTTTTAAAGTCCTTCACAGCCTCATCTGCACATTTCTTTCCAGCCTCATCATATATTACTCCCTTTCTCATACTCAGAAGTCCAGCCAAATTGAGTTTCTTGATGTTATTCATACAGTACCTCATTTCCCATCCCCTTGCTGTTGAACTGGCTATCCTTCATGCCTGGAATGCTCTCACTCTTTATCTCTCCCTTCTAGAATCCCCAGTTTCCTTCAAGTATCAATTTTGGTGTTCAGTTCAAGTATCAACTCCTACATGAAACATCTCCTGGTTGCCTGAACTACTAGTTTCCTCCCTGCCTCGGTACCTACTATTTATTTTATATTTATTCTGCATATCTGTTCGTATATGTTTTTTTAAGAACTTTGTTGTCACTTGTCACTTGTGAGACATGGTAGACACTGGCACAGGACTCTCCAACATGGCATGCCCATGTAAAAGAAAACACTGTGTTCTTTGAATGAAGCAGAATTGCAGTAGCTCAAAAGAAACATGAGATGCGCAAATTTAAAGACATATCCACTCCAAATGTCCATGTGGACTACTTGTGCCCAACCTATGGTTGAGGCGTCTGAATTTGCATTGGTGTGATCAGTCAGTCAGACAGACTGTACATTGACCCCAATGATGTCATTTTGGTCCTCTTCGATTATGAAGAACAATGAATGAATGAATGAACGAATGAATGAATGCATGAATGACATATACATTGCCTCCAAGGATAAGCTTCTTGAGAGCAGAGACTATTTCATCATTATCATTATGTTCCCAGCACCAAGGACAGGGTCTGGGTTCCAATGGGAACTTAATAAAGGTTGATGGACTGACTGATTAAAATGCCCAGATGCTGCTGCAGTCTCCTTATAGTCAAAGCTGGCTGGCATGGAATTATGGGCAAGCACCCCTACTCCAGCAGGTGCCTGAGAGCATTGGCTCCAGCAACCATTCCTCTTTTGCAAAAGATGATTGTACCTCTCTTTGGCTTTCTACGATGTTTTATAGCAATGAATGCTCTTCTTTTGATCACTTGGTTCTCCCAAATGATTGGGAGGAGACAATAAGGAAACAAAGACCCACCAAGTAGAGTGGCAGTGATCTAATACTAGAATGGGCTGCTCCTTTCATTCTATTTTTTTGCTCCAATCATTAGTGTGCTCATTTCTACTCTGACTCACTATACTGCTTACAGAGCCCTGCCTTTCTTTGTCCTTTTAAAATCTGATATTTGATGTTAAACTATAGTGAGTTATGGCATGTGTGTTAAGGAAACTCACAAGATGTCCTCCCTCCCCCACCCCAGGCTTCCACGAACCCTTAGCTCCTGCCCAAAGTCTGAGAAGTGAAAGAAACTAAGAGGCCTGATCAATTAACAGAGGGGCAGGTGACTGTCCCTATAATATGGCCTGCTGTTAAATGTCCCCTAATGCATCATATTCCCTCCTGAATTGGGAAATTTTTCTAATTTAATCAATTTTGCAAATCAGCCTGACATGCTTAATTGATCTTCACATCTGAAATTGTCTCTGTCACTCTGTAGGCCTACATTCCCCCCCCCAACTGCCACTTCTCTCTGACTCTGCTGAGCTATTGGAGGGAGAGGAAGCTAGGAGAGTCATTAACAACCAAAAGATTTCCCTTGTACTGAAAGCAAACAGGGAAGAGCTGAAATTCAGACATGATGGGCAGAGTCATTTATGAGACTAATTGTGCCTGGGCTGAGTTCAATTGAGTGGGGGGGAGGGGGAAGTTGGGCAGAGGGTTACTACAAAACAGAGAACAGTCTGACCAATGACCAGAGTAATAATAAGCCAGGGCTAACTTGTCCCCCAGTAAGTCCACATCCACCTGAACCTCTTCTCAGAGTCTGGGGGAGGATACTCCACAAGAGGGGCACATAGCATGGTCCCAGGTGGCGGAAAATTACTAGGCAAACATGCCCCCCAACCTGGGAAAAAGCATAACCTCTCCCTCCATGGTAGCATCCTGGGACAAAGCCCCTCCTCTGCCCTGTTGTTTACTGCCTTAGTCATGAATACAAGGAGGGGATAGTCTTCAATCTAAGGTCATATCCACAACACAATTTTAATGTTCTGGGTAGAGAACAAAACTAGGACCCAGACCTTGTCCTGGGTGTTGGGAACATAATGATAATAACAAAATAGTCTCTGCCCTCAAGCCTTTTAGGTCTCATACTCATGAAAAGACTCTGGACAAATCCCCTCTCCCTCAGAAACTGACCTTCAGTTTCCTCACATGTAAAAGGAAAAAAAAATAGACTAAATCAGGGATTCTTCACCCTTTTTATGTCCTTAAGTCCTTTTGTAGTGTCTGTTGAAGTCTATGTATTTCTTTTCAGAATAACATTTTAAATGAATGAAATAAAGTCTATATAACTACAAAAGAAAATAATTATATTAGAATACAGTTACCAAAATACTTTTTAATAAAACAAGCTCATGGACCCCAGGTTCGGAACACCTGAACTAGTTTATCTACAAAGCCTTTTACAACTCTGGAGTCTTATAATTATACAAACACCACACACACACACACACACACACACACACACACACACACACACATCTCTTTCCCTCTTTATAACATTCCAATTGAACTTCAACCTGGAACCTGCCATCTTGGCTAAATCAATTTTACGGAGGAAACACATTAGTAGTGACAAGGAAAGGATCTTTATGAGTTGAATGTAATAGCACAACCAACCACTCCCAGGATCCCCCTGAAAGCTTCACTGAGGAAAAGCTTGGAATTCACCTAAGAAAGGAGGGAGAAATGTCTGATTGCAGTGATCAGGATCAAACCCAACTTCTCTTTTCTGCCCTGTCCCTTGTATGAAAAAAGCACTAACATGGCAAAATGATTCCCCCAGCAATTCATATAAGCTGGTTTTTTCCTCTGCTTTCTCTCCCACAGTCTTTCTGCTTACTGGTACAGATGGGGAAACCATTTATATGCCTCCTCACCATGCACCCACTTCCCATTTTGACTAAATAGTTGTTGACAGCCCTCCCATTATAGGAAAGATTTCTCTGCATGCTGGCAAAGAGATGAAAGCCTGAAAAAACAATTGGACTGAATCTGAATTGGATGTGACTTCTGGGGAAATAGAACTTTTGGGGTATATGAGGTTTTTCGCCCTACATCCTCATCACATTCACAGGCCCTTAAAGACCTTCTTGCTCCTGATTTTCAGAGCTCACCAGTGATTAAATATTTTGTGTCTTTTAAAGCATTCCCAATTTCACTGCCTATTCCAGGTCTCTTTGTCTTTCTCAGTGCACAATTTTCTGTGTCTGTCTACATGTCCATCTGCATTTCTTTTTCTCCCACTTTCTGCATGTAGATAGTGCTTCCTCTATGATTTGAAGAACTCCTGAACTTCCTCTAGTTGACTGCTGCTCTCATATTACTATCTCTCTGGTCAGTGGGTTGGTCATCTTCTGAAATTATACAACACATTCTCCAGAACTTTACTGTTCTACTACTGCCACCTCCCAGCTGCCATCACTGGGGATGAGACTGGCTAAGCAGGCTTCCCTACTATGCCCAGGGATCTGAGTTCATGCTTAGCTCCTTCTGGCTCTCTAGTGTCTGTTCCTCTTCCTCTTTTGCAGACCAATTCCAAACCATAGAATTTTGTAAACACCAAGACTCAGTCATCTCCAGTCCCAAGATTCAAACAGTTAACCCAAGAGAAGGCAAGCTTCTTGGATGCAAGACTCTTTCCAGTGTTTGTTTTTGTGCCCCAAGTGTCCAGCATAGTGCCTTCCTATAACCTATCTATAGGCTCTGAACATTTTCACTAACTATCCCCCATATCTAGAATGCCCTACATCCTCATCTCTGACTCCTGATTTCTCTGGTTTGCTTCAAGTTCCAACTAAAATCCCAACTTCTACAAGAAATCATTCCCAATCCTTCTTAATTTT
Source organism: Pseudocheirus occidentalis (assembly GCA_028646575.1). Lineage (NCBI taxonomy): Eukaryota > Metazoa > Chordata > Mammalia > Diprotodontia > Pseudocheiridae > Pseudocheirus > Pseudocheirus occidentalis. The sequence continues at coordinate 46,788,442 of CM053598.1, read as the reverse complement.
AGTACCTTCCTTCTTTTAGTCTTTCCTATTTATCCTGTCCATAGCTTGTCTGTTGGTTAGCTGGCTCCCCCATGAGAGTACGAGTTCCTCGAGATCAGGGACTGTTTTCTGCCTCTGTGTGCTATAGCAGGTCACTAAAGTCTGACACAAAGGAAATTTCATAACTATTAATATTTTCAAGAAATGAAATGAAATTTTCAACAACATTTTATTTAATTAGCATGAATTTTAGTCATGACAATTTCATATGGAATGAAAACTTTCATTAACTATTTGGGACTATTTTCCATATTAATGAGATAAATTAAATTAATTAATTAATGAGATTTCCCATGAAATCTCATTTATGTATTTCCAGTACTTAAGATAGTGCCTGGCACATAACAGGTGCTTAATGAATGTTTATTGAATGAATGAATGAATGAATGAATGAATGAATGAATGACATAGTAGTTACTTAACAAATTCTTGTTGAATGAAACATCTTGAGTAATCTGTCAGGCATCCAGCAGGTTGTATCCCTTTAAGAAAATGTCATTAGTCATCTCAATGTGATCTCAAAAGTAATGATCACACATTGTATAAGGAAATATCTTCAAGATCAGAAAAAAAGTTCTCATACTTTAGCCAGGTCACACCCTCAATCTGTAAAATTAAAATATAGTACTTTGTGATTTTTTTAAAAGAGTATTTGACCTGTAGCCCAGGCACTTGGATTCAGATAAAGCATCAGGACCATGATACTGCCTGCATTTTGATTCCCTAGACTTCTAAAGGATTTATCAGTTTGGGATTTTTCAGATCCAACCAGAATCACCTGCTTGTCTTAGTTCTTAACTCTTTGTCATCTCCTGAAATGTAGACTCGACTATTTAATTTTCTTTCATTCCCTTTCCCTCATCTCCTCTGCCCTCAGGTGATTATTCCCCACCTCTGCCCTGCAAATTATAATTATCTGTCACGCGCCAAGGCTGACCAGGTCAATCTGGTGCCTAAGATCTTATTTTGGAGTGAAATAAAACACTCAGAGAAGGTCTAACAGCTAACAAAAGATTTATTTAGACCAATGAGAGAAGGCTAATCAACAAGGATATTCAGTGAGAACACCACATTGATTCAGCTGAATATGGCTTCTTAGTATTGTTCATGCTGTTCATCTGCAGTCGTAAGTCTCAGAGAAAGAGCTGGAGGTCCTAGTGACTTTTTACATTTAAGTGAACAAAAAACCATGTCAACAGACTGAACTGTCCCCCAATCTAATCAAGTCTCAAGGATAGTTTCAATACCTTTTAAGAAAAAAAAAACTTGCATGGGACAGGGCCTTAGGGAGAGATAGCTCAAACTAAATAACAGGATCCTTGGAAATATTGTTCCTATCACATTATCAGAGCCTATTTTTTTAGTATTCCCATGATAGTTAGCTAACAGCTACAAAGGCAAGGCTGCCAACCATACTGATAGTATCCTAAAAGGAACCACTAAGGAGACTGGAAGCTAAGCTAATCATTGTTTCCATTTGCAAAAAAAAAAAAAATAGACCTGCTATAGGCACTTGAAAGCTATAAATTCCTGACTGAGACATTACTGAAAACCAATAGACCTGGCTCCAGATACCACTGAGAGTCATCCAGACTTTTTCATTGGGTGGGCAGAAGACTGATATCCCAGGATACCTAAATCAAAAAAACCTAGTTTATTTATGTCTGCAATTGGGTATTCTCTGCGTTCTACCTCACGGTAGGCTTGATGGAACCTTAACCAGCAGGGTAAGATGACTCCTGAGCTATTTCTGACCTCAAAGAAAATTTCCATCTAGTAAATAATGTAAAAGGATTTCTCCATGAGCTCAGACAAACCTTTAATAACCACCCTTAAGCCAAGCTACAACAGAGTACTGTCCCCATTGAAGGAAAAACCTCTTGGCATGATATTCTGGTAGAAGGGCTTAGTAATGGCTACTTGGAGTGAACTAGTCCAGTAGAACATGATTAACTATTTGCCCACTTATTTTGAAATAAGTGCCCAGAGTCCCATCTCTGGTCATGGTCAACCTGGAGTCCAGTATGTTCAGTCATGGCAAGTGTATTTTTCTTTCCAGGACCCACTACATAGTTGATATCCTCCCTCCACCCTTCCTTGGTCAGAAGTAACATTAAATTTCATCACTGATTTTCTTATCCCAATGGTATGAGGCCACCTTTGTGGTGACTACCTTCTCTAACCAAGATGGTGCACTTCCCCTATTTACAGAACCTCCCCCCATAGTTGAGACTCCCCACTTGTTCCTAAAAATTCTGTTCAAGCTGTTCAAAAGGTTGTTTAAGCTCTGTGGACTTTTCTTTCCTCTCCCTTCTAATCAGAGACCCAAAATAATACCACATTTCTGATCCATGACTATTCACCTATGTATCTCAACCCTTGAAGGTCTGTATTATGCAGTAACTATAGTAACAGCCCAAGCCTTGCCTAGAAATTGTTTTCTTTTCTCCTGTTTTGAGCCTTTCCTCCCCTCCTACAAGTGAGGGTTCTACCACCCTCTTAGACACCCAATTTGAATATTGAAGTCATCTTTCAATCTTCCCTGTCCCTCACCTTTATATCTAATCAGCTAAAGTGTCTTGTCAACACCATCTCTGTGATATCTCTCTAATCTGTCTTCTCATTTACACAGAAACTACCCTAGTTTAGACCTTTATGTCCCCTTCTTGGGCTATTGTAACAATCTCTAACTGGTCCCCTTGCCTCCAGCCTCTTTCCTCTCCAATACACCCTCTATCCTCCTCCCAAAGTAATCTTCCTAAGGCTCAGGCCTGAAAATGTCACTCTGCTCAAAATTCTTCATTAGTTCCCTAGCTTCCAGGATAAATGCAAACTCCTCAGCCTGGCATTTAAGGCCTTCCATATTGTCTCCTAGCTACCTTTCTTGTCTTATTTCAGATTATTTCACACATTTTACATTCCAGTTGATTCCAGTAGTTTTTCCCTAAATTCAATATTCCATCTCTTGCCCTCCTGCATTTGTACTTCTCATTTTTTTATATTGGAATCCTGATCTTCCTCAGTTCAGGGGCCCCTCCTCCCTATAGCCTTCCCTGATCCCACCATTGTTAATGTCCTCTCCCTTTTCGAACTACCTTATATTTACTTATTTGTATATATGTTATGAGTCAGCAGAGTAGAGCCTCGTCTGTGATATTGTTACCAAAAGCAAGTCACAGAACTGCCTTGAGTCTCAGGCAACTCTATGACAACCAACTTAATTTCCACAGGTATTCCCAGAACAAACCCAGTCACGGATTCTTGCCTTAAATGTGTCTCTCCTGAAGTAGAACATAAACTCTTTCAGAGAAGGAAATATTTTGGTTTTGCCTCTGTATTTCTAGCATTAGAATACTCTGAACATGGTAAGGACTGAGACAGCACAAAAACAACTTGATAATATCATGATGGGAAATGATTCATTATTTAGGTAGGAATCAATATTAATTCAACTGTCCGTGTACAATCAGATCACCAACTTGTTAGAGAAAATACCAAAATTAATACAAATCTAAAAGGAAAACTATAAATGAAAAGTGATAAGATGTGTAATTAAAGTACTTTCAGTCTGACCTACTTAAGTCAATTAGCAATGCCCAAATTGACGATGGATGGAAGAAAAGACATAGAAAACATTCCATCTCCCAATTATGGACGTTTTTGCTGGCTGCCTCTCATGCCTAGAATTCTTTCCTTTTTTATCTCTCTTCCTCTTGGATTTCTTCAAGTCCCAGCTAAAATTCCACCTTCTTCAGGAAGCCCCATAATTCTAGAGCCTTTCCTCTATTTGTTATTTCTAGTTTATTTTTTATAGAGCTTACTTATTATACATGGCTGTTTACATTGTGTCTCCTCCATTAGACTGTGAGTTCTTTAAAAGCAAAGACTGTCTTTGGCTTTTCTTCATATCCCCAGTGCTTAATGGAGTACCTGGCACGGGGGGAATGATTACTAAATGTTTTTTACTTACTGACACATTATAATAAATTCATACAGAAATTCAACCAATGTAAATCAATTGTCATAATGAGGAGACCAAAAGAACCTAAAAACCATCTTAGTCAGCAAATGATTACCTTATTTTCCAAGATGGCAGCCAAGGGCAATATTGGTTTAAAATATAAATTCACTTATAAAATCTTATGGAGAAATGGATTAGAAGATTATGAGCAGTATTGTCTTACCGAATAGAGAGAAGGAATAAAGATTACACTAAATTTAAAGAAGATTCAGCAATTCAGATTAATGAAATCATCCCCAAAGCCTAAAGGGTGAAGCTGAAAGGGGCACCCAAAATGAAATATGGAAACAGGTTTCTAAACCAAATTCTTTTTACCATCAAGGACAGAGGAGTCACCACTTTGGACTCTGACATTACATTCCTAGAGGTGTTTATGGAAAAAGTGGAAATGACAACAAAGTGAACACAAAGAAAGGGACAAGCAACTGAACTTCACTAAATATACACAGTGGAGATCCAAGTTGGAGGTGACGCATTTGTGATGACATTGAGGACTAGAGTAGCTGCATATATAACATGGGAGAAGATACCCAAGGTGTGTGGGGGGGGTCTCAGATAAAAAAAAATGGGGGTCTAAGAGGACATAAATAACTAATGACCTATATGCTCTACTTTCCCATGATATAAAAGTTTTATGAGAATAATCTTCAAATGTATCAAGGCTATCTTTAATGAGGGTATTATAAGGGAACAGGCAGTCTTTTACAAGTGATATTCTGTAGCAGACCACATCTTACCATCTCACAATTGACTAAAAGATGTGAATACAAGATTCTGTGCTTATGGTTTGATGATGTTTTTAAAAGGATTTCTTCAGATAGGGCAAAGCCCTGGTTAAAGGCTGTCTTCTTCCATGTGTCTCATGCATAAGTTAGAATTATATAATAGATTTTGAGATAACAGAGATCTCTGATCATTCATATCAGATGAGGCATAATAAAGAGAGATATCTACTTGACTAAGGTGCTCAGCACAGTCATGAGGGATATATCTCACACAAAGTCCAAGCTAAAAAGAAATTCCTGAGATGGTGAGATCTTCCAGCTGCTTCTGTTTGAAGATAGTATTATACTAATAATATCAGGTCCTGAATTATGACAGAACTTCCCTCCATGAAATCTAGAATCACTCAAAAGAGTTTGGCTCAACTGCCCAGGAAAAATCAAGTGGATGAAAAATGCCAATCACGCAGATAACAACACTCATCTGTTGGATGGCCAAATACGTAGAGCTTGCCCATCACTGTATCTACACATATGTGCCTACATAGTTAGCCTTTATAAAGCACTTTGAGGTTTGCAAAGGGCTTTACAAATATTACCTCATTTTATCCTCATAACAATCCCAGGAAGTAGGTGGCATTATTTTCTCTATTTTACAGATGAAGAAATGTAGGTCAAGATGGGTTACAAGACTTACCCAAGGGCACAGAGCTAGTAAGTTTCTAAAGAAGATTTGAACTCAGGTCTTCCTTACTCCAGGCCCATTGTTCTATACACTGAGTCACCTAGCTGCCTATACATACAAACGCACATGCGCACATGCACACATACACATAAGTACAAACAATGTGCATATACACATACATACTATACATATATGCATACTAAATGCTAGCTATACACATGTACATGCATAAATATACATAATATATTTGAGTGTCTATACATACTCATGCATACGTATGTATGTCTACGTGAATATAGATGCTGGTGCATGTATGTCTGTATGTTCCTGCTTATGTATGTATGTGCATATATGCATGTACATATGGAATAAACACATATATTTATTGGACAGACATCACATATGAACATTTTAGTTGGCCCAGGATTAAACATGGAAAGATCAGGCTGGATAGCCTTTGGGAAATGTCAGCATTCTTTTAAAGATCCCAGGCTTCTTCCTGAAACAAAGCCTAATGTTTTTAATGCTAATATTCTTCTATTGTTGCTGGATGACTGTAAGACATTACTTTCTTCAATGAATTTACAGCGAGTATTGCTCAGAAGGCAACAGACAGGCACATGGCAGGAGTGAGTAGGCTGCAACTTATTAAGAACAGGCAGTTTTGAAGCTCAAGATTTCTAAGGAACATATATCGTCAAAGGAAAGTCTAAGGGATAAATATGGATTGGTCACATGGTGAGAGTGAAGGCTAAAGAATGAGTTCCCCATGTGTTCCATTGATATCCCCACAATCAATCAGTCAACGGTCAATCAACAAGCATTTTTAAGCACATGCTATTCACAAAAGAGGCAGGATTGTGTAGTATATCAAAAGCTGGCCTCAGATATGGAAAGAAGATCTGGAACTTTCTAAGACCATAAGTTGCAGAGAAAGTGCTAACCTACATTGGTGGGGGAAGTTTCCTCATCTGGATAATCTTTTTAATCAATAAAATCATAGATTGAGTCCTTATCCCTATACCTGTGTGTCAGGCACAAGGTTAAATGCTGGTGATACAAAAAAAGGCAAAAGTACTCCATCTTTTCAAGGAGTTTATATTCCTCTAATTAAGATGTTCCCCATCCCCAGCACATTGGATAGCTACCCCCCCCAACCTACCTCCTGTGAAGAACCTCTGGGAGAACATGAATAAAAGTCCCAGGATGGACAATATGGATGTGTTTCAGTCAGCAAGACTGACTGAATCATGGAAATCCCCACAAATCCAAGAAAAAGAATATATCAATGAGTTCATATTTCCATTTATGTATTGGGGTATTTGAACTTCCCAAGCATAATATAGCACACAGCTTTGAACAAAGCCTTGACAAATTACTTTTTTAATCGAATCATTTACCATGTCCCTTCCTGGCAAGTATCTCCCTAGTTACTAGCCTGTGCTAATCCTAATTTGAGCAAACACCACCACTTAGTACCTGTGTGACCTCGGACAACTCACTTAATCTCCTGGACCTCAGTTTTTCATCTTGAAAATGAGAATATTGAACTTTATTACTAAAATCTCTAATTATGTGTATATCTCTCTATCCACTGCCAAATGACCCCAGGCAGGAAGTGCTATGACCTGAGACCCACCTAATTGTTACATGGGGTAGTACTTGGATGAAGGGAATGACACTACTCCAAGTCTTGACACCATCCTGAACACACACACACACACACACACACACACACACACACATACACACACACATGTATGTGCCAATTCTAATGTCCTTTGGTGTCAGTCTCCTTTCTTGCCCAGGGTCCCTTTGTTAATATTATATCTGGATTTGGGTTTCTGTGCATATCTTCCTCTGTTTCTATATCTCTGTACATGCAAGTGTATGTGTGTGTGTGTGTGGCAAAATATTCTGTCCCCTCTGGAAAAAAAATTGTCAGTGCCCGGCAAATTAATGAAAAGACCTCAGATCCCCATTTCTGCTGCCTATCAGTTATCATATCCAGCCCCCTATCCTCTCAGATTGGTTTCTCTTAGTCATTTATCACCTACATGAATCCAAGACAGTATACAAGCCAGCAGGGTCTGGCTATAAGGAGGAGATCTCCAGCCAGGCACACAGTTGTCACAGGGAATGAGCCAATCAGAGAGCAGGAAAACCATCTGCCTGACTTCCCATCTCCCCTTCCCTCCTTCCAATCCTCCTTCTCTTCCTCCCCCACCTGCCTGCAAATGCAGTCATGATGATAGTAAGAATTCCTGGGGAATCTTTGTCTAAAACAATATCCTATCAGAGCCTGGTAAAGGGGACTAATCAATTCACTAAAAGGAAGATATCTGGGAAGATGATTTTGCTAGGCAAAGACCTCGTGAAATTAAAGGGATGGAGGGACCCTAGCTGATCTGAGGCTAGCTGTCATCTCTTCCTCAACTAGGGGTGGAACATATTCTGTCTCCCCTATTCTGAGCTGATAAGGCAGGACATGGCCTCATAGTGCAGTCGGTTGAATCTTGAAGCAGTAATCAGCAGGTTTTACCTAGAACCAGTATGGTACAACAAAATTCCCTTGTCTTCCTCATTTAGCTCAGTAGAAAACGTGAGGGACTTGGGGCAGAGAACTGTGCCAGGACTTGAATGCGTATGAAGTAGGTGATTACTAAATACTAGAATCATATGTAATAGGATGAGATAGGGTGAAATTTATTTGGAGTCCAAAGACCTACTCTTAGCCAGACACATGACTACAGTGAGGTCAACAGGACTTTACCCAAGGATGCTAATACCTGGAGAGAAGGAAGATGCACTCCCTTCCTGAGGAGGAATTTCTTCTGTAAGTCAGAAAGGAATGTTCCCTTCCAGCAGTAGCTTCTGGTAACTGCTGTGCTAGTACCTCATTGTCTTCTGCTGATCTAAGTCACACAACGGTGCATTTGGTTAAAGGTCACTCTCCTGAGGCTAGCCTTCCATCTAATCCCAGAGAGGATACAAATGGTACTTTCTGAGGAATGAGTCTCCCACCTTTCCAGGTATATTACATTATATTATATTATTATATTATGTTATGTTATGTTATGTTATGTCATGTTATGTTACGTGTTACGTTGTGTTGTGCTGTGTTATGTTGTGTTGTATGTCATGTCATATTATATAACATATCATATTATACTATGATATATTACATTATTATATGGTACATGTTACATTATATCATATCATATTTATCATATTTGTATTGTGTTGTGTTATGCTATTGTATGCTATGCTATACAATATGATAAGATATGAAACAAGGCAATGTGACACAATACTATACTATACTACACTACACTACACTATACTATTACGCCATACTATACTATGTCATATTGTGTCATACCTACATAAAACTATCCTCTGTATCACTACTGTCCCATTGTCCCCCTCAATTAAATTTGCTCCAGATATAAGAATTCCTGAGAAGGACCCTAGTCTCAGATCTTCAACTAAGTAACTGTGTGGCCTCAGGCAAGTCACTTTCCTTCTCTGAGGCTCAGCTTCTTCATCTGCAATAAATAGATAGATAGATAGATAGATAGATAGATAGATAGATAGATAGATAGATAAGCAAGTAAATAAATGAATGAATGAATAGATAGATAAATAAATGAATGAATCAATGAATGAATCAATGAATGAATGAATAGATAGATAGATAGATAGATAAATGAATGAATGAATAAATAAATACAGAGAATGGGACTAGGTAGCCTCTAAGGTCTCTTTCAGTCTTCATTATTCTAAAATAATCTAGCCCCCATTTTGGTGATGAAGACCCTGACGACTAATGAGGTTAAGTTACGTGTTCAAGGAGTCATAGTGACAAAGGAGACCATGAAGGACAGGAATCTTGGTCTCCTGTCTTCTAAGTCAGTAATCCTTCCAACCAGAGTCTCCAAATCATAGAATGTCACAACTGAAAGGGATCTTAGAAGTTATAACATCATCACAATTCTAAAGCAAAAAGCTATTTCAGAGATCATCAATCAACAAACATTTATTAAGCACCTACTATGTGCTAAGCACTGTATTAGGTGCTAAGGTTAGAAAGACAAAAAATAAAACAATTCCTAATTCCCAGAACCTAACTTTCTAATGGGGGAGATAAGTTTATGTATAAATATATGCAAAATAAATATTAAAATGAATAAATACAGAGTTGTTAAATACAAGGTATTTTGGGAGGGAGGGTACTAGTAGTTGAAAAGATCAGGAAAGTATTCATGTAGAAGGTGGTACCCGAGCAGGGTCTAGAACAAAGAAGGCATGCCATGACGTAGAAGGGAGGAGACTAAATTTCAGCATGGGGGATGCCCAGTACAAAGGCACAGAGATTTAATGTTTGTGTGAGGAACAGAAAAATCCAGTTTGGCTGGACCATAGAATGCAAGAGTGTAAGACCCAAAGATACTGGAAAGATCCATTGGGGTCAGGTTATAAAAGACTTTAAAAGAGAAAAAAAGAGGGGGGTAGGGGAGAGAGAGAGTGAGAGTTAGAGTGAGAGAGAGAGAGAGAGAGAGAGAGAGAGAGAGAGAGAGAGAGAGAGAGAGAGAGAGGAGGGAGGGAGAGAGAGAGGGAGGGAAGAAACATGCCATGTTGTCCAATTGATCAGTTCCAATTTGGTCCCAGTAGGCAACTGCTTTTCTACTCGCAGGGGTTGGTGTTTGTCCTTCATTCTCAAGGGACAAATGCCTAGGGGAAGGCACCCTAGGACAATGCCTTGGGGAAGAATGATAGTATGCAAAGAAAACAGAGGATTGGTCATATGGTAGGAGGAGAATCATGAGAGGGCAGTCTACACATACCCACATACACACACACGCACACACACACACACATACACACAAAGAGAAGAGAGTCTTTAGGGGGAAGAGGGTGGGCAACAATGGTAAATGTAATAGACAGTCAAGGAAACATGAGGAATGAGAAAGGACCACCAGACTTAGTAATTAAGAGTTGATTTTTCTCTTTGGAAAGAGCACTTGCAGTTGAGAAATGAAGTCAAAAGCTGGACAGAAAAGGATCTAGGAATGCCTGAGAAAAAAGTGAAGGTTACCAGTGTAGGCAGCTTTTTCCAATCATTTGGTTGAGAAAAGTAAATAATTTGAGGAGACAGTAGAATCTAGTGAGTGGAGTTTTTGTGGAAGCAGTTTTTAGTCTTCATTACATCCTAAAATAATGAATGTTTAGCCCCCATTTGCAGATGAAGAAATAGACCTACAGAAATTCAGTAGCAGGTTCAAGAAATCACAAAGTATAACAGACAATGAGTATGATGGGGTGTTTTTTTCTTAGCATGGGAAAGACCTGAGCATGTTTGAAGGTATTATAGAAGAAACTATCAGATAGGGAGAGGTTGAAAATGGGTGGAGGGAAGTTTGAGGGGGATGACAATGATTGATGCTCTAATCTGCTAAAGAAGATAGATGGGGATGAGATCACAGACTCATGAAGATCATATAATTCAACCTCCTTACTTTACACTTGTGGAAACTGAGGCCCAGGGACGTTGTGACATTCCAAAGGTCGTGTGGCAGCGATTATCAGAGGTAGGATTTGGACCCAAGTCATCTGACTCCAGAACTCTTCCTACTTTCCATATTGCTTCCTGGGTCTTCTGGTCTAAGCCCCTTATTTTACAGGTGAGAAAAAACTTGAGACCTAGAATTGAAGTGACTTTCCAAAATCATACAACTAGTAAGTGACAGCCCTTGTTTAAAACCAGGTCTTCTGATTCCAAATGCAATTGTTTTCTATCACATGATGTAAATTGGATGCCATTTTTTTCCAATTGATATTTCTTTGGGGGAAAGGTAAGTAGGAGGACCTGGAAAGGGTGGCCTCAGTTGACATGGAAAGCTAAAAGGAATTTCTCCATTATTTTCCCAACAAGAGAGATTGGGAAATGGTCAAATATTAATAAGTTTAGAACTACCTTCCTTCTTCCTCTGTTCAAATTGGTCCTCATCAGAATGGTGGAGTAGAGACACTTGTGCCCTCTTGGACAAAAGAGTGGAAAGTCAAAAGAAATAGTTTTTGAAGTGGAAATGGCATCAATCTCCATGGTACAGATCTGTCAAAGCCAGAGCTTCCTTTTCCTTAGCAGTTGTTAAAAGTTGACTTGTCCCCTTACATTGTCCCATAATCAACCCCTGTTATGAGAAATAAATTTAAAAATCTAAGGTAAGAGGGCCCATAAATTTCAAGCCTTGTAGCTAATTTTAGTCCAATTTCAAAGCTGAAAGAAACCTTGGATCATTCAATCTAACTTTCTTATTTAACAAATGAAGAAACCAAGCAAGATAAAGAAACTCATGGCAAGTTAGATCCTAGCCCTGGTTCTGCAAATCGCTCTGTATTTCCTAATCTTGTGCTCTTTCCTCTATGCCAAAACTTAAGCTACATTATTCATTAATTAGGCTTCTGAGGGCTGACCTGGGAATCTGATCGCAAAGCATGACTTTATTTCTATGGGAAAATGTGTTCCGAGTTTCAGACAGCCAACTTATCAACTCTGGGAACTGAAGCTACTAGTGTATTAAGGACTGTCTGATCATGGCAACTTGAGTTTGGTGGCTGCAAGGAGTTTGTTAGGAGCCATAGTACCATGGCAGAGGGCAAGTTCATAGGAGGTGGCATCAAAGCTCTCCCTGGCATCAGGATTTTCTTGCTACATCAATTATATAGAAGAGCATCTGTCCAAAGCCTCAACCCTGCCAGCCTTCTCTTCCCTGTTCTGCCAGAGTCAGTACCAATGATGGAATGGGAATAACAGGGCAAAGAGCCATCTCAGCTGGCTGTTGGCAGTATAGCAATCATCCAATTAACTGGGGGCATCAACAGAATTTCCCTGTTTTCCTTTGTGAGTTGAGGAGATGTTGGTTCACTCCCCAATTTTTGTTTTGTTTTGTTTTCCATTGTTGTTGGCATGACTACTCTGTTGGCCCTTTACTTCAACATCTTGCAGTTTTCCCCTGTCCCCCATCTCCCAGAAACCATTACTCCTGATTTTCAGAGATCCCATGATGGATGAAGACCTACAACTGCCAACCATTCTGACTCACTCATCCACTGGATCCAGGACAAGGGTAGGGAAGCAAGGTAAAAAGTGGGACTGTAAGAACCAGGTCAATTCCAGTGAACCAGGACAAATCATCCAACAAAATTTAAAAGAGATAGGGAAAACTAAGGAGTAGTCAGAAAACATTAGAATCAATAAATGGGTCTTTCGGGTTTTTTGGTTTGGGTTTTTTTAAAGGTGACTGGCTTTTGAGGATACTTGCTAGGTCCCATGTGTGATATGAAAGTTATAAGTCAAGATCCCTGTCCTCAGAAAACCTGGATTCAAAATCTGGATCTCTCCTTTATTACTTACTTGACCTTGAACAAGTTACTTGACCTTTACTCAGCTATAAAATGAGATCATTGGACCAGATGGTCTCTAAGACCTTTCCTAACATTTGAGTATGCTATGATGATCATTGTTTGACAGTTTTTAATGGCATATAGTACACATGCTCTTTAAGGGCAAGTACTGGTCTCATTCATCCTTGCATCATCCTTCATGTCACTTAACACAGGAGTAAATTATCAGTGTTACTATATGCAAAATGAATCTCACTAACAGTTCCAAAGCCAATGATGTCCATCCAGTTGATCAGAAATATCAGCCTTCCTTCAGCTGGAATATAATTTTAGATGAAATAGCAGCCAAATCAACAAATGGAATATTCTGTTCCTTTGCCCATCCCCTGATGGGTGATGTGTCCAAGGAGACTTAGTTTGCTGCCCACAACTGAGGGGAAATCTGGTCCTACCTGTCTCAGACCAGGGTCTCAAATCATAGACAATTGAGTCAGTACTGACATGGCTCTTATGACACACACAAGTTAAATGTATTTTCACAAGGCATATTGGAGATGATAGGTAGGGAGGTAGATAGATAGATAGATAGATAGATAGATAGATAGATAGATAGATAGATAGATAGATCCTGCTTACATGTATTTTAAGATAGCATAGGTAGCATTTATAGACCCACTTTACAACTTTCACAGAAGCTTTACATGTTATCTCTTTTGATCTTTACAGCAATTCTCTGAGTTAGGTGCCAATTATTATCCCCATTTTACAGATGAGTAAACTGAGACTGAGAAAAGTCACATGATTTACCCATAGTCACACAACTAAATGTCTGAGGTAGGATTTGAATTCCTGACTCCAAGTCTGGTGTTATACACACTGTGCCACTAGAGGCAGTTTGGTACCCAAGATAGGAACAGTCCCTCCACTCCAATCATAAACCATTACAAACTAATATTATTTGAACTATGTATCCTCAGCAGATCATAGAATGGCAGAAATTGGCTTTTGGCTTAAAGGTCTCTAATTCTAGGCTCCTGTAGCTCTTAGATGATGTCCAATGAGTCACTCATGAGCAAGCTAATGCTGTTGCTCTCTCTCCACCACCCACTCCCCGTCTCTCTCTGTCTCTGTCTGTGTCTGCATCTCTGTCTCTGTCTCTCTCTCTCCACTTGGCTTCTGACCTGGTGTTCCTAAACTGTCCATTCTGTGGAGCCTGTTGGGTGTGTGTGTGTGTGTGTGTGTGTGTCTGTGTGTGTGTATGTGTGTGTGTCTTTTTAAAAAAAACCTCTCAGAAAAAGCTTCCTGACAGAATGTAAGCTTCTTAAGGCCAAGGATTGCTTCATTTTGTCTTTGTATCCCCAGTATCTAGATCAGTGCCCAGTATACAGTAGCCATGTGATAAATGTTGGTTGATTGATTCTAAAACTCATTCACACTAAAGTGTAAATGACAGATAATAACCTAAAGCAATATACTTCCCAAGGGAAACTGTGTTTTAATATGGATCGAAGCCCTGAGCTAATGAAATGGAGCTGTATGTAGAATTTCAAGCTTCTGGGAGCAGGGCAATATTCTTGGAGAGACAGGACCTTGGTGGAGGAGAAAGCCTGAAAGCATTCTTTTAGGTGATCTCCCATTGAACTGACCATAAGGTCAACTCCCTGACTTATTTTAAGCTAAGTAGGATATCATTATAAATCAAGGGACATACATGGTGGCACACAATGAAATGAGACAAGCCAGTGATGCAGTCTAGTTAGACTGGACTCCTGTCTCCCAGAAGGATGAGGGGAATATGAAGGTAAAAATCTTTTGAATGACAGATTAGGCCATTAAGTGCTGTCCCTGACACTACTGGAATCCCAGCAACCCCTCTCTTTATTTATCCTTATCTAGCTCACTCTTGATTAGTGCATTCTAAGGTAGCTGGGGTCTGTTTGCTCTACATCGATGCCTTTGTAACAGGCTCCAGCTCTCTTTGTTTCTCCCTCAGTACAAAACTCAACCTCCAGTCCCTCCCCTCAGAATCAGCCTGTAGACTTCTAGGCAGGGCTAGTTGGCTAGGACTACCCTGTGACTCCTTGGGAACCACAACCAAGGTTGAGCCTAGGGTAATAGTGAAATAACAGGACAGCCAAGTATATCCGTGTTCCTCTGCCTCTGACCACTGGATTGATTTGTGTGCTAACAACAAAGGCTGGAGTTAAATCAACAACTCTGGGAGAAGGTTCCACCTGTCACTGTATGGTAAAATCCTAGCCAGTCCTGGAAGAGACAGCTAATCACTGAACTGCGGGGCATGAGTGTGATATAGGACGAAGAGAGCAGGAGTGGGAGGCAGGGGACCTGGGTTCTTCTCATAGTTCTGACCCTCATCTGTGTGGTTTGCCAGTCGATTATGGTACCTGTGGGTACTTCTTCCACAATCTACATGACATATCCACACGTGTCCATCATGTGAAACATTCAAGTCTTCCTATCAGCCCTCCACATAACAGACTGTCTATACAACAAGTTAAGGACCATCCTCTGGATATCTTGCCCTTGATTATATTACCAATAGAGAAGATATCAGTTATCATTTTATTTCACTACACAACCAAATCAACAAGCATTTTACTAAATGCCTACTATGTACCAAGCACCTTACAAAGTTCTGGGGACACAAGAAAGCGAAAACACAGTCCCTGCCCCTAAGGAGCTCACAATCTAATAGGTTCATTCATCTTTTTTCCAACCATATAAATCTCTGATAATACCTTTTAGCCCACTTTTCCAACATAGACTCATTGTGGGAAATGTGTTGCAAGCTGCTCACACCCACCATACACTTTTTCGTTGTTTTTTGGTGTCCTCAATTTTAATTCTTCAGTGTATGTGTGTCTGTGTGTGTGTGTGCATGTGTGTATTATGTATATATATGAACCTGTGTGTATATGTATGTATATATAGACATATATATGTGTGTGTAGATATTCTATGACTCATAACAACGTAGCATTGACAGAATTATGCATATTTAAAATATAGGTCTTTTACTTGAGTTGGGGTCATTGAAATAATAGTTTTTTGTAGTAGCAAAGAAGTGAAAACAAAGTAGGTGCTCATTGACTAAAGAATAATTAAACAGAGGGGTGGAGCCAAGATGGCGGCATAGAAGCAGCAAGGTTTCACAGCTCACACTTAGCCACCTCAAATACCCATAAAATATGACTCTAAACAAATTTTAGGGCTCCAGACCTCACACAAAAATATAGAAAAACACATCTCCCACTGAAGGCAGTTTGGCACAAAGGGCTCATCACAGTGCTGGGAGCTGAAACCAGCCCAGCCTGAAACTGCGGCTTGGCCCTTGGGGTGGCCGGGTCAAGCCTCAGCTGGAGCCTTCAGGAGTGTGGATCAGTGGCGGATATGGCAGTTTCCAGAATGATCAAGCCATAAGAAACAAGAATTAAGTGAAAGGTCAGTGGCATTCAGCTAAATTTGGGGGACAAAAGCAGTCCAGCCAAACTGTGGCCAGGGCAAGGAAGTGGCAGCCCTGCAGCATCTTCCACCTGGCTCCTTCAGAGCTCCTGGCCTGCAAACTGCAGGGGGGCCAAGCGACCGTTCAGAGGCCAAGTGCTCTTGTGTTGAATGGTCTGGATCCAGATTGTGGTCCTGGGTGGTGGTCCTGGGGTGCGTTTTCAGTGAGCCAAAGCTGGTGGAGGCTGCAGTAGCCTCCTAATAGCTCTGGCAGCTGTGAAAACCCCAGCAATTTGGGAAAGAGCTTTCTCCCCTGGAAACAGTTCCACAGAGCTAAAAAATAAAGCAATTCACTGGCAACATGAGCAGGCAAAGGAAGCAAAGTAAGAATAGCAACTGAACTCTAGAATCTTTTTGGGGGGACAAAAAAATATCAAAGTACGGAATGAGAGGAAGACAACACAGTCAGAACTCCCACACCAAAAGCTTCCAAGAAACATGAAGAATGCCTACAAGCCATAGATCAGCCTAAGAAGGATTTTTAAAACCAAATAAGAGAAGTGGAGGAAAAATTGGGAAGAGAAATGAGAATGATGCAAGAAAATCATGAAAAGAGAGTCAACAACCTAACTGAAGAAAATAACACCTTAAAAAAGTTTAATTTAAATGGCAAAAGAGGCCCAAAAAGCCAATGAGGAGAAGAATGCCTTAAAAAGTCAAATT
>CM053598.1:46738121-46770883 GCA_028646575.1 Pseudocheirus occidentalis | reverse complement strand
AAGGGAGGGAGGAAGGGAGAGAGGAAGGAAGGAAGGAAGGAAGGAAGGAAGGAAGAGAGGGAGGGAAAGTTAAAGAAACAAAAAGAGGAGAGAAATGGAAGGAAAGACAGTACTTGGAAGGGTGCTAAAAGAGAAGAGTGTGTGGTGGAGGAATAGGGAAATCAAGAAAGGCTTCTTGGAAGAGATAGCATGGTACAACCAAAAGGCTTCTGGATTTGGAGTCATGGTGCCTGGGTTCAAACTCTGACTCAACTATTTGTGATCCTAGAAAAATAACAGCCCTTCTGGGCCTCACAATTCCTCATCTACCAAATAAAAGTGTTGGACAAGATGATCTCTGAAGTCCCTTCCGGCTCCATGGAGATCTAGAATCCCATAATCTGTATTGCTATTAGGTGCATTTGAGCTGGGCCTTGAATTCCAGTTAAGCTTTGGATAGACAGAACTGGGAAGAAAAGGTATTCTAGGCACAGCTATTTTCCTACTTGGAGAGCCTGGCCACAACAAGGAGAGAGCAAGAGACCTTCCTGCAGCATTCCAAACAAAGAACACTAAGGGTCCATATTCTTTTGGCTTTAATCAAAGTCTCTGAGTCCTGCAGTTGACGTGGTGGGGAAGAAGGTGACTCCAACCTAGAGGAGATGGAGGGGGGTGAGGGAAGGAAGCAGCTCCTTCACTCTGGGGCCTCTTCTATTGTGCTCCACAGGCTGAGTGGGAGATGCCCCCTTCTCTGGCCCCAAGAGAGATAGCTTGGTGTTTAATTGCCTAACCACAGTCTAATTACTCAGCCATTAAGATCAAAAAAGGATAGGAAAGGTTGTGATACCTGAGTTTCTATTGCAGCTCTAATCTCTACAGATTCTTCCTCCCCACCTCCTAGGAAAAGATTTATGGAAAGATTAAGGAGAGTTTTTTTTCCAATAGCTATTAATATTCATGGCAGTCTTCACTGCCATCTGCTTTTAACGATTTTGTTTGCAAAGACCTGAGATTAAAATATGGCCTGCTATTGCTCTAGAGCGTCTGAACTGGAGCTCAGTAAAACAAAGGGACCTTTCAACATGGTGAGGAGCTGCCTGTCATTCTCTCTGCAGTAGGAGAGACTAATGACTTGGGGGACAGAGGAGGCAGGGAAACCAGGGCCATTTGGAGCTATTCCCTTCCCTGGTGGAGACAGGAAACTGGCCCAGATATTAGATCCTAAAGCTGGTAGGCCACTCAGGCTATTAAAAGGCTAATTGGGGAAAATAGAAGTCATGGACTCTCCTTAGAAGCCCTAAATAGCCAAATTCCACTGAGGGAAGGTAAGATGAGCTTAAATTGAAACATGAATGAGCTTGGTTAGACAAAAGGAAGAACTTCCTGACTCTGAAGGTTCTGAGATATGGGCATATGTGACCACCCTCCCCCACCTCACTACCACCACCACCACTACTCCACAAGGAGTAAAATTTCCTTGGCTGGAGAGACTTAGTAAAGAATAGAGAGACTCAGTGGTAAAAGTGGTTCTGTCAGGTTCTACCAGTCCAGAGAATGGGAAAAGAAGAAGAGGTGGGAATAAGGAGAAAGGGATGTGTGCCTTTAGCTAAAGCTAAAGGTCATTCCAGCCCCATGGACACTTTATTTTTAAAAGCCAACGGTTTTTAAGGTACATTTTTCTATTAGTTTAAAAACCTAGGTGTTTAAAAAACGGGGATTTGTGTTTAGTAACAGTCATTGTGATGAACGAATACCATTTACTGGAATTTACTTAACAAGATATGGGGAAGTAAAAGGACATTGGAGATTGTGTGACCTTGTACAAATCCTCTCTGAATCTCAGTTTACCCTTCTCCAAAGTGACATGATTTGACTTGATGATTTTAGAAAAGTCCCCTGAAGGATGGTCCAGCAACTGCTGGAGGAGGCAGTTACTGCTGCTTATTACCTGATCTCTCCCAGTCAGCTCACTGCTAAACATGCCCAGTTATTCCAATGACTTCTCCCCGTAGGATCATAACTAAGGTATGGTGATGAGGGTTTTGCCCTAGGGTGCTGAAATAAAGAAGGTGCATTAGTATATTTCCTCTCTGAAGTAATCCAGAGAGTAAATTTTTTTCCCTTCATTTCTCCACTGATCTTCATGACCCACTCCCATCATCCAGTCCCACCCCAGGATGCCACTGCTATGACAACTTCTCTTGGAACCAATTCTACCTCACCCAATCCCTATGAAGGTAGGGACTGTTTAATTTGTGTCTTTACATTCCCTGAACCTAGTCCAGTGCTTATCACAAAGGAGGTGCTTAATAAATGCTTGTTGATTAGCAGATGGATTGAGTAGGGTCATGACCCCATCTCGAAGAAAGTCTGCACTTTGAAATTAGGCTGCCCCACCCCCTCCCCACTCTGTGAGGCCTTCTCTGACCTGCCATTTTGGCAGTACATTTCATTCCTTGGACTTGGCATCTCAAACACTTTGCTGTGTCCATTCTTAGATGACCACATCACCTCTCCCACTAAAGGATGCTCCTTGAATCTGGAAAGTATTTCATTTCTATCTTTGTATTCCCCAGAACAGAGCCAAGTGCCTGGCACATAGTAAATGCTTAAAGAATGTGTGCTGATTGATTGATTGATTGATTGATTGATCCCTTTGTCACATCCTCACCAGGTTGCATTTGGTATTGAGTTACGGTCTAAACCCTTGCCAGACTGTAAGCTCTAGGAAGGCAAGAAAGAAGGTCATATTAGCTTCACTGTTTCACCATGGCCCCTAGAAAAATTCTCTGAACATTTGTTGGTGTTTAAAAGATGGAGAGGAAGGAAAGAAAGTATAAGGGGAAAGATACGGCTCTGGAATAAGAGAGCTGGGTTCAAATATCCTCTCTGCCACCTTCTGCCTATGTGGCCTTGGACAAGTCATTAGTCCTCCATGCCTCTGCTTCCTTATCAGTAAAATAAGGTAGGGTGGAATGGATGGTCTCTGAGGTCCCATCTGGTTCTATATCTCTGAGACTGTGATTCTACTCAACTCTTATGATAAGCTTAGATAAGGATCTGTTGTTGTATTAGAGAATACCGCCCTTTTGGAAGAATCACTATGACAGCTAGCCCAAACAGCGAGGATGGTAGAAATAGGCTGCAACATGCATCCAACAATAGCATGCTAATAATAATAATTATTATTATACTGCATATTATATATACAATAATAATAATTAGCATTTTGCAGAGCTCTATACATATATTATCTCATGTGATCCTCATCTCAATCCTGTAAGGTAAGTTAAGTTCATTATCCAGCTTCTGACACATCAACTTTTCAACAGCTAGGTGGTAAAGTGAAGTGAATAGAAGCCAGACCTAAAGTCAGGTAGATGCATCTTCCTGAGCTCAAATCCAGCCTCAGACACTTATAAACTATGTGACTCTGAGCAAGTCACTTCACCCTGTTTGCCTCAGTTTCCTCATGTGTAAAATGAGCTAGAGAAAGAAATGGCGAACCACTCATGTCTTTGCCGAGAAAACCCCAAATGGGCTCATGAAGAGTTGGACGCAATTGAAGCAACTAAACAACATTATTACCCCCATTTTATAGACGGGTAAATTGAGGCTAAGTGACTTGCTTAGAGCCGAACAACTAAGTGTCTGAGGTAGCTGAACTCAAGCGTTTCTGCTGCCGAGTCCATCACTCAGTTCTCCATACCACCTAGCTGCCTTCATGACAGAGTGGAGAGAAAAAAACATGCATTCCTACATGGGAGAATTGCCATCTGGGCTCTGACTTTTAGTAGGTCTTTGGCTAAGAGCAAGCTCATCGATAAAATGGGTATAATAATGCTTGGATTCTCAGGAGAGTTCTGAAAAATGCTCTTTGTAATCCTTCAACTGTGACGGAGAAATGGGTTGTAGCTTGTCTAAAAGATGCGTAGGATCATAACTGAAAGACCGGAGGAATATTGGAGGTCATCTTGTCCAACCTCTCATTCTCCAGATGAAGAAGTTAAATGACTAACCCAAAATCAGACCCGGGATAAGGTGTAGAACACATTCTAAACCCTTGTCCTCTGACCTGAACCCTGTCCTTCCTCTCACTGTTTCCTTCTCCTGACATCTGTAATGACATTGATGTACCTAGACATGACCTATGAGCTGAAAGGGAGGTGAGGAGGAGGGCCCTGCAATGAGAAGGAAAGACAACAGAGGAATAGCTTGAGTTACACTGGGACCCCCCCCCAAAGAGAAAAAAAGATCAATGAATTTTTACAAAATATAACATTTATAAAATATTTTTATTACGTTGAAATTTCATGCAAGTTTTGCTTTCTTTTCTCCTTTACTAACCAATCCCTTGCTTTTTCAGTTGTTTTCAGTCATGTCTGACTCTTTGTGACCCCATTTGGGGTTTTCTTGGCAAAGAAACTGGAGTGGTTTGCCATTTCCTTCTCCAGTTCATTTTACAGATGAGGAAACTGAGGCAAACAGGGTTAAGTGACTTGCCCAGGGTCACACAGCTAATAAGTGTCTGGGACCAGATTGGAAGTCAGGAAGATGAGTTTCCCAGCTCCGAGTCTAGTACTCTCTCCCCTGTGCCACCTAGGTGTCTAATCCCTTAGCTTTCTAATTATTTTCTCCTCGATATTGTCCTTTTCTTGAATCTTCAGATCAGTAGTGAGCTTTGATACCTTTGTAGGAGAAAAATGAAGCCTCTTTGTTCTCTCGTGGCTGCTACAGAAGCAGGCTCTTAGTGCCTTAGGAACACAAAGAAATGGACACAAGTTACATAGGATGAAAAGTCATGAAGAAAGGGAGGGAACGGAGCACAATACAGTGGAAGGGGACTTGGGTCCAAATCCCATCTATGATGCTTCCTTCCTGTGTGACCTAGGGCATGTTACCCACCCTCACCCCACCCCCACTCCCCTACACACATGACCATACACACATAGTCTTGAATTCCAGTGACGTCAACCTCTTGGCTGTTCCTCACATGATTCCATCCATCTCTTGGCTCTGGACATTTTCACTTGCTGTACCCCCATGCCTGAAACATTCTACCTTCTCATCTCTACCTCCCGGCTTCCTTCAAATATTAAGTCCCACCTTTTACAAGAACACCTTCCCAGACCTCATTAATCCTAATACCTTCCTTTTGAAATTGTCACCAATATTCTGTTTTTACCTAGCTGCTTACATGGCTTCTCCCCCATTAGGTGGGATGGAGGAAATTTTTTTCCCCTTTCTTTGTATCCTCTATGCTTAACACAATGCCTGCTACTTAGTAGGTGTTTAATAAACACTTGTGAACTGACTGGCCTAACATTCAACAAACAGACAAAGACAGCAAAAAAGAGGAATAGTCAACATTGAAAGGGTTATGCCACAAAAGGCATACCAATACATGTATTGAGGGAGCTGTGAATTGGTATAACCATTTTGAAAAGCAATTTCAAATAATGAAACAAAATTGCTAAAATATCTATAGTCTTTGACATAGAGATTCCACTGCTCAGGCATACACTACAAAGAGGACACCCATAAAAAGAAAACCCTAAATATAGTCAAATATTTATTAAAAAGCACTTTTTGTAGTAGCAAAGATCCAGACACAAAGCAATGTCCACCCTTTAGAGAATGGTTTAACAAATCGTGGTACACAAATGAAGTAGACTATTGCTCTGCTCTGAGAAACAGCAAATATGATGAGTACAAAAAAGCATGGAAAGGTTGACATGATCTGATGTGAAGTAAGCAGAGCTGAGAAAACAGTCTATGCAATGGCTGCATAAATGGAAATGGGAAGAACAGCCTTAGAACAATCCAAATGAATCTGGCAAAATTTCAAAGAGCAACCTGGCCCCCGAAGAAGAAAAATGCTCCATTCATTTGCAGACATGGTGAGAGAGAGGCGTATGGAACACTGTGCAGATTGTCCTATTTATCTATATATTGGTCAGTTTTGCTGATTTTTTTCTCATTTTTTCTTTTTCCTATTTTAAAACTTTCACCATTCTATAGGATGGTTCCCTGAGAAGATGAGGAGGGAGGAATGCAGGGGGAATGTAAGCTATGTACAAACAAGTGATAACCAAAATATCTCTGAAATCATAAGTGAATGCCATAAAGTAAGGTCTTCAAAGAAAAAAACAGGGGGTGGCTAGGTGGCGCAGTCAATAGAGCACCGGCCTTGGAGTCAGAAGGACCCGAGTTCAAATCCTGACTCAGACACTCTACCCAAAAAAAAAAAACTATCGGTGTGACCTCGGGCAAGTCACTTAACCCCAATTGCCCTCCAAAAAAAAATTAAAACAAGGAAAAAAACAGCTTACATGCAACTTTACAGGAATATGACCTGGGTATAAAGGATAGGTTGTGAGAAAGATACAGACAGATGGTGACAGAGGGACAGAGAGACAGACAAAGACAGAGCTAGAAAGAAAGGAGAGATATCAGACAGGGGTAGGAAGGGGAGAGAGAGAGAGAGAGAGAGAGAGAGAGAGAGAGAGAATTTAGACTTTTTATGCTATTAGCTCATATCTAAGTGGGAATGGTATTGATCTCTTTCCCCACCAATAGTCCTTAAGATGTGCCGCTTCAACATTGATATTTTTGCAAAGTTGTCAAAGAGAAATATCATTTTCTTCCTCCTTTATTTCATTTTCTAGGGGATATAGTAATTAACAAAAACCGTTAGATGCCAGGAAAGCAGTGGCTTTTGAAGTTTTTTACATAGCTGTCATCCTGGAGATAAAGGCAGATTATTCAATCTTGACATTCTAATTGTGGATGCCAGATAAAAGGCTGGATTAGAAATTGTCCTGCCTTGGTAAAGGGAGAGTGGGGATGGGAATATGAGATCACCATGAGGTAACTGATCTGTGAATATCTGAGGGGGAGGGAACCCTTAAAGCCCAAGGACTGGGGGTGTGGGGAGAAGCAATAGTAAAGTAAGAATGTTTATTTTTTTAATCTGCCTTCTTCAACTGAAGGGAAGTGGGTCATGTATTGTGGTTTGGTTTCTTTTGTTTTTATACTAAAAGCCTTTGAAGGAAGAACCATTCACTCATTCATCCCTTCAACAAGTATTCTATGAGCACTTCCTGGGGTCCAGCCCTCTACTAAGTGCTTTGGGGGATGGGGAGAAGTGGTCCCTAAGCCCAGAACTAGGAGTCAGATGATCTCATGTTTGATTCCCAGTTCTACCTCCTCTTCATCTAGTGTGAAGCAAATTACTCCACCTTCCTAACATCAGTTTCCCTCATCTGTGGGGAAGGAACAATAACACTCATACTGCCTACCCAGGAGGAATGCTATCAGGAAATCACATGGACAACTGTATGGTACTATGCAAATGATCATGATTAGGAGATAGGCAAAGTTATATGATAGAAAATGTGCTGATTTGGAATTCAAAGGACCTGGATTCCAATCTCAGTTCTGCTACTTAATAGCTATGTGACCTTGGGCAAATCACTTGACCTCTATGGATCCTCATCTGCAAAATGAGGAAGTGGCACAAGAAGACCTCTGAGGGCCCTTATAACTTGAGATCCATGGTCCTAAGATGCTGTGACCTTTCTATGATGCCACAGAAAAACAGACTCCTTCTTCTAGTATCTGAGGCTTTTCATACAATTATGGAGGAGCCCAACCCTGGCTCTTTCAACTCCAGGCTCTGTCACTTACTATCTGTGTAACCTCAAGCATTACTTTACTCAGTCGCCTTACCTGTAAAATGACATGATTGGATTAGTTGACCTCTGGGCTCTCAATTTATGATTCTATAATCTTACATCTCAAAACTCCCTAATTCCAATAGAACGTAAGCCCAATAAGCGAGGAGTCACTCATTTTTGGCATTGCCTTCCCTAGCACTTAGTATAATGTCTGGCATGTAGAAGGTGCTTAATTAATGTTTGCTGGCTAGTTGATTACATGTGACCTTTATTCTAGCCTAATTTCACTGCATATCTCAGTCTCATTCTTTCTTTCCGTGACTTTGCTCTTATGGTGTTTTTTCTTAGAAGGCCTTCCCACATATTTTCCCCCATCCTTATATTCCACTCATCCAATAAGATCGAGGACAAATCCCACCACTTCCTTAAAGCCTTGGATCATTTATTTCAATTTAGAAAGGACAAGTGTCATTTAGTCCAGCCTTTCATTTTCCAGATGAAACTGGAGCCCAGAGAAGTTCAATGATGTTCCCAACGTCACTCAGATAATAACTTTAACGAAAGTTCAAATTTGAACTCAGGTCTGCTGACACCAAATCCAGGATCCTTTCCACTGTAACCTTTCTTCCCTAATCATTCCAGTCCCTAAGGATCTTGCTCTTTCCTCTGACTTCTTAAAGTATGTGCTGTATGAGCCATGCATTTTATCCTCCACTGTTTTCTAAATTGTTTCTCTCTCAAATTATGAAATGGCTCTGCTCTAAGAGCTTTTACAGACTTTTTGTGCATCCTTTCTCTCCCTTCTGCTCACATACCACAATGCTAGGGGGTTTTGTGATGGAACGGAATGGAATGAATCATGGGATCGAAAGATCATAGTGTGTTCAGGCTGAAGGAAGTCATAGCAATGGACTAAGTCACCCACCCAGTTCACCCACTCCACCCCCCTCAACTGACGGAGGAATTTCAGGGTCTAGAACATGTAAATGACTTCTCCAATACACAGAAAGTATGTGGTAATAATAATTAGCACTTATATAGCACTTTAGGATCTGCAAAGTGTTTTACAAATATTATTTCATTTGATTCTAACAACAACCTTAAGAGACAGGTATTATTAATATTATTATTATTATTATCATTTTACATGTCAAGAAACAGACTGAGGTTTAGTGACTTGCCTAGGGTCACACAGCTAACAAGTGTCTAAAGACTAGATTTGAACTCAGTTGTTCCTAAAACCAGATCCAGCACTGTGTCCACTGGGACTCACTTCTCACTGAGAATCCTGAGTCCTAGTGTAAGGATGAATTGATTGGAAGAAAGTATTCAATTCCTTACTCCACCCAGAAGTAAACCCCACCACCCAGGGGAAGGAGGACATAGATGAAATGTAGAAGGGACTTCTTGCCTGCCAGCAACATCTCCAGGAGGCAACAGAACAATGAAGCAGTCTTTTGGCAGTCTCTACGAGCATGCCACCTGGCCTGTGTAGATGCTACTTCATTCTCAATTTTTTTTGTGAGTGTTTCAAAACCAAAAAATCATCCCTTGGGGGTAGAAGAATGAAGCCCAGGAGAGTGAGAGGGAGGTTAATGTCGTAAATAAATCTCACATGTTATTGCAGGCATTTTTTCCAGTTCCAGGCTAATGCAGGCAAAGTACAAGATGTCAAAGATCGACCAGTCAATCAATAAACATTTATTAAGCACCTACAATGTACCAGGCATTGTGCAAAGCACTGGGAATATAAAAAGAAGCAAGATCATTGACATTAGGGAAATATGATATTTCATTTCTACCAAAAGAGCACTTTCTGTTAAGTGCTTGGAAAAAGAGACTGCGTACTTGGGCTACAACAAGAAGAGAAGGCTTCACAGAAAAGGTTCAACTTGGATTGAGTGTTATACAAAGGGTAGGAGCAAAGGGCAAAGGGCCAGGCAGAAAGGACAGCATGACCAAGACATGGAAATGGGAACATGGCGGAAGGCTCATAGGCCACCTGGAGATCATCAGTGTAGAGAAGTTATAAGAAATGAGACTAAATAAGTAACTTCAGGTGCAGGTAAAAACTAGCTCCCCTGGGAAAGGATTAATAAATATTTCTGGAATGAAGGGGAAGAGGGATTGGATCTAGATTTCATTGTAAGAAGGATTTCCTTAGCGAGGAAAGCCCCTCTACTGATAGAGATAGGTACCTTCTCTGAAATTTATAGTCTCAGAATTGGCTGGTCCTAGAGAAATGAGAGGCTAAATAATCTGCCCCAAGGTCACGCAACCAAGACAAAACAGAAGCAGGTCTTGAATTCAGGTCAACTTGGCCTGGAGGTCAACCCTCTGCTATGCCATACTGACCGCACTAAAGAGAAGGAAAGCAAAATAAAATCAATATGATCTTGGAAATCTAATATTTTAGAGAATCTTAGGATTAGAAAGAAGCAACAATGACAACAAGAAAAATCCAAGCTAGAAGGAGCCTCCCAGACCCTCATTCAACTCTAATTTTGCAAATATACTTTAATGACAATGCCAAGTCCAAACCGATAGACTCCTTACAGGATTCTTCCATACCTCAAAGGATTTTGCCAGCAGTTTTATTTCTACCTGGACAACTCCTAGTTCCTTTGGTCTTTTTACAGACAATGAATTGTTCAATGGAGCTGAAGGACAAGGAAACAGAGAAAGTGTCAGAAGGCCCTGCCAACTGAAGATCAATGAGTGAAGGGCCAAAACATCTGTGAAGTGACCCTGTGAGTTAGGGAAGTATAATTGGATTTCCCAAATATCAATCCGACAAACATCAGTTTACAGCAGTTGGACAGGCTGCTAGGGGAAGCAGGGCCCACTTTGCCGACCTGCCTGGCCTGGTCTTTGTGGAAAGGTGGGGGGCAACATGATGAACACTGGCTCAGGGCTTCCTCTTCAGCTACTGCGGTGGGTGGACAGCTTCATGTACGAGAAGTCAGCCAAGTGCACCAGGGACCTTGGAAAGGGAGGTTGTGGTGGGAGAGCAAGGAAACATAAATCTTCTGTCACTGTTCTTTCAGAAGGGAGTTTAATTAATTGTTTTTATACGACATAAGAGTAGCTCATTATCCTACGGCTTTGATTTGTGACACCTGCATTATGGATGATTTTTTAAATTAACATTTCCCCAATAAAAGGTGTCAGTAGAGAGCTGAAGGCACCCAGAGAAGTATAAAAAGATAATAATATGAAAATATAAGTAAACACCAGCCCATTCTAACAAAGGGGAAGCTTAATCAATTTTGCAATTAATTAAGACTGCCTGGGGTTCCTGAGTCCTCCCTAGAGCTAATGAGCTTTCCTAGGGCTTCAGCCCATGAGTCAATTGAACAAAGGGAGGTAGGGGGAGGGAATGTACCATGATGAGCTCAGGGGAGTCAATCCAGACTAGAATTTTCAGGTTCCTGTCAAGCCCCCAGTTTCTTATAGAACTTCAGAAGGAATTGTAGAATTGAGCAAGGCCATTCAGTCAGTGAACATTTATTAGGTGCCTGCTATGTAGAAATACAAACAAAGGCAAAGACAGTCCCTGTCCTCAAGGATCTCACAGCCTAATGGAGAAGACAGCATGGGGTTCAATTCTCTTATACTTGATACTAGAGGTTAAGTACATAGGTACCAGAACTAAACTGATGGGAAGAGAACTGCATTTCCCATTTGGCTAGGGACCTTAGTAATGGGTTGAGTTTCTCAGAATCCCTGGACCCATGTTACAATAGTTCATTGAGAGATGCTCCCAATAATTCATTTCCCATGAAACTATGTGCCTCTGTTGTTGATTGTTCATATTATAATGAGAATTCTTTATTTTTTTATATTCTTTTATTCCCCTTGCAACTTTCGGTTAACTGAAAGACTTTCTTCTGTTAATATTAACTTCCTCTGACCATGGGATACAAAAACTTACTTAAGGAATGTTTATTCCTTAGATAAGAAGCCAGAAGAAGAATCACAACTGTGCCTGATTCCTTGCTGACATGCAAATCTTTTCCCTCAATTAGCCTAATTTTGAACCTTCTAAATATAGTTTAATTTGCAACCTTAGTTTACCTATAGAGTTTGTTTAATGAAGTTTACTTCCTTGGGGGATATATGAGATTACCACTGTTTAACTAAATTTGTATAACTTTTATGATATTGAAGGAAATATATTATTATAAATCTGTCTTTTCTCTGACTTTTATGGTCTAAGAGGAATGCACAAGATTGCAATATGTGAAAGGATTCTTTCTCCATCCTTCTGATGTAATTTCGTTTTTAAGAAGCCTTGTCAGAATATTCTTTATTCAGGTTTTCTCTGAGGCCCGAACCTCTTCTTGAGCATAATAATAAAGACCGGGTTTTATTAATTGCAAATAATTTCTTCATTATGATAAATATATTTTGGCAGCAGATGCCTACCACATTAACTCAAAGATGAGATATTTCTCCCATCTGAGTATCATGATAAGAGGACACTGGATAGAAGAGGAGAAGTGAGTGAGCAGATTCAGAAAGAGGACTTTCCAACACTTCTTAAGAACTCAAGAGTCCTGGTATGTTCTGAGACTCTAGAGAAATAAGATATTTATTAAGCATTTAGCATATGCCAGGCATTGTGCAAAGCACAAGGGATAGAAACACAAGTGAGATAGACCCTATTCTCAAAGAGTTTCCACTCCTATGAAAGAAGACAGAAGTTCAAAGGGAGCTGGAAGAGAAGAGGAATGGTGAACTCAAGGCCCTGAGCCAATGACAAGATAAGGCAAAAAGCTGAGCAATCACAGTTGAGGGACGCAGGGGTGGATTCCAAGTAGAGAAGAGTAATTAGAATTGACATCTACAGAAAGGTGGCAAGTGAACAGATAGTGGAGAGCCCTTAGCTGTATGGCTGAAGTCTGCCAACTTTCATTCTAGCTACACCACAAAATGAGCCACATCCAAGTCCCACAATATTCCCCTTTGGGAACCATGAGTCTTAGAAATAGATGATTGAGGCTGACTAACTTTTGGACTGCCCTCTCCAGAGAATGAGTCATATTCCAGCCCTACAACACTCTCACCTAGAAAGTGTCAGTCTTGAAGAAGCTGTTTTCCTAAGCTAATGACCCAGGAATAATATAGGCATTTACATCCATCCAAGGTATTGATATATATTGTCTACTGATTTGCTCTTTGGCCATATCCAGATTAAATTTGCTACTTTTTAAATTTATTGTTACTGCTTGGTTTGTTAGAAAGGAGCAAACTGAATTGAACTGAATTTTAGAAGTCCCCCTGGGGGAGGGCTGAGGCTTAAGCTAAATAAATATCATTTATGATTATCATCCAAAATGCCCATCTCCCCCCATTATGAAACCCTTACTCCATGTGAAAGGTAAGTAAGGCTGGATTGAAAAATATGGGAATAACATCCAATGAGGCTAGAAACATAGGTTGGGGTCAGGTTGTGAGGGATTTTAAATGACAGAAAAAAATTTTAATTGCTCTTAGAAGTAATAGGAAATGGTTGGAATTTATTGAGTAGGAGAGTGACGTGGCCCTTTAGGAAAATCACTTTGGCAACTTGTGTGGAGAGTAAATTCAAAGGAAAAGAGACTTGAGCCGGGGGGACCAAGTAGGAGGCTATCACAGGAATTTAGGCAAGGAGTGATGAGGTGCTTCAGGACCTACGGTCACAGCTCTGTGATTTGGTATAAATAGTTTGGTTCAAGAGATGTGGAGATCGAAATGGCAAAATCTGGCAACAGACTGGGTATTTGGGGTGAAGAAGGATGAGGAGGCCAGGACAATGCCATCATTATGAATCTGGGAGATGGAAGGAATGATGGTGGTTTAGGCAGAAATAAAGAAATTTGGAAGAGCAACAGGGTTTGGGAGTATTGAGCTTGATTTTGGACACATCGATCTTGATAATTGACATATAATGCTTTTTTTACAATATTAATAGCTGATAAGGGTGTAGGGGAGGCTAAGTGACACAGTGAATAACAAACCAGCCCTGGAGTCAGAAGGACCTGAGTTCGAATCCGGACGCAGACACTTGACACACTTACTAGTCACGTGACCTTGGGCAAGTCACTTGACCCCAATTGACCTCCCAAAAAAAAGCAAAAAAAAAAAGCAAAAAAATTTAATAGCTGATACTTAGGGAGAGTTTCTTTACATTACTGTGATTGTTCTTACCTGATATTTATAGTGAGCTTTTCATGATTTAAGACAGGTCATAGTATGTTATCTTATTTGATTTTCACAACAACCTTGTGAGGTAGATATTACAGGTCATTATTGCAATTTTAAAAGATAAGGAAGCCAAAGTTTAAAGGGATTGGACTATGAAGAGGAGCAGGTCTCCAAGAAAGACATATGCTCCCTGGATTTTCATGCTGAGTAACCCTGCCTTAGTTGTAACTCTGGTTCTTCCCTCAGGAGTTAGAATAAGTCTCCTACCTCATCCATACAACAGGATTTCAAATATTTCTAATTTGTAGTCATTAAATACTTTTTGGGAATTTACTTTGTGCAGAGCTCTATACTAGTCCAAGAGAGAGACAGGGGGAGAGAGAAAGAGAGAGAGAGAGAGAGAGAGAGAGAGAGAGAGAGAGGGAGAGAGAGAGAGAGAGGGAGGGAGGGAGGGAGAGAGAGAGAGGCAGAGAGAGAGAAGACAGCCAGAAAGAGAGAACAAGAGTGACAGAGAGACAGAGAGGTGGCAGTCTCTCCACTTGAGAAGGTGGTTGTTCTACCAGAAGATGGCTACCATGTTTCTCACACACACACACACACACACACACACACACACTCTACATCTTTCCTCCAGGCTAAAGATCCCTATTTGCTTCAGTCCCCATGTGACCTAGTTTCCAGAACTATCACCACCCTCTAGATTTGCTTAATTTTGTTCATGTAGCTCATACAATGTGGTACCTCAAAACCAGACTTAAAAAACACAGTCCTTTAAAAAGCACAGACACTTAAATTCATGCTAAAGTCTAACTGTATATGATAAAGTATAAATAGCAAAGTCTTGTCTGAGAACAGGAAGGCATCAAGGACCTGAAAGAGGAAAGATGTATTCTAAATCATTCAGGTGAGGGAAGGAGGGGTCAAAGAGCACAAAGAAGGGACCCTGGTGGGGGGGGGGGAGGAGTCAAAGAGCACAAAGAAGGGGGGGACTGGGGGGGTACTGAAAAGAGGTTTAACACATTGTGCAGCTTTCCCATGGACCCAGCGCTGGCTTCTAGACTATTTTCCTAAATCTTCACAGTTCACGTAAGTGGGGTATGGACCTCGGATCAGAGACCCTGGGCAATATGCTTCCTGGCTGTCTCCCATCACTAAAGATACAACTACGCCATTTCATTTCCCAATTCATTGTATGCTTAAAAGGCATGGGAAAAAAATAAAGAATAAACTATTATCCTCAAACCCCCAGTAGGTCTCTTAATGACTAGCTCCACTAATTAGTAACAGCTGTTAATGAAGTATGCAGGTACGAGCCCAGCCTCGTCAATTAATCCATAGACTTCTCCTAGACTGAGGTAATATTTAAAGGAGAAATCAATAGCCTACAGGCCATCATGTGTATGGTGCATCAGGAGGTAGTAAGGGAAAACAGAAGGCAGGTGCATTACAAAGAGCCCATATTCTGATTCAGTCATAGGGAACCAAATCACGAAGTTTGTCATCCCAAAGGAAGATTCAAGGCCCACCGTCCCTACTGGATGATGTGAGGCCCAACGCGTTTTCTAAGAGGTTGCAGGACTCAGGAGAGCTGTAACTAGAGTAGGTATGACTGC
Organism: Pseudocheirus occidentalis; assembly: GCA_028646575.1. Taxonomy (NCBI): domain Eukaryota; kingdom Metazoa; phylum Chordata; class Mammalia; order Diprotodontia; family Pseudocheiridae; genus Pseudocheirus; species Pseudocheirus occidentalis. The sequence continues at coordinate 46,755,423 of CM053598.1, read as the reverse complement.
CTGTTGTCCCAGGGCACCAAATTTAGAGGGGGCTGACAATATTAGAAATCCTTCATCCAAATAGAAGCAACAGAATTTAGAACCAATAGTAAAGGAAATTATTAGATGGTAGACACATTGTTCCTCCCAACCTTCAGCATGGTAGCTTCCCTAACAGTAGCCTGATCCCATGTCCTAGGTGCCCCAGCATCCTTACTCCAAACTCATTATGTTGTGTGATATGTGGCCAGGCATAGTTTGCAGTAATCTCTGTCCCAGGTAAAAAAAAAAAATAAAAGCATAATCCTAATTATAGCCTGGAGTCACCCCTGGGGGGGAGGGGAACAGAAGAATGAGTCGTAGGCAAATGTCACTATAAGTCCTCACCCAGCCTAAGACTTTTCCATGGATGAAGCAAGCTACAGTGACATCAAGAAGAACCCTAAACAGGAACAGAAGTCACTAAAGAACAGACCCCCCTCTTTCATCTTGAAGGATGCCCAATCAGGTATGTGACAATGCAAAGGCTGGGGCCAGACCTACAGACAATAATCCTCCCCTTAGAGACAACTCGGTATCAGAGATTGGGATCAGAGACTTAGAATTGGAAAGGACCCTCTTGTTGCTGAGTCATTTCAGTGATGTCTGATTCTTCATAAGCCCATTTGAGGCTTTCTTGGCAAAGATACTGGCATGATTTTGCCATTTCCTTCTCCGGCTTATTTTTCAGATGAGGAAACTGAGTCCAACAGGGATTGTTTTTCCCCAGGGTCACACAGCTAGTAAGCATCTGAGGCCAGATTTGAACTCACAAAGATGAGTCTTCCTGACTCTGGACTTGGCACTCTTTTCACTGTACCACCTAACTGCCTGGGGAGGGACTTTGGAGATCATCAAATCTAACCCCACTGTCTTATAGATAATAAGACTGAAACCCAGAGAGAGTGACTTGCTCAAAATCAAACAGTAAATGGCCAAGCCAAGACTCGAATCTAGACCTTTGGACTACAGATGAGTAGCATAATCCGTTGTACCATGCTTTCTCCTTTCCCTTTACCTACCAAAATGGGGACTCTGCTACTACCGCCAGACTAGAGTAGGAACCATCATTTTTCCTCTGTTGACTTAACAAAGTTGGAACTCTGCCATGGCTCCCTGGAACCAGCAGCCTGCACAGTGGAGTTTAATAGAATGCAGCCGCTCTTAGCAGGTAATGCAAGGAGATAAATAGCTGATTTACTACTATTTCCAACTAAAGCTGCCTTTTTAATTGCAGCTTTGCTGGGTAATTATGGGCTCCAGGAAAATGCATAGCTTGCAGGCTTTACCTGAGTGGAGGAAAACGCACTGAGGAAAGAGAAAGCCAGAGCTTACTGTCACCTATCTCAGGGCTGAAACAAAGCTCCCATTGATGGAGCTCGTGCCTGGGAAGGTTCAAATTGTGGCAAAGGGAGCAATTTCTTACAGGGTGTTCCATGGGCGGCTTCCATGTTAATGAACTAGCCTCATATGGATTGCTCTCTGCTAATGATGCCAAAGTTGGCTTTGTGCCACCAAAGAGACTTAGGGAGACTTCATAATTATAATATTTGATTAATGACCTTTCTGTGATTTGACGTTATTCTGCATTACTCTGTACTCAGATTCTGTTTATCTTAAAACCACAGCAGGTGGCTGGAGGATAGGGACAGAGGGCCATGAAAAGACAGATCTTCAAAATGTATCTGGGATTGCCATGAGAGGGAGCAGCATTGCAGAGTTAGCTAGTGAAAGGCTTTGCAATCATTGGGAGGAAAGAGGCATTTATTAAGCACTGACTTTATGCACTGCACTGAGAATGCAAAGATACCAATTAAATAGTCTCTCCCTCAAATTAATCAATCAAAAAGCATTTATTAAACACAAAGAACTTAAATTCTACTGGAGGCTACAGTGATCTTTCCTTCCCTAAAATCATAGTGCACTGAGATTCTACTAACTACTTCATTCTTGCTTATAACTATTGTCTTGTACTTTCCTAATGGTATCCTGTCTCTCATGTCTTTGAAACTGACTTGCAAACCTCTTAAGGACAAAAGCCATATTTCACACGGAGGCAGCTAGGTGGTTCAGTAGATAGAGTCTGGACCTGGAGTCAGGAAGACCTGAGTTCAAAACTGGCTTTAGACACTTGGTTGTGTGACCCTGAGCAAGTCATTTAACATCTCTTTGCCTCAGTTGTCTCATCTGTAAAATGGGGATAATAATATCACCTATCCCCCAGCTTTGTGAGGAACAAATGAGATCATATTATTTATGAAGTATTTTGCAAACCTTAAAGTGATATATAAATTCTAGTGATCATTATATTGTTGTTGTATTTTTTGGAGGGGGGAAAGCAAGGCAATTGGGATTAAGTGACTTGCCCAAGATCACACAGCTAGTAAGTGTGATCAAGTGTCTGAGGTCACATTTGAACTCAGGTCCTCCTGACTCCAGAGCTGGTGCTCTATTCACTGTGCCACCTAGCCGCCCCTTTTGTTGTATTTATTCCCCACAACACCTAGAACTTAAGATGTTTTCAGTAATGATTTTCAACTAAGGATTTGGGGTGGGTTAGCAGTAATCGATGAAATGGGATATTTGTATAAATAGATGCAGATGACAGGCTGGGCTTTCACACACAAGTGTTCCTTTACCTAGTACTAAAGTCCAAGATGACTCATAATCCCTACCCTTCAGATCCCTGACACATCCTGCTGTTCTCTCCAGCTCACAGCACAGGACTGAATATCACTGGCCTCTTTCAAGGTCCTCTGTACTTCTACCATTATCTTTGACCTTTAGCTTCATTTCCCAGACAACCAGCCCTCTAGCTCTTCTTCTCATGTATGTAGCCACAGTAATGGAGATGTCCTCAGTGGCTGCTGAGGTCTCTTCCAACTTTCAAAATCTTAGAACTACAGATTCTTAAAAGAGTAAATGCAATGATCTCTAGGGTCATGTTCAGCTCTCATTAGATAGATGGAAGAATTGATGTACAGTAATTTGACCTAGGTTGCTTCATACTGGATTACTAGTTAGTCAGAAGATATGGCTTGCTCCCAGGTCTGCTCTTCCCACTAGAACACACACAGTCTTGGTGACCTAGTATGTGCCATGTACATTATCTTCATTTGATATCAGCAAGACAACTGGCTCCCTTTGAGAGATCCAAGGCATCTGACCCCTTGATAGTAGTTCACGATAGAGATAAATTCTATTACATCATGGTTGGTACAGGCAAAGAAGGCCAAGAGTGATGGCGTAACTAGCAATCAGATTTCATTCAGAGCAGAAACTGGAGCAAATGTTGGACCCCTTTTTTCTTCCCTTCTCACAATCAGTTTTACCAAAACGCCTGCTAATTATTTGACTTAATTAACTAATTGGTTAGGGAATTGGTAAACTGCTTCACTGGTTGCCAGAAAAATGTTGTCCTAGCTTGCAGTTCAAAAAGCCTTTATATGTATAGGAAGAAAAACCCCACAAGAAAGGAGATGTAGGAACAAAAAAAAATGGTTATTGATAGCATGGCTACCCTACTTACAAAGTGGCAGTGGCTTGCGGTGGTGATATGGGGGTCAAGAAGTTCAGGGAGTCCAGGAACCCCAATAACCAAAGTTCCTGGAAAGCAGTCTAGAATGAATTCATGGATTCAAGCATTCTCTAAGTTGAGTGGCAAAGATTTATTGTTATGCTATACAGATAGCAAGAGTTCTTAGGGAACCTGCAACCTTAAAGGGGTACAATTAAAGTTTATATAGAATATTCTATAGTATAACAAGTGCCAAATACGCCAAGTAGGTGAGTCAGGGAGGGATTGGGGAGTTAGATAAGTCAGTTCTTAAGGGAACTTGCACTTTTAATATCTACTATGCAGGAGTCTTGCCCAGAATTCACTGGGAAAGCCCCGAGGTGGGGCTGCACAAAGGTGTGGTTTTAGACTTGGAACATCACTAAGTCAGCTAGCAGTCAGGGCTGACCAAGCTGCCACCCATCAATGTCATGTTTGACAAGATGGATGTTGAGAGTATATGTATATCCCAACCTAACAAGGGATTCAGGATGTATATAATGAGCTAGGGAGTATACATATGACTGAATCTAGGATACATATGATAGGTATGACCCAGTACACAGCTGAGTCAAACTGTTAAATTCTATAGGTGCAGCTGTCCACTGTATCAGGAAGAGAGACAAGTATTTTGTTAGGGGATACTGTCTTTGAGCTGGAGAGAAAGTGCCTGAGACAGGGTTTTGAGGCTAGGGAGAAATGTGATTTTACAAACTGGGGTTCGAGCACAGGCACTCAAGCACCCCAACAGTGGCAAATAATAAGAAACTAAAGCAGTGCCCCTCCCCCCAGGAAATGGCTGAACAAATTACAGTATTATTATTATTATTATTCTATTACATAGCAATGTAATTGAATACTTTTGTGCTATAAGATATGATGAAGGGAACACATTTGGGAAGATCTGTAAAATCTTATGAAGAGTAACGTGCGCAGAATCAAAAGAACAATCTATATAATAACAACATTGTAGAGACAAACAGCCTTAAAAGACTTCAGAATTCTGATTAATGTAAAGACCAAGGACCAACTATGATTTCAGGGAACTAATGATAAAGCATACTACCCCACTGCTCATAGAGGTATGATTGACTCAAGGTGAAAAACAAGACACATATTTATTGGACATGATCAATGCAATATCCATGTTTATTACAAGGGCTCTTTCTCTCTCTTTTTCTCTCTCTGTCTCTGTCTCTCTCTCTCTCTGTCTCTGTCTCTGTCTCTCTGTCTCTCTGTCTCTCTCTGTCTCTCTGTCTCTCTGTCTCTGTCTCTGTCTCTCTCTTTCTCTCTCTCTCTCTGTCTCTCTCTCTCCATTCTTTCTCTCTCAGAAAGGTGGGTGGAAAAGAGAGAAATTTTATTTTTGGTGGAAAATATTTTTATAATTACATTTTTTTAAAAATAAAGAAATGATAGAAAAAATTACATGAGAAGAATTCAATATTTGTTCAATCAAATCTGAATTACATTCCTATAAAGTCCATGTCACTCACTTGCTCAAATGATTGGCTAGAGTATAAGTCACCACACTACTGCTCAAGAATAATACAGGTTTTGTGGTAGTACAGAGCTGGAAACAAAGTAGATATTCATAAATTTGGGTATGGCTAAATGGGTTGTGGCACAAAAATAAATTGAAATTTATTCTGCCATACCAAACAATAGTTTGGGAAGACTGATGCAGAGTGAAGTCAGAAGAACCAACAAAACAACATATTCGAGCATTACAACAACATAAGTGGAAAGAACAATAACAATGAAATGTACATTAACAGATTATAATAATGTTATTATAATGACAAAACTTGTCCCAGAAAAGGGGATATGAAAATGCACCCTCTCCTTCCTTCTTTGCACAGGTGGAGAAAAATGGGTGAAAAAGAGAGGGGTCCAACAAATGGTACTCTGGAGTACAGCCTTTGGACCAGATTAAAATGTAAGAGAGAAATATTTAACAAAATAAATAAAGATACAAGTAAACACAGATGCCATTACATTTTAAAACTAAGTCAGTTTGAGGCTATCATATGCCTGGTTTAGTAGAGTGAATTCTATTTGAGTTTGATGCCATTGGTGTAGAACTCTGCATATATTGTCAGGCTGGATTGGCGTTCTGATTTGCTGAATTGCTTTTTAAAATTCCTTCTTGTATTCTTTCTTAAAAGAGATGGCTTATTGGTAATAGGGTATGAGGGATATATTCAGAAATGTAAGTGATACAAAAGCAAATGTATACATAATTTTTTTTAATTTTTACAAATAAAGTTATAGTTGAAAATGACTTTAGTTAGAGATCATCCAGTCCAATCCCAACATTTTACAGAGGAGGCAACTGAGGCTTGGAGAGTTTCAATGATTTGCCCAACATCACACAGCTACTAAGTAACAAAACTGTAACGGGAGCTAGAGTCTCCTGACTTCAAATCCAGCACAAGGAATCTCTGGATTTCAGGAATTTACTGTTGAAAAGCTATCAACCACATGAAAAATGGATACTAGTCACATAAGAAGAGAAAAGCAATTAAAACAACACTAAGGTATCATATCAAATCAATCGTGTTGGCAAAGATGGTAAATTTCAGACAAGATCAATATTGGAGTGGTTATAGGAAAGTAACCACACTAACAGTTATTTGAACAATGAAGTGGTCCAATTATTCTGGGAAACAGCTAGGAGTTCTATGAGAAAATTTACTAAATTATGCAGAGCCTTTGATCCATTGATACTCAATTGAGTTTATATGTCAGATGTAAAAAAAAAATGTACAATGAATACAATAATATAAAAGGAAAAAATGACCACAGACAAAAATATAAAAGTAAATGTAACAAAATTATAAAGATGAAACATAACTCAAATGAAGAAATATTGGACACCCCCAACTTACTTGTCGTCTATGAAAGGGGGAGATCCACATGTGTTACACATAGCACAAGTTTTCAGATTGTTTTTCAATGCACTGATTGGTAGCGCTGATTGTTTCTTTTTTTGCCTTTTAAAAATGCTATTTGTTTTATGGGATTCTCTCTCTCTTCTTCTCTCTGAAATGGGGGGGAAGCATATTGGGGAAAACTATTGTGATTTTTTTTAAACCCAGAAGACATCAGTCAAAACATATAAAGAAAAAAAGAAAAAAATGCAATGTATTTAAAGTCATAGGACTTAGGTTCTAGGTTCAGGTCCCAGTTTACTTTCTCACAACATGTGTGATGTTTGCCAAATCACTTAACCTTTCTGGACCTTAGTTTCCTCATCTCTAAAAAGAGAAGTTTGGGCTAGTTGACCTGCAAAGTCTCTTCTGGCTCTAAATCTATGAATATGGAAATATTCACAGCAATACTGTATGTAGTAGCAAAAAGCTGGAAGCAAATTAGGTATCCACCAATTGGAGAATGTTTGAACAAATTGTGTAATAGGAATGTAATGAAATACTATTACACCAGAAGGAATCCACTTAAATGAATTGATGTAGATTGAAAAAAATCGTTGTCCCCAAAAGAACAATATACACAATGCCTACAATTATGTAAATGAATACAACTCTCAAAGACAATAGAGTTCAGGTCAAATACAATGGCTAATCTTGGTTTCGTATGACTGGCATAAACATACTTCTTTTTTTTCTCCTTTTACAAATGGCAAGCCAGAAGAGTGAGTGATTAATTGTGCTAACAGTTACAATCTCTGTATTAGATAATTTTGCTTAATCAGTTTTTATTTGGAGAGATGTACTAAGGAAGGATGTTTAGTGGGAAGTAGTGTGACATCAAAACAAAATGTATCAGTGTTTTTTAAGGTGAGTGAAGGACAGAGGGTAGGAATTCTCACTTCCTACAGTTAGACCTAGAGGATCCTGGGTTTCTTTCAGGTATTTTATTCTTGGACAACTCCATTGTCTCATTAGCATGAGTATTCCTTCTACAGATATCAATCTATACCTTCTCCTCCTCTGTGATTCTTGAACATGTGTTTCCATAAATCTTCCCTAAAGCATGCATCCAACATTCTGAAGACATTTCTCTAGTTCTTTCACTATCGCTAGGATACCAGGGTAGCCCTTTGGGTGTCCATCTGTTAGCCTTACTTCCCACTAAATGGCTATGCTGATGCCTTTTCCAGTCATATCAGTCCTTGTTGATGGCTCTTCTGCCACTCTTGCACACAAATCCTTGGTAAAAGCTTCACCCTGCTTATACTCACTAGGCATCTTTCTGTCTTGCTTTGGGCCACTGGAAATTTTCCTTCTTCTGAGTTCCTTATGTTCATGGTTATGAGAATGTTGGCGCCCTTTGAGGCAGTAGTCAGCATGTTGGGATGTATTGACCTAACAGGTAAGTCATGAGGCTCAAATGAGATAATTTATGTAAAGTGCCTTGGAGGTTTTAGAGTTCCATAGACCTGGGAGTTACTATAATCACTCCACACATACCCTTCTTATTTAAGCACCACCTACTGCATGGAGAGTTCCCTAATCACCCAAGTCAACAAAGATCTCCACTTCCTCTGAGCTTATATAGTACATACTCTCTGTATGTCATTTGAGACTTATCATATTGCATGTTATTATTTAGGATTATGTATTTAATCTATATTATACATAATTATATTATATAGAATATATTATTTAGGGCATTGAGGATTTTTGTTTTATTTTATTTGTGCTATCATTCTGGCCTGTCCTTTCATCTGTATAAGAAAAGACTTTGGTTTTGGTTTTGGTTGGTTTGAGGTTTTTGAGGGAGATTTTTTGCTTTTTTGAAAGGGGGGAGGCAGGGAAATTGGGGTTAAGTGACTTGCCCAAGGTCACATGGCTAGTAAGCGTTAAGTGTCTGAGTCCAAATTTGAACTCAGGTCCTCCTGACTCCAGGGCCAGTGCTCTATTCACTGCATCACCTAGTTGCCCCAGAAAAGAAAGTTTGGAAAGTCTATTCACTTATGCAGATCAGCTCCCCCTTCCTCTCTTATTTATACTGTTAGTGAGTTGTTTGTGGCACTGAGAGACTGACCGCCTTAGAGCTGCACAGCAGGAACAAGTAGATCAGAAGCACAGCTTGAATGCAGATCTTCCTGATGCTACAACGGGTTCTCCATCTGATACTGTTAAGCTGCCTAGTATTGCTAGTTGCCATTTATGTCTGTATCACTTATCCCCACAGCTAGACTGTAAGCTCCTTGAGGACAGAGGACAGAGATCACATTTTCTTCTCTGGTTTTCCTAACAGCGCCTAGCAAAGAGCTGAGAAACAGTAGGTGCTCCCTCAACACAGTTGCCAAAGTCATTTTCAGGATGTAGAGTTCTGACCATGGTGCACCTCTCCTCCAAAATCTTCTCTCCCTACTGTCTATAGGATGACATTCAAAGTCTTTAGTCTGACAGGGGCTTTCCACAATTTAATTCTAATCCACATTCCTAGCCTTATTTCACTCTATTTTCCTTCCCTACTCTATTTTCAAACTGAACTGAACTCTCTGATATTTACTAAGCTCTTGCTTTCTAGGTTTCCTACATTTGGACATTCATCTCCACCTATTGAATTCAACCTCTTCAGATAGCACCCCTCTTTTATTTCCAGACTGCCCTCCCTTCAATCAAAAAAGTCTTCTTATCCTCAAATTTCTTAGAGGGGAAAGAGACAGAGACCCAGGCAGAAGCATAGGCAGAGACAGAGAGGAGAAGAGAAGAAGAGGGGGGAAAGGCAAATATTAAGTCTTTACTGTGTTCCAGCACTGTGATGAGCGCTAGAGATGCAAATACAAAAAGCAAGAGAGTCCCTGACCTCAAGGAGCTTAGATGCTAACAGGAGAAGACAACATGTAGTGGGCAGCTAGAAAAAGAGAAGGTAGAGAAGAAACCAGCATGGTGCGGAGATGGCTCAGAAGCACCTTAGAGCCCCCACATCAAGACAAGATAAGGCAGGGGACGGCTAGGTGGCGCAGTGAATAGAGCACCGGCCCTGGAGTCAGGAGTACCTGAATTCAAATCGGCCTCAGACACTTAACACAAAAAACTAGCTGTGTGACCTTGGGCAAGTCACTTAACCCCAACTGCCCTCCAAAAAGCAATAAAAAAAAAAAGACAAGATAAGGCAAAGCTGGCCTCTGAATGTCCATAGCGGTTTCAGGGACAAAGTCTAAGTTGCCATCAGGCAGGAGATGGAGATAATGGCCAGGGAACAACCATCATGATTCAAAGGTGTCAAAGAAGCAAATCTTCCAATATTTCCATTGCCTTCATCTCATGCTTATTTCTACCAATTTTGTCCCTCACTCCTTCAATTGTAAGCTTCCTGAAGGCAGACTGTGTTTTTCATTCTTTTTTTTTTCTTTTTGGAGGGCAATTGGGGTTAAGTGACTTGCCCAAGGTCACATGGCTAAGTTTTGTGTTAAATGTCTGAGGCCAGATTTGAACTCAGGTCCTCCTGACTCCAGGGCTGGTATTCTATTCATTGTGCCACCTAGCCATACTGTGTGTTTTTCATTCTTGTATCCCCAGTGCAGTACCCAGTGCCCTGTACCCTTTGGGGGTGGGGTGGTCTCTGATTTTGTGATTTCATGACTATAGGAAGCCCCCACTGAGGAACTCTAACCAATACAGATTGGCTCCTTTTCTGAAATTGATAGTTTTCATTAGTTGGCTGTGGAAAAGAGAAGTAAAGTGATTCGCCAGGAGTCACACAACCACACGGGGTCAGAGGTAAGACCTGAACCTTGGTCTTGCTGACATAGAGACCAAGTCTCAATCCCAGACTGCTTCTTTATGGTATAGAGGAAACCCTTAATGAAGGTTTGTGGAATTGAATGGTCCAGGAAGAAGTGTGCTGGAGGCAGCTCAAACTACCAAGCAGAGATGCTGGTTAAATTTTCAGTGTGACCTTTATATCCCAGAGACCAGCAAACAGTACGTATCAGGTCTTGAGTTATTGTTTATTGATTGTTCATACTTAAGAAAGTAATAGAGATGTTTAAAATTCATATAAAACTGAGGCAGCTGGACCTTACATTCTATTGGGGGAAAGGAAAAGTGGACTTCTAACATTAATTACATGCTAATAATACTAATGTGTCAATAAGCATTAAAAAGGAGGCCAAAGTGCTATGAAAAAGATAGGAAGAAGGAGAAATCACTCCCAGACAGGAATCAAGGAAGGTGTCTTGGAGGAGATGGGACCTAAGGTAGGAGAGTCCTGAAGGGGGAAAGGGGGATGAGATGTAGCTAGGTGGAACCTAAGCCAAGCCTGGCCTATTCACTGAAGGAGCTGAAGGCCAGGGTCTCCCAATACATCCTGGGTCATCTCCGGTCATCCTGATGAATAGCTGGTCGTTGGATTCAGATGACTCTGGAGGAGAAAGTGAGGCTGGTGACCTTGTACAGCCCTCCCTCACTCAAATCAAAGTCAAAATCTAGCTTTCCACAAGTCATGTTATCATTTCTCTGATGCCATGGCCCTCTTTGAAAACGAAGGACAAACCCAAGCCAGGTCTGGGACAATAGCAGTAAAAGCACAGACGTGAAAGAGGATGGGGTGAGCGTAAAAATGAGAAATGGTCTAGTTTGATCACAGATTTAGGTGGTGAAAACTCCACCACTAACTTGAAGTGTGTCCTTGGGAAATCACTTCACTTTTTTTCAGCTTCCACTTTCTTTTCTGTAACATATAATAAAGGGGTCAAGCCTCTAAGATGCCTTCCAACTGTAAACACCACAATTTATGGATCCCAAAGTAAAACAGCAACTAGGTCCACCCAGAAATCCTTAAACCTTTTCTAAGACTAATAAATACATAACAAGAAGGCTTTGTGGGCAGAGACAAATAATGACAATTCTATAGAAAGAAGGATCTCCAATGGGTGTTTGTGTGTCATGTAATATCAGAAATTAAAAAGCATCAAAAGATGAAGTGGGAGGAACATTAAATATGAATGAAATGAGAGTAGTGTCTCTATGCAGGGAATAATGACTTTAATGAGATTTCCCCACAAAAGTTTCCACATCATAAAGTGCAAAAGAGGGGGAAACATGGAAGCAAAAGGGATATAGGGGTAGGAGCTGGGAAGGGTCTGTATGTGTGAGAGAGATTAGCAAACAATAGGGAGGAAAAGATCACGAGGGGAAAACAGGACCAAAAATAACATGCTGCCTCTCAGAGGCCACATGATAGGATAGAGGGGAAAGGGGACACACCCTTCTTAGCCCCCAGCTCTGTGCACCTTAGGCAAGTCATTTAATTTCTCTAGTCTCAGTTTCTTCATCTATAAAGTGAGATTTGGTATAGATGACTGCAAGGTCCCTTCCAGCTCAAAGTCTATAATCAATGACCCAGGCAAGCATTTATCAAGATCTCACTCTGTGTCCGGCACTGTGAAAAGTTCTTAGAATACAAACTAAATTTATAAAATGTGGGTTCAAGACTTATTTCCACCTCTTACATGCTTTGTAACCTCAGGAAAATCTGTGTTAAATTCTACCCTAGTCCCTCACTAGCTATGTGTTCCTGAGCAAATAATTTGGCCTTTCTTTGCCTCAATTTCCCCATAGGTAAAATAAAAGGCTGAATGTGGTGTACCTTTATCACTCTAAATCTATGATTCTATGACTTCAGCCCTCTGAGTCGCCAATTCCTTATCTGTAAAATGAGGTAAATAATATTTCCACTGCATACCTCGAAGGGTTGCTGTGGAAACTAAATGTAAATTCAATAGACATTGATTTGCACCTACCACAATGCTTTGCTCTCAGCAAAAGCTTGAGGATGAGACAAAGGTCATTGAAGACTCAGTTTTTGACCTTCTGGGGTCTAGAGAATAGCAGGGGGGATGAAATACTACACAAAAATAAGTATAACACAAAGTTAGAATAAGTGCTGCAAGAAAGGGAAGACATAGTAGTCAGAGAGTTGACTTAGGGATTAGAGACACCCGGATTCAGGGGCGGCTAGGTGGTGCAGTGAATAGAGCACCAGCCCTGGAGTCAGGAGGACCTGAGTTCAAATCTGTCCTCAAGACGCTTAACACAAAAACTAGCTGTGTGACCTTGGGCAAGTCACTTAACCCCAATTGCCCTCTTTAAAAAAAGAGCTACCTGGATTCAAGTCTCAAGTCTGACACCTGTAAGCTGTGTGGCCTCAGTTTCTCAGATAACTTTCTAAAAATAGAAGTTACAAATGACTTGTTCATTTGTATCAGTGGGGGAGTTTCCATACTGGCAGTTTTTATTATAGCTAAAGTCACAAATCTGTACCCCCTCACTTCCCCACCCCACCTCAAAAAAAGTGTCATAGGAGATTTCCAAACAAGTAGTCATAAGCTTCCATGATCCTAAGACAGAGGGAGGAGGGGGAGGGACAGACAGATAGACAAAGGAAGAGACAGAAAGACAGAAGCACAGAGAAAACTCACTTCCAGGTGCTCTCCATAGCAGTGTCACCTCAGAACTCAAGCGATCTGGCAGCCTCAGCTCCCTGGGAGCACAGATGACAGGCATATGCCCCCTCCAGGTCATTTCCATATTTGCTATCACACCACATAACAGCAGCCCTTTCTCTGGAAAGTGCAGTCCAGAGCGATCAAGGCTTGCCGAAGGTCACACAGTGAGTTCACCCATGTCTTGACTCCCAGCCTAGTGATCGGTCCCTGACAGCTCACTGCCTCATCCGTGGTCCAGCCTGTTCCCTGTTCCAGTTAGTTGTTCAGTCCTGAATCATATTCACTACCCCCTCCTCACGCCATCAGAACGCTGAGTCAGGATATCCACCCATCGGTCCGTGTCTTGTCACCGTGTCTTGTAACTGGATTCCGATATTTTAAGTTCCTGATCCTTTTGACTAGGTTACTTCACTTCATCAGGACTCGGTCTCCTCATTGGTCAAATCAAGGATAGGACAAGATAATCTTAATGGTCCATCTAGGCTCTAACGTTTTGGCATTCTACACATAGGAATGTTGATCCAGGAATTATCGGTGAGGAAAAAATATTAGCTCTGGACTAAATGCTTCTTAGAATCACCTTAGTAGCACCTTGGTCTCTGGAAGGAAGAAATCAATCTTGTCCAGGATTCCCTAGAGCCAAATGATGGCCGTGACATTATTCTGATCCCAGACCTCCCAGAGGGGATCATGCCTTTTATCTTTATCCAATGTTCTTGACTTCAGGCAAAGACACATCTCAAGTCCAAGGTTTAGTGCTTCAATGGATTCCCAATTTCATTAATGTAAGTGCTCATTCCGAGAGCAGAAATCTCACCCCATCCATGCTTTCACAGCCTCTGCTCTTCTTATCCACATGCTCTCGTAAATCCTCCACTAGAAAACCACAGCATACCCTGGAAGCTTTCCTTTGCTTTAGGAACCTAAACCTGGGGCCATGGACCTCAAAAGAGTTGGGAGATAGATCTCTGTTAGTCCATGAACTTGGATAAGAAAAAGAAATTTACTTCTTTATTTTCACAAACCTGCAGTTGAAATTTAGCATTTCCTTCAATTTTTTAAAAACATTACTCTGAAAAGTGTTTCATAAGCTTCACCAGACTGCCCAAGGGGTCCATGAAACTAAAAAGGTTGAGACCCTGTGTTCTAGATATTTGATTAGTGCCATATCTGTTAATCCTAATTCTTACCACATTAGCTCATCTCTTTTCCCAAACCTACCTTTCACCTCTTGGATAAAATTTTAACAACACTTCATATGCCCCAAATCATTTCTAATATTCTGCTGCCCTACTCATACCTACCATACATATTTCCATTACATATTTATCCCCTACAATTTTGATCTTTGGAAATAATAACAATGACAATGATGATGACAATGACAACGATGATGATGATGATGATGATGATGATAATGATGATGATGATGATAATGATGATGATGATAATGATGATGATGATAATGATAATGATGATGATGATGATGATGATAAGGATGATGATGACAGTTAACATTCATATGTTAGTACACATGGTACCTACTATGTGTCAGGCACTATGTAAACAACATTACAAATATTTTAACAACCCTGGAAGGTAAGTGCTATTATTTTCCCCACTTTACAGTTGAGATAAATGAATTAAACAGAGAATAAATGACTTGTCCAAAGTTGTACAGCTAGGAAGTATCTGAAGCTCGATTTTTATTTCAGGTTTTCCTGATCCCAAGCTTAGCACTTTATCCACTATGCCATAGTGTTTTATGATAGCATCACAATTTGGAAATTTCCACTCATTTATGAGTGTCAGAAACTCTCATCATGTCTGATCAAGAAAGCTGGGACCACACCAGCTTCAGGAAAATACAAGGTACTTAAGAAAAAGCATTCCTCACCTTAATTTTTCAAAGAAATTTTAGACAAGTTTTTTTTAATCCTTATAATTCCCCTGTGAGTTAAGTTGGACTGATATCATTATCATCATTTGATATATGAAGAAAGCATAGTTTGGAGAGTTTTAGGGAGTTCCCTAGGGTAACAAAAGTGAGGTACCCTGGTCACTAGTTTAAACTGTGCTGCTAACTCAAAAAAGTCAGCCTTTTTCCCCCTCTATACTATCTCTCACTGGTTCCCAGACTGTCAAATGCAGAATGCTCAGAAGAACATTTTTATCCTTCAAATTCCCAAGACCTGGTACCCATCTCCTCTAACTGGAGCCATTTTTTCTGCAGAAGATTACAAAATAGAAATGGTACTTTGCCAAATGGCCTGCAAAAATTGGCCCTTGATTTTATGTCTTAAAAATGGGTCCTATAAAATATGGTCACATAAACTGGAGGTCTTCTATAGGATTATAGAATTATAGACTTTCAAGGCTCTGAGAGAAGCAACTGATCATCTCATCTAGACTTAACATTTCTTCATCCTGATTTCATGGTCTCCTCCAGGTCCACTGAATAGTCCTGGAACAGGGCCAGAGAAATTAAATGATGGGTGTTACTCAAGGGACAGGTTTTTCAAATCAGGAATGACAGAATGTTAGGAAAGAAGGAGGTAGACTATAAGGTCAAGGCCCAGATACAGAGAAAAAGGAATTTGACCAGAGTAGGGGAGATACACTCAATCAGCTATCAATTAGCATTTATACATATACATATACGTACATGTATATGAAAAAATATATGAGTTGATGAGGGGAAGCAAACAGTCAAGGGAAATAAAGAAAATCATCATGGAGAAAGTAGTTCTTAACTTGAGGTTTTGAGGTTTTAAGATACCAAGATAGAAGAGAGCACATTTCAGAGGAAAAGCCAACACAAGATGGAAAATAGAGTGCCATATGTGAGGCCAGCTTTTTGAGACTTCAGAGTATGTGAAGGTGAGTGGTACATAAGGCCAGAAAGGTAGATTGAGGCAGTTGGTGAATAGCTTTAAATGCCACCCAGAGGAATTTATACTTGAGCCTAGATGCCATAGGGAGCCACTGGAGTTTGTTGAATAAGGGAATGACTTGGTCAGATGTGTTCTTTGTCAAAAATCATTTTGGCAGCTGAGTTGAAGATGTATCAGAGAGAGAAGAGATTGAAGGCAGGGGGGTCCATTCAGAGGCTATTAAGAGTCCAAGTAAGAAGTGATGGTGTCCAAACAAGGAAGATATCTGTGTTTGGAGAGGGGGGGTATAATAGTAATCAGTTTATCAGATACTTTGCACTTAGTAACTTAGAGCTAAGTATAGAAGGTATGAACTCTGTCCATTGTTGAAAAGGTATGAACTCCCCTGTTGACTTGGAAGAAGGCTATTGGCTGAGACAGGACACCAGTGCTGTATATAAAGAAGAATTATAGAGAGAGAGGGAGAGAATTGGAATTGGCTCCTCAGTGAAACAAGATTCAGGGAGACTGAAGTCAGCTGAGAAAGAGAGGGAGAGAGAGAGAGAGAGAGTTCCTCTCCCAGTATCTGGAAGCTGACTGAAATATGAACAGGATGGGACTTTGTTTGTTTGTGGCCTGGCTGATCCTTGAGTTCCAGGCAAGAGAAGTGGTGAAGGGTTTGAGATGTGCTGAACTCTGTGAACTTCAGTGTGTGTCGGGGATTGCCCTGAGGACTGGACAAGGACCTGGGAGCTGTTTACCTCTGAGGACTGGAGGAGAGCCTGGCAGCTGTCTGCTCCTGAACCCAAGTGATTGTTTGGCAGATTCAGGAGGGAGCTGGGACCAGGGAAGAGGATCCAGGGAATCAGAGAGACCACCCAGAGTCAAAATGAAGAAAAGGCCTCCCCTTGGACTAAACTGAGGTTTGTTGGAAATCAAGGGATAGAAAGTTTGTGTGGTTTTCTAAGGATTGTATTGGAGACTAAAGTTAATGGTTGCCCCATGAGTGGAAGATCAGTATATTGTGAATTGTTGATTGAATCTTTAAGTGAAAAGGATTTCCCCCTTAGGGAAACTAGGTGATTCCTTTTGTTAATTGATTGATTGAATCTTCAAGTGTTAAGTTGCTTTCCCTCTTTGGTAAACCAGGTGATTCTTTTAATTGATTGATTAAATCTTTAAGTGTTAAGCTGGTTTCCCCCTTAGGGAAACCAGGTGATTCTTCTTTTGTTCTTTGTTCTAAATATTGTGACTTTCTGTAATAAGATACAATATTGAGAATATTATACTGTGAATATTGTACTGAATCTTGATTTGGAATGGAATAAACACAGTGCTCACTACTACTGTGTAATCTGAATCTTAAAAGCTGTTCACAGTAGCATTCTTTTGGGAATCTACTGTTGCTTGGCTTTACATTTTTTTCCTTCC
>CM053598.1:46698809-46738021 GCA_028646575.1 Pseudocheirus occidentalis | reverse complement strand
CAGGTAAAATGGAGCAAATGAGGCCAAAAGCAAGATGCCAATAGCTACGGGTCCCTACAGACAGTATCAACCTTCCTTCTTTGACTGAGTGAAGATGGGTTTTGTGATGGGCTGTACCAGGGGCATGGAGGCTTGGGTGCTGTTTGGTACCTTCTCATGCCTCACGATTAGTATGTAGAGTTTGGAGCTGATGAGTAGAATTGGAAAAACATGATGGGGGGAGGGGATACCTTCAGAATGTTTATGACCATCATAATAGGATCTGCTGATGACCATGGGGGTTATCTTCCAACACCCTCCTTGTGTAATATAATGAAAGACTTTGAGTACTAAAGAAAAACAATTGCTAGAGTTGAGGAGTTTGAGAAACTGCAAGGTCAGGCCTTCAAGAAGTTTTCATCATGAATATGACAGTCCCTAAGGATACTGGCAGGGAATATGATGGAGAAGAAGACTATGAGCAAGGTCCTAAAGTCACTGAGAAAATTGAGAGAGTGACTTGTAGACAAGTAACAAGGATGGAGAGAGGTGGTATAAAATTGGATGAATGAGTCTCCAAAAAGGATGGCACAAAAAAGTAATTGAGAAATAATAGATGAGGGGATGGTCTATAAGTGACAACAGAAAGCACCAGATACACCAGATACTCATCTTCTTTGTTCTTTGAGTTCTAAGACCAATGGATATAAAACTGATATGAATTTAGAAGTCATCTGGAGCAAATCTTTCATTTTATAGATGACAATACTGAAATTCATGGAACAATATAATAAGAAGAAATAAAAGATGTAGCCAGTATTCAAAATCAGCACTTCTGATTTGAAATCCAGAGATCTTTTTATTAGAGCACAATTGATTCCTTTAGAACTTACCAAGTTAGTCTATCCTAGCATTTCAAATAGAATTTGGGATATTATTACTTAGGAATGTGCTTCCATGGAGTATTGCTTTGTTGTGCAGAGAATAAGAGCTAGCCAAGACCTGGGTTCAAGGTAAATTTAGGTGTGGATTTATTGATCAAGCATGCAACTACCCAGAGGTAAACTCAAACTGGGTAGTAATCTTTTGGGGGTACAGACTTGATTATATAGGCTAAAACCACAAAAACTACAATCAGGGAGGGGAGCTAGCAGAAGCCATGACATACAGAAGCAAAGAACAGCCATTGATTAGATCTATAGCTCAGGGCTAATTTGGGAATATGGCGCAAGGGTACAAGGGTGCAACCTTCCTGTGACATGGGGGTCCCTCCTAGAACAGGGTGGAGGGCACAGGGTAGAGGGACATGGGGTAAAGGGGACTGGAATTCCCCAGAACAGGCTAGGGACATGTTCTGGGCAAAGAGGGTGGGGACCCTGCTTAGTCAGTGGAACAGGACAGGGTGGTCCCTAGATAAGATCCTTGCACCCTAATGAATCTTATATACTACAATGATTCAAGGAGAATATATAAAATGCTGATTAGAGAAGGAGGGATCAGGGAACTTGGCCTTGAGCAATATGCCCAGAAATGCCTTAAGGAGTTTTTAAGCTATGACAAAATGTAGGATAGAAATATTAAAGGGGCTTAATGGTGGGCCACAAATCAGGTGGTGTGAGAGTAGCCTGAGATTTGGCTTTGGGTACAATAGCTTCTGGTGTGTTTTGGTACCTTGATGGAATAAATTGGTCTTCCTGGTTCCAACTGCAAGAGAAGTAATGGGCTACTGATGAAACTGAGACCTCTACTAAACCTCAGCTCCATATTTACCCTAAAGGGGACAGTTCTCCTCCTCCCAAACTACATCTCCTAGAATTTGTTTGTAGCTCAATACTTTAAAAATATCCACTTGAAACAAGGTTGGGAATTTCTCAGACTCATAAGAAGAAGGATCAAACAAACGCAAGGAACTCCAGAAAAGAAGAGAAGGAAGAAATAGCCTCTGAGACTTTCCCTGATAATCAGTCCTTTTGCTTGCTGTATGAAGAAGCAGCAACACTGTCTACAATGTTCCCTGGTCCTTGTACCAACACTCTCACATAAGCACCCTTACCCTACATTGCCCTGCCAAAAAGTACCATTTATCCAGTTCTGCCAACATGGACACAAATCTAACATGATTTGATCTATTTTGCTTCCCTCCTTGTTGCTGAAGCAGCAAGAAAACCCCAGAATGGCTAATCAAAAGCCAAGGCCTGTGGTCCCTGAAAGGCACATATAGAAAGGGAGTCACTTGGGAAAGGGGTAGTGATAGTGCTTGATGCTTACTGTAACTGCCTGTTAATTTTCCTTGCAGTATGTTTATAATTAATAGCCTTTGTTTTGCTATGAGGTCATGTGATTTCCTCTGATTTGGTTGCAAGGAAAATTCCATTAAAATGGCAGCTTCCAAACTTTGGATTGAAATAGATTCATGTCACTTTGATACTATGGACCTTGGAGTAGCCCAAGGGGGTACCCTAGGGACCCAAGATTGTCACGTGTACATGTAAAACTAAATACATATAAAAAAAGTACTGTGTATAGCAATCTTTTTAATTTGAAAATATGCCTGAGTTCCTCATTTTTCCCAATCCGTATTCTATACCTCTAGGCCCCTAAGATCATCATCAATATATTTCAAACCCAAATATATTCGATAAACAAAGGAGTTTGGAGTTACCCTAATCCAATCCCATTCTTTTACTGAGTTCTTATAGAAGTGTTCTCCACAGAACAGAAGACTCCCATACAGGAAAACTCTTGCTGTTCTGTGGTATTATTATTATTATTATTACTATTACAAACACACTCTAAGCATATAAACACTGATCTGTTTATTTCTGAAAATTGCTTCCTTTAAGATACCAAGTTGCACTTGAAGAGGTAGCATTGACTTAGCCACATCCACATGCTCAGCATAAAAGAGGCTAAAAGAATAATTGGAGCTTCTCTTGAGTGAGATCATTTAATGAATCTTCGAGATGTTAAGAGGTTTTATATGCCTTTTTAAAAATCATTTCCCAAGTACAGGACCATGATATTGCCTCTGAGAGCAGAAAGATGAAGTGATACACATATGCTGAACACATGGCTGGGAAGGAGGCAGTTTCCTTAGCAACGACAACCATGTTAAATCTTCCCTTAGCTAAATTGGAATATATTGAAATATATACTTTTGGGTCCTATCTTGTGAAATAAAATTATGTGTGTGGGGGCGGTTCTTATTCAGGTATTTTCTAGACCTCAGGCCCACTACTGTGAAGCTCGGCTGGGTTAATCAGAAATACTTGAAAGTTGTAAGGCACTAACCAATCTTGTAGTAGGCATGTTCTATTCATTTTTCAGAGCCATGCATTATTCTTCCTTCTTCCTTCCAATCCAAGTGAAAAAGGAAGTTGAGAGTGCGATTGGATTGACCAAGGCTGGTTACCTAGGCTGCCATTTGCAGAATAATTCATTCTATGGTGAGATTGCAGGATCATAAAGCCTCCCTCTACACAGTCCAATGTACTCTAAATGTATATTACCATGCTTAAAATGGATGGGACATAAACATAGGGAATGCAGCGATTTAGGTTGTTGGTAGAAAGCAGGGCAATGGTTGATGGTTCCAATGCCTTCCATTGCTCTATTTCTTCTTCTTTTTTTTTTTTTTTGGAAGGCAATTGGGGTTAAGTGACTTGCCCAAAGTCACATGGCTAGTTTTTGTGTCAAGTATCTGAGGCCAGATTTGAACTCACGTCCTCCTGACTCCAGGGTCAGTACTCTATTCACTGCACCACCTAGCTGCCCCCCATTGCTCTATTTCAGACTTGTTCCTGAGTTGATTTGCACGACACCAAAGGAATTATATTGGAATTGATAGTATTCTCTTCACTCCAGCTCCTATGCAGTTTTGTTTAGAGGTAACCCCAGGATTATCTAAATGGGACCTAGGTGAGATAATATGGTGACATGAATAAAACACTGGATTTGGAATCAGGGAGGTTCAACTCTCATCTTAGATGTTAGCAGTGTAACCTTGGACAAGTCACTTACTTTTTATGAACCTTGATTTGCTCAATGATAAAATGAGAGAGTTGGACATCTATTCTCATCTGAGGGCTCCCACCTGCTACCTTTAAGCACCCTTCCAGTTCTATGTCTATGCTCCTATAATGATAGAGTTAAAAGGAATCTCAGGAGTTTAGACTGGGGGACCTTAAGAAGCATAAGGAAAAAAGTTCAAAAAGCAAATTTTACCATGCCTAAGGCTAGATCCAGCTAACTGCCTAGGTGCTACAGGCAGAGGTTTGCATTACAAAAATAATGACAGGGGCAGTGAGGTGGCACAGTAAGTAGAGCACCGGTCCTGGAGTCAGGAGGACCTGAGTTCAAATCCAGCCTCAGACGCTTGACACATTTACAACCATGTGACTTTGGGCAAGTCACTTAACCCCAATTGCCCTCCAAAAAGAAAAAACAAAAATAAAAAATAATGACAAATACACCCCTTGGAGCTATTAAGTGAAAGAACTATAAGACTCTCTCACTCTTGGGGAGTGAAATCTAAAGCCAGGCTGAAGATCAAAAGGTGGAAACCAAGAGGAGTAACAATTATCCAAAAAGTCCCATCACAGCTGTCAACCAGCCAAGGACAGCAGAAGCTCAGCCAAGAAGGTACCTGGCAGAGAGTATCTTAGCAAAAATACCTAGAAGAGACACTTAGCAGAAAGCCCAGGGTCATACAGCTAGTAAGTGTGTGAGGTCACATTTGAACTCAGGACAAGCACTCTATCTACTGTGCCACCTAGCTGCCCCAATATCATAACCAAATTATAGAATGACTTGCATGTCCTTGCATGTCCCCTAACCATGTGTATTCTCCAAGGTTCTGCCTTTAGTCCTCTTCTTTTCTTCTATATATACACTACCTCCCTTGGTAATCTCACGTTCAATTGATTCCATTATCATCTCGATGCAAATAATTCTCAAATCTATTTATCCAATTCTCCTTTCTCATCATCACTAACTGCCTATTGGATATCTCAAACTCAACATGTCCAAAAGAGAATTTATTATCATTCTCCCCAATTCTCCCTAACCCTATCCTCTTCCAAGATTCCCTAGTATTGCTGGTGGGTCTCCCTGCCTCATCTCTCCCCCTCTCCAGCCCATCCTCCACTCAGTGGCCAGAACACTATTCCTAAAGTACAAGTTTGACCAAGTCATCCTCCTTCCCCTCAGCTAAATAAATTCCAGTGACTCTCTCTTATCTCCACGATAAAATATAAAATTCTCTTTAGCTTTTAAAGCCATTGATACCCTGATCTTCCATGTCTTTTCAGATTTCTTGCGCCATATTTCCCTCAATGTTCTCTACAATCCACTGATACCAGCTTCTTTGATATTCCTTGAATACAACACTTCATCTCCTGACTCGTCGACTTTTCACTGGCTATTTCCCATGTCTGGAATATTCTCTCTCCTCTCCTCTGCCTCCTAGCTTCCTTAGATTCCTTCAAGATTCAGCTCGAAATCCACTTTCTGCAAAAACTTTTCCTGATTTTACCCCCCCATTGATTATGTTTTCACTCTAAGATTACTTTCAATTTATAATGTGTTTCTTGTATTGCCTACTTATATATATATATATATATATATATATATATATATATACACACACACACACACATATACATATACATATACATATACATATACATATATATACAGAGAGAGAATCTCCCCCATTATTACAGTAGAACATAAATTCCTTCTAGGCAGGAACTCTTTGGTTTGTAGGGAGTACCATTTTTGTACCCTCAGCTCTTAGTATAGTGTCTGGTACACAATAGGTACTTAATAAATGCCTGTTAGTGCGTTTATTAAGATATTCTGTGTATGTGTCTCACTACATAATGTATTCTGTGAGTAACTGGTTCCCTTCCCATACTCCTTGCTCATACAAGCATGACCAAGACTCTGACTGATACTGGTTGTGAATTCAAGGGTTGGAGTGGATCAAGACTCTGCTTTATCTCTAGGGAGAGTAGAAATGGGAGGAGAAGGAAGGCATCCAGTCAGGAGGAGATGTCCAATGACGGTGAGAACTTGGAACAGAAAATGATTGGATGCTATGTACAGGTAGTTTTTGCTCTTCAGATAAAGTCAATAAGCAAACAAATAGAACTTCATACCTAGAATATAATGCATAATAAAACAGTAAAAATCCCTTCTAACCTCCATGAGGAAAAGCAATGGTCAAGTAACTGAAGAAAGGAGTGAAAGAAAAGAAGAGTTGTCTTGAATAAGAAGAGGATCATGTAAGTGACTTGGAGGGATGTGAACTAATGAAGTGAGTAAGAAGTTGAAATTTGGCATAATTTGAAAGAAATTGTATAAATTTTGAAAGAGAACAGAAAAAGACCAGATACTGGCCCAGATTGTCCTTACAGATTATAAGAGAATCAAGATCAAGGACAATTCAGGAAGATAAAAAAGGATTAGGGAAGATATATGATAATTAGGAGGGATAGCCTGAAGAGATAGATTCCAGAAGGGTAAGAAGGTGATGGGATAGATAAGGCAAAGTCAGTGAGATGAGAAAAGCTAAGTAGGACAAAGGGAGGCTAACCAAGTGATAGGGGAGATGGGTAACTGGGGGAAAGATGCTTGTAAAAAGTTATAACTTTTTTTAAAAATTAATAACTAACTGTAAAATAAGTCTTAACCAGGTGCTGAGGGTTGAGGTTAAATATCCATTAAGTAATTTCAGGAAAAAAAAGACTGAGAATTTCAATCATTTTTGTTAAGAAGAGAAATTGTGCCATGACCTGCATTGAATGTTCAGTGTTCATATTTCTGCCATTGTCAAAGGACTGTGATCTATATTCCAACTTTAAGTCAGTCTTCTTCCTGGAGGAAAGAGTGAAGGGATTAAAAAAGACTAACAGAGTGAAGAGGCACTACTCTGGGTTTCTAAGAAGGATCATGGGTTCGTAATGGAAACAGGCAAAGCTTCAAATAAGAAAAGGTTATGAGGTGGAGGAGTAGAAATGGAAAAATCCAAGGAAGGAGCCAGAGGTAAAAACCCATGGCCTTAAGTGTCTAAACTCAAATGGTCAAAGATTTTGGAAAAACTGAGTACTTAGAGAATCTTATACTCTCCTCTAGAACTATATGAACCCTAGATTTTTTTGGTGGGGAGAGGCCATCAGTGTTAAGTGACTTGCCCAGGATCACACAGCTAGCAACTGTCAAGTGTCTAAGGCTGAATTTGAACTCAGGTCCTCCTGACTCCAGGGCCAATGGCATATCCACTGTACCACCTAGCTGTCCCCACTCTAGATTTTGGGAAAAGCAGAGTGCAAAGGATTCAGAAGATGGAAGAGATTCAAGATACTTCAAGAATAAAATTCTGGAGGTACAGAGGCAAAATAATTCCAAAGAGAAGGAAAAATGGAATAAATCCATAGAGACCAAAGGGGATGTCCAGTTGACTTACCAACCATCTTAGATCTAAAAACAAAGATACAGAAAATTGAAACAAGGCCAGATCACAGAGGATGAATATAAGAGTATGGCCCTAGTCTGTAAAAATATCATGAAGAATGTTAAAACTCAGAGTGAGCAGGAGGCTGGTGGGAAAAGACAAGGACCACAAAAAGGAAAAGTTTTTTTGCTATTTTGGAAGATAAAGGAGGATCAAAGAAAGGTGGGGACTTTTACTTGGGTTGGATGAGATGTTGGTAAGTGACAACAGAGAGAAGATAGAGATGTGTGTATGTGTGTTTCTCATTTGGTTTATGTTTTCTCTGCCATAGAGAATCACTTTTGCCTGGGAAATAACAAATCAAAAATGGCTAACATGAAGCTGAGGGGAGAGAGAGAGAGAGAGAGAGAGAGAGAGAGAGAGAGAGAGAGAGAGAGAGAGAGAGAGATGACCTTCTTGAATTTAGTTACCTGACCCAGATAAACTATATCCCTGGGTTTTGAATGAACTGGCAAATATGATGCTGACCTACTCACAGTGATATTTGAAAGATCATGGAAAACAGACAAGGTATCACATGACTGAAAAAGGGCAAATGACCTGATTTTCAAAAAAGAAAAGAGGACAGATTCTGTAAACCATAGACCTTTCAATTTTACTTTGATTCCTGGGAAAATCCTAGAACAAATCATTAAAGATATGCTTGGCAAACATCTAGAAAGGAAAATGGTGATTACAAAGAGCCAAGGTGGCTTCATGTCAGACTAACCTCATTTCTGTTTTTTGGAAGATTAGTAAACTAGTGGATGAGGGGAATGTTGTGAATACAGTTTGTCTAAATGTTAGCAAAACCTTTTATAAATATCTCATACTATCCTTTTGAAGAAGATGGAGAGATATAAAATACACAATAACATAATTAGATTCAAAACTGGTTGCATGGCCAAAGTCTAAGTGAGTGCTAATGGTTCTATGTCAATTCAGTAGGAGGCCACTAGGGCAGAACCCCAGGGAATCTGAGCTTGGCCTTGTGCTTGGCTACTTAACATTTTTACCAGTGATTCTGACAAATCCAGAGATGGAACACTAATCATGTTTGCAGATGACACAAACTTAGGAGGGATACATAACTAACACACTAAATGATACAGGTTCCAAATGGATCTTACAGGTGAAAGAATTGGGTGGAATTGAATAAGATCAAATTCAATAGGCATAAATATAAAGAAAAACTTTTACTTAAGAAAAAAAATCAATTTCACAAGCTTAAGAAAGGAGAGGAATGAGCCACCAGCAATTGCTGTGAAAAAGATCCTGGGGTCTTATGGACTATCAGTTCATCATGAGTCAGTAGTGTGATGTGGCAGACAAAAAAGCAAATTATGATTTGGGGCTACATTAAGAGATACATTCTTGCAGAAATAGGCATTTGTCTCACTGTTCTCTGCCCTGGTCAGTTCTCATCTAGAGTATTGTATTCCATTCTAACCATCAGTCTAAAAACAGCAAGTACAAACTGGAGGGTATATAGAGGAGTACAATAGGGATACTGAAGGGCTTTGAGCCTGTGTCACATGAGAGTCAGCTGAAGAAGTTGGACATGTTTAGTCTTCAGGAGAGTAAACTTTGGAGGGACATGGTAACTGTAATTCAAGTATTTTTCATGCACAAGTCAAGACATCATCCATGACATCATTGTTCCTCTTCAGAAACAAAGGACAGATAACAACATGCAAGTATTTGAAAGACTCATATGATGGAGGGATTAGACTTCTTCCACTTGACTCCAGAGGACAAAACGAAAAGCAGTGGGTATAAGCTGCAAAGAAGTAAATATAGGCTTAATATGGGGGTAGAGGGACAGGAAGCCTTTCTAACAGAGCTGCCCAAAAGTAGAATGGAACACCTTGAGTAATTGTGGTTGCCTTTCCTATTGGAGATCTATACCTTGTGAACTATGTTACAGTGAACTGGATGACCACCGAGTTCCCTTTCAATATTCAAATTCTATGATGCTATAATAAAACATATCCAAAATTGCTTCAATCCACAACTCCTCTAAACATTGGAAGTTCCCCCCCCCCCACCCCGAACATAAGATCAGTCTGGATCCAGGAGTTCTAGGATAGGCACAGTTTGGGATTGCTTAGTCCTCTACAGTTGTACCTCCAGTAAGCAGGCAGAGGAGTATACACAACAGGTGCCATGGGATGTTTGAATGGTACTTCCAACAGGACTGATTCCAGCTCTAGAAGCAGAAACCCTGGAAGAACCCAGGACCTGGATCTCTTGGTAGAAGAGCATGGAACCCAGGATTCAGTGAGGACTTGTCCCGTCCCCCAGTCTCAGTTATCTAAGGGTGAGTGGGGAACTCTGGCTGCTTCAAGCCTTTGTAACTCTATCTCAGAACAGGATAAGTAGATGTTGTTGTTACTGTTGTTCCTTCAGTCTTGAAGAGGACCAATGACGGATTTAGCAGCTAGTCCCAGAAAGGAGTAGTGACACCATCATGCCATGACATACCCTCAACCTTGACCTTCAACATAGCTCTTCATTGCTAAGACTCCGTCTCTCTCCCCATTTTTGGTTATCACTTTCAGCCAAATCCCCCACCACTCAAAGCAGCAGGGCAGAAAATGGTCAGAGTACCATCCTAAAAAAAAAAGCAATTAGGCTGATGTAGATAAAAGTCACCTATCTAAATCTGAGAAGTTTTTTCCCTGATAATAGGACATTACAAGAGTAGATATTACACGATTTTAAAAGCACAAAGATCCTTACACACACACAAACATACATGCACATTTTTTATCATAATCTATCATTGCTTCAAAATTTATTTTCACTATTAGAGTCCAATCTATACTTTATCCCTTTTGCTTAACCCAAGAGATTGAATGAAACAAATCCATCAGTCTTCTGGCCCTGCAAACAACTTTGCTCTAGCCAAAAGAGCCAAGGTCATGGGTTACTAAGATTTAGAACGAGCAGCAGCCTTAAAGATCAAGTTAATGTCAGGGTATTCAGTCCCTCTATGAGAGACCTGAGAGTAGGGGATGCTTAAAAGTATTCCTAATGAATCTTTCCCATTCAACAAAGAAAGTATCACTTTTTAGGAGCCATAGTCACTATGTTCTTGAACATAATAAACATCTCTTTTAAAATGCAATCTAAATTATCTACAAAGGACACTATTTACATCCAGAGAACTAATAGACATATGTATAGAATGATTCTATGCACACATATATGAATACTGTGTGTAAATATATGTGTGTATACACATATGTAATATGTGTATATATATATGTGTGTCTAATGGAAGCCATGTCTAGGGCAGAGTGGGGGGAAGGAAGAATAAAAAGGAAAAAAATTTGCACAATAACTTTGTTATATATTTAAAAGAAATAGCAAATTGTCCAGTTTTGTGTGCAATCACCTTTTTTATTATGCTATGTATGGAAATACTGGTTTTATTCCATAAATTAAAAATGAAATATTTTTTAAAATGCAGTCTAAAATTCAGACAATCATGAATTTTTTCCTGCCTCCCCCCAATTAGTCTGACTCAGGGAAGGTTTGTCACAAACTTAAGGAGGTCAGATTTGACTTGTTATACTGGCTTTGCATGGTAGAGACTTGCCCCAGAGTAGCACCTTAGCAGATCAAAAGCAAATGATTAAAAGCTTTCAGCCTCAATTTCTATACCCAGTGACTACTTAAGTCAAACCCTCAATCCATCAACATTTCCCTTGGGTGACAGAAGCTGTCCCAGGCATTTTCCATTGAGTATTACAAATACAAAGACAAACTTACAGAGTCACCTTATGCCTTCCTTTCCCCAAGACTGAAAGCTATACAAAAACATGCACCCACATTTCTCTGAGGCTTAATATATACTACTGGGAACTGAGGACACCACTTCTCAACTCTGCTTGGCTATCCCTCCACCATTTCAAGCTCAAAAAGACACCATTCACTTGCTACCTCTTCCATCAAACTTTGCCCTATTCACCCAACTAAGAGAGTTCTTTCCTCAAAATTTCCTTAAGCATTTTGTCTGGTTCTTTCTTTTGTCTCCTATGACAATGTGACTCATATGTTTTATTTCCAATCCTTCACCCCCATTAGAATGTAGATTTCCTTAGGGCAGGGACAGAGTTGTTTTTTAATCTTTATATCTACCAGCATTGAACACAGTGCCTTGAACATGATAGGTTTTAATAATTTTTTGTTGAATTGCATTCAGTGTTCAAAACTGTCCAGCCATCCCCTGTGTCTTGAATGTACTCTCTTCTTCCCCTCTGCCTCCTACAATTCCTGACTTCCTTCAAGGCTCAGCTGAAATGTTACCTCCCATACTGGACCTATTTTTATACTCCAGTTGTCAGTCCCCAGTTTTTGTACTTTCTCTGGATATGCTTTGTCCTTAATTTTCTACATATGTGTTGCTTCCCTTGAATTGAACATAAATTCCTAAAGGGAAGGAACTCTGTTGTTTTTGTCTTTGTATACTCAGTGCTATGTTTTTTAGTACAAGACTGAAAAATGCTTATTGAATGAATGAATGAATGAAAATTGAGCTTACCTCTTTCTCTTGCTCAATAAACCTGACTTTACCATTTCTTTGTCTCTCATGTTCATAATCTTGAAATTATCTTTGACTTTTAGCTCTTAGCTCTCCTTCAGCTCTTCTACTCAGTCATTTACCACAATCTTATCCATTCCACTTCATAATAACTCTCAAATCCACTCCTTCCCCAAATATTCCACTGCCGTCATCCTATCACTCTCAATACTACCTTCCTAGACTAGTCAATATATAAGAGGGCCTGTGCTAAAAGGTAGTATGAGGTCCTATACTAAAAGGTCTTCCATCTCCACTTCCTTCCCCCTGCAATCCACCCTCCTCATGACTGTCAAAATAGACTGTTTTACTTGTAGTCCTAATCATAATTTTCCTCTATTCAAAAATCTTCATGTTTACCTCCTGAGTGAAATCCAAACTCCTTTGCTTAGGATTCAAGGTCCCCCATAATCTGACCCTGCCTAACTTCTCCTGTTTTATCTCCTGTTACTTCTCTACACAAATTCTTCCTTCCAATCAAATTACATGCACTCTGCTCTCCAACTCTCTCCACCTTCCCTGGAGCCCTCCCAAGCCTAGCATATCTACTATCCCCTTGTTGAATTCCTACACAGTCTTTAAAGTCCAATTCAAACACCACCTAGACCATGAAACCTTTCCTGATTCCTCCCAGTGGTTAATGACCCTCCCTTTCAGACATCACAGGACTATTTTGCATCTCTTCAATGCATCTGCTTTATAGTATTCTGCATTATGGTTATCTGTGTTTATATCTTTTAATCCCCTACTAGACTAAAAATCCCTAGAGGGTAGATAGACTTGGTGTCTTATCTGAATTTTTTATCTCCCTAGGACCCATCCCAATGCTCTGCATACAGTGAATATCTGAGAAATGACCATTCATGTAGTAGAAGTATGCAATTCCAAAGTTAGCACCTGATTTCCACTTCTTCCTAGTCCTTCTTTTTCTCCTATTTTTCTTCTTTATAAGCTATAAATAACTCTCTAAATGTATGGCATGGATACTCTTTCTCAAGTAGTCTTCCTCCACTTGTTTCTTCATTTTTCTCCTCTCCCTCCAGATTCTCTTCTTCTTGGGGTCCTAGAATGAATGATGCCTAGATGCTGAGACTGTGAACCTGAAGAGTGAATCTGAATGTTACTGCTCATAGGGACACTATTGTGGCTGTAGCTGTAGTTACTGTTCACATGTAAACACCCCATGAATAGAGAGTGGTTCATTTCTTTGTATTTTTATCACCAGTGCCCAGCATAGTGTCTGGCAAACACTGGGGGCTTAATATGTGTTTGTTGATTAACTGACTGATGGAACAGATAGGCAAATCATCTATTAAGCACTTATCTTACTATGTTCTAGGCACTCTATTGACTATGTTATATTTAATTCCACAAACATATATAAAACCCCTCTTATGTGCTACTATGTGCATGCATGGCTATTTCAATGGAGATACAAAAACAAGAAAATCCTTATCTGCAAGGAATTTTCATTTTCCTGAACAACATGTATATGTCAATAATGCAAGGTAATTTAAAGAAGGAAGAAGCACTAACAACTGAAGAAAGAGAGGAATATAGAAAATCAGGGAGGGTTTCAGAGAGGAGCTGGCACCTGAGCTAAGCCTTGAATGAAGGTGACATCACAGAGAAGTAAAGTTGGGGAGAGTATGCATTCTAGGAGTGGGAGATGACCTGTGCAGATAAGATTAATTAATATAATAATAACTAACATTTAAATAGTGTTTACTATGTGCTTAGGCACTGTTCTAAATGCTCTATAATTATTATCTCATGATCCTCACAACAGCTCCTTTTACAGATGAGAAAACTGAGGCAAACAGAAGTTAAAGTGACTTGTACAAGGTCACACAGGTAGTAAGGTGTCTGAGTGTGGATTTGAATTCAGGTTTTCCTGACTCTAGGCACAGCGTACTTTGCCACCTAGCTTCCTGTATATATAGGAAGGTAGAAGATGAATTAATAGATACAGTGCTGGACCTGGTGTCAGTACCCCGGGTTCAAATCCTGCCTCAGACACTTACTGCATGACCCTGGGCAAATTATTTAACCTCTCTGAGAATCAGCCTAAATAATAAATGTATAAATTCATCTATAAATGAGAAGTAATAATAACACCTGTCTTCAGTGCTATTAGTGAAGCTTCAACGAGGTAACATATGTAAATTACATTGAAAACCTTATATAAAAGCAAGGTTTTGTTAATTTGTGTTAATTATTAATTGATATAATTATTCTTTCATATTATGCTCTATAATTTAATTTGTATCATTATTTATTATTAATGAAATGCTTCCATATAACATTATCTTATCTGATCCTTACAACAAGCCTGTGAGGTAGAAATGACAGTTTATTAATCCTCCTTTTTTCAGATAAGAAAAGTCTCAGAGAGGTCAAATGAGTTGCCCAAATGTAGGCAGCAAACAGGATTCAAACCTAGGCCTTTTACCTTGCTGTATCTTTCCCCATTAATCTCTTCCTTCTCCTTCTCTGTAGCCCCCCAACCATACTCCTAGCCCATCTCTTACCTCAGGTGTTCTCAATGACACTCTACCCTGTGAATTATTACACAGACATTGTGCCTCTTCTTGTCTCATATAATTAGGGGCTTGTACCACTTTGTTGGGCCTTTTCAATTTCCACATAATTAATATGTAAAATATAATTAAAGTAGTATTCATATGAAAATGCAACCATTTTGTCAGACAGAATCATGGCGCTTCCTTGTCAATGCTTAGCTCCCTCACTCAGGACCTTGGCCAGCAGCTGGGCACTACTGGATGTTGCCATTTACCTGGTTGTTTCTTGAGCACCGTGGCTCCTTCTCAATGCCCTTGCCCTTACTATTTCATCTCACCCCTATCAAAGACAAATAATAGCAGGGTTAGAGAAGCCCATTCATTTTCGAAGAGAGATTTTTCTCAATGTTCATCTGCACCTTTGGAGAATAGAAAGCAAATGGGAATATCCCTTAACTATTTGGGTCCCATTTCCTTGTTATCAGTGAAGTTGATGTCTTCTATCAAGATGAGGAAGTCATTCTAGGTGGTTCAGTGGATAGAAAGTTAGACTTGGATTCAAAAATCTGAGTTTAAATCCTGCCTCAGATACTTGGCTGTGTGACCTTAGGCAAGTCATGTAATATCTGCCAATATCAGTTTCTCTAGCTCTAAAGTGGAGATAATAATAGTACCTACTTCCCAGGGACAGTTGTGGGGATCAAATGAGAACACACACACACACACACACACGTGTGCACACACACACAAAAATATAAAGCACTTTACATACCTTGAAGTTTATATAAATGTCACCTTTTATTATTTTTATTCATCAGATGAATTTAAAAAACATATATCAAGGGCTTATTTTATTTTATTTATTCTTTAAGCATATTTATTCCTTCCATGAGCATTTATTAAGCCCCTACTCTGTGCCAGATACTATGCTAGGCTCTGGGGATACAAAGGCAAGACAAAACAGTTCTTTCCAAAGAATCTTAACATGTGCTTTCAGGAAGAGCACAGTGTTACCTGTACTGGAGTCTTGTTTCCCTATGGAAAGGGCTTCTCATGGCAAGAAGGCCAGTTCCCATAGCCAGACTAGGAGGGGACAAGGCTGTTAAAACTTTGTCAGATAGGAATGATAATTTAAAAATTATACAGTATTATACCTCTCCAGTTTTTCCATAATATTTGGCAACTGGTCCTTTAAAAGGTAATTATTCAAGACCAAAGCTTTAGTTACTATATTTTATGCTCCCTACTCTGGTGAGTGCATCTCTCACTGTATTATTTGCATAAGAAGTAAGAGTAAAACCTATAAGATAACTCCAACCCTCTCACCTGTTACTCAGGGCATAGGACAAAAGATACCAACCTAGGGGAGAGGCAGAGCAGAAGAGACTAGGTAGTACAGTGCATAGAGTGCTGGGCCCAGAGTAAGGAAAAGCTTTGTTTAAATCTAGCCCCGGATACTGGGCTTGATTGATAGCTGTATGATTCTGGACAACTAACTTAATCTCTACCTGCCTCAGTTTCCTCAAATGAAAATTGAGACAATAAGGGTTCCCAAAAATGTCATAAGAATGAAATGATATAATATTTGAAAAACACTTAGGTGCTTAATCAATACTTATTTGCTTCATTAATCAATTCATCAGTAAACATTAATTATATATTGATTATGTAGCTGGGGGGAGGAGGAGGATGTCTCTTGATTTTTGCATAAATTGGGTTTAAGTGAAGCAGAGTTGCATGAAGTCATTGGCCTCACTCTCTCCTCCAGAGTCATCACAGTCCAGTGGCAGGGAAGAATCAAGATGCCTGGTGATGACTGAAGGTGCAGTGGGAGACTTTGGTATCATTGATGTCTAACCAAGCTCTAAGCACACCACAGCACCTGCCTTCATGGCTGTTGGAACAAATTGTTCTCACTAGCCCATTCCACCAGGGGAAGTCTTCACATGCTTGGGGCAGACACCCTCCTAATTCACCAATGGGATTGAGACCCCTTGATTACCCTCAACCTGGTTTAGCCCATCTACCAAAATGGCTTACAGGGGTGTGGCCACTACACATGCTACAGCTCCTTGGAACCACAGGTGAGAATTGGGTGGAACAGGTGGACACCAAAGGTGGAAAACAGCCCTGAAAAGGGCTCAGCAGCCATTACACCAGAGGCACAGGCCTTCCTGAACACACCTTACACCCCAACTATGTACCAAGCACAATGCTCAGTTAGAGATACAAAAAAAGTAGAATAATAAGCCCTCAAAAAGCTTATATCATAAAGATACCATACACACATACCTTGTGTGTATGGGGTATTCAAGAGAGGACCAGCACCTCTGGTGTGAGGGCTTGCCCTAGTCCTTTACAAGGCTGCTCATCTACCTCCGCTGTCCACCTGTCACTCAACTCTCACTTACTGCTCCATGAAGCTATAGCATGAGTGGGACCATGTTCCAGTAAAATTGTCTTGATAGATGGACTAAACCAGACTGAGGATAACCAAGAGACCTCAAAGCCATGAATGAGTTGGGGGTGGTGGGAGGGGTGTCTAACCCAAGTATGTGAAAACTTTCTGTGCTGGAAGGGGTGAATGAGAACAATCTGTTCCAATCACCGTGAAAGTGGCTGAAGCAGGCTCTGTAGATCCCTTAGAGCTTGGTTAGACATCAAAGATACCAAGGTCATTCACTTCATCCTGGACCATTCCCAATCATTGCCACTGGACTTCAATGACTCTGTAAGAGAGAGTGAGGCAGATAACTTTGTCCAACTCCACATCAATTAAATCCGATTCACACAAGTCATCACCCAGCTATGTCATTGATCCTCTTTGAAACAAAGGACAAAACAACACATACATAGGTATGTACATATATGTGTGTACACACAATGTTAAATAAACAATATATACACAGAAACAATATATTAAATATATTTTTACACATACGTGTTGTCTCCCCCTTTAGAATATAAGATCCTTGAAGCAAGATTACACACACAGCTATATAAACAACATATATTCAATAGATAAATTGCATAAAATATATTTAAAATACATAAAAACATGTTATATACAAAATACATATGAATATACACAGTACTCTTAGCATGCATGTCCCAATCAATACGTGTTGTCTCTCTATTAGGATGTAAACTTCTTCTTCCCAAAGAGATCAAAGAAACAGGAAAAGGATTCGTATACAAAAATATTTATAGTTGATCTTTTTGTCATGGAAAAGAACTAGAAAGAAAGAGGGTGCCCCTCCCTTGAGGAATGGCTATATAAAATATGGCAAATAAATGGGATAGAATATTGTTTTGCTCTAAGAAATGCTGAAGGGGACAGTTTCAAAGAAAGCTCTATCAACTGATGCCTAGTGAAAACAGCAGAATCAGGAGTACAATCTGGACAATAATAATATTATAAAAGCAGATAACTTAAAAGATTGAAAAACTCTAGTCAATGTAGTGACCCATTACAGATTCCAGAGGACCCGTGATAAAACATGCTACCTACCACCTGAAAGAGAGGCAGTTGTCTTAGAGTTAATATTAAGACATGGTTTTTTTCAGATGTTAACAATGCAGGAATTAGTTTTGCATGGTTATGTAAATTTATTAGAAGGGCTTTGTTTTTCTTTCTCCTGACCCCCAATAGGTCAGAAAGTGAGGATAGTCACTAGATTTTTTAATTGAAAAATTTTAATTTAATTTTTTTAATGTAACCTCCTTGAAAGCAGGGACTAAGGTTTTGTTGGGGTTTTTGTTTGTGTATTTCCAGCCCCCAACACAATGTCTAACATAGAATAAGTGCCTAATAAATGTTCATTGGCAGATTGATTAATTGAGGAAGGGAAACACTAACAAATTGGGGAGCAGAAGATCCTCTATGGAGATGGTGCTTGAGCTGTTTTGAAGGAAAACAGAGGTCTTATGAGCTACTGGAAATGTTGAGCCTTGGAAGAAAAGCAAGGGCTAGAAATAGGGAAAGCCTTCATATAACTGAAGGACCATCACATAGAAGAGGTACCAGACTCGTTCTGTTCTTTCTGGGTAAACACATACCATGCTAGGTACATACATGTGCTAAATTTATATTAAATATGCCTAACTCAAATGAACTCCCAGGAAAACTCAGAACAGGTTATATAATAGCTCATCCCAACCATTCTGAGGAGGAAAAAACACTGCAAGAAACCATTTGTCTTTTATGAAGATTGCCAAAGTGGCGTGTAGACGGAAAAGATGTGAGCCCCTGAGGTGGTAAAAACTTGAACACATAGTCCATATCTTGCCCACATTGAAACTCTAATCTAGTCTAAGGGGTAGAGAAATAGAGAACTGGACCTGTGATTTTCACTGATTATGGGAGCTCCCAGGAAGAAAACTCCTTCTACAAAAAGAGATCAACACCGTTCTGCAATTCATAACACTGAACTGTTGTCTGGGAACACTGAGCATGACTTGCCCAACATTACATAAATAGCATGTCTGGTCAGTATGTGAACCCAGGTCTCCCTGACTCTGATACTGGCTGTATCTACTACACCACCCTGTCTCTCTAGAACAATAAAAACCAACCTTTAGAAAGGGCTACCAAAATGCCTCACCTATATTGGTTCACTAGATTCTCACAATAAACATCTCTGTGAGGTAAGGAATTGTATCATTGGCCCCATTTTTCAGATGAGATAATTAAGGCCCTAAGAGGGTAAATGACTTACCCAAAGTCCCACAGCTAGTATGCAAAGGAGCCTGGATTCAGTCTCCTGAATGCTTACCCCTGTTTCCTGCAATGCAACATGACAAAACTATACGGGACCTACCTGCATCTCTTGTCTCTGCTGCGTTTCAATCAGCACTGAGTGCAGAAGGAGGGGTTGGGAGAGAGGTCTGTAATTTCAGTTCCCCTAAAATGGAAAAATCAATGGTTTTATGAAGGAATTAGTGGGAAGAGAAGGGCCCAGGGCATCTAGCATGAGAGAGAGCTTCCTGCCCACACTGGCTCCTGGCAAAGATAGAAAACTTGGAGTGTTAGATACTCATCTTAAGACTTCAATAAAAGTTTCTCCAGCTGAATACACTGTGGGGACCTTAAATTGGCACCCTATGGAGTGAGCTATCTGATGCTACAAAGAAAGTATTTCTGGATTTCAAAGTCCCTGCATTATTTAAAATGCAGAAGACAAAAAGTGGGATTAAGAAGATCTGATAGGCTCTCCGGGCTGCAGTATCAATTATACACTCTCCAACTCTTAAAACCTTGTTTGTGAGATTAAGAATTTATTATCTGTCTAAAGCACTAATTGCCAGGTTTTTCCCTTTAAGTCTTACAGGTCTCTTTTCAAATTTATTTTCCTTTTTTTCCCCTTGGACTGAATATACCTTGCTTTTGAAAGGGAAGCTGCCCCTCCCATCCTTGGATGCCCAAAGGAAGACAGCTGGAGAGGGTTGCCCCAACTCTAGGCACCAGAGGTGGGGTAGGAAGGAGGAGAAGGGGCTACAGAGAAGAAGATAAAAAGGCTTTCAAAGGAAATGTCTTTTTTGATTATCTAAATGCCATTTGTCACTTTGTGGAGAGATGAATGGAAGTTGGCAGGTTTTTCCCTCTATCTCCCAGGGATGCTTGTCTTCCGGTTTGGCCTGGGAGCCAGATTCACAAAGGAGAGCTCCAGTGAGAAGATAAACAAAGTGTAAGGTAGAATCCTCCCCCACTCGTCCCCTCAAACCACCACCTTCAGGTTTTCAGGAGAGAACACAGCAGTCACCCTTCTGACTGGAGAAACATTCTTTAGACTTGACCTTGGCCCAGGGTCTGTAAAGCCTGAGGAAATGGGTGGTGAGAAAGAATTGTAGTCAGAGCTAGCGATGGAGGAGTAACTTTAATGTCCAACTGCCCCTACTTCCCTGACCTACATATACACAGTCACGCAAAAAAAAAAATCTATCTAGGGAAAGTCAGACTAAACCAAACATTAAGGGTAACCTTAAAAAAGAAAGGAAGTCACACACCTCCCACCAAAAAAAAAAAAAGAGTAGGTTGTAGAAGTAGACTATATAAGTAACTATCATGAGGCAATTCGAGCTTTATCCCAAGATGACAGCATCCAAGGGGGCACACTTCCTCCTCCGGTGTATCCTTATCCCATTGGTGACTACCATCGACACATACTGTATGTCAATCCTCTGCCTGCCGGACCTCCATTCAGCGTGACTTCCTGTAGTGTTAATGGGAAAAGATCTTCCTGCCCATTAATAGGTCTCATGTGGAGCCCATTAAGGGGGGCTTGCTTAGGGGAGGCTTATTTGTAGGAAGGCTTTCACACCTTTTGCTAATTTCTAATTAGGCACTGAGTCAGTAGGGTTGTGATGCCTTCTGGCTCTGACAAGTGCATTTTGCTTTAGGGGTTCGCTTATGAGAAAGATCTTGTGATTCCCTGGTCAAGATTCTAAATGGCCCTATGTTCAGAGCTCCCCAGCTGCTCAGATGTAAAGGCTCTCTCCATCCAGGGATGTATGTAAAATGTATAGTTGATTTAGGCAGTCTGTTGGTATTTATTTCTCTGTTTGTATTTTCTCTGAAGTTCAGGGTGCTGACTTTTCCTCTCAACTAGTGAATATAATTTTAAAACATTGCTGACTCCTTAAATAGCTATTGTTCTTAGTAAAGCAGGTCTGAGAACCTGTGCTAGCAGCCATCCTGGATATGCCAGTGTGGTTGCTAAGACACTTCCCTAAGCTGGTCAGTCAATTACAGAGCAGAGGACTAAGACCAATGCCCTTTCTACTATATCAGATGTCTCTATGCCAATTGGACCTTCTTCACTCCTTTTCTGAAGATCCCTCCCCTGTTCAGTGACATAGACCCAATCATCTGTACCCCCAGAAGGATAGTTAGACATGCATAAAAGGAGTAGATTCAGGTTCTACTTTTCTGCTGTCCCATCTCACCTTGTTTTGGTGGTCTCCCAATCTTAACAACTCTCTTCTGCTCTGAAACTACCCTGCCTTTAAAGATGGAAGGGAAAAAAATATATGCTTGCTAACTGAAAAAATAATATTTAATTTAATTTCTTTAATTATACTAACAATATTTTCTTCCTGCCTGGAGAAGCAGTGTGAAGTAGTGGATATCATGTTGAACTTGGAATCAGGAAGACCTGAGTTCAAATCCAGCCTCAGAATTGATGGATAGAGTGCTAGAGTTGGAGTGAGGAAGTCAAGTCAACAAGCAAGTCAACAAGCTATTTAAACACTGCTATGTACTAGGCAGTAGCTAGATGGCACAATGGATAGAGTGTTGGGCTTTAGTTTGGAAGACCTGAGTTTAAATCCAGCCCAGAAAGGTCCTAGCTGTGTGACCTTAGACAAGTCACTTAACCTCTGTTTGCCACTGGAGAAGGAAATGGCAAACCTCTCCAGTATCTTCACCAAGAAAAGCCCATGGACAGAAGCCCATGGGGTCAGGAATAGTCAGACACAACTAAAACAATGGAACAATAAAAGTGTGCTAAGCACTGTGCTAAAACTCTGGGAATACAGAGGAGAAAAGGACACTGTGCCCTCAAGGGGCTTGCAATGAAAAGGGGGTGACAAGAAGCAAACAACTGTATACAGAGAGAGAGAAACAGAGAGAGAGAGAGAGAGAGAGACAGAGACAGAGACAGAGAGAGAGAGAGAGAGAGAGAGAGAGACAGAGACAGAGACAGAGACAGAGACAGAGACAGAGACAGAGAGAGGTGGGGAGGAAAGAAGGGAGAGAGAAGGGGGGAGGCCCCCGCGAGAGAGCTACATTCAAATATCACCTCCGACAGAAAGTCAATTAACTTGTAAAAGTTTCAGATTCTTCGTCTGCCAAATGGGGGAGGGTGGATAATAGCACCTGCTACAGGTTTTTTGTGGGACGCAAATGAAATACATATTGTAAAGCGCGTTGCAAATTTAAAAGCATTATGAAAAATGTCAATTTTCTAGCCCTTTCTAGCCCAATCTCTCTAGTCTTTCCCTCAAAACTGCTCAGGTAAAGGCTGCATTAGATCCTGGCTCCCAGACTGCCTGGCCCTGGACCATAGTCTCGTGTCTAAAAGGACCGAGTCCCGGCACTCCAGTGAGAGGAATGTGAATCCATGTTTCGGAAGGGTTTCTCAGCGCTAGGCGGTTGCTGCGTCCAGAGTCTAGACCTCCTGCTGGTCTAACGCCATAGAAAGCCAAGGGATCCAGGGTTTGTTGGCGGCTTTAACTCGTTTGCTGTGTGATAGGAAAATCACCTTCCCGTTTGGTCCTCAGTTTTTGCATTTGTCAAATGGGTACGTTTTGCTACCCTGATTGAAAGGGAATGGACTTGGTTGCATTTCTTTTTTAATAGCCAATGTGGGAATTTGTCTTTCGTTACTGTACATGCCCTCCCCCTCACTACCACCCCCCCATAGGTTGTTGTTTCTTGCTTTCTCCCTTTCCAAAGTAGGGTTTATTCCATTTGGGATGTGGGAGAGAGGAAGAAAATAAATTTGAAAAAAGGCCTGTAACACTTCAGGGGAAAACCTGAGAGGGGTGAGGAGAGACAGAAAATGCAGACATAAAATAAAACAGATCTAAAATAAATTAAAATAAGGACGTTAGACTGGACAGCTTATAAAGGGCCAGTCCATCTCTAACATCCTGGGATTCAATGGAGCGGAAACTCCTGAGACGCTTACAGAAAGGCCAAGGGACCCATCTAACCTGACAACAAATGGGAGCCTCCCAGCTGAACTGGGCCAAGTTCATTTACACAGGCCCTCCAAGTTGGCCCCAGCAAGGCAGCAGAGGGAAGGATCAGAGGCCAGGCCCATTGTTGTGGGAGAAATGAAGGGAGCCTGCACAGAATGAGAGAGGAGGGGAAGAGAAAGAAACCAAATGGAGTCAGTCATATAATATTTTACCAACAGCATGTAGCTGCTTGTTAGCAGAGATCTGCTTTCCAACGGCAAATAATAAAATTATGCTTTTTGTGCGGGTAATGAAATGCAAATTAAAGCTGGATGCACATTAATGCAAAGAGTTGAATATCCATTTAATCAGATCCTCCCTGCAGGGACCAATGATAAAAGTGACAGAAGAATCGCATTGCTAATTCTGGGCCTGTCACATCTCATACATACTTACCTTGTAAACCAACCGCTATTGTGGCACCTGCCCGCTGGGCTGGAGGTTTATGATGATTAGAGAACAGGGAGCTTGGGGAAAACCCTTTTGGAGCTCCAGCTTGGTTGCAGGAGCCAGGAAGCCTGGAGAGAGCTGAATTAAGGAAGCAGGAGAGCAGTGCTCCTGGCCTCACCTTTCTCTTGTTCCTAGAAAGGAGATCTCAAAAGCCAGCCCCAGACAGCCAGCGGTCGGCCTTCCCTGGTGTGGAAGGCAAGTGTTATGACTGGGTCTGATCTTACTAATAAGCTGTTTTAATTAGTTGATTGATTAGGGACAAACATGTGGTCTTTCTCATTGCCCCTGAAATCACAAATATTTGTTGTGCCTAGAAAAAAGGCACCAGGGAGTTGCAAAAAGGCAAGGTGTGGTTTAGAAAGCATGTTGTGCTGGGGTCAGAAAAGACCTGGGCCCTCATATTTACTAGGTAAAATGGGGGAATAAGTCTTATTATGTGTCACACTTTGCTAAGAGCTTTACAAAGATTGTCCCATGTGCTCTGCGCAACAACCCTGGGAGGTAGGCACTATGATGACTTCCATTTACAGTGGAAGAAACAGAGGAAGACATAGGTAAAGTTATTTGCCCAGGATCTCATAGCTAGTAAGGCAAGATTTGAAGTCAGCTCTTCTTGACTCTGGGCTCTACGCACTTCTTTACCCAACCACAATGGAGATTAAAAAAAACTTCTATCTTAGGCACCAAGGAGATCAGAGGCAGAAAGAAAGGTGTCCTACATGCCACAAATATCTGTAGCAGCATTTTCTGCAGTAGCAAAAATCTGCAAAGTAGATGCCCATAGACTGAGAAATGCTGGATACATGAATGTAATATTGAACAGTGAAAACATGAGGAATATGAGAAATTCCGAAAAACAGACATAGCATGTGAGCATGATTCTTAGAGCTGATGCTGGGTGAAAGAAAGCAGGACCTGAAAAATGATGTGCACAATGACCACATTCACAGAAGTTTCTTAAAGGACCAAAAAGCAGACGCACTCAGATTAACTGCAGTCACCAATCACGGTCCTGAGGAATGGATGGATGATTCATCTATGAGTCAACTAGCATTTATTAAGCTTCTACAGTAGATCTGGAACCAAAGATACAAAGACAAAAGTCCAATAATCCTTGCCCAGAAGGACTTAATGTGGTAACAAGGAAACAGCATGACCATATAGGTTGTTGTTCATTTATTTCAGTCACATCTGACTTTTCATGACCCTATTTGGGGTTTTCTTAGCAAAGATACTGGATTGGTTTGCCATTTCCTTCTCCAACTCATTTTACAGGTGAGGAAACTGAGGCAAACAGTTAAGGAACTTGCCCAGGATCACATAGCTAGTAACTAAGTGTCTGAGGCCAGATTTGAACGCAGGAAAAGGAGTCTTCCTGACTCCAGGCCCAGTGCTCCACCCACTACATCTCTTAGCTGCCCATAGTTACATATAGGCATAAACAAAACACATGCAAAGTAGACCAAAAAAGAACCTGGGGAAGGGGAAGTAACAGAAGCTGGAGCAGACAAGAAAGACCTTCATGCAACAGATGGTGCTTGAGTCTTTGGAGAGAGAAGTGAGGGGTAATAGGCATGGGATGTTAGGTGAACTGTGGGATATGCTCCCTTGGTTTGGGGGTAACTGCTTTTCTTTGTTCAAGGAAGAGTTCAATGTGGGGAGCAGCAGTATATCAGAAAATGACTCAGAAAAAAAACCAAGTCATCAGTAAGATTTCAAAAAGTACTTGTACTATCTTTCTCAAAGGGTTATTGAAAAAAATGTTTTATAAGTGCTATAGAAATGTGAGCAATTATCCTAATTGCCCTTGAGGACATGACAGTCTATTCAGGAAGGCAAGGAACATTCAAAAAGAAGCCAGGATTGCTTCTGATGAATGGTGAATCACTCTCTCTTTTGTGTATGTTTATTTGCATAGTATGCCCTAGTGTCCCATGAGAGTCATGAGAACCTATGAATGGTCCTTTGGAGAAGGACATCAACATATTCTCCAGGCAGGGTTAGGAGAATAACGAAACTAGATGGTAATACAAGTCACCCTAAGCAAGCATTCAGCCTGAGTGTTATTCCACAACTACTCAGTCTGAAGTAGACCCAGAAGAGCTCCAGACAAGTGAGGTCCTTCATTCTGAGGAATCCACCATACCGTGCTCTCTGGGGCCCCCTGTTCCCTGAATGCAGAAGTATAACCCAATGTAAACAAGATTGATACTGGAGACACATGACTTCCATATGTGAGCTGACTAAGGCAGTAGGTAATGAGTGAGTAACCAACATTAAGTAGAGAAGAAGAGATCATAGCTGGCTGAGTTGGTGAGGAAATGCTTCAGAAAGGTAGGATTTGACCCAAGTTTTAAAGGACAAGCTGGATTTGGATAAGAAGGAGTCAATCCAAACGGTCTGTGGGCTGAGAATTTGTGAGGTATGTGTAGGAAACAGAAAGAGATGAGTCAGAAGGTTCATATAGGGGAAAAGGGGGAGGTAGATTTTATAGGACCTTGATTGCCAGACTAAAGTACCCAAGTACCTTACTATATAGATACCTCTAACTCCTGAAGCCTCCTCAGTGGAAAAATAGAAGCCAGCCCTGCTAGGCTTTAATAAAGGTGGGCAAAATGGTCAAGAGGGGGAGAGAAGGAGAAGTAGGAGGATCACCTGGGAAGTTGATGCAATGGTCTAGCCAGTGAGCAAAAAATATCCAAATTAGCTTAGGTGGTATTAGGAATGGACAGGTATGGGTGTGGGAAATACTATAAAAGAAAAATAAGCAGAATCTAGTAGTGATTGTTTGGGGGAAAGGGTGAAGAAGGATCAAAGATTACCCAGAAGCTCCCAGTCTAGCTGAATGGGACCATGTTATTTACAGAAACTTAGAATATTTGAGTTTGGACTTGATTCTGCAGACAATGGAGAGCCATGGAAGATTTTGAGTAAGAATAATACATCAGGCCATTAAACTCCACTGGCTCCCTATTGCTTCCAAGAGCAAATACAAAATACTCTGTTTGAAATTCAGAGTCCTCCAGAACCCAGCCCCTTCCTGCCTTTCCAGTCTTCTGACATGCTACTTACCGACACATACTCTTTAATCCAGGGACACTGCCCTTCAGGCTGTTCCATCAACAAGACACTCCATCTTTCTCCTCCAGACCTTCTCCAGAGGTCCCCCATGCCTCGAATGCTCTCTCTCCTTTGCTCTAATACAACCTTTCCTGCCTTCCTTTAAGTGCCAACTAAAATACCTCCTTCTCCAGGAAGTCTTCCCCAATGCCTTTTCATTCCAGTGCCTTTTCTCTTTTAGTCACCTTCTATTGATCCTGAATATAGTTTGATTTGCTTATGCTTGTTTTTAGGTTGTTTCCCCCATTAGACTGTA
The DNA here is from genome assembly GCA_028646575.1 of Pseudocheirus occidentalis. NCBI lineage: Eukaryota > Metazoa > Chordata > Mammalia > Diprotodontia > Pseudocheiridae > Pseudocheirus > Pseudocheirus occidentalis. The sequence continues at coordinate 46,710,869 of CM053598.1, read as the reverse complement.
CTCTTCTCAAAGGCAGAGACTGTCTTTTGTCTCTTTTTGTACCCCCAGCACTTAGCAATGCATCTGGCATATAGTAGGAGCTTAATAATTGTTGGTTGATTGATTTTTGCAGTGGGAAGCCTAATCTCACTATAGTGTAAAGGACAGATGGGTAGAAACAGTAAAAGCCAACAGACCAATTAGGAAGTGATTTGAGTAATCCAGGCCAGGAGTGGTATGATACACAATTGTAAAAATGTCACCTAGGCTGACTGGTCAATCTTCCATTCCCAAGAAGGGATTAGACATCCTCTATGAAGCCCTTTTTTCTCCTCCCTCTCTTACCTTTCTCTGGAAGTATTGTGAAGAGTAAAAAGACCACTGATTTTGGAGTCAGAAGATTTGGGTTCAAATCTTACCTCTTTTCCTTACTACCTTTGTGACCTTAGGCAAGTCACTTTATGCTTCCTCTGGACCTGGGTGAGGGGTCCAGGAGTTTCATGACAAGCCTCTCTGAGTCTTTAATTCTATGGTGCCTTTCCTTCTGCTCCCCTCTCTTCCAGTCAATAACAGGAAGAAAAGGAGGGGGGCATCTAAATTCCTGTCCCTGTGCCATAGACATCTCCAGATTGTTCACTTCTTCCCTTGTTTGGGGAAGTCGGCAGGGAAGGGGTGATAAGGGGCAGGAGCTTTCCTTGATGTCAATCTGTAGATTCTCTATAATGATACCGGCGACAAGGATGTCCTTAACCCTCCTTAATAGTGTAGGGGACACGGGGGTGAGGCGAAAACAGAAGTCCTGATGAGAGCTGCTCTGTTCTGTTACGCAGCCCCGCATGGTGACAGCTTTGTCTCACAGATTCTGATCTGACGTGACAGCATCCTTCCAACTGTCCCTCTCCTGTGACTGCCGACTTACCTGTCTCCTGGCATCTGACAGGATGCAGATTGGAGAAGCTACAGCGGAGGGCCTGCCGTCAACAACCCCTCAAAGACAGGCTTGATCCTGTCCAGACCTAGCCCAGCAACTCTTGGACCAATGTCCCCTGTCTGGAGAATGCTGAACCCTAATGATGCAGTCTTGGGCGGTCAAGAGTTACATGCTGAAGCCCCGCTACGTGCCTATCCCTGTGCTACGTGCTTCAGGGGAAGTGGTACGTCCTGCCTCTCCTCTCCCTCCTATAAAGAACATTAGATTTGGAATCAGACAACCAAGGTTACAGTTCCAGCTTTGCTATTTGCTTGCTGGGTTGTCTTAGGTGACTGCTTGGCCTAGGTTTCCCCACCTATCAAATGAGTTTATCTAGAGTACTTTAGTTTCTTTATCATTTCATCTTCCTCTGGACTTGGAGGAGGGGTGCAGGGGGTTCATGACAAGCCTTTCTGAGGAGGGACCCCTTTGGCAGTGTCTGAAGGAGCCCACCTACCCCTTCTCAGAATAATGTTTTAATACAGAGAGAACTACAAAGGAAGCCAATCATATTGAAATACAATTATTGATTTAAATAATTAAATAAAAAAACAAAGGCCTCAGATAAAGAACCCCTAATTTAAAGGATCTTTAAAGTACCTCATAACTTATTCAACGATTCTTTACTGGTAGCTCACATTTGTAAAATGCCTTGTGGTTTACAGAATGCCTTCATAACTTTATAAAAGAGGTAATGCAAATATTAAACTCAGAAAAGAAATGGAAGTGACTCACCCAAGGTCATACAGTAAGGGGCAGAGCCAGAGCTCTAAAAGCTCTGGTCTCAGATTTAATGCTCTTTAAAAAAAATTAGTGTTTATTAATTTTTAACTTTTTTTTTATTTTGAATTCCAAATTCTCATTGACTTGCCCACCCTTCCCTCACCCACTGAGAAGGCAAGCAATCAATACCTATTATACATGTGAAATCATGCAAACATATTTCTATATTAACTATATTTCAGAAAAAAAGCAAAAAAAATTAAAAAGTGGAAAATTGTTCTTCCATTTGTACTCAGAGATCAGCAGTTCTCTCTTTGGAAATAGGTAGTATCTTTTCATGCTGAGTCCTTTGGAATTGTCTTGGATCATTCATTGTATTGATCAGAGTAGTCAAGTCGTTCACAGTTGATCACCATTACAACATCACTATTACTGCGCACAGCAATCTCCAGGTTCTGCTCACTTCACTTTGCATCAGTTCATGTAGATCTTCCCATGATTTTCTGAAATCATCCCCTTCATCATTCCTTATAGCACAATGCTGCTCCATTGCAATTATATACCACATTGTGTTCAGTCATTTCCCAACTGAATGGCATCTTCTCAATTTCCAATTCTTTGCCACCACTAAAAGATCTACTATAAATACTTTTGGACATTTACAGTTTTTTTCTTTTTTCTTTGATCTCTTTAGGGTACAGACCTAGTAGTGGTATTATAGGATCAAAGGGTATGCAAATTGTGTTGCCCTTTGGTCACAGTTCCAAATTGTTTTCCAGAGTATTGGACCAGTTCACAGTCCCACTACCAAGGCATTAGTGTCCTTATTTCCTTACATATCCTCCATTATTTGTCATTTTTTACAGATGTGAGGTAGTACCTCAGAGTTGTTTTGATTTGCCTTTCTCTAAACCATTAGCAATTTAGAGCATTTTTTTCATCTGACTATAGACAGATTTGAGTTCTTCATCTGAAAACTGCCTGTTCATATCTTTTAACCATTTATCAATTAGGGAATGACTTCTAGTGCTTTTTTTTAGGATACGTGAAGAAATATCAAATAATACAGGATGAAATATAATTGGTCACTAAATAATAATAATCACCAGCATTAATATAGCACCCTAAGGCTTGCAAATGATACATATATATATATATATATACATATATATATATATATACACACATATAGATGTGGGTATATACACATACATCTATAAAACCTCACTTTATCCTCCCAACAATCCTAGAAAGTAGATGCTATTACTATCCCCATTTTAGACCAAGGGAAACTGAGGCTGAGAAAGGTCAAATTATCTCTCCAGAATCACAAAGCTATCAGAATTTGAAATCATATCTTCTCGATACCAAGTTCAGCACTCTATCCACTTCACTCCCCAGCCCGCCTATGTTCCATTCACATTTTAGAGAAGATATTGGTCGTGTGAATTCCTCCTGTAGGAGAGCAATATGAAGGGTGAACTTTTAAGACCAAAATGGCCCTCCTTGACCACCACCTCTGTGCCCCTCCTTCATTAAAAGGTCAGCTCCTTGAGGGCATAGACTATCTTTGCTTTTTGTGTTTGTAATCAATAGTACTTGGCCCATAGTCAGAGCTTTAATAAATGCTTTTGCATTCATTCATTCTTTCTTCCTCTATAAAGCTCAGTTGAAGGAACTAGCAATATTTAGCTTGGAGAAGAGAAATCTTAGCAGAGACATGACATCTGTCTTCACTGTCACATGGAAGAAAAAGCTGTAAATAAAAAAATTTAGATTGGATGTCAGGACAAACTTCTTAACAATTAGAGCTGGCAAAAAAAACCAGAATGAGCTGTATGAGGAGGCAGGAATGACTTCTCCCTTACTAGAGATGTTTAAGCAAAGGCTGGATAACCATATGACCAGTTGTGGGGAGGGTATAGGGGATTCTTGTTCAGGTATTAATCAGAGGGGTAATGATCTCTGGGATCTCTCCCAAATCTATGATTTTGAATGTCACAGATCGGACATCCCATAGATATTTATAGGAGGATGTAAGAAACAAGGATCAGTGTCCACTGGGGTGTCCACTAGGTTTCATGGAGGAGTGGGTTCTCAAGGAAAGGTATGTTGGGGAGTCATGGAAGATAATTTCAGTTCTTTCTCACCATTCTGACAGTTTTCATCAATCAGGAAAAGCTTCAAGAACAGCACCAGGGACAGTACCAAGGTCCTGGTTCAAGGACCAGGCTAGTAAAATTCTCTGAATCAGTGACTGCAGAGAAATAAGTTTTTCAACCAATCAGAAAGACTGCCTAGAATGGCATATAGGAGTGTCTGTCTACATTGAAGAACACATGCTGTACTGGAGTTAGGAAAACCTGGGCTGGAATCTTGCTTCAGATGCTTACCACCTATGACCCTGGGCAAGTTAACTAGCCTCTCTGTTTTCACATCTCTAAAATATGGCGGTTGGACTCAATGATCTCTATGATCTCTTCCAACTCTCAATCTATGATCCAGAAAATCATGGATCCTTGAAGCAATACAGCAACTGCCACTCTGGACACCCATCTGGGACTAGGTGTAGAGCGACCTTTGGTGCCCTGAATGAACATGGAACTGGCTTGCCTCTTGGGTCCCCCACCCCATCACCCTCCACCTGAATCCATAACAAAACTGAGTTTGGAGTGGTTAGAATTGCCTTTGTTTGGCATTGTTTGTTTTGAGTGGTGTCATTATTTTATTTTTAAATTACCTATAATGTACCCTTTAAAAAAATCCCTAATTACAGATAGGATAAATACATAATTGCAGACTTTTAAAAAGCACATATTATTTACTCAATACTCCGTAATTACCATCTTTCCACGAAATGTATTATTTCCTGGATTGTCCATAATAGCTCCTTTGAAGCTGGCTGCGGAAGGCTGACCTGTTTATCTGATCTTGGTTCATGGGTCATTGACCCAATAGCACGTGCTGGGTTGTAAGCTACCAAGTTACTGGCTGACAGTTACTCTCAAATGTTTGCTACCCATAAATCTCTTGGCATTTTGTGGGCAAAAAGAAAACTGTTACTTGAGAGATTTTGGAATTTTAAGAAGGCTTGGTGTTTGGGTTTGATTTCTTGTTTCTCTGCAGCTTTTCTTTGCCAGTTTGAACAGGATGGTGTTAAATGCCTGGCATCTTCTTCCCTATGACAGCTTTTCACTTACCTGGAAGCTACAGGGACCTCATCCCTTGACAATTCAATTCAATAAACATTTATTAAAAGTGCCTACCTATATGCAAGGCACTGTGCCATCCACTGGGGATATGAAGACAGAAAAAAATACAACAGCAGCAACAACAAAGATAATTCCTCAGTTTTCCCTACATTTCTTCCTCATTCTGATTCTCCAGTCATTCAGCTCCATCCATATAAGCAAACATCTTTTTTTTTGCTTTTTGGGGGGGAGGGGGAAAGGCAAGGCAATTGGGGCTAAGTGACTTGCCCGAGGTCACACGGCTAGTAAGTATTAAGTGTCTAAGGCTGGATTTGAACTCAGGTCCTCCTGACTCCAGGGCTGGTAGCCTATCACTGTATCATCTAGCCTGCCCTAAACAAACATTATCTTAAGAGACTTCTGTGTGTAAAACATTAGGTTTTGGTCACTGTGGGTTCTCCTGCAAACTTTTTTTTTAGCCCTTAGCATCCCTCTTCATTGTTCATGCATGCTTCCTTCCTGGCCGAAATGGAAAGATAAAATTAAGTCCTACAGAATGGGAGATAAACCAATGGCCCATCGGTCCACGTCTTTGCGATAGATGTGCCCAGGCCTGGAATGCACTCCCTCCTCACCTCTGCTTTTTAGCATCCCTGATTTTTTTTTCAGAATTCAACTAAACAGTGTCCTCTAGAACATGAAACATTTCCTGATTCTCTCAGCTGCTGAATCCCTCCCCATGAAATCGCCTCCTCTTTGTTTTGTATAGTCCTATAAATGCACTTAGTGTTTCCCCTGATAGAACAGAAACTCCTTGAGGATAGGGGTTGTTCCACTTATGTCTTTGTATATGTGGCATCCAGCACAGTGCCTGGGACTCAGCGGGCTCCTAATAAATGCTTATCCATTGTTTGGTTGAAAATCCTGGCTCTGCCACAATTCATTATGTGTCATTGGGATGTCAGTCATTTGCCATTATGTGTAAGTCGCCTTCTAGGACTCAGATTCAGTAGGACAACTTGGGAAACATCTAAGTAAATGCTACATCCAGAACACTGTTGTAGTCTTGGAAGAGATGGAGAATGTGGATGAGACAGAGCTCTCATAGAACTTGTGGTTTGCTAGGGGACAAGACACAAATATGGATAAGTTTTATTGTTCACTTATTTTCTTTATGACCACATTTGGGGGTTTTTTTTTCAAAGATACTTGAGTGGTTTGCCATTCCCTTCTCCAGCTCATTTTACAGATGAGGAAACTGAGGCAAACAGGATAAAGTGACTTGCCCAGAGTCACATAGCTAGTGTCTGAGATTGGATTCGAACTCTGCTAGAAAGATGAGTCTTCCTGATTCCATCAAGGTGCAGGTATTATGAGGCAGCCAGGGGGTACATTGTGTATTAGACCCAGAGCAGCGGTTCTCAAACTGTGGGTTATGTTCAAAATACATCCTGCATATCAGATGGATTCGTAACAGTAGCAAAATTACAGTTATGAAGTAGCAATGAAAAGAATTTTATGGTTGGGGGTCACCACAACATGAGGAACTATATTAAAGGGTCACAGCATTAGGAAGGTTGAGAACCACTGACCTAAAGTGAAAAAGATCTCAGAAATCTCACACGCTGGATGTGTTCCCCTGGGCAAACCACTGAACCATTCGCAGCCTCAGTTCTCCTAGCTGTGAAATTAGGAAAAGAAAACAAGATAATATTTGTAAAAAACTGTTTTGCAAACTTTAAAGTATTATATAAATGCTAACTATCATTATAACTGTTGTTATATGTAGGGTTCCTTACTGGGACAGGTAACAGAGCACTATGTGAAATATAATAGCTAAGGTCTATACTGACACATACACGGTATCTGCCTTCAAGGAGTAGCTGAAAAAGCTGTGGGACTCCTAGTCCCATTTGTAACATCTCTTTTCCAGACTCTCTCTCCAGACTCTGTTGTTGAATGAGCACTATCAAGGGACCACAGCATCTGCCTGGAGTGTGGGTGCTCCTCAGGATGACCAGATCAGTCCCTGCCTCTCTCTTGGTCTCAGTTTCCTCATCAATTAAATGAAGCAGTAGGAATGAATAATCTAAGGCTCTTTCTAGCTCTGTCAATAATCTTAAATAGCTATGATGTTTTTTTCTTCCCTCTGTCTTCTTTTGTACTCAAGTGAAGCAGCAAGTAATTGTAGGGTGCAGGCTGGGGCTCCCCAATTTGGGGCATTTAAAAAGTTGCCCCTGGGCATCCCTTGGAAGTTGCTGTGGGCTTAACAAAGGCAATGTGTTTTGCAATGACCTTGGCCAACCTTCAGCTTTAATAAGCTGCCACCACTCAGAGCAGATCACAGCCGCTCCCTCCCATCCCTGGCAGCTGGGGCTGGTCGGCTGACAGGCAGATGTATGCACCTCTTTGAATTTAGTGATGCCAGAAATGACATCCTGGAAATGGGGGCCAGACGCCCAAAGATTACCCAGACAATCAGGAGATGATAAAGAGGGAAGAGAGCAGGGAAGGAATAGGATGAAAGACAAAGAAGGGCCCTTTTAGAACATTAAGTCAATAGGCAGAGAAATGCCTCTGTGCAACCCTCATTTTGACTTGGGGGAGGGCCTCTCTATTCTTCCTGCTTTATAGACAGATGCCAGTTATATTAGGGGCTGCTTAGGATTCTCAATGGGGGAACTATAAGATGAGAATAAGCAGAATGTAAGAGATTGCAAAGACAGAAAGGAGCTTAATTTCAAGTCTAGAAGGGACAGCAGAGGTGCCCAAGGTCAGCCCTCTCACTTTACACATAAGGCCAGAGATGTTCCATGTATATCCAAGGTTACACAGGAAGGAAATAACAAAGCTGGGATTTGAACCCTGGTCCTTTCTCCTGAGCCAGCATTCATTCCACTGCACTTTAATACCCAGGAGAAGCTTTGTAACAAATGAAATTTATTGGTCCAGAGTCAGCCTCAGGATAAATCTAAGTCAGTGATGTGTCTACTGACTTACTCGGAGCAAGAGAACAGGAAGAAAGAAGGTCAGGTCTCAGGAGGGCTTGAGGCTCCCAAGAATACAACTTAGAATTTGTGAAGATTTTTAACAAAGCAAATCATGCCATATGAGCTGCTTTGTGTAACCCCTCTGTCAGAGATTTGCATGACCTACAAGACCTGAGTCCTTCTGATAGCACAGGGAGTGAACTTCTATCACTCTTTCTTGATTTGTAACATTCACACACACACACACACACACATACACACACATATACACACACACACACACACACACACACACACATACACACACTCTGGATTTGGAGCCAAAGAACCTGTGTTCCAATTTCTCATGTGCTATTTCCTATCTGTGTGACCTTGGGCAAGTCACTTAAGCTCTATGGGTCTCAGTTTCCTTACCTTTAAAAAGGAAGATTGAACTAGATGGCCTCTGCCCATCTTTTCTGGCTCTAAATTCATCATCCTGTCACCCTAGTAAGCTGAGGCAAACTTCCCAGTTACAAACACACTGGTCATAATACTAAGGAAGAAAGTTTTATGAAAAGGAAAAAACAAAACAGGGACCCACACACAAGCAACAATTCGTCCTAAGGAAGCATGTAAATTCCTAGAATTGAAAGGACAAATATGAGGACCATACCAGGAGAGGCCATCTCTAAGACTCCTGCCTTTGCTCTGTTCCCTGATGGTCCAAGGAAGGGGGTAGAAGATGTTATTCTTTCCTTCTCTCTCTTTCTGGAGTCCATGGATGAAACTTACAGCTCCATATTGCAGCTACCCAGTCCACCACATCTCAGCCAAGGTGAGAGCAGATCTTAAGTGCTTTCCAGTCTTCCTGTGTAAAATCAAGGCCAAAATTTCCCTCCCCCTTTCCTCTCCCACCATCCCACTTCTCGGCTCTCTTCTCTCTGGCTCAGCCTGATTTTCCCCCTCCCTTCCAACTATCTCAGATACCAGCTTCACCCAACACCATGTAGATCTTGGAATACACATGCTTTATTTTCCACTGTTACTTAAATGGCAAAGGCAGCAGGAGAGATACAGAGAGACAGAGACAGAGAGAGAGGGATGGAGTGAAGGAGGTCGGGAGAGGGAGAGAGAGAGAGAGAAAGGGAGAGAGAGAGAGAAAGAAAAAGGGAGAGAGAAAAAAAGAAAAAGAGAGAGAAAAAAGGGCAGAGAGAGAGAGAAAGAGAGAGAGAGAGAGAGAGAGAGAGAGAGAGAGAGAGAGAGAGAGAGAGAGAGAGAGAGAGAGAGAGAGAGAGAAAGACATACCAGTCTCGGTACATATTATCTTCAGACACTGAAGGTTCTTGTTTTCTTGCGAATTATGAAATGGAAAGCAACTGCCAGACTGTGGTCTTTTATTTCAAAGTGAGAAAAACTTTTGGAAAATAATTAACAAAGCCAGGTGTCAGAGCTGTCACCCCCATGACTCATTTTTATCTTTGGGCCTTTTCACTACTCTGAAAGGAGAGGTGTAAGTGCTGGTCTGATGCAAAGAGCATTGTAAGGAGGGTCTAAAGGGAAAGAGAAAAGTTCTGAATTCTCATTCAAGTTGTAAGTAACCAGGTGTGTGATTTTGATCAAATTACTTCTCTTCTCTGATCCATTTCCTCTTTTGTCAAATGAGATGGATTGGACTAGATCACTTAGCTTAGAGCTTAATGAACCTTAGAAATCAACTATTCCAACCTTCTTGAAACATTGAATGACTTGCCCAAGGTGGTCATGGTAGTGGGGTAAAAGTTGGAGCCAGATCTTCTGACACTAAGTCCAGCATGAGGTCCCTCTAGGCTCTAAAGTTTTGTGATCCTATGAAATAATTAGTCTGACTACCAAAGTCATCTCTAGGAATTCTGGTGACCTGGGCAAGTTCAGTAGGAGAGGAGGGGGCATGCCTGCAGAGGTGATTCCCTCAATTCAGGTACATTTAAGCCAGACAATGGGGGTGAGGGAGAGGTGGCAAATAATGGTGTAACAGTAGGACAAGAGAAAGACACAACCTCATGGAAGTAGGCAGACTCTCACAGCACCATGTTGTGTTAAAATTGCAGCAAACCTGTCCGAGTTATAGTTCTGTTGGTTGCCTCTTGGTTTTAAGCTCTTGTCTTTATTTTGTATATGTGACCACAAACAAGTCTCCCATACTTTGAACCCCCAAGTAGTGGTATGACAAGGGACCTTAACATGCCTCAGATTCCATTTTTCTTCTGTAAAATGGAACCACTGAATCCTCGTTTGGACTATTTGACAGTAATTTCAGTGGGAAGGAGTCTTCTACCCCATTCTGAGCAGAATGAAAGCCAGGGCTTCGGGATAAGCTGTCCAGTTGGGTACAGGGTCTTCTGATGCAAGTCCGATGTCTTTACCGCTACTCCAAACAGTCACTAAGTAGCAAAGGTATCAATTACATGTTGGAGCGTTTCCTGGAAGCAAGTGTTGATTTAATAGAGAGAAAGGATCAATAGAAAACACTGAAAGCTAGATGAGAGTATTGAAAAAAAGGGTAAGGGCCATTGAAAGAGGAAGCAAGAAGACAGATGACCGACTTCAGGAACCCAACAGAAAGACATCCAAAGGTGAAACTGGGAAGTCCATTGGAAGAATATCCTAGACCCTTGAAAATAGGCACAGTCCCTTCCTTCCCAAAGAATTCTCAAAAGAATCATAGACTCACATAATATTAGAGCTGGAAAGGATCTCAGAGATCCTCTAAACCAGAGGTTCTTAACCTTTTTTGTGTCATAGGCCCCTTGGACAGCCTATTGAAACCTATGAATGCTTTTTCAGAATAATTTTTCAAATAATTAAAGGGAATTTTCAGTTAGAGGTTAATGAAAATAAAGATGTGATTTTTTTTCTGATCCATATTCACAGACCTCTTTTAGGGTACATGGAACCCAGGTTAAAAAGCCCTGCTCTAGTCCAGTCTCCTCATCTTATAGAGGAAGAAACTGAGGCCGTATAAGTTCAAGTGACTTGCCCAAGGATGCAGAAGTCTTTAGGAGGATGGTTGATTCAAGATCCCTGGTATGTTTGCAATGTCCATGGAAAACAAGGATGGTTCCAGCACAATCAGCACATCACCTACAGTAAAACTAGGTAAGAATTAAGACGTGGGGTACCACAGATGGGCAGGTGTGTTTTGTGATTTGCATTGTTGGATTAAACATTACAAGATCACAAATCTAAAGTTCCCAGAAGTCTTGGGCCCAGGGAGGTCACACAGGTGGTAAGTATGAGAAGCAGGATTTGAATTCGGGACCTCTGACAGCCAGTGTTCTCATCATTGTACCACATCCTCATCAATAACATTACCTATGCATCTGAGTTAGAGAAGGGATTCTTTTTTTTTTGCTTGTTGGAGTGGCAAAGGCAGGGTAATTGGGGTTAAGTGACTTGTCCAAGGTCCCATGGCTAGTAAGAGTTAAGTGTCAGAGGCCAAATTTGAACTCAGGTCCTCCTGACTCCAGGGTCGGTGTTCTATTCACTGCGTCACCTAGCCACCCCCAAGAGAAGGGACTCAACCTTTAAACTTGGTTTTTTTAAATATTCCATAACTATATTTTGATAAAAGTGGCTTCCTTTATAATTCTATATATTTTATTTTATTCATTGTAAAATGTTATACTGACCATACCAATCAATCTACCAAAAAATTACTTTATAGAATTAGAAAAAATAGTGACAAAATTCATTTGGAAGAACGAAAAGTCCAGAATATCAAGGCAATTAATGAAAAGAATGTTAGGGAAGGTAGACTAGCCGTACCAGATTTTAATCTCTATTATAAAGCAGCAGTCCTCAAAACTGCCTGGTACTGGCTAAGGAATAGAGTAGTGGATCAATGGAATATATTGGGTACAAATGACTCAGTTGTCAACCACTATAGTAACATACTATTTGATAAGCCCAAGGACCCCAGTTTCTGAGTTAGGAATTCACTATTTGACAAAAAATGCTGGGAAAATTGGAATATAGTATGGCAGAAACTGGGCATAGACCATCATCTAATGCCATACACCAAAGCCAAGTCTAAATGGGTGCACGATCTAGGTATAAAGGCTGATACTGTAAATAATCTGGGGAAGCAAGGAATAGTCTATCTGTCAGATTTATGGAGTAGGGAAGACTTTATGACCAAAGAAGAGTTGGAGAGCATTATAAAATGCAAAATGGATAATCTTGATTA
>CM053598.1:46664865-46698309 GCA_028646575.1 Pseudocheirus occidentalis | reverse complement strand
AAGAAAGGAAGGAAGGAAGGAAGGAAGGAAGGAAGGAAGGAAGGAGGGAGGGAGGGAAGGAGGGAGGGAGGGAAGGAGGGAAAGAAGGAAGGAAGAAAGAAAGAAAGAAAGAAAGAAAGAAAGAAAGAAAGAAAGAAAGAAAGAAAGAAAGAAAGAAAGAGAAAGAAACAAAGAAACAAAGAAAGAAAGAAAGAAAGGAAGGAAGAAAGAAAGGAAGGAAGGAAGAAAGAAAGAAAGAAGGAAAGAAAGAAAGAGAAAGAAACAAAGAAAGAAAGAAAGAAAGAAAAAAAGACATGTTTAAGGGACAGTGAATAAGGAGATCAATCTGGCTGGCAGTATTAGGGATTTGTATGGAATGAGATAAGGCCAGAAATGGTGACTGGGATATGATTGAGGAAACCATTGAATGCCAAGTTAAGGAATATCTATTTTAATTTATAAACAGAGCATCCTGAACAAGAAAGTGATGTGATTGGGGGGGGGGGGGGGAGACCATTGTTTTATGAGGCCTGTTGATTAGCTGGCAGCAAGAAGGACAATTGGAAGAGGGAAAGACTGGAGACAGAGCAGTCATTTAGGAATTTATTGCAACAGGTCTAGCCTGAAAGACAAGAGTCTAAATGAGAGGCAGGAGAAGAGAGAAGAAGGTAAAGAAAGGTAATTAGGACAAAAAAAGGGTAAACCTTGATAACTTATTGGATGAGAAGAACAATTGAGAGGGTGATTCTAGTGTCTTACCCATCAATAACTACTCAATATCCATCAATATCCATTTGATCAATAAATCTTTATTAAGGACCAACTATGTGCCAGGCACTATGATAAACATGGAAGATATAAAAAGAGGCAAAAGACAGACCCTGCCCTTGAGGAACTTACAATCAATGGGGGAGACAATATGCAAAGATATCAAGCAAGCTACGGGCAGGATAAATCAATCAATCAATAAATACATATATATTAAGTGCCTGTCGACTATGTGCCCTAGGCCCTGTGCTAAGCACTGGGGATGCAAAAAATAGAAAAAGAGCTTCCCTGACTTCACAGAGCTTACTGCCTAATCCGGGAGACAACATGGGAACAAACCAGTACCAACAAGTTATATACAAGATAAGAAGGAAATAATTAGCAGAAGGATTGTTGTTCATCCTTCACTCTCAAAGAGGACCAATGACATCAGGAGGGTGATGTCTTGACTTGCAAGTGACTTGGATTTAAGTGAGGCAGGACTGTGTAAAGTCATCAACTTCACTCTCTCCTCCAGGGTCAGTGAGTCCAGTGACAAGACATAGGTCAGGATAGCTGACCAATAGAGGGAAGGAATTGAGAGGGGTTGGGGAAGGCTTCTTATAGATGGTGGGATTTTTAAATGTAACTTATAGGAAACCAGGGAGGTCAGTAGTTGGGGTAAAGGTGGGAGAGCATTCCAGGCATGAGAAACAGCCAGAGAAAGTGCACAGAGTTCTCACTACAATCTAGTTTAGGTTTTGAGATGACAGATGAGGAAGAGAAAGTGCAGTTCTTTTGAGGGATAAGCTTGACCACACCTGTCCACTCACATATTCACAAACCACTTTGCCTGGGCCTTCCCTAAAATACCAAAAAGATATTTTGGAAGACTTGGATGACAGAAGCAGAAAGTGAGAGAAGTCTGAGAAGGGAATTCACCACAAGGAGGAATTCAAAAAGGAGGTACATCTCCTAAAATGGAGGACAGGCCAATGAAAACTGATACACATTGTAGTCACGGTGCAGAGGGCTCTGGAGTCAGGGGCACTGGTTTTGAAACCATAACTCTGCTACTGTTGGCTTGTGTGACCTCAAGCAAGGTTCCCACCTGTGAATCCTATGATAAAACTGGCATAAGTATTAAAATCCAGTGCTCGTCAAGTCATTATCATTAGTGGAGTGTGCTGGTCTGGGTATCAGGCAGCCTGGCCTAGACCCATCTTGCCATGGACTGACTGTGGATCCTTTACCTCCTCAGACCTCTGTGTCCCCATCTGTAAACTGGAGGCATTAAAAAGCTCATTTTAAGCCCATGTCTGAAATGATCCTTTTTTTTTTTCTCCAGAAGCCATCTAAGCTCCTATCTCTTTCCAGAAAACACAGAAAAGATGGAAAAACCCTCCTGTTCTCTATGGTGTCTCTCTGCCAGGAGTGAGCAAGGCAGAAAAGGTAGATACCCCAGACTCAGAGGCCCCCTTCTGTTCAAAGACTGAGTTAAAATCTGGCCCCAGATACTTACTAGCTATGTAACCCTGGGCAAGTCACTTAACCTCAGTTTCCTCATTGTAAATGGGGAATAATTCTCAGGGTTGTTGTAAGGATCTAATTAGATAATACTGGCTTTAAAAACAAGAAGTACTTAGCACAGGGTCTAGTACATAGTAGGCATTATATACATGCTTATTCCCTTTTCTTCTATCCCCATAGACTGATACTGGCAGGCAAAGCTCAGCACCACGCAGACACTGCCCCGCCCTTGACTCCTCCCTAGGAACCTGTGTGATTGACAGTCCATAGGAAGCTCTGATCGCAGATGCAACCCAGCTAAGAAGGTAGAAGGGACGTTTTCCTTACTGAGATTTTCAGCCCTCCCTGGTCCAGGACCAGCTGACATGAACAAAGCCCTGAGCAGCATTCGGTTAAGTAATGCTAGGCAGAGGCCAGGTCACATCCTCTACATCTCACACACATACACTCTCTCTCTCTCTCTCTCTCTCTCTCTCTCTCTCTCTCTCTCTCTCTCTCTCTCTCTTTCCATCTCTCTCTCCCTTCTCTTTCTCTGCATCTCTCTCTCCTTCCCAGCTTCCCAGTCTCTCTCGATTTGTCTGTCTTTGTCTCTGTCTCTCTTCCCATCTCTCTCTCTTTCTCCCTCTCTCCCTCTCTCTGTCTCTCTCTCTGTCTCTGTCTCTCTGTCTCTCCCTCTCTCTCTCCCTCTCTCTGTCTCTCTGTCTCTGTCTCTGTCTCTCTCTGTGTCTCTGTGTCTCTCTGTGTCTCTCTCTGTCTCTGTCTCTGTCTTTCTCTCTCTCTCTGTCTCTCCCTCTCTGTCTCTCTGTCTCTGTCTCTCTCTGTGTCTCTCTGTCTCTGTCTCTGTCTCTCTCTGTCTCTCCCTCTCTCTCTCCCTCTCTCTGTCTCCCTGTCTCTGTCTCTGGCTCTCTGTCTCTGGCTCTCTCTGTCTCTCTCTGTCTCTCTCTCTCTGTCTCTCCCTCTCTCTGTCTCTCTGTCTCTGTCTCTCTCTGTGTCTCTCTGTCTCTGTCTCTCTCTCTGTCTCTCCCTCTCTCTCTCCCTCTCTCTGTCTCTCTGTCTCTGGCTCTCTCTCTGTCTCTGTCTCTCTCTGTCTCTCTCTGTCTCTCCCTCTCTCTCTCCCTCTCTCTGTCTCTCTGTCTCTCTGTCTCTGTCTCTCTCTGTGTCTCTGTCTCTCTGTCTCTGTCTCTGTCTCTCTCTGTCTCTCTCTCTGTCTCTCACTCTCTCTCTGTCTCTGTCTGTCTAGCTCTCTTCTCTCCTCTCCTCCAGCCATACATGTTTACAGGTACAGGCACATGTCCTCGCAGGTGCATGCATACTAACATCATCAAAACAACTCTTTTCTCAGGTGCAAATGTATAACAACACATGATTGCACATGCGCTACATAGATAAACAATGAAACTTGTTTTAGAGATGACATAGAATAAAGAGTAAGAAAAAATCACGTGTCAATACAGGTACATGCCGTGTGTCTGTATGTACACAGACACACACAATTAAAGGTTCCATTAACAAAAGGTGCTAAACACTGCCACCTGCTGGAAATTATTCATTATTGTTGCTACCAGGGAAGCAGTCTGCTCTTGCCAACTTACAAGGAAAACATGGCACAAAGAAAACAATCCGTCCAAATTAGAGGAAAATAGAGGGTGGGAAGGAGGTGTGGAGAAGGGAAGGAAAACAAGAGAGGCAATAAAAGAGAAGGCAAGAAACAGAAAGAGAATGCACTAGATCGAGAGACAGCCGTCCCAGGATGAGACCACGACAAGATGAGGCAGAGGGAAGAAAAAAGAAGCACGAAGAGGGAAGTTTGAAGTCCTGGGACTGCCCCCCCGCCTCCCCTCTCCCAGAGCGGGGCCCCCTGTGGTCACATGTACCCACCACTGACCCTCTTCTCCCAACCCCAGAAGCGCACACACACAACCACGTCCCACTGGCTCTAAACCGAAAAGCCTTGGGGAGAAAAGTTGGTCGCATCTGGTCTTAGCCCCAGTGCTGATCCTCGTGAATGGACCTTTGCACCTTTTTCTGCCCATCTGGGGAGATCACAGAAGAAAGAGGTCAAGTCCTTGTGTGATAGGACAGAGATGTCCAGTCCAATACTAGCAGCATCCCTTTCTCATATTGTCAGTGGATGGCTAGCTGTATTCTCATCCATGCTCCCTATGCCTGGCCAGCAGTGCACCCTAGCTTGCAGTCAGAGAGTTGGAGATCTTTCCCAAGAATGAGATCCCTCAACCTTCCTCAATGTGGCTTTCCACCTGCCTTTCTTGGTCACAGTCTTCCCCTGTGGTGAGAAGGGAAGGGAACAGAAAAGGATAGACCAGAAGAAGCGCAGCTTTTAGAGCTACACTCAAATTTTACAGATAAGGAATCTGCATCCCAAATAGATTAAGCAACTTTCTCAAGGATTCAAAGCACAGGTGTGGCATTCTCTAGAACACTGGGGGAAGAAGTACACATAACCTCCAAAGTCAGAGCCCTGAGGCAAAATCCAGACAACCTATCCTAGTAACATTTCTGACCCCAATATTTGCTGTAGCAACCACAGAACAACAGATATCTTAGGGCTGCCTAAGCTGACACTGGCCAAAGAGCCAGATAGTCCCATTCAGACAAGGGCTAAAGCAGATAAAAACAAACTCAGGAGCCAGGAAACCAGTGGTCTATGAAAGAAAGGAGAAGGCAAGTCTCTATTCCCTCACCCCAGGTCTAGAACAATCCAAGGTCATCTGATGATTTCCCTACAACAGATCCAACACTCTGAAGCCCAGGGTAAAACTAGTCTCTGGAAACCAAAAAACAAAGGAAACATTGATTCTACTACATGAAATGCCTTTTCTTGATATAGTAGAAAAGTCACTGGAATTGGAGTTACAGGACCTATATTCAAATCCTACCTCTCCTATACATGTGTGAACATAGCCATCATTCACCTGTCTCAGACTCAGTTTCCTCATCTGTAAAATGAGGGAGCTACCCTACAAAGTGTCTAAGGTTACTGTTACTCTTGAGTTACCCCATAGAGTCCATGAAAAAAGTCCATATTCTTTAATAGTTAACTCCTTTTTTGATTGACTCATGTAAGTTTTTTGATGGTAGGGCGTGTGTTCTTTTTGGCCTCATATTCCTAGAGGTCAGCACAGAGCCAGGTATACAGCAAGTACTTAATAAATGCTTGTCAATTAACTGAGTGTGTATCTTGTCTCATTGCTCTTGGGTCACTTCACCAACCCTCGTTTTCTTCATCTATAAGTGAAGACACTGGACTAAATAACTTTTGAGTTTGCTTCTGTTCTGTATTGATAATCCTATGATTCATTAGTCTATATACCTGGAGATCAATTAACCTCTGGGCTCTGCACCATAATCTCAGACACTGCCATTCTCTTGATAGTAAACTGCTCCTGTCACGGGCACAGTATGAAGATTGGAACAAACCAAGAGTTTCCCTGGACCAAACCTAGTAAGTCCACTCTAATTAAATTAAATAGCAGGAAATATCAGGTTTGCCTATAAGCTCATTGGCCTATAAGACTTCTTATCTTCCCCAGTTCTTCTCTCTTCCAATCTTCCCTGTTACTCTTGCTTGTATCAGCATCCTCCCAATCACCCAGGCTCACAACCCATGCCCATGCCCAGCTCCTCCCTCTCCACATGTTGCTTTAGAGCACAACTTTCTCTTTTCTCATAAGACAGAACCCCCTTCTGGGAGAAGCTAAAATTAGGGGAAAGTTCCAAATGAAATCAGCTTTTCTCCTAGTTCTGTTCAGGTCCAGTTACCAAGGAAAATCTGTTTCCCCCTGGTTTCATACATGGAGATAAGTGCCACAGTAGGAAGGAAGTTCAGGGGCATCTCCCCAGTTGTTATACTTTCCCTCTCCCTCCTGCCTCCAATTCTTTTGTAATCACTCTGAGCTTGTTTTGCCTAAACTCGTGTGTACATATTGTTTCTCTACTCCATTCCTGTGCCTCCAGTAGAATATAAGCTTCTTGAGGGTAGGTACTATTTCATATTTGTTTTTGTGTCCCCAGCCCCTAACATAGGGCTCAACATATAGCAAGCATTATCAATATTTGTTGAAATTATTTGAATTGAATTGAACCAAAGTAAAAAATGAAGATAGGCATGTAATTTCCACATTCTTCAGGGTTTTCTCAAAATGTCTTCACAAGTTTCAAGCTATTTCCAAATCTACCTTCCTAAAACACACATCTGATCATGTCCCTCTCCTGATCAAAAACCTTCAGTGACTCCCTCTTGCTTCTAGAAGAAAATCAAATGACTCTATTCAACATAGAAAATCCTTCCCAAGGAATGACATAAACTCTAAACTGGGTATCTTGCCACACAGTAGAGTGGAGGTGGAGGGGAATGGGGATGAGAGGTGGAATGATGGAGGGGAGGGCAGGATGGGGGAAGGTTGCTGGAAGCACACACTTCTGCAAAGGGACAAGGACAGGGTAGAGAATAGAACAACGGGGTGCAGGATAGGAAGGAGGGACATATAATCAGTCTCTCACAATACATCCATTATGGAGATGTTCTGCATAACTACACATGTATTGAATTTCTTGTCTTTCCAGTGGGGGTGGGTGACAAGGGAGGAAAGGAAAGAATCTAGAATTTAAAGTTCTATAATCAAATGTTCATATATATATATGCATATTTAACTACGTGCAACTGGAAATTGATATACAGGCACTGGGATAGGGAGACCCATCTTGCCCTACTGGAAAGTCAGAGGGGTGATGGAAGAGGACATAGAAGAGAGCAGACTGGGGGAGGGGCTATACAGTGGGTTTGCTGTTTTGAGGTGGTGGGTGGCGGAAAGATGGGGAGAAAATTTGTAACTCAAAATCTCATGGAAATGAATAATGTAAACAAGAAAACTAATTAATTAATTAATTTTAAAGAAAAGAAAAAGAAAATCCTTCCCAGTCTGGCTCCAGCCATCTTTCCATATTGATTTCATATTGTTCCCCTTAACACAATCTCCATCCCAGCCAAACTGACCCATTTGTTGTGACCCTTATAGAACATTCCATTCCCTATCTCCAGTGTGGACAGTCTGTCCCTGCCAGAGCCGAGAATTCTCTTTCTGTCATCACTTTTGCCAAGACCCAGAGCAATTAGACAATGTCCCTAAGGTCACACAGGTAGCAAGCAGCAGAGCTGGGATTTGAACCCAGTTCTTTTGACACTTTTCACTATACTGTGCTGGTTGAATTACTGCTAAATCATCTTCATAGCTTTGCTGCCATAGAGAGGGATCCCCAGAGAATTCATTTTATAGGAAAAAGGTGACATGCCAGGAGCAGTGAGTTTTGACTCCCTCTTAGAAATCAGTCAACCACACTGCTGGACACCCCCAAATGGAGGGAGCTCTGAGTTGCACCCCCTCCCCCAGATACATGGGATGTAGCACGGCAGCTGTTTAAGGAACAAATAGGCGAGCAGGGAAATTTACAGTCAGATAATTGGCAGCTCTGGTGCACAGTCAAACACGGTAAATTAAGTGTTTTCCCGTAAATCAAGTTTATGATTTGCACTAGAGATGTAATTGTTAAAACTGTTCATTTTCCCCGCAAATAGCAGTTGAAAGAAACCAATTTAGCAGTGACAGATTGGTTTTGATTCTAAATGTAGTGCTAAAACGGTTAATTTTAATACCATCCATTGGACAGGAGTCTGCTACTTGATACCATAGTCAGTTATTTGAAAAGAGCACGTTGGGCCACTGATTCTTCAACAGAAAATTTATTTCAACTCCTCACCCACTCTCCCAATAAAACCATGGAAACTGAATGCCACCATACGCGAAAATGCAGCTTCTTACTGAGCCATGAGGTCACGATCTTCTAAGGATATCTCAGAGGAGTGGCTTGGAAAGAAAGAAGCCCTCGCTCTGGTGCCAGAGGAACTCAATTTGATTTCTTCCTCTGACACTTCTGACCTCAGTGGCCTTGGGTCAGTCACTTAGAATTCGTTAGCCTTTTTATAGCACTTTAAACTTTGCCAAATAATTTACCTATGTTATCTCATTAACCTCTTTGAACTTCAGTTTTCTCATCTATAACATGGGAGATTTGGGTAAGAGGTTCTCTTTCACATCTATGATCCATTGTCTGGAAACTGGACATGGAAGGACATGGTGCAAAATTTAGAATTCTCCATTTGGAAAGGTCCTCAAAAGTCTTCTCGTTCAGAGGTGCCAAACTCCCAAGTCAAACCAAATTAATACGCAATCAGAAAACAATGAACAAAATAAATGACATTTTAGTTGTTTTTATACAGTCATTTTTTCATTCATGTATGATTCTTTATGACTTCACTTGAGGTTTTGTTGGCAAAGATATTGGAGGTTTGCCATTCCCTTCACCAGCTCATTTTACAGATGAGGAAACTGAGGTAAACAGGGTTAAGTGATACAACAAAGATACTG
Source organism: Pseudocheirus occidentalis (assembly GCA_028646575.1). Lineage (NCBI taxonomy): Eukaryota > Metazoa > Chordata > Mammalia > Diprotodontia > Pseudocheiridae > Pseudocheirus > Pseudocheirus occidentalis. The sequence goes on along the minus strand of CM053598.1, from coordinate 46,689,610 downwards.
TTAATTTGTGGCTTTCTAAGTCAACATATGGCCCACAGGTGTCTGTTTTTCTTTGAATTTGGTATCACTCCATCCCCAACCCCTGGCCTGAATACTGTCAAAAACAACTCAGCCTTTTACTTAAATATGTTTAGTGAAGGAGAGCTCACTCACTCTCTCATGAAGTAAACGATTCCATTGCTGAGCTTCATAGATACTCTTGCATATAACTTCCAGTCTGAGTTCCTAATTCTTTCCCTTACAGCAGAACAAAACAAATCTTCTTCTTCTTCTTCTTCTTCTTCTTCTGCTTCTTCTTCTTCTGTTTCTGCTTCTGCTTCTGCTTCTGCTTTTTCTTCTGCTTCTTTCTTCTTCTTTCTTCTTTCTTCTTCTTCTTCTTCTTCTCCTTCTTCTTCTTCCACAAGTCAGACCTTCCAATGCTTAAAGACAGTTGTTGAGTTTACCCGAGTCTTCTCTTCTAAGCTCAATTATCTCTCATTCCTTCAAGAAGGTAACTTCTAGACCCTTTGACATCCTGGTCACCCTCCTCTAGATGTGCTCCATTTTGTGAGTATTCCTCCTAAAATGTGATCCACAGAAATGGTCTGGTTAGTATAGAATACAATGGGACAATCATCTCAGTATGGGGTAGGGAGCAAAATCTGGGTCTCCCATACTGCTAATGCCTCTCTCTGAGGTCATCTCTGGTTTGTGCATAATTGTTTGAATATTGTTTCCCTCATTAGATTGCAAGCTCCTTGAGAATGGAAGCCCTTTGTCTCTCTTTGTATCCTTAACACTTAGCACAATGCTTGGAACATAGAAGGTGCTGACTAAATGCTTATTGACTTTCAACTCGGAGTCTGAAGGACCCATTTCAAATCACGTAAGTTCTCTGAGACAGTTTCCTCGTCTGTGAAATGGGGATATGATGCCTGTGGTATTGAGCACAACATTGCTGTGATGTTCAAATGAGAACATGGATGTAAAATACTTTGTAACCCATAAAGCCCTATAGAAATATCAGTTGTTATTATGATCGGGACACTGTCATTCAACAAAAATTTATAAAGTTCCTAGGGCAGCTAGGAGGTGCATTGAACAGAGTGCCAGGCCTGGAGTCAAGAAGACTCATCTTCCTCAGTTCAAATGTGGCCTTAGCTCAGATACTTCCTAGCTGTGTGACCCTGGGCAAGTCACTTAACCCTGTTTGACTCAGTTTCTTCATCTGTAAAATGAGCTGAAGAAGGAAATGGCAAATCACTCCAGCGTTTTTGCCAAGAAAACCCCAAATGAGGTTGCGGAGAGTCGGACACAACTGAAAAGTACTGAACAGAAATGGTCTACAAAGCTCCTTGTTACTCAATATTAATGATCATATTGACTGTTTAAGGGCCAAGTCAAATTAAGGACAGCTTAGGTTAGAGCATAAAAGGGAGATAAGGTTTATGTAGAAACACATCTTTAGTTATGGGCCAGAGGCACATAGGTGATGCAGAGGACAGAGCACTGAGCCCAGAGTCAGGAAGACCTGTGTTCAAATCCAGCCTCACACACTTACCAGTGTAGTTGTATGACTCTGGGCAAGTCCTTTACCCTAGATTTGCTTTAGTTCCTTCATCTAGAAAATGGAGATACTTACAGCACTCACCTCACTGGGTTGTTGTGTGGATCGAGTAAGAAGATAATTATAAAGTACTTAACGCAGTATCTGGTGTACAATAAGTAACTTATAAATGGTAGATTATCAGATCACGCTATTGACCACTCAAGTGGCAGATGATGGGAAACTTTGCAACCCATTTCCTGACCCCCATAGGTGAAAGATACGTATGATCAAGTTTTAATTATCAATGAAGATGCTAAGGCACACAGAGAAGTCAGTGACTAGTCTGAGGCCATGTAGAAAACCAGTTCCATTTGACCATGCCCATCTACTCCAGTCAGTACTACAATAAGGGAAAGAGATTTGGATTCAAAGGACCTGGATTCAGGCTCTTAAACTGTTGCTTGTGTGGTCTTAGTTGTGTCACTTAAACTCTTTACCATCAGTTTCATCATCTATAAAATGGGGCTGCAGTTGGATTAAACAATGTCTGGGGTGCCTTTCGACCCTAAACATAAGAAACTCTGAAACAGTAGAATCAACATTGGTCTTCTTTAGTTTCTAGCCCCAGGATTCTGCCTATAAAATCTATCCCTTGATGAAGCATCCCACCACACAGAAGCACTCATCTCAACTGAGACACGCAAATCAGGATAGACACTTGATCCATTTTTAATTCAATCACTTCAAGTGATGTTTTAAAAAAAAAGACCTTTCATTTTCTCAGCCAATACTTGGAAGAATGGGATGGCTCAACCCTGGGAAAGTGTTTTTAGAACCTATTATAAATGAAAGTGTAAATCACATTTATGACTTGCACTATAAGGAAAATGTAGGTATTAAAATTGTTCCTTTTAAATGACAAACACCAGCTGCAATGGTCCAATGGAAAGATCACTTTCACACACACACACCCTTCCTCACCACCACCACCCCCCAAAAAAAACCTCTAACTCAGGAAATTCAGTAAATAGTGAGTTTTACTGCAGTCTTTATGATATCTGGTCCCTGGAGGTTGCGGGTGGGAAGCAGGAAAGCAAAAGAAATGAGAACCCAGAACATTTAAACCACATTTGCTAAAGATAATCAGAGTTCTGACATGTCAGTTTCTTCATTGAGAAAAGTCTTCACTGAAAGCTGATATGAACAATGACCGTTTGAGGAAAGAACCAGCCCAATGTGGGAAAACAATCTCATTTCATCTCTGAGTTTTGAGTGCACAGAGAGGCCTCCGTTTTACTGGGCATATCACAATTGTTACAGTTTTTATTCTGAGAGGAAAGTAATAGGAACAATAGTTAATCATCCATTCATAATCTTTTAAACATTATTTTTAAGCTGATAGTTGCAAAACAAAAATGTAATCTTTCTAGCATCTTAACGCAACTACTGCTTCTTTCTCCCAGTTTCTGCACAAAAGGGAAATGAGGATGGCTTTTGTGGGGGAGTTCCTCTTGTGTATTTTCAAAGGTCCTGGCTTTTATATTATTTCTCTCCTCCCTTTCCCCCAAATCCAGTCACATTCAACTTTTCCCATGCAAGGAGGCAAGATTCTCCAGAGGAAAATTAGATGGCTGGACCTTCTTAATCCTACCCATTCCAAATATTTTGGGGACCTAATTTCTCAGACAACTTCAAAAACCAACCTGGATAGAACCTAGAAGGTTTATAAGGCACTTTACATACATTAGCTCATTTCTTCTTCACAATAGTTCTGGGATATCTGAAGGCATTATTCTCCCCATTTCACAGATGAATAAAAAGAGGCGGGTTGAGGTTAAGTAATTTGCCCAGGGTTACACAGCTAACAAACTCCTGAGGTCAGATTTGAACTTGGGTCTTTTGGACTCCAGGACCACTGTACCACTTCTCTGTGGAAACACTACCTTCATACACCTAACCATTATATTCTGTTCCTCCAATGAATATTTCTTCAGCAACTCCTATGTATCTAACCTAGGATGGGGCTAAGTACCATATGGAAAAGGAAGAATAAAACCCCATCAAATAGACTGGGAAACACATGAGTAGGAGGATTAAATAGGAAAGTCCTTGATCGTTTTGATGAATCCCCCAAATCAACTTTACAAGATTCTGAGTTATGAACCTTTATTAGGAGGTATCTAGGGAGAACCTGCCCAGGATGGCATGGCTATGTTCATTGGGTGCCTTTTTAGCTGACATTCAAGAGGACAGACTCTTATGAGAGGAGCCACTCATCTCTATCATCTATAATAATTAAACTAAAATTATAGCTCACTCACTCTCTCTTGGACCTCGAGAAGCAGGCCCAGTAGAGCAGATATGGAGAAGAGTTGTTCCCACCCCATCTCTATGAGTTTTAGCTACTTACAGTAGAAGTACAAATCAGAAGCCAACATTAGATTCACTCACAAGTGACCTGAGAAGGTGGTTCATGAGCAGTGATCATAAATTTTAATTCCTCCATGGAGGAGAGTGGGGCTTTTGAATTCCCTAGGCAGTGTTCCTTGAACAAAGCCTTCTATCTAGAATAGAGAGGTTCCTACACAGCAGCACCAACTTTGACAGGTGCCTCATGGGAAACCCCAACCTTGAGGGCTCAGGGATTGGGCCTTCTAAAGGAAGAAGAGGGTTTCCTAAAGAAATACGTTCCTTGGAGAAAGGTCTTTCTCATAGTTTTTGTACAGGATCCTACTTAGAAAGCAAAACCAAAGAGTCATTCAGACAGTGCAGTTATGATAAGAAGGAGATTCCTTGGTTGGCACCCCCCCCCAAATTATATTCGCGCACGGTAGTATGGAAATTTGTAGGAGGAATTGAGTAAGACTGTGCAGGAAAGAAGAAATCTTCAGAATGTTCAAGGATTGTCCTGATAGGGACTTCAGTTTCAATTCTATTCCAAGGGTAGCTGATGGTCCATTTTAGCGTTCTTTGGGTTTTCAGTTCATGGGGTAAATAGCAATTGTTTTTGTTCTGGGCAGAAATTCTGAGGGTCTTCCCTTCCTTGACTGATTATTTGTGAAGGCAAACTAGGCCATCTTTTGCCTCAATTCTTACGTAGCCTTTAATCACTAAATGGGTGTTGCCTCAAACAAACTAAAACCTAGCTTTAAAAAGTTTCCCACTGCATCCAGGGCCATCACCAGTCATCCTGACATGTCTTATCACTGGATTCCAATGACTGGAGGAGATAGTGAGGTTGATGACTTTGATGACTTTGCATGGCTCTGCATCATTTAAATCCAATTCATTTGCAAGTTAAGACATCACACACCACCACCCCTCCCCCCCCACGTCATTGGTCCTCTTTGAGAATGAAGGACAAACAACAATATCTGTTCATGGAGTGAGTTCTTCTGCCATTTTGGGTGGAGGAGGGGAGGTGGAATGAAGGCTTTCCCTAACACTATTTTTATTTGCTACCTTGAATGCTTATGTAGACGCTGATGGCTCCATTACCCTAGTTCTCATGGCTACATCCCTGCTACCTGCAGCTGGACCACTCTGATGGATTTGGTTAGAACTCCATTGACTGCTGACTGTCCATTAAGTTCCCTCTAAATAAATACCCACCCACTTGTTTAATGATGTTCTGGGAACTCTGTCTAACACCTATTTTCAGATCTCCTCGATGCCAACTTTTCACCGGTTTGGATCCTGTTGGACCCATTTGGTTCATCTCCCACATGATTTCACAGAAGGCTAGAGCTGGAAAGGAAGTTAGAAGCCCTCTAGCCCAATCTCATGCTTTGATAGATGAGGAGACTATGGCCCAGAAACATGCATTTGTCAAGTCTCTAAATAGCAGTCATCCTCATGTCTGACCTTCTTCTCTCACAACCAACCTTCAAGGGTTCTTCTTGTGAAAGAAAGTCCAGCTGGAGATAAGTCTTAGAAAAAGGTCTGGTGTGGGTTGGCAGGAAGAAGGAAGCAGGCATTCCAAGTAGGGAAAAGACACAGAAGTGGGACTTAGTAGCCTGTCCTTGGGGTGCAATAGGTAAACCAATATGTCCAGAGGAAGGAAGGAAAGATGGAAAGGAAGGAAACATTCATTAAGCACCTACTATGGACCAGGCACTGTACTAAGAACTTTATGAATATTAACTCATTTCATCCTTACAACAACTCTGAGAGGAGATATCCACATTTTACAATTGAAGAAACTGAGGCAGACAGAGGTTAAGTGGCCTGCCCAGAATCTTAAAGCTATTAAATGTCTGAGGCCCCATTTGAACTCAGGTCTTCCTGATCCCAGGCCCATCACTCTGTCCACTGTACCACCTAGTTGCCTCACATGAAAGATTCTATGTGAACCTTCTAATAAATAGTTTCCCCACCACCACCATGTGAGGGAATATGGGAGAAATCACACCATGTATTCAACCTAGCTCCATCAGGCTGGCCCTCTATGCCCCACTCTCCTCAGCCCCTGCCTTCATCCTAACCTAGATATACCCAGGTGTCCTTAGAATATCCAAAGGCAAAGGTTTCCATGTAAAGCATGGGCAAAGCCAAGCTGTGGTAGCAAGGCTACAAAGCTCTATGAGTAAGTTCTTTACTTCACTCTTCTCAGTACTTGATCCTCTCCTTAGAATTAAGAACTGAACTTCCCATTTTGAAAGCTATAGAATAGCAGTTGCTAAAAAAAAAAAAATGTAAATCCACCAGAGGACTGTTCATATTCGGGGACTTTTTTCCCTTTAAAAGAGTTTAAGAGAGTGGAGGGGTCAGAGAGACTTTCCCTTCCCTGCTGAGTCATTTCTGTGAAGCCGCATAGCTCAGTGGGGCTGTTGTGGGCTTTTGATGGGTGTGCAGAGAAGACCAGAAATCAAAGAAGAAAAAAATCAACTCACTGAACCCAGGCTATCCAAAGGAAAGGAGAAAGTAGGTTGGTTAAAACTGGGTCCCTGGAGCCACTGGAGGTCCTACGGTTGAGTCAGACACTCAAATCCTCAAATGTTTCTGTGATCTAGAGGAAGCTTCTTCTAATGGTGCGGGTCACAACCCATCTGTGCCTTCCCATCCTTTGCAGATCTTTCTCATGCTCTTCCATAAGGTCATCACAGGAGGTATACCCAAAATGCTAGAAGCCTTCCTCACTTTTTCTAAACATCAGCAGAATACCAGTGATGCAGTCTAGCTATTTACCTGTCATCCCTTCCCCTCTACACATGCCCAGATCATTTTTTTCTTCCTATGAGAGAGTTCCCTGATTGACACCTTTTATTCCTCACAGTTTATTAAGTGCTGCAACCTATTCACGTCAATTGTGTAACCACCATGGCTCTCTGTGTAATATCCATTTTTAATTCTTCTAAAATGCTTGCATTTCATAGCTCCCTTTAATAAAATGACACTAGTATTTTAAAAGATAGACTTTTGTTTTCTTGGGAGGCCTAGAGTCATTAAATGAACTTTCAGTTTCCTGATGGCAACGTAGATCATTCCCCTCCTCCTATTCCACTCTGGATCCAAATTCTTTTCTGCCTGTCCTGTCTGTCCCAGACATGTAAGTTCCTTGAGGGCAGAAATGGTCTTTTCTCTCTTTTTATATTCCCAGAATTTAACACAGTGTCTAGTACAGTGTTGGTGCTTAACAAATGTTTATTTGATGAGGGACAAGCTTTATAGGTTGTCCATCAAAATGTATTCTGTTTTCTAGGCAATGAATATTCTTCACCTACTTGACCTTTCCTGGGGAACTCTTGGCCAAATCCCTTTTAGTGACTACAAGGTCTGATCTTGCTCAACAAAAATTTGATGATGGGGGACAGAGTCAAGATGGCAGAGTAGAAGCACAAATTTGGTGTGGGCTCCCCTCCAGTCACATGTAAAAAATTACTCTAAACAAATTTCAGAACTACAGAACCCACAAAGAGACAAAGACAAACAAAGCTCTCACTGAAAGAAGCCCAGCAAACCAACAGGAAGTACCTATCACACCAGAGTGGGAGCCAAACGCAGCCCCAAATGAGCCACTTGGTTCCTGGCCCCAGGGCAGCCCCAACCAGCAGACTTCAAGAGAGAGAATCACCAGCAGCATAAATGCCCAAGAGAAAGTAAAAGGTCAGTGTGGAACTCTGTGGGAACAGTGGGACTGAAAGGGCAGTCTAGCCCCTGCCCCTGGGGCAAGAAGTGGCAGAAGCATGGCAGCTAGGTAGCCACCATTGCCTGGCTGTCTCATGAGCTCCTGGTTTGCATATTGCAGGGGGATCAATCTACCATTCAGAGGGTAATTGCTCTTGCTTTAACCTGCTTGGATCTGGATCGCCATCTTGGGTGGTGGTCCTGGGGTATGTGACCAGTGAGCCAGAGCTTGTGGTGTCTGTAGAAAGAGGACCCAACTAATACCCCAGTGATTTGGGATGAAACTCTCCATTCTGGAAGCAGAGTTCTGCTGTGGCAAAGTGCTCAAAAGCAAAGTAATTGACTGGCAAGATGAGCAAGCCCAGGAAATATAATCAAACCATAGTTCCTTTTTGGGGGACAGAAAGGATCAAGGCATGAAGTAGGAGGAAGACAAAAAAGTCAGAATTCCTGCATGAAAAGCCTCCAAGAAAAATATGAATTGGTTACAGGCTATGGAAGAGCTCAAGAAAGATTTTGAAAATCAAGTAAGAGAAGTGGAGGAAAAATTGGGAAGAGAAATGAGAATGATGCAAGAAAATCATGGAAAACAAGTCAACAGCCTGCTAAAGGAGACCCAAAAACACACTAAAGAAAATAACACCTTGAAAAATAGACTAACTCAAATGGCAAAAGAGGCTCAAAAAGCCAATGAGGAGAAGAATGCCTTTAAAAGCCAAATTTGCCAGATGGAAAAGGAATTTCAAAAATTCACTGAAGAGAATAACTCCTTCAAAATAAGGTTGGAGCAACTGCAAGCTAATGACTTTATGAGAAATTAAAATACTATACAACAGATCCAAAGACATGAAAAAATAGAAGGTAATGTGAAATATCTCATTGGAATAACCACTGACCTGGAAAATAGATCCAGGAGAGATCATTTAAAATATTTTTGGACTACCTGGAAGCCATGATCAAAAAAAGAGCCCAGATACCATCTTTCAAGAAATTATCAAGAAAAATTGCCCTGATATTCTAGAACCAGAAGACAAAATAGAAATGGAAAGAATTCACCAAACACCTCTTTAAAAAGATCCCAAAAAGAAAACTCCTAGGAATATCATAGCTAAATTCCAGAGCTCCCAGGTCAAGGAGAAAATACTGCTAACAGTCAGGAAGAAACAATTTGAGAATTGTGGAAATACAATCAGGAAAACATAAGACCTAGCAGCTTCTACATTGAGTGACTGAAGGGCTTGGAAGATGGCATTCCAAAATTCAAAGGAGCGATGACTAAAACCAAGAATCACCTACCCAGCAAAAATGAGTATAATGTAACAGGGGAAAATATGGTCATTCAATGAAATGGAGGATTTTCAAGCATTCTTGATGAAAAAATCAGAGCGGAACAGAAAATTTGACTTTCAAATAGAAGAAGCAAGAGAAACATGAAAAGGTAAACATGAAAAAGAAATCATAAGGACCTTATTAAAGTTGAACTATTTACATTCCTACATGGAAAATGATAATCATAAGTCATTAGACTGTTCTCAGTATGAGGATATTTGAAGGGAATATATGCATATATACATATATGTATACATGTATGTATGTATGTATACATCTATATGTATAGGAGGGTGTATGTGTATATAAATATATGTGAGTATGGGCATATGTATGTTCATGTATACATAGACAGAGGGCACAGGATGAGTTGAACATGAAGGGATGATATCTATAAAATAATATCAAGAGGTGAGAGAGAAATTTATTGGGAGAAGGAGAAAAGAGGAGATAGATTAGGGTAAATTATCTCATATAAAAGAGACAAAAGAAAACTGTGACAATGGAGGGGAAGAACAGGAAGGTGAAAGGGAATGGAACAACCTTATTCTCATTGAATTTGGCTTAAGGAAGGAATAACATACACACTCAATTGGGTATCTTGCCCTACAGGAAAATGGGGGGAGGCAGTTGGGGATAAGAGGAGGGATCATAGAAAGGAGGGCAGAATGGGGGAAAGGGTAGTTGGAAGCAAATATTTTTGAAAAGGGACAAGGTCAAAGGAGTAAATGGAATAAGTGGGGGGCAGGATAAGATGGAGGAAAATATAGCTGGTCTTTCACAATATGACAACTATGGAAATTATTTGGGTAACTGCACATGTACAACCTATATTGAATTGCTTGTCTTCCCAGTGGGGACCGGTGAAGAGGGAAGAAGGGAAAGAATCTGGAACTCAAAGTTTTAAAAACAAATGTTTAAAAAAAAATGTTTTTTACATGCAACTGAGAAATAAGATGTACAGGCACTGGGGTATAGAGGTCCATCTTGCCCTGCTAGAAAGTTTAGGGGCATGATGGGGGAGGATATAAGGGAGAATGGATTGTGGGAAGGGGTATTCAATGGGCTTGTTATTTTGGGGGAAAGACAGGGAGAAAAATGTAACTCAAAATCTTGTGATTGAGAACTAAAAATAAATAAAGAAAATTTTTAAAAAAGAAAAAAATTGATGATGATTCTACCTCAACCACATACCTACTATGTACAAAGTCTTGCTCTAGAGATGCTGAAATGAGGCCAGAGTGGGGGGAGATACTAAGAAATATGACACATTGTTCCTACCTTCAAAACGACTATATTCTAATTAGTAAGCTACTTTGTTGTTGTTTTTGTTCAGTCACATCCAATTCTTCATGATACCATTTGGCACTTTCTTTGCAAAGATACTAAAGTAGTTCGCTATTTCTTTTTCCAGCTCATTTTACAAATGAGGAACTGAGGCAAAAAGGGTTAAGTGACTAACCCAGGGTCACACAGTCAGTAAGTGTCTGAGGCCAGATTTGAACTCACAAAAATAAGTCTTCCTGGCTCCAAGCCCAGCACTCTATCCACTGTGCCATCTAGCTGCCCTAAAGCAATTACACAAATAAATAAGGTAGAATGTGAATCTTGGTGTAAGAGAAATACCAGGAAGGATGGTGGTGCAAAGGAAGAAGAGATCACATCTGGATGGCAAGATCCTGAAGCCTTCATAGGGATCATCTTTCAAGTCACACACTGAAGGATATGAATGACACTGCTAGTGTTCTATCCCAGGTCCCATCCTCCTCTTTTCTCTAGATAGATAGAGAGCATTTTTAAGCCTTTACGATATGTCAGGTACTGTGTTACTGAAAATGATAAATATAAGCAAGCAAGACAGTTCCTTCCTTTAAGGAACTTAACATTCTAATGGGGGAAGACAACATATAATAGTAGCAGGAAAGGATAGGAGGGAGATACAGATGTCCAGGAAGGGAAGTGGAGGCCTAAATCTGGGCTAGACAGGAAAAAAATCCACTTGTGAGAGCCTACAGACCCAGTGGTAGAGTTCAAGGTTCTGGTGGGAAGGACATGCGGATGATGGACCAAGAGCAGAACACGTGGTACAGAGACAATTTTCAATGTCTCTCCTCTCTGTGGTATAACCCATTGAAATGGCCTAATTTCTCCTACCTCTTCCATGAAGCCCTTCTTGATCACGCTATTCCACAATGACCTCTAGCATCTCTCTATCACTGCATGATAATGTGATATCATTTTAATCCTCTTTGAGCATGAAGGACAATGGCCAACCACGATATGAGGTCTTACCATAGATTACCTCATATTGTTAGAGTCCTTTTCTGACTGTATTTTTTGTTTCTCCCATCTAAACTATAGCTCCCTGAAGGTATGTTTCTTTCTATTTCAAAAATGAGGGCATTGGCTTAGATGGTCTTTATGCCCCTTCCAACTGTACACTTATAATCCAATGCCCTGTCACCATACTTAGCACAGCATCTTACTCATAGATGGCATATAACATCTGTGTACATGTATGTATATACACATTTATATCAGTTCATGTGTACACATGTATAGTTAACATATATGTTAACTCTTTGGTAGATGTGGAAGATCTTGTTCAAATACTGATTAATGAGTGAATTTTCTTAATCAGTTCACTACCATTCTTTAAGGACATACTGTGTTCTAGATACTGTGCCAAAGACTAGGGATTTTTAAAAAGAGGCAAAATAGAATCTCTGGCCTTAAGGAGTTTACAGTCTAATGAAGGAGACAACATGCAAGCAAGATGCATACAGAAATAAATAGGAAATAATTCACTCATCTTTCTTGGTCTTTCTGATGCCCAGAAGCCATCAGCAGCCAGCTCTAATGTCCTGCTCCTTCAATTATAGAGCAAGCAGATTGGAAAGGAATTCTTTTGGAGATTTCACTCATAATCACAGAAACTCAAAGTTGGATGGGGTTTGAGTGGCCATCCAGTCCTACTTTAACTGAAGACGATTCTACAACATACCCAATAAGAAGTCCTCTGGTCTTTGTTTCAAGACCCCAAATATAGGGAAATGCACAACCTCTTGAAGCAGACTGCCTCTCTTTTGGATAGCTCTAATGGACAAGAAGTTTCTTCTGACATCCAGCCTCAATTCTCCCCTTTGCACCTTCCACTAATTTCCTAGTTCTGCCCTTTGAGATCAAGAAAAAAAGTCTAATGTGTCTTCCACATAATGGTCCTTCAAATACTTGACCACAACTATCATGTCCACCCTGAGCCTTCTCTTCTCCAATCTAAATATCCCCAGTTTCTACTACCAGTCCTCCAATGGCATGACATGAATTCCATCTAGACTCTGGGGAGTTCCTTTGCAGAAGTCAGGGTCCATAGATGTGGAACACTGCATATCAGGTTTTCTTCAATTTGCTGATTATTTTGCTAATTTTTTCCTGTTCTTCCTCTTTTTCTACTTTAAAAAAATTGTTTTGTTTTTACATTACAAGGGCCAAGAGATGAAGTATCATATGAAAGAAACAGAAAGTTAGCCAACGTTGATGGATCACAGATTGGAGAGGAATAAAATAGAAGAAGTCTTGAAAGGTAAGAGGGGCCCAGGTTATAAACAGAAATGGCCCCTAGAGTAAATATATCTGTGTGTGTACATACAAATTTCTCTTTCACTCCATCTTGGAGGGGAAAATGCAAAATGAGCCAGCCTGAATAATCACCCAGGGGATTATATTTGTCAAGTGAGACAGACAGCAGAAAGGGGAAGCAGAAGGAATAGTCAAAATATTAAGCCCCTTGAATAGTAAACAAAAGGTACTGTTGCTCAAAGTTTGTGACTTCCCACCCCCTGCTACCCTTAATAGGTCTTGCTATGAAGAAAAGAGACACCTTGCTGAATTATTTAATCTGACTTTCTTAGGGGGAATTGCAGGCACAGAAGATGAGGCTCTCGTAATTGGATGGCAAACCTTTTACCAAAGGTGAAGAAAAATGAGTGGGCTTCCTTTCTTCTTGTAATATTCGGAATGCTATATGGGGAACCAGTCTCTGTATAGTCAGGGTGCTTTGAATGCATTTTCCCTGATTTCCTGTGTGGGGGCTCAGAGCTGAGAGAAGGAAAAATTCATCCAGAGTATATGCATAAAGATCATAAAGTAGGCTCTGATATAAGGGTTATGCTGTTGGGCAATTGTGTGGCACATAGAGCACCAAGTCTGGAATGAGGAAGAATCAATTTCATGAGTTCAAATTCAGCCTCAGATACTTTGCTAGCTATGTTGCCCTGGGCAAGCCACTTAAGCCTGTTTGCCCCATCTGTAAAATGAGCTAGAGAAAGAAATGGTAAACCACTCCAGTATCTTTGCCAAAAAAAATCCCAGATGGGTGTGGCTAGGTGGGCAGTGAATAGAGCACCTGCCCTGGAGTCAGGAGGACCTGAGTTCAAATTTGATCTCAGACACTTAACACTTACTAGCCGTGTGTGTGACCTTGGGCAAGTCACTTAACCCCAATTGCCCTGCATTCTCCCCTCCAGAAAAAAAAAAGCAAAAAGAAACATGTTTGAATGTGGAAACTGACATTCAGAGAAGTTTCCTGTTGCTACGCAACTAAAGAAATGTTAGAGACAGGATTTGAATCTATGTCTCTCCAGATTCCAAATCCAGGGCACTTTCCAGAATACTACACTCACTCCTCACCAGCACTGAATAATTTAACTCAACTAAAATTAATTAAGCACCTACTATATACCCAGTCCTGTATTCAGCACATGCTGTACTTTATGTGGTAAATGATTAAAACCAAAAACGGACGGCTGAGGAAAGTCTGTTAGAGAATCATCCGAGCCCTCTTACCTTGGAGGGAGCTTTTACAATTAAAATTAACTGAATTTCCAGGGTGTCTATTTCTAAGACCTTCTGGAGCAGCCACTTTAATGCCTTTGAGAAATGGCCTCATTCACCTTTGGTTTTAGGGAGTATTGGTGATCCTGATGGCCATCCAGATCCTCCCCTGCTAGGGGCTCTGTTTAAGCATTGGGTCAAATGTGGAGACGAAAATCCCTGCTGCTTGCCAGTCCCTCATCTGCCTATTAAGAGAAGACTGGAGCTTTATGACTGTGAGGCTTGTGCCAGCCAGCCAGCATTAATTTAATTTATTAGGGGGAGCAGTGAGTGATGTGATGGAAGTAATAGATAGGCATACTAGACTGACAATGCCCCTCTCGGCTTGTTAGAGGCAGACCTATTTCAGAGAGCATTTCTGTTGAAATCAGACTTCCCCCTGTGGGATCACTTAGGATTAGGCTGTATTTGCATTTATTATCTTCCTCATGATCAAAAACTTTCTACTCCCCTCTCCAAGTTGGGCTAGCCTCTCCCATGGTCTGGTGGAGCCTCCTCCAGGGCATTCTCTACACCATTCCTTTTACCTATCTTCTTCCTCTCCTTTTGGTTCTCCTATCAATATCGTGTTACAATTATGTGAGAGATCTCTGATTACAACAAAGTCTCCCAGCTGAACTACCAGAGAGGCAAGTGGTACAGACACCTTGGACAGCACCTTGAACTACACGGCACTCAAGAAATGGTTGGTAAATGAATGATTGACTAGGTACCAGAGGACCAAGGCTTTAGTCCCAGTTCTACTGTTGAACTCATTCCATCACCTGGGCAAGTTACAACCTCTCTGAATATAGCTTCTCCATCTATCAAGTGGGGAGAATAACATCTGTTTGCTCAAGGCAGATAGGAAAACACCTAGGCATACAAAGGCATGCCTGCTTTTAGGTGTGAGTGCAGAGCTGTGCCTAAGTGAACATACTCTCAAATGGAACAATATAAACTATCCTCCCCTAATAAAACCCCATGTGGACCAGACCCAGGAACTCCAGAGAGGAGCTTCTTCTACCTGTTCTGAAATTTATAGTCTTAGACAGTTACCAGGGGACACTAAGAGGTTGTGACTTGCCCAAGGTTACACTTTGTATGAATCAGAAGCAAAGGTGGAATCCAGGTCTTCATAACTCATAAGATCATAGAGTCAGAGTTAGAAGGGACCTTAGAAGTCATCAAATACATCCTCTTCATTTAACAGATGAGGAAACTAGACATAGAGAGGTTCACTGACTTGCACAGAATTGCATTTCAATTCAATTCAATAAACATCTATTAAGTACCTACTATGTGCCAGGCACTGTGCTACTAAGTGTCTAGGGTGGGATTTGAACTTGTCTTCCTGACTCTAGGTTCAATGCTCTGTCCACTACTCTGTGGTGCCTCTCTTTATCAACCAACAAAATTTATTGAGTACCTACTACTATATTATATGGTTGTCTATATTGTATTAATATTCTATGGTTGCTTTCCCTGTTGTTATGTAAGCTCTCTGAGGGCAGGGATTATCTTTCTGTTTTCTTGTAGTTGTATTCCCAGTACTTTATACAGTACCTGGTGCACAGTTAAGAGGTGGTTGACTGGCTAGCATGTTATATGCCAAGTCATGTGCTACTACAGATGCCAAGACAAAAGAAAAACAGTCCCTGTCCTCAGAAAGCCTACATTCTCATCAGGGAGACAACATGCACATAGACAGATATGATGTACAAAACAGAAGGGAAAGGCACTGACAGTTGGAGGAACCAAGAAAGGTTTCACAAATCTAGAAGGTGGCATTTGAGTCAAGTCTTGAAGGAAACCAGGAATTCCACAAAACAGAGAGGCAAGGAGGTAGTGAATTCTAGGCATGGGAGACAGCTAGTACAAAGGCACAGAGAGAGAAAATGGAGTGTGAAGAGAAAATGGAGTGTGAAGAAGAGTGAAAAGACCAGTCTAGCTGGATCATGGGGCATGCTATAAAGAATCTACACTTTATCACTGCTCCAAAAGACCTATTAGCCAACTAGGCCAAGCAACAGAGTTACTATGATGGCGCCCAGCCAGTATCCAAAGAGAACTCCAGCAGAGATAGAAGGAAATGCAGTCCCAAGTGGAAGGAAGAAGGAAGACTAGGTTTAGAATTCAGAGAAACCTTAGTTATAATTTTATCTCCAAAACTTAAAAACTGTGTGACCCTATACATGTCAATTAAACTCTATGGGCCTCAGTTTCCTCATCTATGAGGAAATAGGCAAAATAACATCTGTGATCCCTTACTTCACTTTCAAGGATAGAATGAACTAATGTCTGTAAAGTTCTGTATAAACCTTGAAGTGCTATATAAATGTCAGCTGTTGGTATTAAACTGCCCCAGGGAACTTATAATCTAATTGGAGAAATAAGATTCACTGGCATGAAACCATCAGAAAATAGTTAAATGCTATACTGGGTGGTGCAGACCATAGTCACTGTAAGGAGTTTATGTCAGAAAGAAGAGGCCAGTGGTGGCTGGAGTAATCTGGGAAGGCTTCATGGAGGAAGAAGAGATGCCAGAGGTGACTGGAAAATTCACCCTTTATCAAGAATGGTTCCTTCTGCCATCAACCAACAAGGAAAGCAATGGGGAAATACCCAAATGATCTACCATGTTGTAAAACTTTCCTTGAGGTTTTGGCCTCAGGCAACGAGAATTAATAGAGGGAAAAGTCAAAGCAGCAATTCTAACCGTAATTTCTTTAAAAAAAAAAAGGAAATGGATTCAACAGACCCATTAATCTGATATTCATTAATAAGCTGCTTTTCTAGAGACAGGAACTGTTTCAATTTTATCTTTATATCTCCAGTGTCTAGCATAGTGCCTGATATATAGCCTTTAATAAATGATTGTTGATTGATTGATTGATTCCATAAACATTTATTGACCTCCTACTGTATGCAAAGGATTAGGATGGGACTACAAAGGACACAGAGAAGGCAGTCCTTGCTCCCTAGGAGCTCACAATCTAGTACAGAGTATGACACAAATAGCTCTAAAGCAAAAGAGGCCATAAGAAAACTACAAAATATGTAATTTATGAAATTTAAAGAAAAGAAATACTACATCTAGTTTGGAGGAAACCAGGTAAATCTTCATGGAGGAAGTGGAATTTAGCATGAATTCATTGGAAACAACACAAGACTCCCTGGGAGACACTTGAACCATACATATCCCTGACTGCTGACAGGAGTTGGATGCCAAATTTCACCACCAGAGAAAACAGGAGGGAGTAAAATCACAGACCATCATTTTCCAGCTGCTGAAAGCTTCTGAGAGCCTTATCTACTGCTTACTCTCTCATATACTATACCATAACCTAAACCAGAATGGGACCGGTCTAAGCAGGGTACAATAACACTGAAGGTAGCTCTAAGCTGACTTGCAATGTCCACTGAATCTGGGCAGTCCCAAGTGCTCAGCTCTAGGTCATAGCCCCATTGGAGGCTCTCAACTCCATGGCTGTTGATACCAGTTAGACAGCTCTAACCACTCAGTTCTTATCTCAAGATGAAATCTACTTCCCTCTAACTTATATCCACTGGTCTTATATCTTTCAGGATGCAGCAAGATAATCTTTATCATGTGACAGTCCTTCCAATGTTTGACAAAAGCAAATGAAAAGGTACCCCTTGAGTCTTCTCTTCTCAAGGTTAAATATCTCCAATTAATCCTCATAAAGCAGCATTTCATATACCCTCAAGATCCTGTTCACACTTGTCTAGATTGACTCTACTCATCAACATTCTTCACAAAAGGCAGTACTCAGAAGTATAACCTCCTCAAGGAAGGGAGTGGCAATCCCCCTGTACTCTGTCCTGCTCAGAACACACAGGGGAAGATGTGTACGTCCTACTAATGCCACCTAGAATTATATTAGCTTTGGAGCATGTGATATTAAAGTATTGATTCATATTAAGATGAGCCTTAAAAGTGACTGGGAGTACGGTCAACAAGTAATCACAACTTCACAAAATTAAAATGAAAAATTAGATGTATTACAAGAAGAATGGACATGCATGTAGAACTTAAAGAGTTCACAATCCATACAGAAGTTCGCATTTTCATACGAGCAGGACAAAGGGAGGAGGAAGTACCAGAAATATCCACCTAAAGGGAAGTGGCATGGGAGGGGGAAGGTGCATTAAAGATAGGAAAAGGAAAAAACCCTCCCAATGGAAAGGAGCAAGGAAATGTCAAAAGCCTCATTCTTATCCCTTGGGAACTACTAAATTATGAAGATAAGAAGGTCTGCTTATCTAGAAGGGTCCAAGCTACACAAGCAATTTCTCAGCCTAGTACAGACTGTCTGGTACCTGTCTCAACTCCCAAGGACACACATGGAGTCCAGCTTGGGATGCTGACATTAGGTCAACTCAGTGGGGGTTTTGTCCTTGACACATTTAGGGCCTCTTGCATGCTCTGGGTCCAGTGTTTCTGAAGAATATGGCACCTCAAAAAGACAAGTTCAAGGGGCCCCTTAAAATTCCTTAACAGTAGCCAAGGCGGACAAAGGGTCTTCAGGTGTAGGAAACTCTACGAATAAAAGCATGGAGTAGGAAAAGTATGCAGTATAGAGAAAGAAGAAAGTGAGTAATGTAATTTAACAGGAACATATGGTACCCGTAGGAGAGTGATAGGAGTTCTGTGGAGAGCCTTGATTCAAGACCGCAGAGTTAATAAGACAAAAATGAGCATCAAATTTGTTTGAGAAGAAAAGAGAGATAATAATGAGGAAGATTCATCTAGCAGGTGTGTAATTGTGGACTGGAAATGAGGGAATCTGGAGGCAAGGAGGTCACAAAAGAAGCTATTCACACAGTCCAAAGGAGAGGTGATAAGAGCCTTTTGCAGAATGGTCCCTGGGGCAGGGTTTCTAGGGATTTGCCTCGTGGCATCAACAGAGAGGAAGGGTAGAAAACTTCTTTCCAGAAGCAGTTCACCGACTTGTCTTCCCCATATCTCAGCCACCTAGATGTTACAGAGGATAGAATGTAGAACTCAGAGTCAGAGAGATGTGAGTTAAAATTCTATTAGCTGTAAAGCTTTGGATAAGTCAATTACCATATTTTTGCTTCAGTTTCCTTATCTATTAAGGGGATATAATAATAGCAACTGCCTTATAGGGTTGTTGTAAGGATCAAATGACTTAAAATTTGTAAAGTACTTTTCAAACGTTGAAGTACTACATGTTAGCTATTGATGATGATGGATGATGATGACACAACTGCAGTCACTCCTCCACTCCAACATTGGTCACCACCCCCAGGGTCTCATTTTCATGGACCCTTTTTCCTAGGATCCACCATTACCTGTACATTGCTATACTATAAATCTACCACTTCCTCCATTCCCTTCTCCTCTTATAGAGTTGGAAGTCAGGTGTCAGTCATGAACCATGCAACAGGGGCAGGGGCCAGACTTTCTAGGGGGACAGATCAACTCATCTTTCAATATGACCACACCTGAGCTCAGTGAAATGTCTTGCGGATGTGTGCCAATCTTTTCGTGGATATTTCCTATGACATGCCTCTTGCTCCCAGAGAAAAAGTCTAGGAACTCTGTGTCCTTCAACATGCTACACTATTCTAATGTCTTTCCCCTACTAGGGTCCTGTGTCTTAAAGTCTGCCAACCCTACTAATCAACTGAATTTTCCCCAGATGCCAGGACTCCTTTTCATGGCTCTCAAATGGGGAGATAGCACAAGGAATAGAAATAAGGAGAAATCTAAGAGTTTATCTATGGGATTCAGCAATTAATTAGATATGGATGGAAAGGTAGGGGCCCAATGGAAACAGGCTAGTTAGCCTTGGCCAGAGGCAAGAGGGAGAACAGGTAGACAGGAACAGTAAAATATCTTATGAGTGTATAAGAGCTTGACACCAAAGGAATTCTTCCAACTCCCGTGTAAACAATCATTTAGGTTATTCATGATTGGCAGTTACAGTAAAGCCCATGGAACCCAACTAATTCCCAACTAATTTGCAGAGGAGCAGAAATCACACATTCTTGTATCATTTTTGTGAGTGAGTAGACAACTAGTGGGTTTGCATTTGTTTATAACCCCTGTAGTTATATTAGAAATGAGCATATTCCTTGGGGGAGATGGGGGAGGTCCAGACTGGTCCTAACTCATTAATGATGTCTCCAAAGTTGTAACCCAGAATGACTGGAGGGATGGTGGTATAATTAACAAGAATAATGAAGAAAAGAGAAATAACTGGCTTGGAGGACAAGTTCATAAGGTCATGGAGTCCTACATTTGGAAGGGACCTAAAAACAAGAAATTCCTTTACAATATTTCCAACAAGATGATGAGTTTGGTTTTTGTCAAGATTAAGTCTAGCATAGTCAGTCATTAGTGAATATTAGAAGACCATATTATATTAACACTTTAGGACTGTATATTGACAGTCATCAAAATCATCTTGGAGTGATGAAAATGTCTCTTCTTAAGGACCTTTAAGGAAAGAGATTCCTCCCACATATTCCTTAAGCTCCTTGGTTACCTGTTACTGTACCCAACTGAAGAGTGAGCTAGGAAGTTCTTCCTTAGGTGCATCCTCAGACCTTCCTGTTATAATTCCAGTTTATCTCCAACCCCATTGATGACACAGCAAGGAAATAGTTAGAATTTACCCATGTTTGAAACACACAAAGTCAATGGCAATGGTTGAATCCAAGCCCCAGTAGTTCAATGGCTGCCAAAGAAAGAGTTAGGAAGGGAGAGGTAGAAAAGGGGAGAAGGGAAGAAAAGAGGTAAAAAAAAATAGAAGTGTCTTAGAAAAGTGGCCTGAAAAAAAAAGAAAAGAAAAAAGAAAAGTGGCCTGGAGGACTTGGAAGAGGGCAAAGGAAGCAGCATGAATTAGAGGGAAATCTGACTTTGCCACTTAGCGTTTGGTAACTTGGGTCACCTCTCTTAAGGTCAGCTTCCTCATCTGAAAATGAGGCTAATAATCAACCTAAATATCAGGTAAGATACTGGATATGAAAGCATTTTGTAACTATAATGAGAGATGTAAATAACAGGGATTATTTGTAGATTGTAACTTCCTTAAGGGTAGGTGCTGTGTCTTTCACCCTTAATATCCCTTTTAACACTTAACACAGTAACTTGTACATGATGGGCATTCAATGTT
The DNA here is from genome assembly GCA_028646575.1 of Pseudocheirus occidentalis. Classification (NCBI taxonomy): domain Eukaryota; kingdom Metazoa; phylum Chordata; class Mammalia; order Diprotodontia; family Pseudocheiridae; genus Pseudocheirus; species Pseudocheirus occidentalis. The sequence goes on along the minus strand of CM053598.1, from coordinate 46,668,586 downwards.
TGCTGAAATTAATTAAATTAAATGATTACAGGAACAAGGAACCTCAGAATTCTCTCTTATGTCTCTCCCAGGTGCTTGTTATAACACTTTCTAGATTCTAGTTCAGTTGTTAAATTGTCCCTCAGCCTCATTGCTTCCAGACGAATAATTGCATTGGCTTAGGTCTCTCAGAGAGAAAGGGTGATGTAGAGAAAGAGTTCAGAATTTACCACATCCTAGCTGTGTGATCTTGGGCAAACCACTTCACTCCTCTTAGGATTGGGACTAGGGGATATCTGAGTCTGCTCCTAGTCAGTGTTGGCCTTCCCCCACATACTCGCACAATCTTAGCTCAGTCCAGAAACTCATTCCCTGCAGAGGTGTCAGCATGAACCTAGGGTGAGCTGAATAGATTTCCAGAGGCTTAGGAAGATGGAGTTTCTTAATAGCATCTCAGCAGCCACTTTCCTTGTCCCTTTGTCAAGAATCTCTCTTAGCTATTCCCTCCTCTGGCCTCCCCTCCCCAGCCCCTCCTCCCCCACTGAGAGCCACTAAATGCTAATGTAAAGATCACATTAACTGCCTGAATTCCTGAGAAGACCGGCCAGGGATTGATAGTTAAACCCCTAATAGATGTCTTTTAATGATGAGGAGACCTGGATGTCATTTCTATCCATTTGTCATTAAAGATTATTCTGATCTGGGGCTTTTATTCTTGCAAATAAATTGTGGAACAAAAATGTTTTAATAATAAATTAATTTTTTACAGCAAGCCATACTTTTCAAATGTAGAACATTTTATTTTAGGATCAAATAAGCTTATAAAAATGAAAGAGGGTTTTCTTTTCTTCCTTTCTCTCTCTTTAAAAAAATAGGTGCCAGACACAGAACTGCTTTTGATAAGACCAGGTGAGGAAAATACCCCTTGGCATCTTTACCATTCAGAGCCTACATCCCTACCAGTCCACTTCAGATTACTGATAAGAGCAGCTGTTAGAAAAGGAAATCTTTGGAGGCTAGAAGATGGGAAATCTTTTTTCTGTGCTCAGGGATCAAATCAAGAAAGTATTCTCTATCTCTACCTTCACTGCTTCATACATACACACACACACACACACACACACACACACACACACACACACACACAAAATTCTGCATTCTAGAAACAGACCAAGAGGCAAGGGGTGAGTTCCTTCTAAAAGTTATCCCATCTCGGCATACAAGAGGGAACCACAGAGACCCAAGAAAACACAGTTCCTTCCCTCCATTGTTGTCCTCAATTCTAAAGTGTGGCTAAGACCAATCCATAACCTCTTTAAGGGAACAGAAACAATAATCAGCTACCCATTTTCCAGACTCTTCTCTGCTCATCTAAATAGGAAGGGGGCAGGAAGGATAAAAGCATTCACATTCCAACAGTTAAGCTAATCAATCTCTCTAAAACTTTGCCATGAAAAATACAATCAGTCACATGACAAATGTGTAATCTACACCTACTAGAAGATAAAGGAAATATGATCTTTATCTGTAGGGAGCTCCGTCTCCAGGGCATACAAAGGTGTGTACTATGCTGAATGATGCCACCATGGTGCAGGGCTCACTTGTCAGGTTCTTTTAGGTAAAATCCAAAGAAAATGTCCTCTAAGAAAGGTTCTCTCAGCAGGAACATGAATTGTCTGTACAAACACACCCCTTTACAGTGACAACACCTGAAAATAATAGAAGACCTCCTATGTTATCACTGACTCCTGCCAGTAAAATGGTAATGGCGACTCCCATTTTATGTTACAGAGCACTTGTCCCCTCACAAATCTGTGATGGAGGCTGTGCAAATATTTTTTACACATTTTTACTCACCTTACACATGAAAAATCTGAGACTCAGAAAGCCCTGGATGTTCTTGGCAAAAATTTCTTGAATTATATAGGAGAGAGCCCTTACAGAAATATTTCACGAATATTGGCAAGCATGTGAAAGCTTTACAGATATATTTCACCCTCACATATTTCTATTACTGGGCCAAGGGGAGGTGGGGGGTAGAGGGATATCTGGAGAAGAAAGAGAGGATCTCTCAAAGGTGTTTGCCTTTGTGGTTGTTTGAAACCTGGTAAATTTCTCTTAAATTATAGGGCAACATGGGGGTGATTATACAAACAAGTGTGCGTAAAAATCCTATGGGGAAATTTAAGCAATGTAAAAATGAAATCTATCAATAAAATGTTTTTTTAAGTGGCACATGAGCTTCATCCTGAAAGGACTGAGGGTTTTATGGTAGCATATTCCCAGGTGTTTATATGAGAATGGCCCATGGAAAGAAAGGCCAGGAGATGGATGATGGAGTGCCTTGTGTGAGGAACAGAGCAAAGGTCAGTTTGACAGGATCATATAGTGGGAAGGGGAGTAATGTGTAATGAGTCTTGTGTTAGTATTGAAGAGAAAGAAGGGAGGGGAGGAAATCAATGAGTTAAATTTTGGATGTTACATTTTAGGAAGGACATTCACCCATGAAATAAACCCAGAGGAGAGCAAACAATAGGATGACGGAATGGATTTCAAAAACCATGTGATATGGAAAATCAATGTGAGGAACTAGAAATGCCCAGAAGAAAAAAGACTTAGGGAGGACATGATAGTTGTCTTCAAGTATTCAAAGAACTGTCATGGCTGAGGGAGGAGGGAAGGGGGAGGTCAGTCTCTGACAGTTAGGTAATGCACTGTGTAAGAGCAGCAGATTTGGGATTGAAAAGACCTGAATTCACATCCACCTTCAGACACTTAGTAGATTTGTGACTCTGGGCAAGTGACTTAAACTCTGTTGTGAGGTTCAAATGAAATAGTATATGTATATGTATATAATATATATGTGTATGTATATATACATATATATGTATATAATAGCATATGTATATTACATTGATACTAGCTACTGTTTGGGTTTGTGTTTGCAGCACTAGAGGAAGATTTAGGATGAAGACACAGAAGCTACAAGGAGGCAGATATCAGTGTGGCACAGTAGATGTAAGGGCCATCCTCAAAATCAAGAAACCTGGGTTCTAGCCCTGCCTCTGACAATATCATCCGTGGGACCCTAGACAAATGACAGTGTCTCAGTGCTCGCAGGCAATTTCCTAAGACTATAAGTTACAGTCACCAATCTTCATCAGCTGAAAGAATTTCTAAAAGAGAAATTCTCCATACCAGTGGAATCACAGATATGAACCATAAGGATGAGCTGACCGACAAAGGAATGGGTTATCATAAAACAGGACTTTCTAACCTTTTTTATATATTTTTGAGTCATGTACCCCTTTGGCAGACTGAGAAAACCTATGAATTCCTCAAAGAATATTTTAAATGCCCAAAATAAAATAAAAATGATTAGAAAGGAAATCAATTAAATTTAAATACAGTTATTAAAATATTTTTAAAACAAGTTCACAGAGCCCAAGTTAAGAATCTCCATCATTCAACATGTTCAAGAAGAGGCTGGCCAGTCATCTGCTGAGGATGCTGCAGAAAAGATTCATGCACGGGGCACAGGGCTGATCTCTATGGTCATTGACATCTTCAAAAGTCTATGATTCTATGATTCTGTGATCTTTCAATGACTCTCCAGAAGGCAGAACTGGACTCATGGAAGCAGCAAAGGGTGTACTGGTGTGATCACTTATTAGTGCAGCACACCTCCTCTGGAAGTACTATTCCAACTTGCACTCACCCCAGTGATTTGTGGTCTCCAAAG
>CM053598.1:46546943-46664765 GCA_028646575.1 Pseudocheirus occidentalis | reverse complement strand
CACGGCACTCCTGAAAAGAATGAGACCAAACTTAAATTACAATGGTAGTCAGGCACACTCACAGGATATGTGTGGCAAAGGGTAACTCGGAGCTCCTGGTACCCAAAGACCTTCCTTGAATACAGGGATGGCACTCCTTTCTACCACATAAACCATGCTCTCCAAAGCCTTCTTTCTCAGGTGACGACCTTCTGAATCTAGTCAAACTGGCCTGAATTAAACCCCATTTTAAAAGAAAAATTAAAAGTTCTACAAACCCAGAGATCTTAGTCATACCCAAGCTGTAGAGGGGAAAAAAGGAAGGAAATTTTGTTAATCAGAGTCAGAATTCCTACTGTAATCCCAAGGGAAAGAGATTAGCATGGAAATGGTCTCAGAAATCTGGGGACCATAGAGGGGAGGGTTTGAGGATTGTCAAGACACCATACAGCTGATGTGGTATGGTGGACCATAGAAGGAATATGAGCTTCTTGAGAGCAGGATGACTTCCTTGTTTCTCTTTTTATCCCCAGGGCTTAGGGTGGAACTTGGTACATGATAAGCATCTACTAAATGCTTATTGGTTGACTGACTGCCTGAGTTGTGAACTGTGAGTTATGGGATCATGGATATAGAACCGGAAGTGACACAAGAGGTCATCTACTCTAATTCCCTCATTTTATAGGTGGGGGACTGAGGCACAGAAAAGGTTAGATGCCTAAGACCACTTAAGTAATAAGTGGCAGATTTGGAACTTGATACAACATCCTTCAACTCCACATCTAACTTTCATTTCCTCTCACAAGACTTGGAATCTTTAGATCTCCACTCTATAACATAGTAGTTATATGGCCTTGGGGAACTTTCTTCATCTTTCTGGGATCACAGGGGATAATATCTATAACACCAACCTCATAGGGTGGTTGCAAGGAAAAGGACATTATAAACCTTAAAACCTATAGAAAGGTATAGGCCCAGACTAGGTAGGCCAGCTACATAGGTGTCTAGTAGGAGTCTAGCTATGCCCATGAGGGTATGAGGAATGTTCCTTTTGTTTTTAACCTTGAGGATACTTTACCTTAGAGAGGCAAGCCCCAATATATTCAGCTCTGTGTGCTTCCTGAAAAACAAAATAAAATAAAATAAAAACAGGCAACTCCTTGAGAGTAGGGTTTATTCATTTTTGTGCCCGGTACATAACTGATTCTCAGTAAATGCTTACCATTGGATTAATTGGGTCTTCCATTAATTTTAATCGTTGCAGTTAACTATTGCCACAGAAGCTAGAGCTCTGGAAGTCAGGGAGATTGGAGCCCAAGATACTTGGCCTCAGATACGTACAAGCTGTGTGACCCTGGACAAGTTACTTAACCCTGTTTGCCTCGGTTTCTCCATCTGTAAAATGAGCTAGAGAAAGAAATGACAAACTATTCCAATATCTTTGCCAAGAGAATCTCAAATGGGGGTCATGAAGAGTAAGACACAACTCTGTAACAACCATAGCAACAAAAACAATAATGTCTCACACGCTTATTTTTTCAATCTTTACAACAAACTTTTTATTGAGTTCAAATCTGACCTGATATTGTTAGCTGGGCAAGTCACTTAACCTTTACCTACCTCAGTTTCCTTAACTGTGAAATGGGGATAATAATGGCAGCTACCTGTTGTTGTAAGGATCAAATGAGATATTTGTAAATCACTTACCAAAGTACCTGGGACACAATAGGCACTTAAGAAATGTTTATTCCCTTCCTCCTACTGGGGCAGTTATTTCATTAACATAAGGAGCTCCAGATGGGGAAACTGTTCCTGTATTGATGAAAAAAAATGCACCTTTTTTTACAAGTTAGAGAGTTCGAAAGACACTGAGGGTTCAAGTGACTTACCCAGGGTCATACGGCTAGTACATGTCCTATTCAAGTCCTGGGTCTTCGTTGACTTGAAGGCGAATTTTCTATCCCACAGACCACCACCTCTCTAAGTATTATACCTCAGATCTCTCAGTATTATCCCTCTTTCACAGATGAGGAGACAGAGGTTCCAATGAATTGACTTATTGAGGGTCAGACAGCTGGTAGTAGCTACCATTAGCAAATGGTGAAGCTGGGCTTAGACCAGGTCCCTTGACATCAGGTCCAGTATTCTTTCAGCTTGCCTGTATTATCACCTTAAGCAAAACACTAGGTTTCTCTTGCCTGCAGATTCCTCCTCTGTAAGATGAGAGACTTTAACTACATAATCTCCAAGGTTCCCTACAGTTCCAATGCTCCAAGAATTCTCTGATTCCAGGGGTGCTGTTTCTCCCCACTCACTGAGCTAGTTATCCCCCAATATACCCGTTCTGTCCAACCAGCCTGGTGGTTGTTAGGCTGAAAGAGAAAGATTAGGTTAATGATGGGGGGTGGAGGGAGGAGAGGAGGAGAATCAGCTTTGTCGGCAAATTGTCTCAGATATTTATTTTGAACATTAAAATGAATCATTCAAACTAAAGAGCTCTGTACTAGGGAGGCCCATTAAAATGCATGCATTATGTATCACTCCCTGCTTCCCCTCCCAGTATTATCAGCCTAAAAAGCAAACATGGTTTTTAAAGCCACTTCTTCACCGTGTCCCCTGACAGCTGATTAATAGCCACAGTTGCAGGATCTGAGAGTTTAGTAACCCAAGCTAGAAAATTCAATCTTAGTCTAATATAGACGGGTCCAAAGTAAAAGGGGAAGAAAAAAAAATCTGCAAAACACAGAGCCAGTCATAAAGCCTGCTGGGAACCCTCCTTAACATCTTAACCATATGTGTTGAGGTTCCTAAGTGGCCTCCCTCTCTTTCCCTCATTTGTCTCCCCCAGACCCACCTTTTGGGAGCAAACATGGCAGGTCCTGTTCTCTTGGATCTGTGTTTGCTAGAAAGAAGGTTTGATCCAGCCAGAATAGACTCTCTGGTCCTTTGTGGTCCGTTCTTAATCCATTTCAAAACACGTTAATAAACTCTTGACATATGCAAGACATTATGTCAGGCCCTGAGGATATAAATTATGTTTTTGAAAATCCATTGTCCCCAATTTCTTAAAGCTTACAATCTAATAGGGGACGTTTGATATATTCACTTATAAGAAAGATACAGCGTAGAAGATGATAAAGGTAAAGCAAAGAGCCAAAGTAGAACATATCCCTTTTTTAGTCTTTGTATATCTATGGGGTTTTTTTTGGTCTGGGATGGGGGGGAGAGGTGTTGGAGTGGGAGGAGGGGAGATTATCTTTCTATCTAGCTAGGTAGTGCAATGTTGAGAATGCTGGAGTCGAAATCAGGAAGATCTGAGTTCGAATCCTGCCTCCAACATTTACTAGCTGTGTGTGAACCTGGGCAAGTCACTTTACCAGCTTCACAATTTACCAGTGGTAACTCCTATCAGCTCTTTTAGTTTTACCCTTTGTAAAGTGGGGGGAAATAGGAGTTCCTACCTCACAAGGTTGCTATAAGGATCAAGTGAGTCCTCAAGGGCTTCACAAAGCTTAAAGCACTAAAAAAAGTTCATATAAATTATTATTTATATCATTATTTTAATGAATAATTATATAATGTTATAGAATGTTATGTAATTATGTTCTTTATATTATGTGTTATATGAGATATCTTTATATTCTATTACCTTGTGTTATATTGTATATTATATAATATTATTATAAATATATACTCATAATCATGTAATATATTATTTGTTACAATAATTATAAGTATTATATAATCATTATAAAATAATTACATTATGCAAAATTATATACCATGCAATTACATGTTATATGATTATAAAGTATTATAGAATTATATAATATGTTACATAACACAGAATACCGCCTGGCATTTAACAAATATTCGAATAATTGCTTGTGCAATTTGCAATGAAGACCTATAAGACAATTTGAGAAGGAAGAGGATAGCTTTCCAATCTTATCCTCCTGGCTTTCCTTCCCAGCATTCCCTTCCCACTCCATTCAAGCTGTACTCCTCACTGTCTCTCCCTCCCCTCCACACATACACACACACACACCACCACCACCACCACCACCATCATCATCATCATCTTCCCATGCTATCCCTGCCCCCTCTTATAGAATTTTCTCCCCTTCTCTGGGACAATCTAAATTCTACCGAGCCTTCAGAGCCCAGCTTAAGTTGGGTCTTCATGTAGCCAGAAGAGTGGACTCCAGCTGTACTGAAATAAAAGCCCATTAATTCAGCAGCTGAATTTTCCTCTATTTATTGCCTGCAGGTTAAGTGTGTCTCCTTCACCAGGCTATAAGCTTTTAGGGGAAGAACCACTTCTCCCCCAACTCCACCCCCACACACTCCAGCAATATCTTAGCACATGGGCCACAGGGGTATCTTTTTTAATAGTGGCCACATGATAAGAGATCCATATTTGTGAAGGACACCTGGATTTAATTCTAAAAATTAATTACATTTGCTTCTGATTACATTTATTAGTTGTTCACTCCTACTAACATGACACCTGGTGGCAGTCAGTTACACAATAGTCATGTCAGGCAGGTGGGGAAGCCCTGCTGGCCCAGTGGTTCATGTGGGCTAGTTAATTGGGTAACAATTTTTTTTGCTAAGAAAAATCAACAATAAATTAACAGGTGTACCTCATTTTGTATAAAGCATAATAGCCTTGTGTTTCTGAAAAGTTTCATATCACTTCTCATTTTGTAAACCCAATCCTATATCTTCTCATTGGAGATAAACAGATGGGCAGGAGAAAGAGAGATAAAGAGAGGGAGAGCAAGAGAGACAGAGACAGACAGAGAAAGAGAGAGAAGATGGATAGTGATAGATGGATGGGTAGATAGATAATAAAAATATACTGTTAGATGATAGAAATAGTAGATAGTGATAGATAATAGAAATAGTAGATGAATGATGATAGATGACAGATAACAAAAATAAAGATACACGATAGAAATAGTGAATGGATAATGATGGATGGATAGATAGATAATAGATGGATGGATGGATGGATGCATGGATGGATGGATGGATGGATGCATGGATGGATGGATGCATGGATGGATGGATGCATGGATGGATGCATGGATGGATGGATAGATAGATAGATAGATAGATAGATAGATAGATAGATAGATAGATAGATAGATAGATAGACGGCCGGACAAATATATTAGGTCTTCACTATGTGACAGGCATTCTGCTCAGTGCTTAGGATACAAATAAAGACAGGTTAGACAGCCTCTGATCCCACAGCTCTTACTTTTTATTTGAGAGAAGGCAACATATAAAAGATCTGGAAAGGGAATGGAGGTGGGGCTTGGGGGCCTGGCTTGGGATTCTCAGGGAGTGCCATGGAAGCCTGAAACTGAGCAAGATGTGGCCAAAGTAGGCCTATCAAAGCCTAGAGAGTTTACAGAGGGGCAGAGACCAATTTTTCTATGTTGACAGAGTGTAGGTGATGACCCTAGTGGAAACAGCATGGGAGGAGAGGTCTGGGAGAAATTGTTGAAGCTAGCAGGGCTTTGAAAAGATAGTCTTACTCCTAATACTAAAGCCTGACAAGTCTTTGAAGCTCTTCCCCAGCCAGGTTGTTTACAGATCTTTAAATCACAATGGCCTTTCCCTACTTTTGAGCATTAATTAAAGGAACCTTATGGTGAATCCTCCTAGAAAATGAAGAATTCCTTTATAACATTAACAGTCACTCCTGTTGGGTATGGATTTTTGTATATTCATCCCACCTGTATTTTCCTCAAAAACTCTGTACAAATGCCGACTTCTGCTGTCTTTGATATTTATTTATACCATAAGAGCTGACATTTACATAGTTCTTTAAGGTTCCCAGAGTGCTTTGCATATAATATCTTATTATTCTATCCCCACAGCAGCCCAGTGATATTATCAGAGCCATTTTATCAGGACGGAACAGAAGCTTGGAAGGTTTAGGTTATCGGTGTCATGGTCTAAGTGTTGGAGCCTAACAGAGCGCCTTCTGTTAGGCTAGAATCATAACCCCCTGGTCACTTGTCACACCATGTGACCTTGGGAAACTAACTTACTCTCCCTTCAGTTTCCTGATATATTAAATAAAGGGGTCAGACTAAATGTTCTCTCAGGTACCATCCAGCTCTACAGCTATGATTCTTTGTTCATAGCACTTATAATAACAGGTCATGATGACAATGAGTCAAATTCAGGTGTACTATACATAGCCCACATATAGGCTATACCGGACCATTCCATGATGGCAGTACCTATTATGCCCCAGCACGTAGGTCCCCAATGATTCTCCTACCTATTAAAAGCCAGTCCAATATTATAATATTTCTCCCTACCAAGCACAAAAATTAAAGCAGTAACTAACATCTGCCCAAGTATCTCTAGCACAAATTACAAAAGTCCTCAAAGACAGGGTCCAACTTATCCTAGTATTTCACAGACCATTCTTTATTATCGTCTCCATCTGTGTGTCTTGACAACTGAGCTACAGTATCTGGAACTACAAAAAGAATAAAGATCTGACTTTCACAGAGGTAGAGTGAGGTTTTCCTTTCATTTTGGACACATATAAACCAATTTATAGGATTGTTGTTCCGAAGCCAGAAGGGACTTTACGTGCCATCTGGTCTAACCCCCTCATTTTAAAGATCAGGAGAAAGAGACCCAGGGAGAATAAGGTAATAAACATCAGCGGTGGGATTTGAAACAGTGGGTAGAATGGTGGGCCTGGAGTCAGGAAAGCTCTTCTTTATGAGTTCAAATCTGTCCTCTGATACTGGCTATATGACCCTGGCTAAGTCACTTACCTCTGTTTCCTCTTCTATAAAATTATTTGGAGAAGGAAATGGCAAACCACTCCAACATTTTTGCCGAGAAAACCCTGAATGGAGTCACAAAGAGGCAGGCACAACTAAAATGACTAAGCTACCAACGGTAGTTTGATTCTGGAGACAATACACCTCAAACTCTAGTGATGCCAGAATGAAAATTCCATCCCATCTGAAAGGCACTTACTAAGTACCTACTATGCATGTGTGCAGCACTCTGCCGAGTACTAAAGATACAACTAAAAAATAAATAAAACCAGTCCCTGCCCTCAGGGAGCTTAGGTTCTATGTTATAGAGGAAATCTTGGGTGAGATGATCTCTGAGACCCCCTTCAGCTCTGCGGTTTTATGATTCTATGGCAACACTTCTTAAAATACTTTCAAATCCATTGACTGATCTCTCAACAATCCTACAAAGTTAACACGGAGGCCTAGTTTTCTCTGTTGTGTAGGCAGGATGTGATGAGGCTCAAACGAGGTAATGAATGGAAAGTATTTTTCAAACTTTGAAGTTCTATATAAATGCCAGTTGTTGTTGTTGTTGATGTTGTTGTTGTTGTTGTTGTTGTTGTTGTTGTTGTCCAGCGTAGGCTCCTTTCCCTGAAAACCTCATACTGCACTCCTGCTAAACTCAAGCCATGTTCATAGAATGACAGGGGTATGCTGATAAATGTTTAACAACCAGGATCTCAGGTCTACACAATCAACAAAACAATCATTCAAACCTTAAGCTGGTTAGAGCCAACTCTAACACACCCTTGTGTAAAGATGAAAAATCGAAGCCCAGAGGCTTGCCCAAAGTCCCAAAACCGGTTAGGTCAGAACTAGAACCTGGGGCTCCTGACTTCCCATCCAGTGCCCTCCTCCTCTCCCTCTCAAGTCTCCTCTACCTCTCCTTTTCTATGATTCTTTAAAATGCTACCCCCACACAACCTGGCTCTGCAGGGAGGGACTGTGGAGTTCTTGCTGACCTTCAGCTTTTTCAACCCTGCTTCACCCCTCCTCTTTCCCTAAGAGATGCTCCTTGGCACCTTCCTGCCAACCCCCAAAGCAATAGGGATCTGTCTCATCGGCTCTCCAAAATAGCTTCTGCATATCTCTTCACCTCATCAACTCTTCATTACTTCTCAAATCTCATTGGGAAAACACTGCTTTTTGTCCTCTGACTAAAGCTCTGACTTTGCTTCCTCTGTGATGATTTAGCTTGGTGACTGTGAGTCACTGAGAGCAGCCATCTACTCCAAGGTATTCCCAAGGAAAAGGTTATTTCTCTGGCCAGGCTCTTATCAGGGACTGGTTCTTCCAGGATGTTCACTGTGACAAGAAAAGCAATTGCCTGCCTTTAATGCCTGCTTTTATCCACTCTCTCAGGCTGTTACACCTACCAGTCATCTCCCACTACATTTGCCAGCCTTCTGAGGATTTCTCTGCAATTCCTGCTGACCACAAGGGTCCTAAGGTGTGTGTAAAGAGGTGAGATTGCTGTATATAGGCCTAATTAAGTGAGTTTGAAAGCAGGATGGGACATCCTCTGCAGCTTCCACCAGAGTGAGAACACCAGTGGGCAGACAACAACATTGGGACACTCATTAAACTCTGGTGCCTACCAAATGAATATGAGGAAATTAGCATAGTATTCAAGACCCCCAGCACACATAATATGATTCCCAATCTACCCTTCTATCCTTTTCTCTCACCATTCCCCTAGCAGGACTCTGAGCCAGCTAGACCAATCTATGAACACTTTCATGCTCTTTCCAATTCTCTGCCTTGATTTTGTGGGAAATATGCTAGGTTTGGACTCAGAGTTCCTAGGTTTGATATCTTATGACCTCTACCAATGACTACCTGAGTAATCCTAGTATGACTCTTAAATTCTGGTACCTGGCTCCCTCCTTTGTAAAAAATAAGTTTGGGCTAAATAAAAGGTTCCCTTCCGTCCTAAAATAGGATCCTGTATTTAATTCTATTACTTTTCCCTTCCTTTTCCCATATTAAATCCTATCCATCCTTCTTGATCTGTTCTTGGGTCAGTTTTCTCATTTGTTAAATGAAGATAATTGACTCACCCATGACCACACAGCTAGTAAATTGAATAGTTAGGATTCAAACTTGGGCCTTCTTTTAGGACACTGTTGTTTTCATTATCCTACATTGCCTTTTGTATCTGGTATGGCAGAAAGAAGTCTAGATTCAGTCATAAAAACAATGTTCAAATAATATCTGCTATTTATTACCTGTGTGACCTCAAGCAAGATACCCTGCATCTCAGTTTCCTCATCTGTAAAGTGAGGTTAACATCTATGACCCCTATGTTCCTTCCACCACTAAATCCTGTGATTCTGGGATATCTTACAAATGGAGATTGTTTCATTCTTTGTGCTTATAACCACAGTACCTAGCAGCATGCCTGGCTCATAGGGGTAAGAAATACTTGTTGACTGGTTGACGAATGTCAACGGGTTTAAGTCCTTTACCTAAAGTGCTTGCAGTCTAAATAAGAATCTATCTCATGCATCATTGCCCTCCCCATAGCACCTAGCACAGTGCTGAGCACCTGACTGATTACTTAACTCACTAAAAACTTGTGATTTGAAAGTTAAATCCAAGATTGCAAAAAAAAATCTCCTAACCTAAGTAGGCTCCCCAAATAGTTATGGGACAAAAAAATAAGGACTAAAAAGGGCCACAGAGATAAAGTTTCTAGCTGGGATTCAAAATGCCTCCTAAGTCCCTCCAATAAAATCCTGACCATCCTCACTTATTCAGAGACTATGGAGACCAAACCTATTGGCATTTTTAGTGAAAGTTACATAACTTAAACTTTTTCATCGACTTGATTTTATTCTTTTCATGGATAAGCAACTAATAGAATAATGCCAGTGAATGAGCTCTGGGGTTTTGGTTTTAGTCATGGACTAGCTGGGTAACCGTTAACAACTCAATTCACCACTCTGGATCAGTTTTCTAGAATTTCTATAAAATGTGGGGTCTGGATTAGCCAGTCTTCTAGCTCTAGAATTTGGTGTGTCTAGAACTCCTCAATAAGCATCTTACATTTTGGTAAATTGGTAATATCAACATGCTTGAAATAGCTTCATTAGGTTAGTCATTTCCTGCATACCACCTATTCTCCATGATTAATTTGCTCATGAAACTTTTTTTCTATTAGATAAGGTACAGGTTGAACTTTACCTTTGCATGATTCAAATTCCAAATCATCTGCAAAAGAATTAAATACCATATATTGCTGTCCATTGGGAAATCCATGAGAATGAGTATGATTCACCTACATACCCAGGGAAGCAGAAGATTAGAGACACGGATATAACCAAAAACATACACTAAGGGTAATCTACTTTTACCTGTAGGTCTACAACTATCACTACTGGTATAAAGAAGGTAATCAAAACCAAGTCTATAAAAACCAGTCCAAATAAGATACAAAAAGGTATCAGTTGGAATTATATCTTGGGCAAGAAACCAAAGACCTCAGGTGTACAGATGATGCCTGCATCAAGCCTAGGGACTGAAAGGAGGGACTTCATAAGGGAAAGTTTGAACTGGAAAGTCAAGACTTCATCAAGGAAGGTGGTGTCTGAGAATAGTACCTGGATTTTTGTAACAACTTCCGATCTAAAAATGATGAGCTCTTGGCCAAGGATGGAATGTAACTAACAAGTTAAAATGTATTTATTTACAGAAACAAGAAAACAATTTATATAATAACAATGCTACAAAGAAAAATAACTTTAAAACACTTAAATACTGTAATTAAAGCAATGAGTATCCATGATTCCAGACTACCAGTGATGAAGCACTACCTCCAGACAGAAAGATTAAGGATGCAGAATGAAATGTACTTTGGGGTGTGACCATTTGGGAGTTTGTTTGCTTGACTATATGTATTCTTTTTTAAAAAGGGAATGGCAGTAATAGAAAAGAAAGAAAGAAAGAAAGAAAGAAAGAAAGAAAGAAAGAAAGAAAGAAAGAAAGAAAGAAAGAAAGAAAGAAAGAAAGAAAGAAGGAAAGAAGGAAAGAAAGAAGGAAAGAAGGAAAGAAAGAAAGAAAGAAAGAAAGAAAGAAAGAAAGAAAGAAAGAAAGAAAGAAAGAAAGAAAGAAAGAAAGAAAGAAAGAAAGAAAGAAAGAAAGAAAGAAAGAAAGAAGGAAGGAAGGAAGGAAGGAAGGAAGGAAGGAAGGAAGGAAGGAAGGATATTGACACAAATGCTCAGAATGCTCAGAAAATGCTCAGAAAAGAACAGTAGGAAAGCCAGAAGGAAACACAAGCAAACAGGACAACTTTGAAAGTTAAAAGTTATTATATGTTTGGAGAGAAAAGCAAGCTATACGTGGTGGAGATTCACAGTCTCGTGCAGTCTTCTTTTTCTGTTTCTTTTTGCATAGGGAAATGTTCATTCTGTTTATTATTTATTGAGTTCAGAATTTTTTAAAGCATATTTTCCTAGAGTCTTGCAAATCCAATCAAGAAATCTTTCACTGAAAATGGAAGAGCCTGGTGAAAACTGCCCACACATATCTATGATGCCAGATACCATACAAAGTAGCAGACACAGCATTACTGAATAGGAAGAATAACAGTAGAAAAACAACCAACACAATACAACAGAAAATAATATTCAAGAGCAGAACTAACAATAAAATCTATGGCCCTGGATATCTATATCCAAAGGCAGACAGCAATATGAACTAGAGATTTGTTTTTAAAATAATAATAATAATCCAACCTTAGAGGTATAATGTGTTGGATCTGGACTCATATGGACCAGGCTCAATCTTTGGGATTTCTTCTTAAGAACAGTCTTTTAGGCTCAGCTCCCACCTAGGTTCAGCCATGGAAACGTCAGAAATTTTTCTTAAATCTCTCTAAGGGGAATGATTAGTGCTCTCTTGATACTGCTCCCCCTGCACATAATAAGGCTTAGAAAACATTAAAGAATGAGAATAACAATTAAAAATATGGAATAAGACCCCACATTGGAGGAAAGGGTTGCTTAATTTATCTTCTCCCCTAAATTAAAAAAAATAGTCCCTAAAAATTCACTGGATAAACAAGTATTACAGGCACACATTGAACCAAAGATATAGATTATAAACAGCATATTTACTGTACATAAAATTGACAAAGGTCACATGGCATCACAAAACAGAAATGCATTAAATTTTAAGTATATTCCATTTTCAGGTACCATCTTTTCTCCAAAATACTATGTGGCTCTGTACCAGCAAGTACCATTGGATTCCACTAGTAGCATTCTTGCCCATCACACCTGTTTGGTCTGACCGCTAATTGAATTATATAGTCACTTATGCAATGAGTGACTCTTTGAAAATTCTTCAGACTTGGTGTTCCCATCCTCAGTGTGACACGAGGTATCTTTGAGCTAAGATGTAGCCAGCCCCCTCACTTCTCTTTTGGCTGTCCCTCGGGGTCATGGTTCTTTTAAGTCAGTCAACTAGCCTATATTAAGTGTTTCTTCTGTGCCAGTCTAGGGTAGGGATAGAAAGAAAAGCATTATCATCTACTGGAGAGTCCATCACCACTGAGAACCGACAGTTCTGAATGCACTCTAACAGGGAAATTCAGACACATAACTTCAAAGAAAAAAAAAGAAATTAACTTAAACAGCATTACCAGTAGCCACCCCTGGATGGCTACCTCCAAAGCTTCCAAAGGAGATAGGAAGTCAGTTTCCCCTTCAATCCCCACCACCTCTACTCCCAACCTAACAGAAAAAGCTTGTAGCTTTTGTAAAGAAAGTAGGACAAAATTCTAAGCTATGATGCCTCAACTTGGCCCAGAAGGGTAGGGGGTGTTCACCTCATAATCAGCTCAAGTACACCTCATTTAAGAAGCTATGACTGATTCCTGGAAGACTGGGGACTATTTTTAAAACGATACCCTTTATTACTTAAGTGTGAACATGCTGCATTCCTCTAATCTAGTAGAGTGTAATCTCCTTGAGGGCAGAAATGAGAAATGTGTTTTCCCAGCACCCAGTCCATTGCCTGACATACAACAGGTTCTTAATTGATTGACTGATAACTGATCACCACTGTCAGGATTCAAAGGGAATGTTGGCATATAGAAATACCATGTTACATCCTCACACACTCTTACCCCATTGGGCCATCATTTTCGTTTCCACTGTTGGAAATGAAATTTCATTCTTGTATTCTAGTCACCCACCTACCATCTCACCTTTCAAAAGATTCTCCCAGCCTCCTATTAAATTCCCCAAACTGTAAGTTTCATGCTTAGCCTTCAGAGATGTCATCTTGAGGCTTGTCTGTCTTCCACTATACAACAGCAACCACAAAGACTCTTTTAGCTGTGTTGGAGACAAAAGGAAAATCAATCGGTCTGCTCTGTGGGGTCCAGAAAATGATGATAACAAATGACAAAGAAAAGGCAACTACTTCTCTCTTTGGTTTCTCATTTTCTTTGCCAAGGAAAATAATCTTCAGACCAGGAAGGAGAGAAAAAAGTGGTTAACAGGGAGTTGAAACCTACTGGGACATTGTTGTTGCTTAATAAAATGCCTGTTGATTGATAAGTAAAGAGATGGCAAGAGAACAAACACCCAGCTGCCTTCACTGAGGTCAGGTCATCATGTCAGGATGAACTATATAATAATAAGAGCTAACATTTTACATAGTGCTTTAAAACCAGCAAAGTGCTTTAATGCAATATCTTATTTGGTCCTCACAACAACTTAAATGCTATAATTATCCCCATTTTACAGATGAAGAAAGTAAGGTTTAGAGAGGTCAAGTAACTTGCCCCCATGGTCACACAGCTAGTAAGGTTCTAAAGCAGGATTTTAATTCAGGGCTTCCTGACTCTCTGATTCTAGCATTCTAAACACTTGCACCACCTAGTTGCCTCAATGTATCTCAGGGTAACAAAAGAACTCTGAAAGAACATTGATGAGTCAGTTTCAATGATCTCTGAAAAATCAGGGCAAACAAGGGGAGAAGAGATGTTAGAGAACTGAAAAAAGGTAAATGGAGTCCCCAAAAGAACACTGAGTTCTCTAACTGCACACCTGTGAGCTTGACTTGGATTACTGACAAAATTCCAGAACTTATTATCAAGGGAAGGACTTGTCAGCATTTAGAAAGGGAAGCAGTTATCACTAAGAGCCATTCCAGCACAATGACTCCAAGGTTAGCTCAGTATATAACCCGCCAAGCTGCCTCCTATCATGTTATATTATGGTTGGGTGGGTTTTGTACCCTTTCACTCTATTGAAATTGCCAGTTCAAAATACAGAAGGCATTTAATGGAGGGTTGTTGAATTAATGAACCAATTAAGTAATATGAAAGGGTCCAGTCATCCAGGGACACATTCTCCAGGATTATCACCTCCCAGTTCTTCGCCTAGTTACCAAGGCTGAGAACCTCACAGGGCATTTGACAGCCCCTGTCAGCCCCTGACATGCAGAATCACAGGATGATAGAATTTAGAGTTAAAAGGGTCCTTAGAATTTGCCTGTAACCAACCCACATGTGTTGTCTCCCTGTTAGAATGAAAACTCTTTGTCAGCAGGGACTGTCTTGCTTTTTAATTTGAATTAAAGGCTAGGTGTGATGCCTGGCACATATAAGTGCATTCCTGGGGCACAGAATCCAAGATTGGCTCATTGTACATTCTCTGTTTTATCATCTAAAATTCACCATTTCCCTTGATATCTCAGTAATTTCCCAGCACAAAGAGACCAGGCTCTTCTCTCTTCTTAATCAATGATTTTTTTTTCATTCACGTAAAGAAACTGAGGCCCAGGAAGGAAAAATCACTTATCCCAATAATAAATAATAAGTATCAGAGCATTGTCAAATGTCCATGTTCTCTTAGGAAATCTTGAAAAAGACAAAATTGAGCTTAAATACATGACAATAAGGAAAAAAGGACTAAAATTAATAATTATGATTACTTGAATAAAATCACAAGTACTATTGAAAACACCAAGAATATAAGCCAAAAGACACTTCTAGCTTTTCCCTCTGATTCTTCCTCACCACATTTTCCTTAGCACAGAAGTAGAAGCATTGCACAGTGAGAAATATACAGAAGGTGGGCAGAATTCCTTTGCATTACATTTTGTAATTACCCTGTGGGATGCTGTCTGATGTGGTATATGTGTATGTATCCATCCTCCTTTGTGATCATAGATAAATAGAGCCCACTCTCCATGAGTTCATTTCTGTTCCAAAGTCTCTATCCCAAGCTATGAACGGTTCTTTGTCAAGTTCAGATAGTATACTTCACCCCCCACCTCGCCCATGACACAGGTCATCTATCATAACCATATCTTCCCTGTCTCAACACAAATCTAATGCTGACTACAAAATGTTCTCAGAGAGCTTCCAAAGGAACCCATTTCACGTTTTATCGTCTAAAACTTACAATTTTCCTTAATGTCTCAGCGATATACATTTCCCAGCATGGAGAGACCAGGCTCTTCTTCTTTCCTCCCACCTCCCCTACCTGGCCCAGGATCATGATGAAAGCCAGCCACATTTAAAGCAATTCATCTCAGTTCACCTATTTAACAAGGACTTCCCATGTGCCCAAATATTTTCAGGGCAATATGGAGAGTATATGGGAAGTATGATCCATTGTCAATCTCCTCCAAGGAGCTTAGAATCCAGTTGGAAAAGGTGAAATAAATCCCTAGTCTCTCTGTTGAACAGTGTACTGCTGTTTCATATTCAATCAATCAATGACCATTTATTAAGCACCAGGCACTGTGCCAAGTGCTGGAGATACAAATATAAATTTAAAAAATACAAAAAACAATCCCTATTGTCAAGGAGCTTATGATGCAATGAGGATTGCAGTCAGGGAACATATTCATCTCCAAAGGTAGAGTGTTGGTCATAAGGGCTATTGGAAAAACAATAGAATGGCTAGGTGACACAGTGAGTAAAGCACCAGCTCTGGAGTCAGGAGGACCTGAGTTCAAATTTGACCTAAGACACTTGACACATTTACTAGTCATGTGACTTTGGGCAAGTCACTTAACTCCAATTGCCCTCCAAAAAAAAAGGAAAATCGATTCAGTGTGAGGGAGTGAGAGTAGGTAGGGGTGGCTTCCTGGAGAAGGTAGATCTTGAAAACTATGTGGAAAATGACGCACCCAACAAATTAATGAACCTAATAAAATGAAATTCAATGGGAATGAATAATAAAAAGCTACAAAAATTTAAGCTACTGTTAAAGCTACTACATTAAAATGAAATGCTTTCCTCATAATAATCCTGTAAGGAAAGTAATATAAGAATTACACTTTAACAGAAGAGGAAACTGGGACTCAGGAACATTCAATGACTTGCTCATAGTTGAAGCTGGTCAGTAGGTGACCTGAAATTCAAACTCAGGGCTTCTGCCTCCAGAGTACTCATTTTTCCCTTTTTTCAAAACAATTAAAAATAAAAAAATGTTAAGTATCAATCCAGTCAACTAAATCAACTTTGCAGTTGTTTACATTTAGATAATTTAATTTTGATACACAAAATGTCATGACTTTTCAGTCAATCCATCTGAGTTTCCATCAGACTTCTTTGTTTGGTCATTTATACTGAATTTCCCTCTTAAATGTTTGTGATGGTTGTATTGGGTATGTACTCTGTTCTTCTTGATCTGCTTTTACCAAATTGCATTATTTCATAAAAGAAGTTTATACTGCAAATAAGTGAAGAAATTTTCAGGGAGCATTCTGTCGCCCTTGAGGACTTCAAGTTACCTAACCCCAGTGAACTATTGAAAGTGAAAGAATCAACAGGTGTGAATGTTGAGCCTCTAGTAATGATACTTGAAAGATAGTGGAAAATTGGAGAGCTACCATGAGATTGAGGAAGGGCAAATGTTATTTCCTTGCTGGTCTGCTTTCGAATTTCTGACTTTTGCCACCATCATAATATCATCCTGAAACTTCCCTCAATGCCTAGTGAACTCCTCAACCTGGAACATTCATAATCCCCAGAAGGCTTCTCTTGCTGGAACTTCCCTTTGTAATTCTCTCCCACTTTTCCCAATGATGGATGAGTTCCTTCTGGGGCCTCCATTTTGTGGAGGACCCCAGACCAGGGAAACTTTATTCCTCTCTTGACTTTGCTTTTGACTTTCCAAACACTGCTACCATGGCATATCACGCTGTTCTTGTGGAAAATATGAAGGAGATGGATTTATTTGTAATAAATTGAGATAGCTCAATCAGAACTGGTTGAATGGACAGACTCATGAGTCATTGTTAATGGGTCAGTGTCTACATGGTAGGGGGACTCCAGTGGAGTGACCAAAATATCTGTGCTTGGCTTTGTGCTGTTGAATATATGTATCAATGAGTTGAATAAAGGCAGACATAAATCGAATGCTCATCAGATTTGCCAATGACACAAAGCTAGGAGGGATAGTTAACACATTGGATAACAGGGTCAAGGTCAAAAGGATCTTGACAGGCTGGGGCATGTGCTGAATCTAATAAGATGAAATTCAACATGGATAAATGTAGTTATATTATATGCATGTACCAAAATGTATTTAATAATTCCTCTATTACTTGACATTTAAGTTGCTTCCAGTTTTTTTCCCAAATACAATTAGTGCCAATATAAAAACCTTTGAACACATAGTCGGTGGGGGGGGTTAATTTTTGATAAACTTCCAGGGTATATTCCCAACAATGGAATTACTGTATCAAAGGATAGGATTATTTTCTAAGATTTCTTGCACACTGCCAAAATGCTTTCCAAAAAGAGTCTGTTAGCTTTTAATTCTGCCAGCAATAAATGAGTGTACCTGTTTTACCCACAACCCAACCAAAATGGAATTTTATTGCTTTTCATTATTTTTGCCAATTTTATGGATGTGAGATGGTGCCACAGAGCAATTTTAATTTCTTTTAATTTAATTTCCTCTCTTTGATAACTAATGAGTATGAATATTTTTCAAGTGTTTATTAACCATTTATGTTTTATCCTTTGTAAACTATTCAACTATTCACCTTCCCTGAATATTTATCTAAAGGGAATTGCTTTATAAATGTTTAATAGTTCCTAATATGTTTTAGATGTGTGTTTTTTAATCTTTTTAAAAGTTTTTAAGTTCTTCATAACATTTCCACATTTTCCATTAATTTTTAACTTAATCTGTTTTTTTATTTTATAGATGTTTTTGGTTTAATGTAATCAAATACAACTATCTTACCACTAATAATTCGTTCTATAATCAAACTTACCTCCCTCCCAAAATTAAGATAATTCCAAATATCATTCCATTTTATTCCAGTTATATGGTTTGTGTTTTATTGGGGGTTTTTTTAGTTTGTTTGGTTTGGGGGTTTGCAGTTTTTTTGGTAAATGTTTATCATCCAGTTGGAATTAGTTGAGTTGTATAGTGTAAAATGAGAGTCTAAATCTATTTCCTTCCATATTGCTGACCAATTTTCCCAATAAATCTTTTCCCTAGATTTTATTTACTTGAGTGTTTGTTTTTCAAACACTAGTTTTTTTGTATCTATCTGTTTAGATGTCTGTTATCCCCCTCCTACTCGTCAAATCATCTTACACCTTACCCCTTACTCTGCCATTCAATGACACTGGTTCCTTGTTGTTCTTTGAACACAACCTAGACTCTGAATTTTTACTACTTTCCATCCTCATCTCTGCTTCCTGACTTCTCTGGTTTCCTTCAAGTACTAAGTAAAATTATACCTTTTACAAGAAGCCTTTCCTAATCTCCCTTAATGCTAGTCCCTTATACCTTTTGATTTTCTCCAACTTATTTCTTACATATCCTATTTGTATAAAGTAATTTCTTGTTGTCTCCCCAGTTAGACTATGAGCTTCTTGATAGTAGGAGTTGTCTTTTATCTTTCTTCATATCCCCAAAACTTAGCACCATATCTGGCACATAAAAGGTATTTAATAAATGCTTCTTGTCTCTGTTGTTCCATAAATCTATTTCCCTATGTTGTAACTAATAATATATAGTTTTGATAACTAATTAGTAATATGCTTTAAAATCTGGGAATACAAATTCACCTTCAATTATTTTTTTCATCAAACCATGTCACCCCACATAAAGGTATCAAATGGGGGGGGGGGGGTGGCTAGGTGGTACAGTGAATAAAGCACTAGCCCTGGAGTCAGGAGGACCTGAATTTAAAGCCCATCTCAGACACTTAACACTTATTATCTGTGTGACCTTGGGCAAGTCACTTTACCCCAACTGCCCTGCCTTCCCCCCTCCAAAAAGTAAAAAAATAAATAAATAAAGGTATAAGATGGGATCCAGTCATGCTATTCTTGCCTATTTATTTTGCCATATAAATTTCATTACAATCTTTTCCTATTAAAAGAAACTCTTCGGTATTTTGTTTGACATTGTAGTATTAAATATATAAATTTATTGGTAAGTATTGTCATTTTTACTACATCGATCCATTCAATCCATGAACATTGAACGTTCTTCTGGTTATTTATGTCTTCCTTTATTTCAGTCATTATAGTTTTATAGTTGTATTTATATAGGTCATATGTATTTCTAGGTAGCTTAATGCCCAAGGATTTTATAGTTTTGTTGTTATTGTATATGGTATTAATGCAATGCTCCTTTACTATACTGTGCTGTCTCCTCAATGGAAAAATTCAATAATTGAGTTCAATATCTAAATTCTTGCCTGGCCATGCTAGCATGATATTGTATTTGTACAGTTCACATTAAAAGGACTTAGAGATTTTAAAGGACTTCAAATTCATTATGAATCAACAGTGTAAAGTGATAGTTGGGGGAGGGGGATTAAGCCAATGGAAATTGGTAGAAGCATGGTGCCCAGAATAAGAGAGGTAATGGTCCCCCTGTACTTTGGTCAAATTACATATGGGGTATCTAATTGAGTCCTGGGTACAACATTTTAGGAAGGATGCTGACAAACCAGAGTATGTCAAGAAGAAGATGACCAGTAAGGGTAGAGGGCTAGAGGCCAAGTCATTTAAGGATCGTTGGAAGGAACTTAGAATTTTCAGGCACAAAAAGAAATGATTTAGTAAAGACATGCTAACTGTCATCAATCATTTGAAGAGCCCTCACTCAGTTGCTGGGTTTATTTCATTTGGTTCCAGGGGACAGAAGTTCTAACTCTCAGGTTCTCATTTGGCTCCTTAAGTTCTGATCCCTGCTGCTGAGGACTTAGGCTCAATCTTTTCAAGAGAGCACCTGTCAAATGACTCTCTTCCTTCTGAGAAATCTGCTGTGGGCAACAGAGTAAGTCTAAACTATTATATTTTAATGGATTGGCAAGGTGACAAACCCTAACCCAATTGGACCTTCAGTTTTCCATTTGCAATGACAATGTTCAATTTGATTGTGAAATGCCTTTCCAAACCCCTCACCCAAATGATTAAAGAAGCAATTAGCCCCTCAGCTACCACATTTCCATTTGAGTGAAGATCAGGAGATTCCCTGAGAATATAGAAACCTATAGAAAGTGACCATAGAACCACAGATTTACAGATGGAAGAGACCTTAATGACCATAGAGTCTAACTCCCTCACAGATGAGTCAACAGAGGTTGAGAGATCTCTTAGGTCACTTTCAGTGCCACAGTGATCTCTCTAAAATAATGGGGGGTGGGGGACAAGAGGAAGAGCAAGATAATAGGGTGAATGCAGCATTCATTGCAATTGAAAAAAGCTAGAAGTAACTTAAGTGACCAATAGTAGAATCAACTGAGTTAAAAGCGAACTCATGGATCATAGAACTCAATGGAATCTTAGAACTCATCTAATCCAACTGTCTTATTTTATAGATAAGAAATCTGAAACCCAAAAGTGATTTACCCCAGGTAACAAAGGTACTAAATGGCAGTAATGGAATTTAAACTCAGATTCTGCAATTATTTCTGTTGCATCATGCTGTTCAGAGAATATCCCAGAGAGACCCCAGATGAACTCGATACCTGAGATCACAGAGTTGATGACAATTAGGTATAGAACCCATCTCCTGACTCTCAACCCAACGAATTTTTGAAGCCAAGTCTAACTTTTCATCATAACCCACAGCACTTCTTTTAATGGCTACACTCTAAAGAGCTCTGAACCCAGAATCGAGTCAACCTAGACTCAAACTCCAGCTCTGTCATGAATCATATAACTTCACACAAGTCAGTCCACCTCTCTGAGGCTTAGTTTTTCCATCTGTAAAATGGGCAAGTTGATCTCTGAGATCACTTTCAGTTCTGCAATTTTATATAATTCTGTGGTTTACAGCCCAGAAGATAAGCAACCGGAATTTGTATTCTTAAGAGATATCATTAACTTGGAAAACTTTCCTGGAAAAATTCTTCCCATCAGTCTCAGCCCCCAGAAAATGTGAGCCTGGAAGAAATGACCAGGAATGTCAATCTTTTTAAGTTCTCAAGTCCCCAAGGAAAAGTTATAAAATGTTCTGTACTCTGAAATGGCCTCACCATATCCCCTTCACAGGTAACCTCCCCTGAGTCACTAGAGGAATTATGTGAACAGCTATGTCAAGGAGACAATGTAATGTAGGCAGTGAAAAGTCAGAAAATTTGGTTTCTAATTCCAGGTCCTTCAATGATGAATAACCAAAATATTCATATCAACTCCCTTTATGGAAGCATAACACTGGCAACAAAGTGTAGGTCCACTCTTTGGTAAACAGCTGAGCAAACTGTGATATATAGCTGTAATGGAATATTATTGTGACATAAGAAAGGATGAATGGAAAATTCAGAAAAACATGGGAAGACTTGTAGAAACTGATACAGTGAGGAAGGAAGCTCCAGGAGAAATGTGTGTGTGTGTGTGTGTAGATAGTAGATAGATAGAGAGATAGAGAGAGAGAGAGCTAGATAGATCAATAGATCGATAGATAGATGATAGATCGATAGATAGATAGATGATAGATAGATAGATAGATGAGAGATAGATAAGAGATAGAGAGATAGATGATAGATCAATTGATTGATAGACCATATAGACAGACTAGATAGATAGACAGATGATAGATAGAGAGAAATAGACAGACTAGATAGAGACATATAATTAGTACCATATATAATAATATACAATTAATACCATAAGAGAAACAAAAATATCACAAAAGGGACTGCTGAACTCAGATTAATTGAAATGATCCATCTTAATTGTGGAGAAGGCAGGATGAAAACCTTATCCATCTTCTCAAGAGTTAGGTTGGAGGGACTTGAAATATAGAGTGTCACATGCACGATCTGGCAGAGTTACTCTATTGGGTGAGTTCTGCTTAACCATTTCTCTTTGTTTCAAGAGAGGATTCAATGGGCTATATTATAAAAACAAAAGCCATTCATAAAATGAATTTTTAACAATAAATCTATATGTGGCATTAGGGCACTTAGGTGGCACAGTGGATAGAGTACAATGCCTGGAGTAAGAAAGATCTGAGTTCTAATTCAGTCTTAGATACTTAAGCTGTGTGACCCTGGGCAAGTCACTTCACCCTATTTGCCTCAATTTCCTCATCTGTAAAATGAGCTGGAGAAGGAAATGGCAAATCAATTCAGTATCTGTGCCAAGAAAACCCCAAACGGGGTCACAAAGAGTCAGACATGACTGAACAACAGCAAAATGCATTAAGTCAGTCCTTGGATCTTGGTTTATTCTTCTATAAAAAGGGAATGGCATCTGCTTGCCTCAGTATAAAATTAGACAGCATATGCAATGTGCTATAAAAATCAATAAAGCATTACATATGTATATATATATGCATACACACACACACACACACATACACACACACACGCACACGGGATGTTGTTATTATAATTATTAGATGACGAATTATCTAAAAAGTACTCTTCAGATGTGAAGGATTCACACACTGATACTGGCCTAGCCTTGCGCAAGCACCTGCTTGTTCTCTAGAAGGCCTATAGAGAACGAACTAGATCTCTCCCATTTCAAGGCTAACATTGCAGGGAAAGTAAATTTAGTGGTCAGGCTTCAACAAAGGACGGTTTGATGGCTTTCTGTCTGATGTATTACTAATAAGAAGAAGAATATAATGTATGTATATACATATATATGTGACTATTCCTCAAATATTTTGCTCACAGCACAGTAAAATTTGTCATGAGGAATCAAGGTAGTCAATAAAGTTTGGGTAGTCAACAAATGTTCAGCCATTTAGCATGTGTTAGTCAGGCACTGTGCTAAGTGCAGGCCATTCAGAGAAAGGCAAAAAACACTGGTCCTTGAGTTCAAGAAGCTCACATTCTAATGGGGAAGATAACATGAAAACTGTCCATACAAGATATATGCAGCATAAACAGAGGGTAACCTCAGTGGGAAGCACTGAGAGGGTAAGGAGAAAGGGGAGTGACCAGAAAAAAAAACCCATAGAAGGTCAGATTTGAACTGAGCCTTGAAAGAGGCTGAGGACTCTAAGGAGTGAAGGTGAGGTGGGAGAATATTCCAGGCATAAGAGAACAGCCAATGAAAAAGCAGAGTCAGGAAATGGAGTGTCAAGTTCAAGGAACAACATGAAGACCCGTGTCATATATTCTTGGCCATTTAAGGTAGCAACTTAAATAGGAGATCCAATAGGGGACTCATTTAGGCTGCTTCCCTTTGGTAAGAGCAGACATTTTTGTAAGGTCTTTGTGAATTTATGGTCTGGCCCATTTTGAGCTTAGTGCATCATATCTAATAGGCAAGTTTTGTGGGGTTAGGGGTTTTTTAAATTACCCTTACCATAAAATGGATGGTGAGTAATTAAAATTTATTTTAAACACAATTTTTTATAAATTTTCTTTTATTCACAATAGGCTGACCTCCAAAATTTCACAAGTGAAGCCCACAGCATACTCATCCATCACAACCCACTCTCAGAGAACTATGGGTATAGAATGCAATGAACAAAATGAAGGGATCAATCAGTTTATGGTTCTCCACTACCCTACTTCCTGGAAATTGTACTTCCTCCCTTAGACAACATGGTAGAGACATGATTTGGGAGTAAAAAAGACCTGTGTTCAAGGTTTGCTTTGGAATGTATTGATGATGACCCAGGGAAAATTTCCTAATTCTCAAACCACTCTCCAGAAATATAAATCGAAGAATGACTTCATTGGTGGGAACATCTCACCATGATAAAATTACAGCTCCAAATCTAAACAGAAACAAAAATAAAACTACATTATAAGCCTGTAAATTTTCATGTTTTTGGACCCCATTTTACAAATAAGAGACTGAGGCTCAGTCAGTGACTTTGCCCAAGGTCTCATGGTTACTAAATTTAACTTTACTAAAGCTCTGACTTTAAATCTAAGGTTTTCTCCACTAAGCCATATTGCCTTAAATGAAGGCACAGATGACTTCTATGTAAGTCATGGATCCAGTCATGTCTTACAAAGGTCATCATAATTGTTTCTTTAAAATCCTCCTTCGTTATCTGGCTGTGTGATGTCCACAAGGAGAGAATGCTCCAGGGCATGAGTTGGTTCAAATAATCATGCTTCAGAGCTAAAAGAGTTAGCTAGTTCCTTTAAGGTTATCTAGTCCAATGTCTTCATTTTACTCATGAGGAAACTGATACCCCCTAAAAATGCAATGACCTTACCCAACTGGAACATAGCTAAGCCAGGACTAGAATACAGATCCTCCAACTTCCAAGTCAGCACTCTCCCCACTACACCATACCGCTGCTCAGTTCCAATCTGATTTCTTGTACCATTTTTGTTGTTATTTGGTTGTTTCAGTCATGTCCAACTCTTTTTGACCCCATTCAGAGTTTTCTTGACAAAGATACTGCAGTGATTTGCCATTTCCTTCTCCAACTCATTTTACAGATGAGGAAACTGAGGCAAACAAGGTGAAGTGACTTACCCAGGGTCACACAGCTAGTAAGTGTCTGAGGCTGGATTTGAACTCAGGAATATGAACCTTCCTGCCTCTAATCAGGCATTCTATCCCCTGTGCCACCTAGCTTCCCTTCTTGTTCTATAGAGCACTTTATTCTTTGCTAAACATTTCACTTTATGCTGACAGCGATGCTGCTGCATGGGGGACATCTGTAAAATGGGGACAGAATCTATCTTCCCGACCAAACACAGCAAACTAGCACTGATCTAGGAGCTGGATACTGCCTGGGGCTATTTCCCCTGTGCCATGTTCCTACCCTAGATGCAAGAACCTAGGCTGCCTCTCCTTTCCTGAGGTGGAGAGGTGGGATTTGGCAACATGATAGAGACAAGCATCTTCGGTTCTGGAGGCATCTCAGACAAGCAGACATGGAAGCCACACACTCTGATTTGCCAAAGGGGCAAATCCAGCTCAGCCTCTTAAAATGGCTCTTCCTTAGAATTCCATCTGCCTGGGTGGGGCCAGACTATTTAAATAGATCAAAGAGTCTCCCTCCTTCTTTCATCCAGCCAACAGTGATCCGAAAGGAGTATAATAAAAAAAGACTTCCTCTGACAAGTTTTAGGGAACAGCCAATTCTCTGACATCTCTCAAGACTTCAATTGGCCCCAGTCAATTCTACTGTGGAAGTGAGCACAGCTATGTAATAATAATACCTTGTTTTTATGGTGCCTTTTTGGTTGGGTTCTTTTTTTCAAAGTGCTTAAAAATGCATTATCTCACTTGAAACTCCCAAGAGCCCTGAGACAGAGGCAGAGTGGCTATTATTATTCTTCTTATCCAAATAAGGAAGCTGAGGTCCAGAGAGGTTAATGACTTACCAACTATAACACAGTAAGTTAGCTGCCCAGTGCTGAGTCTCAGCGTTAGAAAGGTACTTAGAAGTCATCTCATCTAACCTCCCACCCACTGGAGGACTTCCCTCTATGTCAGAGATTCTTAATCTGGGATCCAGAACTTGGAAGGGGAAAAAACACATCCTTATTTTCACTAACCTCTGTTTTCCTTTGTAATCCTATGTACTTCCTTGTGTGCCCATAAAAGCATTCTGCTGAGAAGGGGTCCATAGACATTACAAGACTGCTGAAGAGACTTATGACCAACAAAAAAAAGTTATGAACCCCTACTCTACACAACTGTCCTGTCAGAGTCAGAGAGAGGTTAGATGATTTGCTGATGGTCATACAGATAGTAAATGTCTGAAGCTGGATTTGAACTCAGATCTTCCTGACTCCAGGTCTATTGCTCTTTCCCTTGCACCACCTAGTTGATTCTCCATGTTACCTCTCCAAAGGCTTGCAATGATCTTGCTTTTTGTTCTAAGTTCTCAAAACACATCCTGTAGAGAAAAGGGAAGATGCTTCAGAAATGTATAAATACATTTCTCTATCTTTGATTGCAATTGATTACCAGATAAACAGACACTTTTGCCCCATGACATACTTTAAGTTCTGCTAGACTTAAGGTGGGCCAGTCCTAAGCATCTATGAAGCAGGGAGCTAGGTGATATGGTGGAGAGAGCACTGGACCTGGCATCAGGAGGACCTAAGTTCAAACTCATCCTCAGACAATTATTAGTTGTATGAACCTAGATAAGTAAGTTAATCTCTGTCTCCCTCAGTTTCCTCATCTGTAACTGGAGATGTTAATAATAGCACCCACTTCCAGGGTGAGAGGATCAAATGAGATGAAATTTTCAAAGAGCTTAGCACAGTGCCAGGTACTGAGTAGGTGCTTTACAAATACTTGGTCCCTTCCTCCTTCCCTCTTCCCTTTTCTCTATAGGATGTGTTTTGAGAGCCTAGAACAAAAAGCAAGATCATTGTAAGCCTTTGGAGAGGGAACATGGAGGATGAACTAAGTGGTGCAAGGGACAGAGCAATGGACCTGGAGTCAGGAAGATCTGAGTTCAAATCTAGCCTCAGACATTTACTATCCATATGACCATCGGCAGATCATCTAACTTCTCTCAGACTTTCTTCATCTGTAAGGTGAGGATAATAATGACACCCACCTCCAAAAGTTTTTGTGAGGGTTTTGTTGTTGTTGTTCATCATTTCAGTCATGTCTGACTCCTCATGACCCCATTTGGGGTTTTCTTGGCAGAGATACTGGAGGAGTTTGCCCGTTCCTTCTCCAGCTCCTTTTGCAGGTGAGGAAACTTAGGCAAGGAGAGTTAAGTGACTTGCCCAGGGTCACACAACTAGTAAGCGTCTGAGGCTAAATTTAAACTGAGGTCTTCGTGTGCTCTATCCACTGTGCCAGTCAGCTGTCATTTTGTGAGGATAAAGTTTGTAAAGCACTTTGCAAACTTGAAAGAAGAATATAAATGCTAGCTATTGTTATATACTATCAACCCCTATGTAATTCTGTTTCCTGAGTCATAGGACAGTCTTGTGATGAACATGGTTACTTAGTTTTAAAATGGTTAAGTGGAAAGATATGACTAGAAAACCCCAAACCTGCTATTTACCAGGAAATTTTTTAATTGGCAGTAAGAAGAATTGGCACTACCACTCAGATGAATGAGCTTTGTCTAGAGACCCACTGCTTGGGCTATTTCTAAGTCAGATGGAAAGAAAGGAAGTACATTATTTAAAAAGAGAAGCCATTTCCTTTCAGGCATCCAGCAGAAACAGAATGTTCTAGACCCAGTGGAGACTCCAATCTAGTCTAATCAGCCCAATTCTCTTTGAGCATTCCTTCAGTTATTTCTCCTAAATGTTCTTTTATCATATTTTAAATTTTAAATTCTTAATATTATTGTAAAAATGATTTTTAACCTCAGAGACCCCTAAAGGGTTCTCAGAGACCTCCCCAGGGGTCCTTGAACTATATTTTTGTGAACCACTACACTAAATAGTCACTAAGATTCCCTCCAGATCTGATAGTCTATGATTCTAGAATTCTTATTTTTGTAAAGATTGGACTACAGGACCATGGAAGTCACTTCAGAGACTCTAAGGTATGTATCTATTCTAGAAGAGGCAGCAAGGTGAAACAATGGATAGAGCACCAGACCTAGTCAGGAAGACCTGAGTTCAAATTTGAGTACCAGCTATGTGACCTAGGTAAGTCACTTAACTTGTTTGCCTCAGTTTCCTCATTTGTAAAATGACCTGAAGAAGGAAATGGCAAATCACCCCAGTGTCTCTGCAAAGAAAACCCCAAATGAGATCATGAAGAGTCAGACAAAATTGAAAAAATAACAAACAACAAAGGGAGTCTATAGAGAAATAGAAGAAAGAGTTTCTACTCTGAGGTAGCTTATAGTCTACTTTAGGGGATGAAACTTACACGCATGAGATCACTAGAAGACGGTGCATAATTGAGGGTTAACTTATGTGGTTTTCTAGGAGGTGGGACACGAGGTGATATTTATTGGTCAAAGCCATTTACATAGTGAGAGGGAAGGATAACAGACACAGTCTGAGACCAGCTCTGAGATGGGTGGGATATTAGGAGACCTAGAGGAAGTGTTCCAGCACATTGGACAGAGCCCCCCATGGAGGATTTATGGGAGTACCTCAGCAAGAACAAGATGTGGATGGGTTGAAAAGTGCCTTGTTGGAGAAAGTTCACCCTGAGGAGATCCCAGATCCGTGGAAAGTTTGAAATATTGATTCATCCTAGGTGGTTGAGACTTCATGTAAAGTATCTCTGTCCGCTTTTAGAGAGACATATTCTCAGGAACAACTAACCTGAGACTAGTTCCCCTCTCGTGATTTACAAAACTTTTCAACTATATTAAGTGTGACATAAATATAAGTGATAATTACTGTGATCATTATCACCAGGAGCCAATAACCACAGAAACTTTGACTCTACTCCTGAATCCCCTTCTGCCATTATCGATAGGATCCTCTTAGGGATAATAATATAATAAATAATGAGAGGCGAATCCCCTGGGTCACTTCCAGAGTGCTAGCCTAAAAAAAAACACCAACTCTTAGCACAGGAGAAGGAAAAGACTTGTCAAAAGCAACTTCAATAACTTCCCAGAGAAACTAGAAATTAGCCAGATCAAGAATAAACCCTCAGTACTGAGTTTTTAAATGTTACCATCTAGTCACTTTAATGTAGAAGACTTGGCTCCAGCTGTGGCTGATCCATCACCAACTCACCAGCAGGTAGATCTTCCCTTCCGTTAAACATTCAATAAGTAATTATTAAATGTCTACTGTGCGTAGAACACGAGCTAGGAGCTAGAAGCAATCTCCAGCAGGGGAATTTCTCTGACAATGACTAAGTTGTTATCCCTTTAAATGCAATGGAATTTCAGAGGAGGAAGGTCAATGAATTGTGGACAAATCAAGCCTAGCTTAGCATAGCTAATATTTAGATAATAGGAAAGCCCTTCCCTCCAGAAATTTACCACTTTTTAATGGAATTCAATCCATTCAACAAACAGACACAATCTATCACGCACTTAGCACTGGGCTAGGTGTTGCATGTGGATACAACAATGACAAATGATACAATCCCTACTCTCAAGGAGCTTACATTCTGTTCTGGAGGACAAAATATATACAGAAAAGTATAATGCAAGGCAGACGGTGATGGGGGGAAATGGAAAGCTACAAAGGGGTCTTGGAAATTCTAAATGGGAAGAGATCCATTATAGCTTAGTAATCATGGAAGATGACACCTGAACTGAACCTTGAAGGATTCTGAAAAGCAGAGACAGCAAGATGGTGCAATGGGTAGCACACTGGCCCTAGAGACAGCAAGACCTGAGATCAAATCCAGTCTCAAATACTTATTAACTATATGACCTTGAATAAGTCACTTAACCTCTACCTGCCTCAATTTCCACATCTGAAAAAATCAGGATAAAAATCATTGCTGCCTCCCAAGGTTCTTGCAAAGATAGAATTAGATGAAATTTATAAAGCGCTTTACAACTTGTGGTGCTATATAAATGCCAGCTGCTATTATCATTATTCTTAGAGATAAGAAAGATGTGTATTCTAGGCTGGTATAAATGAACAGAGCTGGGAAATGTCTTGTTGAATTCAGGGAATAGTTAGTTGCTCCCTTTGGCTGAAATATAGGATGTGAGCAATGGAATGATATCAAATAAGATGGGGAAAGCATGTGGAAGCCAGTTTTTGGAAAGTCCTGAGTGCTGGGTAAAGGATAAGATGTCATTGGAGATAGCTATAATACATAATATGGCATGTGACATGCACTAGAGAGCTGCAAAACAGTCCCAGGTAGAATCTGAAGGAGAAATTTATTTTGTTTTTGCTCAGTCATTCAGTCGTGTCCAACTCTTTTTGATGCTATGGACCATAGCACACTGAGTCCTTCTATCCTTCACCATCTCCAGAAGTCTCTCCAAACTCATATTTATTGTTCCCAGGGCACTATCTCTCCATCTCATCCTCTGCCATCTCCTTTTCCTTTTTCCTTCAATCTTTCCCAACATCAGAATCTTTTCCAATGAGTTCTCTCCTTTCATTATGTGGCTAAAATATTTATGCTTCAGCTTCAGAATTTGTCCTTCCAATAAATAGTCTGAATTAATTTTTTTAAGTATTGACTGGTTCGATCTCCTTGCTGTCTAAGGGACTCTGAAAAGTCTTCTCTAGCACCACCATTCAAAAGTGGCGATGCTGTGGCACTCAGCTTTCCTTATAGTCCAACTCTCACAGCTATACATTGCTACTAAAAAAAAAACAGAGCTTTGACTATATAGATCATCATTGACAAGGTGATCTCTTTGCTTTTTTAGTGTGTTGTCCAGAATTGCCATAGCTTTCCTTCCAAGGAACAAGTCTCTTTTAATTTTGTGGCTCTAGTTGCTATCTGCAGTGATCTTGGAGCCCAAGAATGTAAAATATGACATTGCTTCCACTTCTTCTCCCTCTGTTTTCCAGGAAGTAAATAAATGGGACTAGTAGCCATGTTCTTAGCTTTTTTAATGTTAAGCTTCAAGCCAGCTTTTATACTTTTCTCTTTCACCCTCATCAAGAGACGTCTTAATTCTTCCCTTTCGGTGACCAGATCAGTATCATCTGCATAGCTGAGATTGTTGATATTTCTCCCAGCAAACTTAACTCCAGCTTTTGCAGGATGTACTCTCCATATAAGGTAAATAAATAAGGTGACAGTATACAGCTTGTTGTACTTATTTCCCTATCTTAAACCAACCAGTTGTTCCAAATTCAGTTCTAATTGCTGTTTCCTGACACACAAACAGGTTCTTCATGAGACAAATGAGATGATGTGGTGCCCCCATCTCTTTGAGGACTTGCCACATTTTGTTGTGATCCACACAGTCAAAGACTTTAGTGTAGTCAGTGAAGCAGAAGTAGATGTTTTTCTGGAATTCCCTTGCTTTCTTCGTAATTCAGCACGTTGGCAATCTTTTGTTCCTCTGCCTCTTCAAAGAGTCAGCCTATACTTCTGGTAATTCTTGGTTCACAGATTGCTGAAACCTAGCTTGCAGAATCTTAAGCATAACCTTGTTGATATGGGAAATGAACACAATTGTTCGGTAATTTGAATATTCTTTGGCATTGCTGTTCTTTAGGATTGGGATTTAAACGGCTCTTTTCCAACCCAGTGGCCACCACTGAGTTTTCCAAATTTGCTGGCAGATTGAGTGCAACACTTTAATAACATCATCTTTTAGGATTTTTAAATAGTTCAGCTGGATTTCCATCACCTCCACTAGCTCTGTTGTTAGCAGAGCTTCTTAAGGACCACATAACTTCATTTTCCAGGATGTCTGACTCTAGACCGGTAACCACAACATTGTCATTACTGGCAATGGTAGTAAGATCTTTCTTATATAGTTCTTTATATTCTTGCCACCTGTTCTTAATGTCTTCTACTTCTATTAAGTCCCTACCATTGTTGTCTTTTGTCATGTTCATTTTTGCATGAAATATTCCCTTAATAGCCCTAATTTTCTTTTTTTTTTCTTTTTTTGAAGGGGAGAAGGTGATGCAATTGGGGCTAAGTGATTTGCCCAAGATCACATGGCTAGTAAGTGTTAAGTGTCTAGGCCAGATTTGAATTCAGGTCTTCCTGACTCCAGGGCCAGTGCTCTTTTCACTGCACCACCTAGCCACCTCAGCTCTAATTTTCTTGAAGAGAACTCTTGTCTTTTTCATTCTATTGTTTTCTTCTTCTTCTTTGCATTGCTCATTTAAGAAAACCTTATCTCTCTTTGATGCTCTCTAGAATTCTGCATCCAATTGGTATAGTTCCCCATTTCTCCTTTCCTTCCTTCCTCCACTATTTGCAAAGCCTTATCAGACAGCCATTTTGCTTTCATGCTCTTTTTTTCTTTGGGAAGATTCTTGTCTCTGCAAACAATATTGTGAACTTCTGTCCATAGTTCTTCAGACCCTCTATCTACCAGATCTAATTGCTTAAGTCTATCTGTCATTTCCACCTTGTATTCACAAGAGATGTTATTTAGGTTATACACCTATATAGTCTGATGGTTTTTTCTGCTTTCTTCTATTTAAGTCTGAATTGTGCAATTATAAGCTCATGATCTGAGCCACAGGAAGATCCAGGTCTTGTTTAATTCATTGTACAGATTTTCTCCATCTTTAGCTGCAATTCATCCACATCAATTTGATTTTCATAATAATCATCTGTAGTGTTCATCTGTAGAGTCACCCTTTAGGTGTTGAAAAAGAGTGTTTGCCATGACCAGCAAGTTATCTTGACAAAATTCTTTGGGTCTCTACCCTGCTTCATTTTGAACTCCAAGGTCAAATTTGCCTGTTATTCCAGTTCTCTTCTGACTTCCTACTTTACCATTTCAATCCCCTATGATGAATGTGGCATCTTTTTTTATTGTTTCTAGAAGATGTTATAGGTCTTCATAGAACTGGTAAACTTTGACCTCTTTGCCATCAGTGATTGGAGCATAGACTTATATTACTGTGATGCTGAATGGTTTGCCTTGGATTCCTACAGATATCACTGACATTTTTAAGGCTATGCCCCATTACTGCTTTTCTCACCCTTTTATTAACTGTGAGGGCTACTCCAATTCTTCTAAGGCTGTGGTTCTCAACCTTCCTAATACCACAATACTTTAATATTTGTATGTGGGTGTATCTGCATGTGGGTGGACCCGCTTAGAGATGGATAGAGTAGTAATGTCTCTGTTCCTAAGACCATCCCAAAATATGTATTTTCCAATGGTCTTAGGTGACCCCTGTGACCCCTGTGAAAGGGTCATTTGACCCCCAAAGGGGTTACGACCCCCAGGTTGAGAACCACTGTTCTAAGGGATTCTTGCACACAGTGGTATGTGTAGTGATCATCTGAATCAGCCATTCCCATCCCTTTAAGTTCACTGATACCCCAGAGGTCAATGTTTAGTCTCTCCATTTCCTGTTTGACCACATCCAGCTTACCTTTATTCATAGATCTTATATTCCAAGTTCCTATGCAGCATTAATCTTTATAGCATTAGACTTTTCCTTTTGTCACCAGATGCATCCACAGCTAAGCCTCCTTATGGTTTTAGCCCAGATTCTAAAACTGGAGCTACTTGTAGTTGCCCTCTGCTCTTCTCCAGTAGCATATTGGACACCTTCCAACTTGCGGGGCTCATCTTCTGCTAGCATATCTTTTATTATTTTAATACTGTCCAGAAGGAAAGGAGGTAAGAGGGTTGGCAAAGATACTGGAGTGGTTTGTTATTTCTTTCTCCAGTAGATCACGTTTAGCCAGAACTCTCCACTATGACCTGTCCATCTTGGAGAACACTGCAAAGCATAGCTCATAGTTTCATCAAACTATGTAAGACCTTCTGCCATGACAAGGCAATGATCCAGAAAGGGAAGAGATTTATAAATTACACTTAAAGGCCTGTAATAGCAATCAAGTTTAGCAGATATTTAGCACTTAGTAACTTAGGGCTAAGTATGGAAGGTATGAGCCCTGTCTACTGTTGAGAAGGTGTGAACTCCCCTGTTGACATGGAAGAAGGCTATTGGCTGAGATAGGAAGCCAGTGCTGTATACTAAGAAGAATTCTAGAGACAGAGAGACAGAGAGACAGAATTGGAATTTTCCTGTGAAGGAAGTAGGATTGTCTCAGCATCTGGGAGCTGGGCTGCTGGGAGTGAGTTGGAGTTTCTTGAGAGAGAGTCAGAGACAGAGACAGACAGAGAGAAAGAGAGAGAGAGAAAGAGAGAAAGAGAGAGAGAGAAAGAGAGAGAGAGAGAGAGAAAGAGAGAGAGAGAGAGAGAGAGAGAGAGAGAGAGAGAGAGAGAAAGAGAGAGAGAGAGAGAGTTTCTCTCCCAGCATCTGGAAGCTGACTGAGAAAAGAGATGGAGTTTTCCTGAGATCAGAATCCGGGTGAAGGCTATCCAGGAGGCCAATATTCCTTCTGGGTCATAGGGCCAGCTTAATTGCTGGAAGACTGAAAAAGCATGAGCAGGATAAGACTTTGTTTATTCATGGCCTGGCTGGTCCTTGAGTTCCAGGCAAGAGAAGTGGTGAAGGGTTTGAGAAGTGCTGGGATGTCCTGTGAACTTCAGTGTGTGCCAGGGATTGCCCTGAGGACTGGACAAGGACCTGGGAGCTATCTGCCTCTGAGGACTGAATGAGAACCTGGCAGCTGTCTGCTTCTGAATCCAGGTGACTGTTTGGTAGATTCAAGAGGGAGCTGGACCATGGAAGGGGATCCAGGGAATCAGAGAGGCCACCCAGAGTCAAGATGAAGAAAAGGCCTCCCCTTGGATGAAACTGAGGTTTGCTGGACACCAAGGGGTGGAGGGTTTGTGTGGTTTTCTAATGACTGTGCTGGTGATTAATGATATTAGTAATTGTGAATCTAGATTAGTGACTGATTAAGTTCATGGTTGCCCCATGAGTGGAAGATTGATATATTGTGTATTGATTGATTGAATGATTAAGTGAGAATGGTTTCCCCCTTGGGGAAATTTTTTGTGATTTTCTGTGATAAGAAGTAATGTTATGAATATTATATTGAGAATATTGTACTTAACCTTGATTTGTAATGGAATAAACAGAGTGTTCACTATTACAGTGTAATTTGAACCTTAAAAGCTGTTTACAGTAGCATTCTTTTGGGAATCTGCTGGTGCATGGCATTATAAAAGCTTACAAAGTGCTTTGTCTATAAAAATCCCATTCGATGGGTTAACAACCCTCTTAACAAAGTCTTGAGAAAAATACCTATAAAGGGGACTAGCACCATCAGTTTGCTAAGATGGTATCATCCATGAGGAAGATGTTACAAAATTGTTTTCAGGAGTCTGGAGGAGTGGAGCTTGTATGGACATTCTAGCATGTTTGTTCTGCATTTGTCTGTCCAGGAAGCTGGCAACTGGAAGCATCTTCTTTCCATGGGTTGCATAGCTAGTTGTCAGTGTCTTTAAAACAGTCTGACTTAGAACCTGCTGGACTTCAATTTGGTAAGAGCATGATATTAAGGCCTCCTTCCCAATCTAAGGCCATGGTGGCCCTGATAAAGAGGACCATGTCTTTTTTACTTTTTCATTTGTTTTTTTCCCCATCTGGATTCAGAGAGTGGAGTCTCTGGTGTGGCTAGGGAGCTCCAGCCATGGGGATCTAAGAGTCTAGGAATCCAGGCTTGGTTTTGTAGGCAGCCCAGCCCAGTGAGGGCCTGAGGAACAAAGGTCCCAGGATTCAAGATCAGCAGAAGCCAGGGATATTAGCGATGAATATGAACTTGGTAGGACTCATCAGTCTATATTTGGAACAGGGCTAAATTGTGAGTCTAATTCCATCACACCACCAGGAGCACTAAGATGACGGAGAAGGGATTGCTAAGGGAAATGTTTGTACAATTGCTTTTGCTATGTCTTTGAGGAAAATTATTGGCAGCTAGGGGGCATAGTGGTTAGTATATTGGTCCTGGAGTCAGGAAAACCTGAATTCAAATCCTGTCTCAGACACTTACTAGTTGTATGACCCTGGGCAGGTCATTTAACCTAAGTCTCCTTCAGTTTTCTTATCTATAAAACGGGAATAATAATAATACAACCTACATCCTAGAGTTGTTGTGAGGATCAAATGAGACTTTTTTTAACACTTTGCAAACTTTAAAGTGCTTTATAAATGCTAAGTATTAACATATCCCTTTGTAAAAGCTTTCTGATGTTAATTTATTAAATGCAACTAGATTTCTAGTCACTCAGCCCCTTTAAAATGGGGGAACATAGTCAGTGGGTCTTGAGCCAATGGCAGAGGAAATAAACTCCCCAACTCCTTCAGGGCACTAGATAAGCCTGTGGGTAGGAGAAAGACGCATCAAACCTGGTCCTGCATTGCAGTCATTACTGTCCCACTTTACAGATGAGGAAACAAGGAGGTAAGAGAAGGTTTGGTGAGAGAAGTAGTATTTGAGTTGGGCTTTAAAGAATGTGTATGAATGTATAAGGAGGGGCTGCTTTCATGCTTCCCACTGGTGAACTCTCCTCCAGCTGGCAGTGCCAGTGACTATATCATGCTAGAGTCTCAGCTGTCACTGTTACTGCTTCTTCCTGCTTTCAGAGACTTTGCCACTTCACACTTGAGTTCCACACCTCACCTTGTAAACAAAGAGTCCCTTCAGGTGACTATGAGAATCTCTCCCTCTTGAATTACACATTTCCTGCATAGGGAATAGCCACCTGAAAGTGCCATCTCTTCTCCTCTCCCTTCCCTTTAGGAGTCTTTTGAGAAACAGCCCCAAACTGATTCGAATGGTCTATCCCAAATGGGTGGTGCAGTGAACAGAGCACTGGACCTGGAGTCTGAAAGGCTTGAGTGCAAATCTGAATTCAGGCACTCACTAGCTATGTGACCCTAGGCAAATCACTTAACCTGTTTGACTCAGTTTCCTCACCTGTAAAATGGGAACAATGATAGCACCTACCTCCCAAAGCTGTTGTGAAGATCAAGTTAAATAATAAATGTAAAGCTCATAGCCCATTGCCTGGCACAGGTAAGCTCTACATAAATGCTAGTTATTGTTCATTAGTGTTAGTAATTATTATTATTACTCCAGAAGAAAATAAAAGAAAAGCTTATTGGGAGGTTCTGTCTTGAGCAGGAAGCACATAACTTAGGCACTGGGGGAGGGAGGAGGTAAATTCCTACAGACTCATCATGAGAGAACGTGGTGCAAGAAACTGAAACCCATCTGTGGCACTCTGGGAAAAAAGATATTTTTACCATCTTCTGGAGACACCCTTTATATAGAAGGTGAGGTGGTAAATTGCTATTGTTCAGTTGTTGTTCAGTCATGTTCAACTCTCCATGACCCCATTTGGGGTTTTCTTGGCAAAGATACTCCAGTGGTTTGCCATTTCCTTCTTCGGCTCATTTTACAGATGAGGAGGCTGAGGCAAACAGGGTTAAGTGACTTGTCCAGGGTCACACAGCTAGGATTCAGAGTGGAACTCAGAAAGATGAGTCTTCCTGACTCTAGACCCAGCACTCTATGTACTGCTTCCTAAGTATAAAACAGCATCTGTTTTCTTTTTTTGTTGTTGTTGCTTTTTGGAGGACAGTTGGGGTTAAGTGACTTGCCCAAGGTCACATGGCTAGTTTTTGTGTTAAGTGTCTGAGGCCAGATTTGAACTCAGGTCCTCCTGACTCCAGGACTGGTGCTCTATTCACTGTGCCACCTAGCCACCCCCAGTATCTGTTTTCTAGTAAACTGGACATACCTGAGGTAGGAATCTCCAAGATCCCTTAGATGCAAGAGAAAGCTGTAATTGAGGAGTGAGTCAGTGTGGTGATCACAAGTCCTCTGTGGTCATCCTTGGCATCATCCGCTAGAGGAGAACTGAACAATGAGGAGAATTAAATCAAAGCTGAGGAAAGCAACCCGTGTTCCCATCAGGAACAAAGTACAGCAGATCGCTGACCAGTGATAAGCTTAGAGCAGTGAGGTAGAATGAACCAATGTGAAGAAACAAACCAGTCTTTCCTTCACAGAGACCAATTCTATACCATATTACAGGTCATAGAGACTAATAGGTCTTAGGGGTTAGGACACTAGTCCTTTAGAGATAAGTGGTCCATGATTCTTTGTGGGATCGGTGACTGATCTTCTTGAACATACTAGGTACTTAATAAATGCTGGTTGTATTAAATCATGTCCTTTACTGCACAAATAAAGCTATTGCTGGCATTGAAGCCTTGTGAGCTTAAATGCTTGTAAGAGGAGCTATTGATTACTCTTGGGGTAGTGTTAGATACTGAAATTTACAGGTTCTACCTAGGAAAGGATAAAGAGCAAAATAAGTTGGAGGGGGGGTCCCCGAAGTGTACCAAGGTCCTCCATATTAAAGGGATCCTCTAATACAAGGCTTACAAATTCAACAGGTAAAGATGGAGAGAGAGAATATTCTCAACACGGGGACCAGATGAACAAAGGCACAGGAATCTTAGAGGGGTGGCCATGTTTGGGGAGAGAAGGTATCAGAGACTAGTTCCTCTCCTATTTAGCTAGAACATAAAGGAGAATGACCCCCTCATTTGTTAGAAAAGGAAAATTGGACCCTGATTAGAGAAGCAATTTACTCAAGGTCACATAGCTAGTTAAGGATGCTTCTGAGAACAATTCAGCTTATTATTTAGCCATTTCTGCTTTTCCTTACCTTCTCTTCTCCATTTTGAAGAGGAAGATTGTGAACCAATGAGCTTCCAGGGCCCAGAGTCATTCCCTACAATATTGATAGTGTTTTAGAAAGGCTTAGAAAGGGAAAAACACGTCCATGAGCCTCAAGGTGCCTCAGACTAACACTAGCTCACTAGAGAGATGCCACAAATCATCCATCACAGGCCTCATAAATGCACACAACCCAGTCCTCATCACTTATCCGCTGTTGAATTTTAACGAATACTCCAAGTGATAATGGTTAATTTCACAGAGCCATGAATTGTAGCTGTTAAAATGTTAATATTATTTAAATTGTTTTACATTTCCAACAGTTTGAATAACAAATATAAATGTTTTCCATGCTTTTGACTAAGCCGAGCTAACAAAAATGATTGATGAGGAGCCGAATACAAAATTTCCCACTTTAAATTAAGAAACGCAACATGAAAACAACTAGACAAATAGCAGAACACCATATGTAGCCAATCTGACAAGCTCTGGAAGCCAGACTTGGCTACTGGTGTTGACAGTGATTGTTTATTAAGCTCCCCATACACAGAGTTAGTGGATGTTAGATTTGGAAAGGTCCTTAAGTATCAGCCAGTCCAAAATCTTCACCTAACAGATGACGAAAGTCGGGGCCAGAAAGGTTGTGACTTGCCAAAGGTCACACAGAAAACTGATGATGAAAAGGAATTTGAAGAAGACTAGAATGGCAGCAGCTTGGTATGGCTGGGTATGGAGGTGAAGGGAGAGGAGAATTGGTAGGAACCCAGATGCTGGTCTTAAAATTCCCCCTTTCATCATGTCACTTCTTTGATCAAAGACCTTCTGTGAGACCCTATTGCCTATTGCATCAAGTCAAACAGTCCAGTTCTAAGGCATTCCAAAATCTAATCTAGCCGCACCCAAACTTATCTCCCAGTATTCTATCCATTATACCTCCCAATGCCCCCTCCATTACAGCCAGTCAATTCTGCTCACTGTCTGCTTTCACAGGCCATGCTCATTCCGTCTCTTCAGTGGAAGGACACCCTGGATTAGAACATTGAGCCTGGAATCAGGAAGATCTGAGTTCATATCTAACCTCAGAGGCTTACTAGCTGTATAAGTCTGAACAAGTCACTTAACCTCCGTTTGCCTCAGTCTTCTCATCTGTAAAATAAAGACAATAATATTACTTACCTTCCAGGGTTGTTGGGAGAATCAGATAAGATAATATTTATAAGGCATCTTGCATAGAACCTGGAATATAATAGGGACTTAATAAATGCTTATTCCCTTCCCCTTCCTTTTCCTTCATGCTAGTAGAGGTTAGGATTCAGCGCTTGCACCACTGTGGCCCGAGTTCGATTCCCAGTCAGGGAACCATGAAAATTATGTGATCATGTGATCTCCTTCATGGAGTTATTATGTGGAACAAATGAAATAAAGTTAGTGGGGTATTGGGTCTGCCTTAAAAGGGCTATATAATTTTCCCCCTCTGAATGCCCTCCCTTACCTCTTCACCTGTCCTTAAAGGTCTGACTCAAATGCCTAAGCCCTAAAGCTTTCCCTGACCCACAGAGAACAATGAAGTAACAGATGTGGTTCTGATGTTAGATTGTAAAGCCCTTGAGGGCAGGGGCTACTTGCAAGAGTTTAGTGGGATAGATAGATGATAGATAAGATAGACAGATAGACAGACAGACAGACAGTCAGACACAGACAGACAGACGGATAGATAGATAGATAGATAGATAGATAGATAGATAGATAGATAGATAGATAGATAGATAGATAGATAGAAAACAGACATAGATATAGACATATATGTGTATGCATGTATATCACTAGAGAAAGGGAGAGCAGGAGAAACAGAGACAGACACAGAGAGAGTGGAGGAGGAGAGAAGAGAAATGGAGAGAGTGGGAGGGAAGAGAGTGAGAGAAAGAAGAGAGACAGAGAGAGAGACTGAGAGAAAAGAGAGGAGAGAGGGGGGAGGGATGGAAAATAGGGGGAGGGGGAGAAGAACAGAGACAGAGAAGAGACATAAAAGAGACAGACTGAGAAAAAAGACAGAGATAGATGAGGAGAAAGAGCAAGAGAGAGGAGGGTGATATAAATGCTCAATAAATATTTATTGTTCAAGTATAACATCTTTTCCTTATTAACAGTCAAACACTCTCCATGACGCTCAATCGTAGGGTCATAGATTTAGAGCTGGAAGGAAGCCTAGAGCTGACCCAGTCCAGCTCTCTCATTTAAGTGGAACAGGAACTAAGAACAGAGAGATAAGGTGATTTGCCCAGGGTCACATGGGTAACAGATTGCAGGGTCAAGATTTGAACCTTTTGGTTCAAAGGTTCAAGGAGAGCCCTTTGATAGCAGAAACAAAACTTATCACAACTGACTCCTCCTCAGTTTCCAAGCCAGCAAAAGAAGGGCCCTACTTTCCACTGGTGGCTGTAATTAGGAATTTCTCCCAGAAGCTCACTCTTTAAAGCACCAGGTGTTTCATGATCACTGTTTCCTAAAGACAAACCCATGATGGCCCCTACTTCTTTAGTGTGAAGATTCTGGGTGCAGATATAGTCCCTAACTGAGGAATAGAGTAGAGAGAAGGATTCTCGGGATAAATGAAAAGTAGGATCCCCACTTAAGTCAATTTTAACTCTAGGCAAAGTAAAAGTTGAAGATGAGTCATTATCCATGTGGTATAATGGAAAGAA
This sequence comes from Pseudocheirus occidentalis, assembly GCA_028646575.1. NCBI lineage: Eukaryota > Metazoa > Chordata > Mammalia > Diprotodontia > Pseudocheiridae > Pseudocheirus > Pseudocheirus occidentalis. The sequence goes on along the minus strand of CM053598.1, from coordinate 46,623,669 downwards.
TTCGTGAAGTCATTAGAGACCTGGGCTCAAATCCCTTCCCTGACACTACAAGCTTCTTTATCCTTTACCTCTCAGAGCCATTAAACCGCTGTGAAGGTCAAAGTGTAATACTCATAGCTGATGACTCTCATGGCTGCTGGGAAGATCATCTAACAAAGTTCTTCAGAGTGCGTATAATCTCACGTTTTATTAATAACTCCCTCTTTAGTACTTTAAAGTTTGTGAAGGACTTTACAATATCATTTCATTTGATTCTCACAACAATTCAGCAAGGTTGGTACTATTATTATTATTCCCATTTTACAGAAGAGGGAACTCAGGCAGATAGAGCCTTAATGACTACATCTGGACTCAGGTCTTCCTGACTGCAGGTCCAGCACTCTGTATTCATTGTGCCTCTCAGCTGCCCATTACTCCCAAATCTGTTCATACTCTACACTCAAGATACATTCTCAAGTGGCTCAGTCCCTATTCTATAGCAAACTCCTTGGTCTTAGATTTAGCTTTTAACTTATTTAGCTCACATAGCCTAACCAAAATTAAAGCAGTTTCATTAGATCAAGGAGAAGAGATAGGAAGGGAGGGAAGATAAGGGAGAAAGAAGAGAAGAGGAATCTAAAGGGATGTCCATCAATGGGAAATGTCTGAGCATTAGATGGAATGGAATATTATTGCGCCATAAGAAATGATGAAAAAGCAAATTTCAGACAGAGTCTTGGGAAATATGAACTGATGCAGAGTGACATGAGCAGAATCAGGAGAACAATTCATATCCTAAAAACATTGCAAAGAAAGTAGGCTCCGACTTAAGAGCTCTGCCTGAAGCAATTGCAAACCCCACATCCAGAGGACCTTTGAGAAAGTATGTCATTCACCTGCGGATGTGATGAAAGTGATGTACTTAAAGGTGTAAGGAGGGGCAGACATTTCTAGACATGGAAATATCCATGTTTATTTCTCATAAGTGAATTTTTTGTCTGTTTTTAATTGGGAGGGAGGTTAGGGGGAGGAGCAGTTAGCAAAAGTGATGATACCCGGAAAAAGGGTGACATTTTTCAAAATTCACAGAAGTGAACAAAAGAAAGCACATACAAGCAGGATAGTTTTGAAAGTAATGTGGAATTTATTGTATAATTTTTGTCTTAAGCAAGTAGCATGAAATGGAGCCTCATGATTTAATGAACAAGCCACTTTCTGCGCTCTGCTTTGTATATGGAAATGCTGACAAGATATACTCCCTATAGGGAATAACAAGGCAATATTTAAGTTGAGAATAAAAAAATAAAATTTAAAAAGTGAATGGTACCAAAATAAAAAACCTACAGTGACCTCAACACCACAATGAGGCAAAACTGTTGGTAGAGTAAGGCCATCAAGGTTATGATCCAGGGCACCACCGTTCAAGGAGTGTATTTCTTCCATATTGTGGTCATCCGGCCTCAGGGCCACACAGCAGAGCAAGGGTCCTGCCCCTGTCCCACTGTGCATATCCCACTCCTCTACTGTCCTAAAACAATACCACTTATGCTCCCGCCTCCACATCCTTTTAAGGATTGCCCAGTTTATCTGAACCCAGCATAGACAGATTCTCCTCTTCACACCCTCCCCCATAGCTGCTACCACCAGACTGAGTTTGCCCCAAGCGTAAGAATTCCTCATTATAGTTCTGTAATGAGTCATAAAAGTAGGACTTTTTAAAATCATGATCACCTGGGTTCAAATCCTGCCTCTGAAACTTAGTAGCTGCATGTTGTTTTTGTTAAAGTCATTTAAGTCATGTCCAACTCTTCATGACCCCATTTGGGGTTTCCTTAGCAAGGATATTGCGGTGGTTTGCCATTTCCTTCTCTAGTTCATTTTACAGATGAGGAAACTGAGGCAAAGTTAAGTGATTTGCCCAAGGTCACACAACTAGTAAGTGTCTGTGGCCTGATTTGAACTCAGGTCTTCCTGTCCCCAAGCCCAGTGCTCTATCCACTTAGCTGCCCATACTGACCCTTAGCTAATCATTTAATCTGAGTTTCAGTTTCCTGTCCTATAAAGAAAGGATAAGAACAGTATTAACCACAGACAAAACAGTTCCCTTTTCTTCTCCCCTAATACTCCCCATGTACCCTGCCAGGTGACTCATTGCTGCAGTCACCATATCACCTGATCTAGAGGCAACAACATATATTTTTACACAGCTTTATAAAATGTCTATTTTCTTGGTCACATTTTGTGTTCCAATTTGAGTTTCAGAAAATATGGTCCCTGTGCCTGCGGCTTTCTAGGAGCATCTGCCCCTGGGTCTTGTTGTGACTTTGTTCAAATTCAAGAAAAGAAGGCTAACTGGTTACTCTGGCCCTCCTCTGCAGCACTGTGGCTAACTCCCTTATTGAGGGAATGGGCTGGAGGGGATTAGAGAATTGGATCAGGCAAACAACGAAGACTGGAGTGATGGAGAGCTGCCTCCATCTGCAGTCATGCTGGGGAGATGAAATGGAGACAAGAATACAAAAAAAAAAAAAGATAGACCTTCACCCCAAGTTTATCTCAGAGCTTGGAGGACCAGCCATACACAAGAAACAGACCAATACCCAGCAGAATATGATCAAATACTATCACCTGGGCTCCAAGAACATGTAAGCTTTCTCATGTCTGAGAAGCAGATCTAGTATGTGGCCAAACCATTGTTATTGGGCTCTGTGCCTCCAATTCTCCCCTCCCCCCTCTCTCTCTTCAGTGGTATCCCCTGTAGCTACTTCTCTCCCCCAGGGAGCAGGACCTCTTCCCATGCCCCATCCAACTTCCATGAACACAGGCTCTAAGCCTAAGGGAAAGAGTCGCAGGACTATATATCTATAGAAGGGGTTCTGAAGCTTTTTTGTGTTGTAGGCACCTTTGGCTGCCTGATGAACAATGTATTATTTGTTTAATTGAAAGAAAAGTTCGATTTGAGTTAGAGATTAGTGACATAAAAATGTAATTCTTTTTCATCTAAGTTCACCACACCCGTGAAATCTACTCTGGACCCCATTAAGAACTAGAAAGGACTTTCAGAAATCATCCAGTTCATGTCTCCTTTCCACAGAAAAGTCAATTGAAGCACAGAAAGGCTAAGTGATTTGCCCAGTGTCAGTCATTCAATCAACATTAATTATGTGCCTACTGTGAGCCAAGAACTATACTAAGCACTAGGTATATTAAAAAAAGTCCAAAAGACAGTTTCTGTCCTTGAGAAACTCCCAGTCTAATGGAAGAGACAACATTCAAACAAATATGTTCAAAGAAGATATATACAAGATAAATAGGAAATTATTAACAGAGGGAAGGCACTAGAATTAAGAGAAATTAGGAAAGGATCCTGTAGAAGGTAGAATTCTAGCTGAGATTGGAAAGTGGTGAGTAGGAGATGTGATTCTAACTCAGTTCCTGTGACTTCAAATTCAGTGCTTTTTCCATTTCCCTGATAGAATGTGCCCAATAGAGATCGTACCCACTCATGCCCCCTGGAGAACATGGGCTTGATGTGTTTGCCCTACCAGGGGTATTGTATTTTCACCCATGACCAAGCTTCCTTGGCTAAGCCTTCATTCCTTTGGTTTAATTGTGTCATCGTAGACATCAGCAGACACATGAGGGTGTGGAGAACGTGGAAGGATTGGTGGACGGAGAGAAAAGAGAGAGAGGAGAGAGGGTTTATACATCCCCATGACATAGCCAGCTGTCTCTTAAAGCCCTCCTGGTCTCCCTCCCCATGAGGCTGGCTCTACCCTAGACCACTGCAAGCCAAATTGTGCTAGCTGCTGAGTGTCTGCATCCCTCCCACCACGCAGGGTCATTGCTGCCCCAGGGAGAGGGAGATGAAGCAGCCTGGCCCAGGCTAGCGTGACTGGAGCTGGGGTGGGGGGGAGTGAAAGGGGGAGGCAGGCTCTGTGATGGATGTCCTCAGCATCTTCTTGAGGCTGTGTGCTCTTAATTAAAGTCAGCAGAGAGAGAAAGTACTTCTCCAAGCTGCGTTTGGGGACCCTTCGTCCCCTTTCTTGCTTATGATTTCTGACACTTGGGGAAAATAAAAAGCTTTTTGTAAGGAGGGGACTATTAGCTGAAACCACTGTCTCTTTCCCTCCATTGACACCGCTATGATTTTTTTTTAAAAGAATAAAACCAGCCACACTAATTGCAGCAGATGCAAGGGGAGGCAGCAGACATGAGTGGAAGAACGAGTACTAAACTGAGAAATGAGAAGCTTGGGTTCAAGACTGCTGCTGCCCATAGTGGGAATAGCAGACGGGGAGACAAAGGATATGAGTTCAAATCCCAGTTCTATGCTTTACTACCAGTGTGACACTGGCCAAGTCATTTACCTTCTTCGTAAAATTAAGGACGTGGACTGGACAATCACTAAGGTGGTACAGAGGATAGGGCACTGGGCTTGGAATAGAGAAAACTCATCATGCTGAGTTCAAATCCAGCTTCAGATGCTTACCAGCTGTGTGACCCTGGGCAAGTCACTTAACCTTATCTGCCGCAGTTTCCACATCTGTAAAATGAGTTGGAGAAGGAAATGGCAAACTACTCCAGTACCTTTGCCAAGAAAACCCCAAATGGAGTAACAGAGTCAGACACAACTTGAAAAATGATTGAACAACGATAAGAACCCAAAGTTTTCCAGGTCTGGATCCAGTCCTTTGTGGCTCTGCCATTAGCTTGCTCCAGGGTCACGGACTATTATTTCCATTTTTGAAGGCCGAGTTTTCTCACCTGTGTACTTGACCATTGAGATTTAGGGTCATTTGGTTTGGGTCTCAAGGGCACCGACAGAGGTGTGTTGGTAAACATTTAACAACTGACTCTCTGGGGGGAAATATATGTCCACAACACATTTTGAATTTAACCAAAATTATTGACATTTTCTCCATCACTTTCTTAAGTTCAGATGAAGAACAAAACAATAAATCGAGCTCTAATTTGTAGCATTTGGCTATTCCTGAGATAGTAATGTTTGCACTGAAAATTTGACGATCCACCCTCATGAGCTGGTTTCAGCATGTCCCTGAGGGGACCTGAAATGAGTAATGAATGATTGAGCATTTATTAACTATTCACTATGTTCCAAGGACTGAGAATACAAAAACACAGGCGAGACAGCCCCTGGCTTCAGGAAGCTTGCTTTCTATATAGTTCTCTGAATTCTAGTGCCATCCCTGTGTTAAAAATTTCCTGTTTATCTCGTACATGTCTTGTACAAATATAGTCGTTTGCATGCCTTATTCAGGGGAGCACTATGTAGGGAAAGGGTGTTTTGGTCCAGGAAGTCAGAGGGATGGTAAGTGCAGTAACAGGGCAGTCTGGACTCACTTCTTTTCCAAGAACAATGGCAACTAATATTGATTGGATGAGAGTCCTAGGAGAATTATGTAGGTACAGGAAGTTTCAATTGAGAGATAACCATGGGTAAGTAAAAAGAATTGCACTTGGAGCAAGTCAACGTGTTGAAATGCTGCCCCTGCCCCTGCCCCTGCCTCTGCCTCTGCCTCTGTGTCACTGTGGGCAAGTCACTTCTCTCTCTGAGCCCCAGGTTTTCTCCTCTATAAAAAAAAAGAGGGTGGTTTAGATGACCTCTAACATCCCACTTATCCATCGATCCAGGAAAGATCTTACCCCACTTAGAATCAACTGTGACAGTGAGCCAGAATTAGCAGCTTCCTCAAGAATTAATGTAGTTATGCAGCAAGCGGATAGAAAAGCATTTGTTAAATTAATAATTAGGGTTAGATTATGCTTCATGAGGAGGGGGTGAGGGAAGAGGTTGTTTTGTTTTATTGTATCCCGATAGTTACATTTTATGAGTAGGGGTCTCTTAAAGAGGAGGGTATCCTGGTACTTCTCTGGAAAATCTGGGGCATTGTCTGTGTGAGGAAGGGAAGTCTAGGGGGAAAGGTGGTCCTGTCTAAAGCCCTGTACCTCTAGAAGGGGCGTTGATTCTAGGTTGGCAGGTCTGAGTCCCTGTCTAATAGACCTCTTTAACAATCTGGGGAAGCCAATGGTGCCCTTTTCAGGATAAGGCTTTTAAATGCATAAAATAAAATACTCACAAAAGAAACCAAGGCACATGGGTAGCACCCTGAACAGAACACTAGACCTAGAATCAGAAATTAATCTGAATAATCTAAATAATCTGATTTAATCTAAATAAAACTCTAGAATCAGAGTTTAAATCTATCCTCAGACATTCACTAACTGTGATTCTAAGCAAGTGATCTAGAGACTAAATGACTCAGTTTACTCATCTGTAAAAGTGGGAATAATAACAGCATGTACCCCCCAAGGTTGCTGTGAACATAAAATAAAATAAAATAAAATAACACTGTAAGAAGCTTTTCCAATCTTAACATGCAATATAAAAATAGCTATGCATACTGGAATCATTGTCAAAATATTTTTTAAAAATAAATTCTCCATAGATAGACTCCAAATTAAGAACTTTTTTGCCAGTGGTAGCCTTCCCTAACCCCCTTTCATTCAGCTCTTCTGGTGTCTTCCTACGCTAACATTCAGTTGCTACAAACTGAATTGTTCTCTTAGTGTGTTTTTTTAATTCCAGTTTCTTTCCAGCCAAAATGTAAGAGGGATGAAGTTTTCAAGCAACCTCTCCCAACATCTCTTTCCCATTTCCCAAAATATGCCCTCTGATCATCCCTATCAGATGAAATTACTATGCCGCACTTATCTCTCAGACAAGCTGTACCTAAGATGAGGCAAGAAGATATTTGTACCAAGGTACCAAAATTTAATGTGGAATATTTTCCCCTCGTGGTACTCAGGAACCAGTCCCTAAATCAACAGTCCTATCTCAGCCCCGCATGACACAGCCCAAGAAGTGATTAGATAATGCAAAGATACATGTTGAAATTCAGGAAGACCTGAATTCAAATTTTACCTCAGACTCTTAGAAACTATGTGACCCTAGGCAAATCATTTACCCTCTGTCTGCCTCAGTTTTCTCAACTGTAAAATGGAAATAATAAGTCTACCTAACAGAATTACTACGAAGATAAATTAAGTTAGTATTTGTAAAGTCCTTTGTAAACCTTGAAGTGCCATATAAATACTAGTTATTATGAATCTACTGTTTCCTGACTATTCCTTGTTCCTCATCTGGACCATGACACCCCTCTCCTAAGGCCTAGTTGTCCCTCTGCTAGAGGCCACCACTGAGGTATTTTTTAAATTTTATTTTAGACTCAAGGGCCAGAACACAAATATAGGATAGAAAAAAAAACCAAAATACATAACAAACTTGAATATTGGAACTTGAATCCAAAGAAAGAAATAATACCACTGAGGTATTTTTGCCATATCCCAGAGGCAAGGAAAATGACCACTTCTCAACCTTCTCCTGTTGCCATTTGCCCTCCCTGCTGCCTCACCCTCCCCTCTGTCTCTTCAATGGGGCCTTGGTGGGGGGGGAGGGAGAGGACTAACTCTCTGGGGGACAAATTGCAAACGTCAGGTGTAGAGTGATGAAGTGAAGGCCAGTATCCCAGATGAGCTGGCCACCATCTCCCCAGCACCTGCTTCATGATTTTTCTGGTCTTTATCTCCCCTCCCTCTTCATCCAAGTACAATGATTGCTACCACCTCTGGTCCTTTGCTTATACTATCCCTTTTTCCTAAAATAGCCTCCTTTTCTCTAATCAAAAGCCATTCTTCCTTTATGGCCCCTATTACCTAATTCTGAGCCGAAGTACAGCTTCTCTATGGGGTGGAGAAGTAAGAAAAGACACTGCACGGATCTCTGCCTCGGGGCATTGGATTATAGAGTCGACCGAGTGCTTCATTAGAGAGGAATTGTGTACAATGAGACTTTTATAGCATGCATATATTTTACGTTCAGTCATTTCTGGAATGTAACTCTTGTCCAGCTCAAAAGACAATGAGCTCCTCAAAAATAAAGACCAAGTCTCAAGGCTTCTTCTTGTAGATGCCCCATGGCACCTGACATTAAGGTTGGGGAAAAAAAATAAAACGGTGCAGGATGAAGAGGGGCCAGCATTGAAGGAGATAGTCAGGTAGTCAGTGTGGAATGGGGTGAAGTGAGATGGGATAATATGAAATGTTACATGATGGGATAGGATAGCATACAGCAAAATGGGATGCGATGGCACGAGATGTTGTGGGATAGAATGGGTCATATAAGATTCGTGCACTCATTTGATTAATTGACAAACATTTATTATGTGCCAGACAGCGTACTAAGGGTGATGATGGTGATGACAGCTAGCATTTATATTGTTCTTCAAGGCTTACAAAGTGCTTTATAAAGATGAGTTAGAATGGATGGAACTAACTTGTTTAAATTATATTCTCAAAAAGAACTGTTCTTGTGTAGAGTCATATTGCAGGCTGTCTTGGGGAGGGAGGAGGAAAACTTTAAAATTTATGGAAGTGAATGATGAAAACTAAAAATAAATAAATATTTTTTTAAAAAAACAACTGTTCTTTCAACATAATATTTGGCCAGAGAATCCCTCTTATCCCAGCCAAGCTGCTCATCCTTCCCCTATTACGTCAGTGAACAAAGAGAGATTTGTCTGGAACTCCTTCAGGGCAATGGAAGGCTGGTTCCTTGGATGGATCCCAGTTCCTTGGATGGTTGAATGTGCCTGAATGTACTCTAGAAATTCCTGCAGAGAATAGGGATAGAGGGGAGACTAAAGATTAAATGTTTTAAGCCTCAGAGTTTCTATTGGAATTCAGGATAAAGTTCATTCTGCTGGGAATGATAAGGAAAGGGAAGATTTGGAGCATGGAGTACTACCCAGGGAAAGAAGTTCCAGAGGTGAAGTACATGGTAAAGGTGCTTTATGCTGCCAAGGGATGGCTTTAAATGACAGAGGAAGGAATGTAAAAACCTATCTTTCTTACTCTTATTCTAGGATTCTATACACTGCACCACATTGCCTCTAAAAGGTCAAATCCCCATTCTGTTACATATAACTTACATCACATTGAGTAAGTTAGTTATCCCCCACTTTGGGCTCTGGCTCCCTCATCTGTAAAATGAAGGAGCTGAGTTTGATAACAGTCAGCCAGTTATTGCTCTCATCCATCCCATTTTCTCCATTCATGCAGCCATTATACCAGGTGAGGTCTTCACCCCTCACTTAGGCTCCTAATTAGTCTCCATAATTCTACTCTCTACCCTCTACAATACAGCTTCCAAAAAACTGCCATACTTATGTTCCTAAGTCAGATCATAGGTCACTGTCCAACTCCCCTAACATTTAGGACAGAGATTCTTAAACCTTTTTCATGCCATGGACGCCTTTGGCAATCCACAGGGCATCTACATAGTACAGTGGATAGAGCACTAGCTCTGGAGTCAGGAGGACCTGAGTTCAAATTTGACCTCAGACATTTACTAGCTGTGTGACCCTGGGCAAGTCACTTAACCCTATTGCCTCTAAAAAAAATTCCATATACCTCAGTTTACAAACCTTGCTTAGTTATACAATACAGACTCCTATCTGACATTTAAAGCTTTTCACAATCTAGGTTCCAACCTATCTTTTGAGATTGTTTATACCTTACTCCCCATTAAGCACCCTACTTTCCAGAAACTTCCCCTAAATGATATAGACAAGTGATCCCTGATGCCAAGAATGCTCTCCCTCCCGCCCCCCGTAGCTTCTTTTACAGTTGACCTCAGGTGCCATGTCCTGCAGGAAGTCTTTCCTCATCCACCCTATTGTTGGTACTTCAATAACAATCGTTGACTAAAAATTACTTTGGATGGTCTGTAAAAATTTTTGTATGTATTTATCTTTATATCTGGCAGCTAGACAGTGACGTAGTGCGTAGAATGTTGAGTTGAGTCAGGAAGAGTCCTCTTTCTGAGTTCAAATCTGGCCTCAGACACTTATTGGTTGTATAATCCTGGACAATTCATTTAACCCAGTTTGCCTCAGTTTCCTCATCTGTAAGATGGACTGGAGAAGGGAATAGCAAACCACTCCCGTATCTTTGCCAAGAAAATCCCAAATCTGATCTTGAAGAGTCAGACGCGATTGAAATGACTGAGCAGCAACAGCAATTTTTATTTTCTCTTAGTGCAGTGTAAGCTCCTGGAGGGCAGAGACTCAGACTTTTGTATAACTGGAGGCTAGCATAGTGTCTGGAATAAGAATAAATGTGGGTTGTGGTTATCAATCTTAAATGATCTCTAATGTTCCTTCCAACCCTAATTCTATTATCCTGAGAAGTAACTAACAACTTATTCCATCTCTGTCCCCTAAGTGGTGTGTTTGTTCATTGTTTTGATTCACACAGAGCTAGTCTGGTGGGAGATGATTTCTGCAAAGCCACGGATGGGAAGGCCAAAAAACCATTTCCCAAATCCTACAGATCCAGAACCACAACTAAAATGTTTTGTGCCGAAGAAAAGTAATTGAAAACACATCCTCAAATCAATTTTTTAAAGACAAAATCATTTCATTTGGACAGGAATCCTGAGATATCTCCCTTCGAAGGCTGCCCAAGGAAGGAGAAAGAGGTTAGCATGGCATGAGGTGGCTTTCTTTTTTATCTAGTAATTCTTGCTGACTAACTGCTAAACTCATTTGTTTCTAAACTGCTGAAAGATTACAACTGTTATCTGAGCTCTCCAAATTTCAGTACCCTGAGACAAAGCCTTGGTTGCTTCATCTTAGTTATGGCTCTGAGTAGCTCGCACCAACCAGTGAGTTTGCACAGAAGGTGATAGACCTATGATGGCTGTCCAGCTTCTTGAATATGAAATATCCAACTTCAATTTCCCCCCCATCCCTTATTTCTCCTTTTCTTTCCTTATTTCCTTGTTCAATAGTCAGAGGCTGGCAGCTGGTGATAAGCTGGGCACTCAGAGAACTCCTTCAAGTAGCTTGTAAATGGAAGCTTGTCAGATCACATCTCTTGGCATTCAATAAGACTATATTTCTTAGTTAAATAGCTGATTGGAGGGTTGGCTGAGAAGTAAGATGCCGTATGCCTGCTGCCTCCTTAGGGGTCCTGGAGAGAAGCAATATTGTTCTATTGTCACTAGAAAAAGGCTGCTTCTCTGGAGTGGGGCACAACTAATCCTACTCCTGTCCTCCCAAACTGAGGCACTCGGGTCAGGGGCTTGGAAGATAAAAATCCTCCTTCCCTCCTGGCTTGGGGGAGCTGAGACAAATGCCTTTGATTTCCAGCTTGCCTCTTCTGTGGCTTGTTGTGCTATTCACTACTACTCTTCATTTTCAAAGCAATTGAGAGATAAAAGGAAACGTGTTTACTCCATTTTTTATTTCTTCTCTCCCCACTCCCTCCTTTCCCCTCCAGAGAAATCTAAAAATTGGGCACTTGTCACTAGCAGCTAATTCCCCCCCCCATTTTAGGAAGGGCTGCTGTTTGAACACCATGGGTTGTTTTTTAATTCCTAGTGTTTTATTTTCTCCTGGTGCTACATGGAGCCTTACACAGATTGTCTTCATGGATTTTCATATGTTATCTACTCCCCCCTTCCCAAGCCCCCACTACATTTATGAGTGAAAGCAAGAGGCATGGGCACACTCCAGCAGCCTGGGGCAGTGACTGCTGAGTTAGCCCCTGGTAGGCAGAAGATCCGATGTTCCCCCCCACTGACTGAGTTCCGTACTGAGCCAGAGCTGGGCATCAGAGGAAGCAAGGACCTCAGTCCTCAGTTTGAGCCATTTCAGAAGTTAATTGTATGTCAAAATAAAGCATTAGGAATGGCAGCAGCTGGGCTATCTGCAATTCCTCTCCTTTCAAGTCTTTCAAGGACCTAACAGGCTCATCAGGGCATTTGGGAGGCAAGCTGGTGGCCCGTCAAAACAGCACCAAATCTTTGTGACTGATCTAGGACCCTGGACAAAATGAAGAGTGGATGGTGTCCTTTAAGGACACCCAACTTTTTCTGTAGGGCTGAGCCCAGGGCATACCGGCCTCATTACTGATAACTACTGCACTGAGGCAGGCAGCTCGGGCCACTTTGATATGCCAGGCACATCCAACCCTCTGTGCATCCAGGGACTGCAATCAGGTAACTGATAATAATGCAAGTCACATCAACTGGACTGCCACCACAGTGAGCTGATGCATGCTGCTGCCTTGATGCAAATAGCAGGAACACTGGGGCCAGAAGATGGAGGAGCCTGGCTTTATTATACAGATGCTGTTTTCAAGCTAGAATTTCTCCCACCCTCCCTTCCTCCCTCTCTCCCTTCCCCCTTTCCCCTTCTCCCTTCTCCCTCTCCCTCTCCGTCTCTCTCTCTCTATTTCTCTCTCTCTCTCTCTATTTCTCTCTCTCTCTCTGTTACTCTCTCTCTGTCACTCTCTCTCTCTTCTCTTTTGTCTATATCCTTGCTTTTTCTTCCCCCTCCCTCTCTATCTTCTCTCTTTCTCTTCTTCCTCACTCATCTCTCTTCTGTTTTTTTCTTCTCTCTTCTCTCTTCTCTCCACTCAACTCTCTCCCCCTACCTCTTTCTGAATTCCCTTCCCTTTTCTGTCTTCTTTCTTCTTTCTCACTTCTGTCTTTGATCTCTCCCACTTATTTGACTTTCTCTCCTTTCCATTCTCTTTTCTTTTCCTCCCCTCTATCATTTCCGTCTTTCTGTCTTCTCTTTCTTTTTCAGTCTTCTCTCTTATCTCTCTGCTTGTCTTTCTCCTCTCATACTTCTCTCCTTTCTTTCCTTTCTCTTCTCCTTTTTTCTATCTCTTTTTTCTTACCCCAGTCTTTCTCACTGTCAGTCCTTAGCTGCATACCTGCAGAGAGAATCTCATTCTGTCTCTTAGCCCCAAGTCAAACAATGGCATTACATAATGCATGAAGAATAGCTAGCCTCCAAGGACAGACACAAATTTTACTAAGCACCCAGTCTTCTCAATACAACCATATTATTTCTTTTACCTAAGTATCAAGCCATGTGTTCCTACCCCACCTTTCTCTCTCTCTCTCTCTCTCTTTCTCTCTCTCTTTCTCTCTTTCTCTGTCTCTGTCTCTCTGTCTCTGTCTCTGTCTCTGTCTCTGTCTCTGTCTCTCTCTGTCTCTCTCACACACACACACACACACACACACACACACACACACACACACACCTTTCTCTAGTCAGAACCCTGTCTAATGGCCAGAGAATGAGAATATAGAAGGGATAGGGAGCCAAGGATATTATTTGAACTGGGGGATTCAATTCCCTTTGTTTCTGCATTAGAAGATCTACCTTCATGAAGTTTTCAAGATACTGTTCTCTCCTGTTTCTTCTCCTACCTATCTGACCGCTATTCCTCAGTTTCCCTTGCTGGATCTTTCTCCTGAGACCTCTTCTCTTCTTTCTCTTTACTACCTCTCTTGAGTAGCTCATTAAGTTCCAAAGGTTCAATTATTCTCTCTGTGCAGATGATTCTCAGATCTCTTTAGTCAACCTAATCTCTTTCAAGACTCCCAGTCTCATATCAACAAATGACTAACTAACATTTCAAATTGGATGCCCCATAGCCATCTCAAACTCAGTATATCCAAAACAGAACTCGGTAACTTGCTACTCAAGCTATCCCCTCTTCCCAGATTTGTTGTCTGATTGACTGGGAAGTTCCCTTGTGGTATACTGTACCTAACTGACTTTTATATGAAATACGGTCAACCTATTTTTTTTGACAGTTAAACATTTATTAATCACCTAATAAATCCCAGGCTGTGTGCTAAGCCCTAGGAATACAAAGAAAGGGGGGAAATATGGTCTCTGCCCTCAAGTAACTCACATTCTAATCAGGAAGACAACATATAAATAACTTTATATATATATATATATATATATATATGTATATATATATATATATACATATACATACATACATACATACACACACACACACACACACACAAATGACAAGTTAGAGTTAATTTTAGGGGGAAGTCACTGAGATTAAAGTGGACTGGGAAAGGCTTCTTTCAGAAGTGGGGACTTAAACTAAGGTTTGGAGGAAACTAGGAAGGGGAAATGAGGAGGAAGAGAACTCCAGACATGGCCGACAGCTGATGACTATGTTTAGAATCAGGAGATAGCATGTCACATGAAGAAGGCCAGCGTCACTGGATTAAAATATACGTGGGGGGGGGAGCAGAGAATAAAAAAACAGAAAGGTACAAAGGGCTGTCAAAGTCAAAACATTTTCTATTTGGTCCTGGAGGTAATAGGGAGCCACTGGAGTTTCTTGAACAAGGAATCTCTCCTCTCTGAGCTTTCATGACATTGGCCTCCCTTGTTTAGATTCCTCCTTCTTGTCTCATTGCTCCTTCTCAGTCTTTCTTATTAGTTCATCATCCATGTCATATTCCCTAACTAGGACTGTATCTCAAGGCTCTCTCCTTTCTCCTCTCACCTGACGGCCTCATCAGTTGCCATAAACTTATTATCTCTGTACATATAATGCCCACCATATTCCAAGCCTTTCCAGTCCCATATCACCAACTATTTATTGGACATTTCCAACTGTATGCCCTATAAACCCCTCAAAATCAACATCTTTCAAGCAGAATTCATTATATTTTCCCTAAAACCCACCCTTATTCTGAAATTCCTTGTTGCTGGGGCAGGGGGTGGGGAGGGCCAGGGAGAAGTTCCCTCATACTCCTAGTCACCTGAGGTCATCATCTTAGAATTATCCTCACTGACCCTTACCTCAGATATTCTACCAATTACTAAATCTTATTGTTTCTACCTCTACAACATCTTTCTTGTATGTTCTCTTCTCTCTTCTTACAAAGTCACCATGTTAGCTCAGACCTGTACACATCTTCCCATATGGTACCCTCCCCTCAAGTCTCTCCTCAAGCCATCATTAATAGAGCTGACAAAATTATTTTCCTAAAGCATATATCTAACTATGTCATCCCATTACTCAATTAATTTCATCAGCTGCTTTTTTTGCTCCTAGGATAAACTGTTTGACATTTAAAGCCCTTTACAACCCAGTCTAAATCTACCTTTCTGGTCTTCTTATAAAATTGGCCCTTCCTGCACTCCACAATCAAAACTGTCTTGTTTTTGCTGACACAGAGCACTCCAATGCCCATCTCCATATTTTTGTATTGGCTGTCCCTGTTTCTTACAATGTACTCCCTTCCCATCTCCATCTCTTAAAATCCTTCATTTCTTTCAAAACTCAGGTCAGAGCCACCTTCTAAATAAAGCCTCTCTTGATACCCTCAGGTATTAGTGCTCTGACCCTCCACAATTACCTTGTATTTATCTGGTATATACTTAGATAGCAAGGAGCCATGCTTAGAGCTCCCCTCCCTGGCTCCTGCTGACCTTGAAGGACTGTGGAGACCAACTGAGGGCGATGCAGTAGCATTTTTAAAAGATGTAGTAAACTCTAAGTGATTTATTGGTCCTTACCCACCCCTCACTCAAGTCACATCATGCCACCTGGAGAGTTGAAGCCAAAAGAACTCCACCCAGAAAGGAAGAGAGAGCTGGAGGGTGTATCAAACCCCTTTGTACATCGACTGAATTATCAGCCCTTGTTGCTCAGCAGTCCATTAGGACACTCTTCATCATCTCAGTGTAGGCCCCTCAATAATGAGTCATACCTGTCCAGAAGAAGATCCTAAAGCTTCCATATCATCAGCCAAAATGGCAATTCTAAGCATGACCAATGGAGACAGGACAACTCCTTTCCCCATTACATTTACTTGATAGTCTGTAGGTACCCCTGATAGAATGTAAGCACTTTGAGGGCAGAGACTATTTCTTTCTTCTTCCTTCTCCCCAGCACCTACCACATGCTTAATAAATGTTTGCTAATTGATTGATTGATCAACTGCACTCTGATCAGTACAAAGAACATTGCAAGGAGGGAGGTTTTTAAAGTCAGTCAATCGATCAATATTTATTAAGTACCTACTGTGTGCCAGTAATTGTACTAAATGCTGCTACAGGGCTAGAGATCACTGGACATGGGAGAAGAGTGAATGCACAATGAAAGATAAGTTGTGAATCTACAGGCTGAATAGAGAGACTTAGTGAAGCAATCTGGCCATGACATTCACATACACAGCCCTGGTGGCTGGTGTGTGATACTCTAGATTTAAAGGAACACTTCTCAGCTGTCTTCCAGTCTTCTGAGTCAGAGTCCCAAAAAGGACTAAACTTGAGAACAGAAACCTTCATTCTTTCTTTAATCTGTGTAACTCCAACACCTAGAACAGTGTCTGGTATGTAGAAGGCATTTAGCAAATATTCTTTAATTGAATTGAAGTTTTGTGTCAAGGTTAAGTTCAGTTCCAGATGTCTATTGATGACCACAAAAAAGCAGACTATTGAACTCACAGTTCCAAATGGAATCTTTATAGCCTGGGTGTTACACTGGGTCAGTGGGTGATGGTAAGGGGGGAGAGAGGGCAACAGGCCATTGTCTTTCTACAAAGATCATTTGTGGCCCCCATTGCTGCCTGCTTAGAAATTCTCTTGCCTGGCTTATAGTCTTAAAAGATTTCCAGGCCAGCCTTTATGCCCTTAGTAGGCAATCAATAATTTTTTGAATGAAGTCCCAACTGGAAACCCAGCAGTTTCCCACACTTGGTTTCCCCCCTTTAAACCCTACATTTAAGATGCAGCAGTTATCCTTCTCAAGTAATGGCACTTCACACTTGGCACTTGACATTTTTGAAGCACCTCACAGGCATTAGCTAATTAATCCAGATCTCTGTTGAGCCCCCTAACAAACTCCCAAAGGCTCTACTTGCTCCTCAAGTAGAGGATCTCATACCTGCCTGAACCTCAAAAGTCCAGCATATATCTAGAACATCCTTGCAAATAGTTGCTGGCCCATGGAGAGTTTGGATGGCTGGTGGGCAAGAAGGAAAGACTGTAATGAATATTACGTATTTTCCCAACCATTTATCCCAGAAATAAGGCCAAAATTCACTCTACTATCCCTTCTTCTGCCAAAGTTTCCAAGGCAAGAAGAAAGATGGGAAGAGGACATAGTGCAGTACTACATCTTAGTGGCACCATCTTTGCAGAAAGAAGCCAAGGCTACAGTTTATGCATTTAAGCTAAATACATCTTGATCCTGCAGTCCCATCTGGAGCTCCCCAGTCCTTTACATCCAGAGCACTAAGTAATTTCTTGGTTGAGAATGTGACCTACTCATGGAACAGAGAATTCAATGCAGTAAAAAGAGCAAGAGGGGGTGGGAGGAGGAGTAAAAGCATCATTGTTCTAGGTCCAGCAGTACTGTCAAAAGCTTGGTTACCTTGGGCATCAGAAATGTTATCATAACCATAATGGTTGGTACTAAAAATAAATCTTTCCCACTTAATTGAGGATATCAGTCTTGGGTGAGTGGGAAGACTTCCCTTTCCATTCTTAGGCTCTATTTCACTCACATACTGCTACTTCTTTGTTATTTACTCATTCTTTCAGAAAATATTTACAGAAACATTTATTGAGAAGGCTAGGTGGCACAGTGAGCAGTGTTGGGCCTAGAATCAGGAAGACCTGAGTTTGAATGTTGACTCAAATGTCTTTTAGCTGAATGGTGCTGATTAATTGATTGATCGGTTGGACTCTGATCAGTCCAAAGAGCATTACAAGGAGAGAGATTTTGAAAAATCAATGAAGAATTGATTAAGCACCTAGCCTCTGAGCCTCAGTTTCCTCGCCTGTAAAAATAGGGATAAATGATTTCACCTACCTCTCAGGGTTATTGTAAGGATTAAATGAGATAATATTTGTAAAGTGCTTTGCAAACCATAAAGCAATATAGAAATATAGGAATATTTTTAAATATAATACATATTTTATGTATAACTAATACAAAGAAATTCTTATTTTTATTAAGCCTCTATTATGGTCCACCTCTGTGTTGGACATTGTGGAGGACATGAAGATTACAACATACAGTATATGTTTATAGACATAGTGTATGTTTTCAACATTAAGGCTGAAAAGCACTTTAGGCATATTATTCCCTTTGAATTTCACCATTAACCCTGTACAGGAGGCATCATTTTATAGATGAGGAAATGGGAAACATTAGAGAGCTTAAGTGACTTAACCATGGTCACACAGAAGCAAAGCCCAGGCCTTCTAGAGTCCAGATTCGGTTCCAGATTTGGCTCCCTTTCGACCACACCAAGATGCCTAGTCATGCCTAGTCCTACCTTCCTGAAGCTTACAGTCTCAACCAAAAAAAAAAATGAAAACGTCATGCGATAGAGACAAGGGAAATATGGAGAGTATTAGAAGCAAGAATGTCTCCTAGGCTTCTAAGTTACCCCAAGAATGGTGAATTTCACAGGTTAGGCTAGATTGACAAATTCATCACAAGATTTCTAAAGAAGGAAAACAACAGTCTATTGGTCAGATTCCAGTATTTCAAGGAGCCCCGCCTGAAATGGGGCTCTCTCTGTTGCCTAGGAGGTGCGAGTCCTTGTACCTCCACATTAGCAATGTTCTTAAACTTGGCAGGTGCTAAGTGGTGCAGTGGATGGAGTACTGGACCTGGAGTTTGAGACACCTGAGTTCAAATGCCATCTTAGATTCTTCCCAGTTGGATGACTTTGGGCACATCACTTAATTTCTCTCTGCTTCAGTTTCTTCATCTGTAAAATAAGGCTAATGACTGCACCCAATTTGAAATTGCTCCTTGCAAATCTTAAAGTGCCGTATGCATGCTAAATATTATTGTTATTGTCCATAGAGAATAACATTGAAAGCTTTCTGATGCTACTTGATGTTGTAGTTGTCTCCTGGAATATGCCCACGAAATTAAACTACATCACAACTTTCATACTCAACCAGGTAGGTGGAGGATGGAGCCAAATGATCTGACTTCTGAGCAAGCCTTCTATACCCACCCCACTATCACAACTCAATTTTTAAAAACATATATTAAGTGCCTACTATGTGTTAGGTACTGCACCAGCCAGAAGGTTCACAAAGTCAAAAAAATAAAGTGAACCACTCCCTGTTCTTGAGGAACATACGTTCTACTGGGAGACACAACATGTACATATGTAAGGACACGGAGCATAAATGTAAAATCAATCCAAGGCAGTCAGGTGCAAGGGAATGAGGAGGAGGGAGCTCTAGTTGTTAGGGGAGGAGGAAATCGGGAAAGACTAAAGCATGGTACTTGACCTGAGTCTTGAAGGAAGTAAAAGATTCTGTGAGGTAGCGGTGAGAAGGAAATCCATTCTTGGCATGGAAGACTGCCAGGACAAAGGAACAGAGATGGAACTGACGAGTTTGAAGAACAGAGAGAAAGTCAATTTGGCAGAAAAATAACATGCAGAGAGGGGAGTAGCATATAATAGGCTAGAAAGACAAATTTGGGTCAGATCACAAAAGGCTTGAAAAAAACAAACAAAGACATTTATCAGAGTGTACCAAAAGCCTTAGCGTAGTTTAAAGCTAATAAGCTATTAAAGCTTTAAACCACACAAAGTCTTTTAGGACACCCTGTATTTAATCCTAGAAACAGTAGGGAGTTACTATGGTTTATCAAATAATGGAGTGACATGGTCAGACCTGCTCTTAAGGAAAATCATTTGGACAGCTATGTCAGCTATGTGGAAGATGTATTGGAGTGTGGAGAGACAATGTAGTGACACCAATTGGGAGGCAACTGCAACAATCCAGGATAGACATGATGAGGATCTGAATTAAGAGGGTGGTTATATGAGTGGCAAGAAAGAATTGGATGGAATGTGTTTCAGAGATAGAAACTGAATGGTTTGGCAACTGATTGGATATATGGAGGGAGGAAATAAAATAGAAGATAATGCCAAGATTACAAACAAGAAATTATAAGAATGGTAGTCCCCTTTCCCATTCGCCAAACTCATAATTCCCTCCCCTATCACCCATATTATTATGATGGATTATTGTGGGATTATTATGAGGCTCAAATAAGATGATGTATGTAAAGCTCTTTGCATAGCTTGAAACACCACACGAGTGTAAACTATTAACATTATTATTAGGCTGCTTTCACACAGGTTATTCCTTATTCCTAGAATGACCTCAGCATCCCTCCAGTGAAAACAATACTCAAAAACAATGCCCACTATAACATAATATTTATGTCAGTCATCCAGCCTCTACTTAAAGACCTCTAAGGAGATCTACCTCCAAAAGCAGATCATTCCACTTTGGGGTAACTCCAATTGTTAGAAAGCTTTCCTTTACATCAAGTCAAAGCAGAAGAAAGAACATAGCATAAAGGAGAGATGCAGACAAAAAAACTTTGGGAATTTTAACTAATATAAATCAATTACCCTAATGAGAAACCCAAAAGAGCCTAAAGAAAACCTAAGAAAGCATGACTTACTTGCTGAGCACAGAGACATAGCAGCAAAAAGTAACAAGCTTAGAATATAAACTCACTTGAAAAATATTACAGAGAAAGAAGTATGTAAGATTATAAGATATATCAGGTTATAAACCAGTAAGGAATGCTGGAGGAAAAAGTAATTTAAAGTCATCCTAAAGGAATTCAAGATGAAACTGAAAGGACAATGAGCATGAAAAATGGAAAAGATCTGCAAAGATTTTATGCTACCACATTTCAGTCAGTCCATCAACACTTAATAGTATATTCATTAATTAGTAAGTATTTAATATAATTTAAGTACATTTGATTTTATATTTAATATCTGTATATTATATATTTAATAATTATTTATGTAAATCTGTTAGTTAAGTGAGTAATTTGTAATTAATTAACAATTATTAAGCATAAGCCCTGTGCTTAAGCACTGGGGATGCAAATACCAAAAAGAAAGATAGTAAAAAGATTAGGCTAGATCGGATGCTGTACAAACAAACTCTTCACAAGATTTCTAGAGAAGGAAAATAACAGTCAGAGTCCAGTAAAAAGATTGCGATCTAATGGGAGAAGATGATGCACAAAAGAAAGAAGAAAGTGGAAGGGTTGGGTCACAACTGGGAGGGAAATGAGAAGATGTTCAAGGAAATGTCTCTCCTGCCTCTCCTTCTTAAATGGGCTAAGGAGTTCATGGATCTACCCTCCAATCAGAAAGGAGGGAGCTAATGAGGTATGAGTGCCATGGTTGATTGGATTTTGCAAGATGATGAGATTTCCCACTGATGACTTTACTGGAGGATTGGTAGAGAAACCAAAGAAATCCAAAATGAATGCAGTCAGGTAGGAAATGAAGAGATGTCTTGAGAATATAGACTCTAAAATCACCATCTCAAATGTGCTTATAAAAGGAAGTTGAAATTGTACTGAAGTAGGAAAAAAAAGACTGAGAACAATAGTTATACTATATCATGTATACACAGAAAAGGTCTATGCTGGAGGTATAACAGTTTTGAAGATATAGATGACTCATTTCTCAAGCCAATGAGAAGCATGAAAAATATCAGAAAGGAGAGGAGAGGGAGGGGGAGAGGGAGATGGAGAAGAAAAGGAAGATGGAGAAGGAAAGGGAGAGGGAGGGAAGGGTCTGAAAGAACAACAATAACTGCTGGCCATATGCCTACTGTTCCACTGGTACAATATTTTTATGAAAATAATCTACACACATATCAAAGGCATCTCTAAAGGGGGCATTAAAAGAGAATAGGTAGGTTTTCATATGTGGTGTCACAAAGTAGACCACATGATTGACTGGAATATATAGACAATTCCCATTGTGTTTATGGTGTGTGTGCTATATGCTCTCTTTCAAAAAAGTGTTTCCTATGCGTATGTCAAAATTGCATAAGATTCCTTCATAGATAGCAATGGAATGGTCCTTGAAAGCCCAGGACCTAATCACCAAAAGGGGGCTAACAATAAGGTGTTTAACTACAAAAGCTCCTTTTATGAAATATGAATCAGTCCTTTGAGTATTCCATAGCCTTTATAAACAATGTTAACCACTAGTACTTTCTAGTCTGGGTATATTTGTCGGGGTTACAATATCAAGGAGGCAACTGAAGGGAAAACATTCTCAGAGAAGATTTACAGATAAATCTAACACAGAGGTGTTTTGTCAGAAGTGCTTTCTCTAGCTGGGGGCTCGGAGCTAATAAGAAAATAAAAAGAATTACAGATTGTTTGATACTACTTCCCAAAGTGAAGAAGTGGCGTTTATAACAGGAAACTCCTCTGGACAAAGAATCAGTAACAGAGTAAGGAGAAAATAAGAATGTTTGAACAATGTTGTTCATCCTCTTAACACTGCTACAGAGATGACTTTGTTTGACAGCAACTAATAAGAGACAAGGCATTGAACAATGAGACAAGTACTTTCAAAGTAATTCCTAGAGGCAGCTAAAATACAGTGCTAGGCATGGTGTCAGGAAGACCTGAGTTCAAATCTGGCCTTAGACACTTAGTATCTGTGTGACCCTGGCAAGTCCTTTAATTTCTGTCTGCCTCTGTTTCCTTAACTGTAAAAAAAAAAAAGATAATGATAACATATACCTCCCACAATTGTTGTAAGGATTAAATTAGATAATATTTGTAAAACACTTAGTATGGTGTCTGGTACACTGAATGCTTGTGTTCTTTCCTTCCTTAACAGTCTTAAAAGAGATCCATCACAGAGTTCTAAATCAAGATGGAATTTTCTATAGCTAATGAAGTCTTGGTTTGCAGAGAACATTGTCTCAATGGCATCAGACCCTAGAACACTGTCAGGCCTTCTAATTAGTAATAATTACTCTAAATCTACATAATCACTCTAAACAGTAGCTAGGTGACACACTACATAGTGCTGAACATGGAGTCAGGACAACTCTTCTTCACGAGTTCAAATCCAGCCTCAGATACTTACTAGTTGTATAACCCTGGACAAGTCACTTAACCCTGTTTGCCTCAGTTTCCTCATCTGTTTTTTTAAAAGCTGGAGGAGGAAATGTCAAATCCCTCCAATATTTCTGCCAAGAAAATCTCAAATGGGGTCACAAAGAGCCAAAGATGCCTGAAATAATTAAACAACTTTTACAACTCAGAAATCAACAAATGCTACAAATTAGGGTTTGGCTTGTTATTTTGTTGATTGTCTAGGCAACATTGCTGTTGTTGTTAATCCTTCATTTTTTAAGAAGGGAAATGATATCACCATGGGTGATGTCTTAACTCTTGGGTGAGTTGGATTTAAGTGAGGCAGAGCTGTACATAGTCTCACTTTTTCTTTCAGAGTCATCAAATTCTAGTGTTAAGACCAAAAAAAAGTCAAGATGACTAGCAACAGCCCAGGATGGAGTGGATGACCTCAGTATCTTCCATGTCTGATGAAACTTCAAAGTGTGAACTGTACACATTTTTTTTTTTTGGAGAGCATTTTTAAATACTTACCAGCACACTACTATATATAGCTATAGATACCTTGGACAGATACTACAAATGTTCACGGTATTTGGCTTAGAAAATGAACAAGCAGAGAAGAGAAGGTTGGATTGCTTCAAGGAGACTGTAACATTCTACCCATGACCCCAAAGCTACTCTCTAAAACAAAGGCAAATCCTCTTAACTCTTCATTTCTCTGGTGTCATTCACTGGCCACAAGCCATGGAATGCTAGATTCTCCAAAGAATTTAATGGCAATGAAAAAGGGCTTGGTGGGTGTGAATAAATTGTAACACATTGCAAACAAGTAATTGTGAAGAAGAAATGGAATAAGGGACATAATAAAATAAATTCATGTTCCTAAAATAAGAGATACTTGTCATGTGTCAAGAGCAAGAAATAACTGATGAATTGAGGACATGAACTGTTTTTTTTTCTTTTTATGTCTCCAGCCTAGCACAGCAGGCTTAATAAGTGTTTTGAATGAATTGAATTGAATTAGCCTGGGATTCATCTAGAATATCCACATTCACTCAGACAGACATTTGGTCTGCCATTTATTTAGTGAAACTTTTGCCTGCTTAAGCAAACTCTTGTCCTTTCCTTGGTTCTCAAATATGTTCCAAAATTTTGTTATGTGCACATTTGGGAAATTGGTGAGGACTACAAATTTCTTGTCCCTTATGCCACAGTTGATGCTTATGGGTTGGTATTTTGCCTTTGCTTGTACAAACCAGTAGTGATCATTTATTGTTGGTTGGAGAATTGAATTTGGCAGGAGAGATTTCCATGCATTTGGGGGACTAATTTTCCAAGTACCTTCCACCACAGAAATGCTAAAGATAACTGGCCAAGTGTACTAGGGAGAATACAGCTTGTAAAACTCTTCCATAAATGATACTCAATAACAACAGAGAAGAAACAGAACATTCTTTTGGTTTCTGGAAGAGAAAAGAGGTATTAAGAAGAAAAGAAAATTTTCTTTTTTTTGTTCTCCTTACTGTTGACCCAAATATAATAGAAAGCAAAAGGGAATTCAGCTGTGCCTAAAACATTTTTGGACCACCTACTTTGTCCAAGATCCTGTGTTACACATCGTGAAAGATTCCATTGTGCCCTGAGGGCAAAGATTGTTTCTGCCTTAGTTTCTCCACTGGATGTGTGAAAAAATTAAGAAACAATATGTGATTCTGAGTTATATTTGATAGATATTCCATGTAATACTTGGAACTCTACAGTAGTGCAAGCAGCCCATACCACTCATGCACTACCTTCCTTAAGCCTACAGAAAGGTAGGCTGCCATTCTTTTCATTATCCAGTGGACATAACAGCTATAATAATAATGGGGAAAGTTCGAAACTTTGTGAGAATTACCAAAAGGTGACACAGGTACACAACGTGAGTACATGCTTTTAGAAAAAATGGAGCTGATGGGCTTACTTAATTGAGGGTTGCCACAAACCTTCAATTTGTAGAAGGAGGAGGAGGAAGAGGAGGAGGAGGAGGAAGGGAGACAGAAGAGGGGAGAGGGGGAGGGATAAGGAGAGGGGGAGGAAGGGAAAGGGGAAGGAGAAGGGGAAGAAGAAGAATAAAGGGAAGAAGAAGAAGGGGAAGAAGAAGAAGAAGAAGAAGAAGAAGAAGAAGAAGAAGAAGAGGAGGAGGAGGAGCAGGAGGAGGAGGAGGAGCAGGAGGAGCAGGAGGAGGAGGAGGAGGAGGAGGAGGAGGAGGAGGAGGAGGAGGAGGAGGAGGAACACACTGTCCACAAAGTGCAATCAAGAGAGTGCGATAAAATGAGGTATTTCCACTAACCACCAGAGGGTGTAGAGTCCACAAATGCTCCCTTTACTCACCTGGTCATGCTTCTAGGTACTGGGCAGTTAGAAGAAACAAACATATTGGCTGGATTCTGAATTCTATTCTAGGACTTGATATAAAATATTACTCAGGATTAATAAAATAAGGCAAAATCCATGATTAACTCTGATCCCACCTAGAGTTCGATTTTTTTTCTTTTTTAGTCTCTCATTTATATTTATGGATAGATCATAGATGACGATATAGTTGATGGTGTAGGTGATACAGATAGAGATACAGATACATACATACACACACACATAGATATAGATAGACACACCCAGACACAGATATTGAGATATCTAGAAAGATAAAGATATACCTATATAGTCATATATGTGATTAGCATTCTATGGCTTTGTGTATTACACAAAACAACCATTTCCTGAGACCACAACTTCCTCCTGCTGAACCCTCTGAACTTTCCTGAGTTGAGAAAGAGTCATGTGTCTGTGACTCCTCTTGAAGAATTAGAAACTTTATCCAGTTAGAAAACAAAGTAAGCGTGATAATGATGGCGAACTTGCTGCTGAGGCAAGCTGATGAGGTTTCCTCACAAGCAGATGAGGTTTTCCAAAGCTCTTGGCTTACTTCCACTGCCAGGAAAGAGGGTGTAACATGTACAGCATTTATCAAAGAGTTAAATAACAGTTTTATTCTGTAATTCAAGAGATATCATGAGGTAACAGAAAGAGCATTGGTTATATCACAAGACGAGTTCAAATCAATGTTGTGATCATTATAACTTGTGTGGAGAGAGAGAGATGGGTAGAGAGAGAAAAAGAAAGAGAGAAAGAGAGAGAGAGGCAGAGGGGGGAGGGAGAGAGGGAGGGAGGGAGGAGAAGAAAAAGAAGGAGGAGGAAGAAGAGGAGGAGAGACTGACTGATCTACTGGCTTCTATTAAGTTTCAACTAAAGTACCATCTTTTACAGGAAACCTTTCCTGATCCCTCTTAATTCTAATGCCTGCTCTCTGTTAATTATTTCCTATTTGTGATATATTTAGTTTGTTTTGTATATGTTTGTTTACATGTTGTCTCCTCCATTAGATGTTAAGCGCCTTAAGGACAGGAACTATCTTTTGTCTCTTTGTGCATCCATAATGCTTAGCATAGTGCCTGGCACATACTAATGATTGATTAAAATACCTTCTGTATCTTCTCTAGACTGTAATGTCATCTTTAATTAGTGTAGTTATTTCATTTGATCTTCACCACAACCCTGTAAAGCTGGTACTATTATTAGCACCAGATGAGGGAACTGGGTCTGAGAGAGGTTAAGTGACATGTCTAGGGTCAGACAGCTAGGAAGTATTTGAAGGAGAATTTGAATGCAGGTCTTCTTTCTCTGTCTGGTACTCTAGCTAACTTGATATCTAGTCACTTTGTATATAACTAAAGTGTACGTAAAGCCCATCAAGTTCACGTTTATGTCGTGGAGTTAAAAAACATCATGAAACTGTTCAGGACTTAAGAGCTCAGCTTTGGATACCAAAAATAGCCCCAATGGGAGAGATTTCATCAGTGAAGGCAAAATCTCTCAGTTTGGGTTCATTTAGTCAGTCAACAAGCATTTGTGAAGCTCTTAGGGGTGGGAAGAGAGATGAAATACCTTTTACTTTCCCGAGGAACTCCATTAATTTTTTCATATATTTAAAGGGAAAGGGGGTTTAGGTACACATATGCAGTGTGACCATATAAACACACCCCCATCTTTCCTACCACAGCCACTACCTTCTTGCTTCAAACCCTTTGTTCAGGCTTCAAAACCCTACAAGAGAACTTTCCCTCCTGGTCCTGTGAGAGCCTGAATGTTACAGTCTATAGATGGGGAATTGTGACTCAGCCCTTACCATAAACTTGGAAAATACACACCCCTCCCCAGCACACCATGCTGCAGGCCCCAGAGAGGCTTCATTCCAAGAGGATGGGAAATGTAATCACAACAGTTTTTATTAGCAAAAAACAGCAGGAAGCCTTCTGCTGTCCATATGGACAGCTCCCGATGGGTATTCATGAAGCAGTTTGCTAGGGAGCAGTCATACTCAAAATTCTTCACCCAATTACCTTTGAACTTGCCTTTTCTCCTGCTGTTTGATTTTTTAAAAAATAACAATAATAAGGCCTCCAAACTCTTTTCCTCCTGGGAAGAGAGATACCATTGCTCTGTTGACTGTTCATCTGCCCTGGGCAA
This sequence comes from Pseudocheirus occidentalis, assembly GCA_028646575.1. Taxonomy (NCBI): domain Eukaryota; kingdom Metazoa; phylum Chordata; class Mammalia; order Diprotodontia; family Pseudocheiridae; genus Pseudocheirus; species Pseudocheirus occidentalis. The sequence goes on along the minus strand of CM053598.1, from coordinate 46,596,288 downwards.
CTGGACCCTGCTGGTAAAAAGAAGACCTTGCCATCTAGGGCTCTCAGTGCTTGCCACTGGGACCATGCAGTATTGCATGAATTCCTTACTGCTCTCCAGACATCTTCATGTCATGCCATCCCTTTGATCCTTGCTTGGTAGTAATTGGTGAGAGTTCTCAATAAATAGTCCAATCACCATTACTTAGATGCCTTCTGACCATCTTCATGCTACATACACCATGTACCCTCCATTCCCTCCCACTTTCCACCTCTGGCTCTTGGAACAGTTATTAAATCAATACTACCATTCTTGGAACATTATATATCAATCAATTGCCATATAATTGACCATTATCCATGTGACTTCTCAAACCAAAATATAGTTATCCCTTCCGCATCCTGACTTTTCCCATCATGGTCTCTATATATCATGTGTTGGCATTAAAAATAAAATTGGAATTTGAGGAGAGTTTTGCAGAAGCCTCAGATGACACATGAAGGCCAGCAGGTGACACAGAAAAAATTCTGAAATTCAGAGATGCATAAAGTGTATATATATATATATAGTATTGTATAATATCAACATAGTTTAACATTTAATATGATAATAATTCAGACTTCTTCTCTGATACAAAGGAATGGCCAAAAATGCACATGAATTTTCTAGATCATGGGGGTGCCACATTCCTAATCCCCACTATGTGGAAGGGATAACTGTAACCTTACGTGGTTACTGCTCACCTAAATTCTATGTTGTCTTCCCCTATCAGAATGTAAGCTTCTCAAGACAGGTACCATTTTGCTTTTTTCATGTGTATTCCCAGCTCTTGGCACAGGGTTGTTAACAGTAGTGAACACTTAATAATTTTTTCACTTAATAAGTTTTATTAATTTATTAGGACACTTAATAAGTATTTTCAATCATTTATAATATTGACCTTCAGGGCCAGTAGATCAAAATTCTATCAGAGGTAACTGGTGTGACCCTGTCTGCAATAATATACCACTTTGTGGTTTGCAAAGTGCTCTACATTAATTATCTCATATGATACTCATGGCAATCCAGGACTATTACAGTTATTATTACCTCCCTTTTATGAAGAAACTGAGGCATAGAGAGATCAAGTCACTCACCAATAATCACACAGTAAGTATCTGAGCTGGGATTCAAAGCCAAGACTTTCTAGCTGCAAACACAAAATTCTTGATGCTAGCAAAGTAGCATCTTGCCCTGGCAAGGTTTTATTCATAGAATTGGGGCAGAAATTACTTCTATGATTCAGTCCAAGAATCACTTTGGAAGACCTCTGGGAAGGACTGAACATTATCCTCTGTGAAGGATTCACAAATACAATCTTATGTGAAAGAGAAATGAGGGTCCCCTTTGGTAGGAATAGTAGCTCTAAGGGCAGCTAAGTGAAGCCATAGCCCAAAGAACACTGGGCCTGGAGAGAGGAAGTTCCATCTTCCTAAATTCAAATCTAGCCTCAGACTTACAGGCTATATGACCCTGGGCAAGTCATTTAACCCTATTTACCTCAGTTTCCTCATCTGTAAAATGAGCTGGAGAAGGAAATGGCAAACCACTCCAGTATCTTTGCCAAGAAAACTTCTAATGGGATCAAGATGAGTCAGACATGACTAAAGAACAACTACACAACAAAGTTAGTTCTATGTTGGGTCCATAGAGTATTGGTAACAGTCTGAGAATCAATGTGGTGAACTGGAAAGAATGCTAATCTTGGAATCAAAGGACCTGGATTCAAATCTCACCTTGGGGAAATCACTGGGTTTCCCTGGACCTCATTTTCCTGAAGAGGTTAGACTAATTAGGTCCTGAGGTCCCTTCTACCTTCTACATCTATTATAATGAGATCCTGTGATTCATTTGGACTCCTACTCTATTCCAATCAGTATTAATCAGTTTGATGTGATTCCATAGGGTAAGTGATTGTAAGTTCTATACATTAGGCCCCAGAGCTATGAGCTACTGATTGTAAATTCACTTACTTAATCACAGGAAGCTAACTAGAAGCCCTCCACTCTTGGTTTTCCTTGTTATGGTGACCAAGCCCAGTGTGACAGAAGTGACTCCATTTCATGAAAAGTCCCCTAATTTATTTTTGTACTTCCAGACCACACTTTCTTGTTCAACATGAGCAGATGACCACCTTGTGACCATCCATTTTAAGACCACTTAGTCAGTGGAGATGCTCCATCCTTCACCCAAACTAAGGACCCCTTCTCTTCTCTCCCAACCCCCACTAACATACCATTTTTAACTGATGCATCATTTCTGGCCCTCAAAGCAAGGTCTATCAACCAATGGGATTCTGTATTTTGTGTAGCCATTCTAGAGCATTCACATATCAAATCCAGTACCAAGGCTTATAAAAATAAGACTCTGGAGCAAAGGGAAATCTCAGATTGTGAGGGAAATCTAAGGTCCACTTCGAGAGAACCATGAACCCTTTAATAAAGTGCCATTGGCTTGACATTCTGCCTCAGTGGTTTTTCTTGCAGATTGGGCAATTATAATACCCACACCTATGAAATTTTGGGGCCTTTCTTTCCTCATTTGTCAAATGGGATTAATAATATGCATTGTGGTGAGGCATAAATGAATGAATAATAATGTGTATAAAAATGCTCTATAAAGCATTATTGAAATGCACATTTGCATTCCCCTGGATGCATTCTCTTCCTTTTTGGCCAATCTGTCATGTGCCTATCACTGACTGAGACGCTGCTGGAGGTACAAGAGATGGACACGCTTCTTGAACTCCTTGAGGACAGTCGATTGTCTCACTTTTGTATTTGTACCACCAGTACCTGATGCAGAGCCTGGCACAATGCCTAGCAAAATGCTTAGCAAATGGGAGCTTACTACACGCTTGTTGATTGATTGACTCAAGGAGTTTATAATCTAACTGGCTAGACAAGAATAACCCATATGAAGCAACAATGACAGGATATAATTAAGAACCAAATTATGTGTCAGAGACTCCAAGTGCAGTAACAATAATAGGTGACATTTATCTAGCACTTTAAGGTTTACACAATGCTTCCCATCATATGCTATTTCATTTGAACATCACAACAACCCTGGCAGAGCAGAAATGACAAATATTATTATGCCCAGCTTACAAAGGGAAAAAAAGCAGAGGTTAACTAATTTACCCAAGGTCACAAAGCTAGTAAATACCAGAGGTAGGATGTGAGCCTAGGTCTGTCATCATGACTCCATGTACAGCAGCGTATATGCTACACCTCCCTCCAAGCGTCATCATTTCTGGTGAGAACACTAGCATCTTCCCAGTCTCCTGGGATTCTAATCTTGGAGTCAGCCTTGACCCTTCCCTCACCATCATCCACTCTGTTCAGTGATTGGGCAGATCTTGTGGGTTCTGTCTCCACAACCTCTCTCACATCCTAAGAGGGGGACACGACAAAGGGGTTCAGCAAGGACTGGATTTATCAAGGCAAGTTATGTGGAGCACATTGGTCTTCAAATATGATCCATCCTTCAAAAGTCAGTAGATGGGGGAGAAGAAAGGTAGAGACAAGCATTCTAAGCAAGAGGACTGGCATGATATAAGGTAGGAAAATGTGAACTAGTACAGCACTGTTGTGGGACCTGCTGACAATCTCTAACCAAGTGCTCTGCACATAGAATTCTGATGCAATCTATCATCCCCAGGTGAAATGTCCTGCCTTCTCCTCTATCCTGGACAAAAACAGACAAAAGATGCAGTGACTAGAGCACCAGCCATGGAGTCAGTAGGACCTGAATTCAAATCTGACCTCAGACTCTTGACACTTACTAGTTGTGTGACCTTGGGCAAGTCACTTAGCCCCAATTGCTTTGCATTCCCCCTTCCAAAAAAAAACAGACAAAAGGAGATAAGGTGATCAGGGATCCAGTGTGTAGGGACCTACAGAAGGCATCTTTATGATATCCCAAAGTATCCTAATACAATGCTTAGATTCTAAAATAGACAAAAGCTCTATTCACTGAAAGCAGGGAAGAAGTTTTAAAATCCTAGTCCATATATGGAATTGCTTTTGGTCATTTTTTTAAACAGACCTGCAATTTTTCAGTGTAGGGAATTCTCATCAAGGAGCCTCCCTCTCTCAATGCAGGTAAGTAACTAGTTGACATCTATTTTAGAAAACTGCATTGGAGTGGTGCGAAGCTAATGACTTGCCCAGAGCCGATCAGGTAGTGTGAGTCAGAGGCGGGCCTTGACTCCAAGGGTCTCTGACTTCAAGGCCAGTTCTCTTCATCACTGGCCACCGTCTGACACAGAATCACAGGATTACATTGACTATAGAGGAGATTCCTGCTTTGTGTGGAACTAGGACTGTATACATTCTAGCGAAATCCCAGCCCTTAGAGAGGGATTAACGTGATTAAGAGTAATCAATTGGCCCAGAGTCCTGATCAGAGAGAGAAAATCAGGGTCATGACATAGTTCAGGACACCAAATTCAAAGACAAAAGTGTACTGCAGGAAAATAAATACCTGAGCCAGAGGATGAGTCCAGGGTATATGGATGTGAATATAACACAAAAGGAAAGAGTCAGCAGCAGGCAAGGAATAACCTGTCGTTTGGCAGGCAGTCTATCAAGGTGTGAAGAAGGTTAGAATTTAATGGCATATGAGGCCCAACCTGGTGATGTGCTCTTAGGCAAGTCCCTTGACCTCTCTGGGTCTCAGCATCCTCATCTGTAAAATGGGAATAAAAGCTCCTAACTTACAGGGTTGTGGTGAAAATCAAATAAGACAATGTCTGTGAAGTGTTTTTCAAATGTTAAAGGGTTGAACAACTGTAAAATAGTGTTACTATGGAACTGACCAGCCCAAGAGAATTCAGGTTAGGTCCCTTGGTCTTCTCCATTGGCATTGCCACAGGCAGCATGCTAAGTGTATCCTGACTGGATATATTGGGTTAACATTGCCATGAAATTGAAAATCTTCTATCTGAGGAAGGAAGAGATGAAAGGAGGGATGGAAGAAGGGAAGGGGAAGAGGAAGGAAGGAAGGAAGGAAGGAAGGAAGGAAGGAAGGAAGGAAGGAAGGAAGGAAGGAAGGAAGGAAGGAAGGAAGGGAGGGAGGGAGGGAGGGAGGAAGGAAGAAGAAAGTACTGGACTAAATATGTAATTAGCTCAGGTCATTCCCTAGAAGTTGTTTCTTTTATTAGCTTATTTTCTTATTTGCATTTTTCTCATAAAAGGAGAGTGCAGCATAAAAATTCCAGTTACCTGAAATAAATCAAAACAGTTCCTCCCATTTATAAAGCACTTTACAGTTTATAAAGCACTATATAAAACTATAACAATTTGCTGGGTTCCAGTTGATAAAGGTTTTATCATTTACCCACATAAAGAAATAGTACCATATAAAGAAATAGCTTCCCAGATTTTGAATAAGAGAATTTGCGCTTGAATCCCAGTTCTGCTGCTTATGGGTCACTGAACCTATGCAGACCTATTCCCCAATCTGTTAAATAAGGGTATGGGACTTGATGATGCCCACGGTCCTGTCCAACCCCATTATTTTAAGAGTCTCATGCATACACAAAATCATACAGGTAGAAGGAAACCACTTTCAGAAAACTTGATGTAGCATCAGAAAACTAGAACTTTCAAAACAGATTTTTAAAAAAATCTTTCTCTAATGTGAATTAGTACTGTCTGTTTTGCTTTACCCACAATTCACCCGCAGGGTTCCCTTAGGTACCAAGTACATTTAGGTATTTGTTTATAGCATTGCTACAACTAAGAACTAATTCACCTAAGGCAAAAAGAGTTGGAGGTAGAGGGATGGGGGCAGGGCAGAGTGGCAGTGACCATGTTGCTAAGAACTGTTCAGGAGTTTGGAGTCCGCAGCAGCACAGAAGACAGTCTGATGGGGAAAGAAGACATCAGTGTCACAGAGGAGAAAGACACAGACTCCCAGGGGCAGCCCAGTAGGGGACTGAGCAACAAGGTACAATAATGCATGAAGGTCAACTGCTGCCCAGAGGAAGGGCATTCCCACCCATGTCAGTGCCCTAGGGCACATCTTGTAAACCCTATGCTAATTACAGTTCTGGTTCATAGATATTAAGTTTCTCTGCTGGTCAGATAGTCAAGTAAGTGAAAGTGAAGGTCAGAGATACCATTGCCAACTGAGGAGAAATCAGAAATGGAGATTAAGCATCTCTAAAACCACAGCACAGTAGGAGAGAAGGGGGGGATTCCATTTAGAAAAATTTCATTTACACTCAACTTTTTAGAAGCACTACTCTTGTGCAAATGGAGGTCCACTAGGAATTAACTCAAGTCCACTGAGTGGATTCATTGGCCTTCATTTATTATAGGTGAACCTCCCTTTACACAACAGTGGTGCTTAATAATAGGAACGAGCATTTCAAAAGCGCTTTAAAGTTTAAAAAGCTCCTTACAAATATTATCTCATTTGACCCTCACAATAACCCTGGCAGGTAGAAGCTATTATTTTCCTTCCCCATTTTACAGATGAGGAAACTGAGGCAGACAGAGTTTGACTTGCTCAGGTTTGTACAGCTAGGAAGTGTCTGAAGCTGGATTTGACCCCAGGTCCAGCATTCTATCCACTGTGCCACTAGCTCTAAAAAAAAAAAAAAAAAAAAAAAAAAAAAAAACCTCTGTAAATGGCACCTTCTTTTCCTACTAAGAGATCATTTCTGGGATACTCAATCTCCATTTCTGTCTGTTCCTCCACTGGCAGTAGATAATCTCATTAGTACTTGATTCCGGGTTTGGTACAGAAGCTCAATATCTGAAAACCAGAGCGGTAATTGGCACAGGGTACCAGAGAGGTGTCCCAGGACCCTGGAACAGATGAGAAGGCATTTTATATAATCCCACCTCCTTCTCCCCCAATAGCCTTCACTACAGAGTGGTACAGTTATAGGATCGATGAGATGCCAACATCCATCTACACCACTGATGTGCTGTTTGAACACTTGCCACTGAATTTCTTCCAAAATTATGAAGTAAATGGTCAACAAGGAGGAAAGGTCATGTGGCACCATTATTTCAAACACAACCTTCATTAGTTGAATATAGCTGCCTCTGCAGCCAGAACCAAGGAAGAAAATCTATCCTCTTCCCAAAACAACCCAAAGGTACACACAGATGCAGAAGCATCCTCCACCATCTAATTACCCAGCAGAGACAGGAGCAAGCAGCTGGCAATGAGCCTGTAGCCCTTCCGCACACAGAAAGAATATGAAGATGGAGAGTTCTGCAGGAGCCCTACAGTGGGCATGACATTGTCAGACTGGGACCAGATGGAGTTTCAAATGAAAGAGAGGGAACATGAGGGTGACCAGGCTACAGCTGGTCCCTTCACTGTTGTGTACACTAGTTTTATGATGGTCAGAGTGCAACCACATGGAAAGATCCTGAAGTCAGTCAACTATACAATAGATTTAGATTTAGAAGGAACATTGGAAGTCTTCTTGTCCAACCCCTCCCTTTTACAAATAAAGAAGCTAAGACCCAGAGACATCACAGAATCAGTGACTTTGCACTTGAAGGGAACTCATGGGTTGGTTAGCCTGACTTCTTCATTTGACAGGTGAAGAGACTGAAAGCTGTGAGGATCACAGAATTGATAAGTTGGGGGCCAGAAGGAGCTTTAGAGGCCATTTGGTCTGACTTCTTCCTCTGTCTTCTTATAGATAAGGTAACTGAAAGCTAGAGAAGTTTAGTGACTTGCCCAAGAGGATAAAGAAAGCAGTGGGACCCCATATTCTTTCTACTAGTGGCACCCTTTGCCCTCCCTCCCAGAAGTCTTTGCTGGTAGGAAATCAAACCCAGGCCAAAGGAGTAAGAGGCTGAATTCCAGACATTAGACCACTTCTTGACGAGAGCTGGTGAGACTGTCAAGGACAAACTACAGTGGAACCTGAAGTAAGGCAAGACTGGAAGGAAGGGTGCCCTGCTAAGAGAACCTGTCCATTTTTCCTCTCCAGCTACTTAAATAGGACTGAGAAACACTTGCCCTATAAAAGAGAGTTCCTTCACACTCATCAGCATAGAAGGGACAGAGATACAACAAAATCATTATATTTGAAAAGAACTAAGGGAATTGGAGCAAAGACGGCAGCCATTAAAATGAGACATGGTAGCTAGGTGGCATGGCAGATGGTGCCAGGGTTGGAGTCAGGAAGATTCATTTTCTTGGGTTCAGACACTTACTAGCTGTGTGACCCTGGGAAAGTCACTTAGCCCTGTTTGCTTCAGTTTCCTCATCTGAAAAATGAGCCAGAGAAGGAAATGGCAAACCATCTCAGTATCTTTGCCAAGAAAACCCCAAATAGGGTCAGGAAGAGTCATACATGACTGAAAAACAACTCAGCAACTGCAGAAAGACCCAAAGAAGAGCTTTGAGATCCTGTGCCACACCAAAAGACCACACTAAAGTACCAGGAGATCCTGTAGTGAGTGGGAAAGCGCCCAGAGACTCCCAGCGAACCACAGGAGTGAGCTAGAAGGGGAACTGATCTTCCCATTTCTTACTTGCCTGTCTAACTGCCAGAACAGAGAGTTACTGTCTGGTCTAGAGAGAGTTTTGCAATCAATCAGTAATCACCATTTATTAAGCACCTGCTATGTTCTAGGCAGTGTGCTGTGCACTAGGTATACAAAGAGGTAAAGGATAGTTCTTTAGCTTAAGAAGCTTGCAATCTAATGAGGCCAGGAAAGGACACTGGTGCCAGGTTCAATGATGTTCTTCTTTTTACTCATTTCTAATAGTTTTGTTGAAGTTTTATAAAATGCACTTTGCCAGTAATCTTTAACAGAAGTATCCAGGGGGAAAGGACAAGGGGAGAAAGTTCCCTGGTTGGACAGAGTCTTTGCATCTTAAATCTGAGAAGGGGGTCCCAATAACCCTAGACTATGAGAAATGATCAGAACCACCACTCATGAGGGCATGACGCCAGCAGCTCCAGAAGAGTTTAAGAGAAGCTCACAGCTAGGCAGATGCCGCAGAGTACCTCATGACCCTGAGACCATAGACCCTGCTAAAGCAAGCACTTTGAGAAACAAACACACCTTAGTTCTTGCTACTAAATGCAATCAGGGCCACAGTGCCCCCTAACATCCCATATCAGAATGGCCAATTCCCACCCTTTTCTAAGGCCTCTAGATATTTCCCATCAGCTCTCTCCCAACAATAAGGGAGCCAGCTGCATTCCCTTGTTAATGTCTGGTTTTTATAGTAGGCTAAAGCTCAGTTCATCAAACATTTTTATTTGCTGATTGATTCTCTGGAGGAAGGAAGGCCTCCAGCACAGTGGGCAGATCTCCTCTGGCAATTTTTTGAGAGAACATGGACACAAGTCAAACAATTTGTTGTGATTTGTACCATCCAAGGGGAGTCCTGAATGGATGAGATTGCAGAGTCATTTGAGGAGAGGATTTACATCATCTTCCAGCTTTGTTGAATTATTTGACCAAGCGCCTCCCCTACTTTGCTGGAAGTTATGAACACAAACATTTGAGCACCAACAGTATAAGACCCCGTGATGGGTGGCAATGGGGGAGGGGATGAATAAAGAGGACACCATCTTGTCATGAAGAAACTTGTAGACAAATAGAGGAGCAAAAATATTTGTACAGGAGGACATGAAATTTAAGGGCCATTGGAAAGGTACCAAAAAGTGTTTTGGGTAATTCAGACTATGGGGAGATCACCTCTGGCTGTGAAGAAATTCAAACAACAAACAGAGTATTGGCAAAAATGACATATTTTCTATGAACACCATTATTACTAAAACCAAGCAACAACTTGCCACAGGGAAAGAGTAGCCGAAGTACAGCTGCATCTACTAAATATAACTTGACGTTCATTCCCCATGGAGCAAAGCACAGCCCAAAGCCATCCTTTCCAGGGGCTTGTCTAAAAATAAAGCTGCAAACCAGCAGGGAACATAATATTCAGTTTCCTCCAACAGGGGAAAAGCCAGGGAGTGTTGGCATCCGGGTTGAGCATCTCCACCAAGGGTCATGGTTTAGGGAGGGAGGAAGAATGATAGAGAATGGGGAGAGATGAGAAAACCATGGAAAATGTACAACCTAGCTGCTTCAGAGGACTTCAGGGGCAAGAAGAGTGTCTCTTTCCTGCCATAAATAATAGTAATAAAAAACTACATTATTATTAGTATAGGCATATATGTTCATTTTAAAGTGAGGTAAATTTAGAGGGCATTTCTCCTCTGTATGTGTGGAAATGCCACCTGAAAGCCCAGTTATAGTAGGATGGTGAAGCCAAAGAAGGTGTGAATTTTGAGATAAAGGTGCAGTACTGACTTAGCTTTAGCTTAGCTGTACCATTGTAGGAATTTGGGTGAAGAGCTGAAAAGGATCCCACAGAGTCCAACCTCTTCATTCTCAAGATGAGGACAACGTCACACAGGTCTCAAAACTCTAATTCAATCCCAACATTCTTTTTACTGAACCATGCTGCATCCTGTGACATTGGATAATCCATTTATCCAGGGGGAAATAATAATTTTATGGTGAAACAAATCTCCAGGGTCAAACCGTGGAGAAAACACAAATTAGGGAAGTCCATCTGTGTGACCTACCCAGCCAAGCTTCTACAGCCAGGGCATGCAGTAGGAGTACTCCAAGAGAAGGGAAGGCATTTTGGAAATCTACAGTGCCCAGGGTGTGAGTTCTCTACACATATGCCTTTCTTTTAGTGTATTCTATGCATGTATATAGTTGTAGAAGAATGTGCTCCAGGTGTATGGGGAGAATCTTTTGTTGCTAATGTTATATTATCTCAATCAACGCCTTTGCTTTGAGAAAATTTAGTCAACTAGTTGACTATTAAAGGTAAATACATGTGTGGGGGTTTGTAGACTCTAGTTTTATGAGTGTGAACCTACAGAGTGCCTTGAACCAAGGGGTACTCTCTTCCCTTGTGACCCAACCTTGAGTGGGAGTTGGGGGAGGGGGATAATCCAAGGGGAGTGGCATATCTTTAAAAGCACTTTCCCATCTATGATGGGCCATTTGACAGATGGATAAACGGAATCCAAGTGATGTGTCCAAGTTTGTTATCATCTATTAGTCATTCAGTTATGTCCAACTCTTCATGACTCCATGGGCATTAGGCCCTTCTATCCTCCACTGACTCCAGAAGTCTGCCCAAGAGCACACAGGACTATAACTATGTCCACTTCCAGGACAGTTCTAATGTGATGAAATGTATTGGAGACGAATGTAAAGTCATATGCTTATGTTCAAAAAATCAACTTCCCAAGTACAAAGTGAATGACACACTTCTAGATAGCAGTTCATCTGAAAAAGATTTGCTGGTTTTTTTTTTTAATTCTGAGATGAATGTGAGCACTCTCACAACCATTTTAAAACTCACTGTGGCACAGTAGAAAAGGTGCCAGATGGGAAGGCAGAGGGCCTGGGTTCAAATTCAGCTCTGCTAATACCTAACCTCATGCCTTCCCTTTTTAACTACCTCAGGCTAGCCTGGATAACTCTTCTTTGTACAAGTTGTTTTCACATTGTCTCCCTTGTTCAACTGTGAGTTCTTTAATAGCAAGAACTCATTTTTGCCTTTTCTTGTATTCTCAGTCTTAGCACAGTGCCTGGTATACAGTAGGTGTTTACTAAATGCTAACTGACTGTGTGATCCTGTGTAAGACTCTTGGCTTTTCTAAGTCTCAATCTCCTCATCTTCAAAGTGAGAAGGGTGGACTGGAGGGCTTCTGAGATTTCTTCCAAGCCCACGAACCCATGACTTTTGTTGTGGTTCAGTTGTTTCAGTCATGTCAGACTCTTTGTGACCCCATTTGAGGTTTTCTTGCAGAGATACTAGAGTAGTTTGCCATTTCTTTCTCTAGCTCATTTTACAGATGAGGAAACTGAGGCAAGCAGGGTTAAGTGACTTGCCCAGGGTCACACAGTTAGTCTGAAGCCAGATTTAAAGTCAGTGCTTTTGGACTCTATGCCTAGCACTCCAGCCATTTAGCTGCCTATAAACCTATTACTAGATGACCTCTGAGAATCCTTCCAGATTTAAATCTAAGATACAACTATCCTGTTCCTTCATAGCTAATATTTCAAATAGGGGTTTAGTTTTCTTCTCCAAGGGAATATGCTCAGGGTTTCAATCTAACCATCTTTCAATCCAATCAATGCCCTTTCTACCAAACTCAGACTTTTCTCCAAATGGCACAAGGGAAGAGAACCCACCCGAGAGAAAACTCCTCACTACAAGGATTTTGTTTGATTTCTTTTTGTTTTGCTTTTTAACTTGGCATAGGAGAAAGAGAAAATAATGTGTGTTAACTGAAAATAAAATAAAAATAAGATAAAACTACAAAAAAAAGCAAAAAAGTGAAAAGATCAAGCTATCTTCAAGACCCAAATAAAGTTTAATTTAATTCCTTTTACCAAGCATCAATTACATGCCTTCTAAAGACAAGATATTTGGCCAGGTACTGAGTATACAAACACAAAAACACAACCTGGACTTCAGTCCCTGAATTCAAGGAATAATATCTATCAACAGAGTAATAAGCAACCTTTTTTTAAGTTCATGCAAACTTTAGATGCATTAAGAGAAACGTGGCATCAAGGAATAAGATGATCGTCCCACCGTGCTCAGTATTTGAAGTACTGTGTTCCCTTTCCTCCCTGATACTCTCTTCTCTCTAGATTTTCAGTATGCCCCTCTCTCCTGCTTCTCCTCCCACCTATCAGACCCATCTTCCTCAGTTTCCCTTGCTGGATCCTTCCCTAGGTCATGGCCACTAGCCATGAGTGGCCTTCAGGGTTCTCTCCTGGGCCTTCTCATCTCCCTCTATACAATTTCACTAGGTGATCTCATCAACTCGCTTGGATGCAGTTACCATCTCTGTGCTCATGATCCTCTGATCTACTTATCTACTTAGCCCTAACCTGTCTGCTGACCTCCATTGTCACATCTCCAACTACTTATTAGAACTCTCAAACTGCATGTCCTGTCAACATCCTAAACTCCCACCCCAAATCCCCCTTTCTTCCAAGCTTCTCACCACTGTAGAGGGTAACACCATCCTCCAGTGCCCCAGGCTCACATCCTAGGAATCATCCTGGATTCCTCACTATCTCTCACCCACCTCCCACCTCATATCCAAGTTATTGCCAAGGCCTGTCAATTTCACCAAAGCAACATCCCTCAAATATGCCCCCTCCTCTCTTCTGCCTACTCACCTCCCAGGCTTCTTTAAGTCCCAACTAAAATCACATCCTCCACATGAAGCCTTTCTCAACCCCTCTTTATTCTAGTGCCTTCCTTCTGTATATTATTTCCAATTTATCCTGTATATCTTTTGTTTGCACATAGCTGTTTACATGCAGTCTATCCCATTAGAATATAAGCTCAAGGGAAGGGACTCTTTTATCATTTTTATCTCCAGCTTTTAGGTCAATACCTAGCACATTGTTGTTATTATTCAGTCATTTCAGTCTTGTCTGATTCTGGTTTTCTTGGCAAAAATACTGGAGTGGTTTGCTGATTTCTTCTACAGCTCATTTTACAGATGAGGAAATGGAGGCAAATAAGGTTAAGTGACTTGCCCAGGATCACACAGTTAACGACTGAGACCAGATTTGAACTCAGGAATATCCAGCTCAGCACTCTGTACTATGTCACCACCTAGCTGCCCTCTAGCATGTATTAGGTACTTAATAAATGTTTACTTTCTGTGAACATTTTAGGAAGGATATTGATTTTTTTATTTTAATTTTATACTTTTGCTTTTGTGTTATCTTTATTTCCTGGTGTATTCTTTCATCTCTCCCTCCCAGAGTCAAAAAAAATTTTTAAAAATCAGTCAACTGATGATCACAGCAACCCATTTTGATAATTCTATGTAGTGTTACACATCTATAGCCTGGACAAAAAAGAAAAGGAAAAAGGCGAGGAAATGATTCTTATGTCTCTTCTTCGGGTCCAAGCTTGATCATTATAATTTCACAACATTCACTTTAAGATTTTGTTGCTTTTTTGTTGTTATTTCCTATGCATATACATAGGGCCTACCAGAAAAGAGATGCATGACCTTGTTGTTGTCATTGTATATTGCTTTTCCTGGTTCTTATTTCATTTTGTATCTGTTCATATGAGCCCTAGGAAGGATATTGATAAGCTGCTAAGCATCTAAGGGAGGGGAAACCAGTAGAGTTGAAGCCATCACAGTCATGTCATATAAAGAGCAGTTGAAGAATTTATGGAAATATGTAGCCTGGAAAAGAGAAGTCAGTGATGAGGGGAGAGAGGAGGAAAGACAGATAACAGACTCCCCTCACTGAAGGTCTTCCATCATTCAAGGAGAGGTTAGATGGTCCCTTCGCCATGTTATAGAGAGGATTCTTACTCACAGAATGGCTTAGATCTCTGCCTTCCCTGTGGGTCCTTCAACTCAGAGATCTAAGATTCTGCATCTTGTCTTGGAGCTATAGAGGGAAGAAGGTACCAAAAAAAGGACCCAGGTTCTGGAACCACAGAAGTTCCCTTCAAATCCCACTCTTCTTCAAGAGTGTATCCAACTCAAAAAGAGAAGATGGAGGCACCTTCACTCACCCAGCCCTCACAGAAGAAGGTTTTCAAAAGTCTATTTAGCTCCAATGTCCAATAAACAGAGAGCAGGGGCATGAGAGTCTGCTCTGGGGTCCCCTCCTCTCTTCGGCTTCTCATCTTGTCATCACAGCTGGGTCGTCCTGGAGGAGTCCCAGAACACTACAGGAACACCCTGGCTTCCCCCTCCCTTTGCCCTCACTCCCCAGCTTTCAGTCACAGGAAATCCCTTGCCATTCTCAATTCGTTTGTCCACACAAACGTTGTGCCTTGCTTTGGGCCAGCAAAGAGTATTTTTCTTTTTCTCTTTCTTTTTTTTCACATTTACTGCTATTGTTGCTAAGAAACAGGTCCTTTGAATGTGATAAGAGAGAGAGAAAGAGAGGGAGAGAGATGCATGAACATCTGGTTATCTTCCCTAGCTGCCTCCAGTGACTATGAAAATGAGATAAATAAATTCTGAGATGAATGCAGACACTCTCACAGCCATTTTAAAAATCACTGTGGCACAGTAGAAAAGGTGCCAGATGGGAAGGCAGAGGGCCTGGGTTCAAATTCAGCTCTGCTAATACCTAACCTCATGCCTTCCCTTTTTAACTACCTCAGGCTAGCCTGGATAACTCTTCTTTGTACAAGTTGTTTTCACATTGTCTCCCTTGTTCAACTGTGAGTTCTTTAAGAGCAAGGACTCATTTTTGCCTTTTCTTGTATTCTCAGTCTTAGCACAGTGCCTGGTATACAGTAGGTGCTTACTAAATGCTAACTGACTGTGTGATCCTGGGTAAGACTTTTGGCTTTTCTAAGTCTCAAACTCCTCATCTTCAAAGTGAGAAGGGTGGATTGGAGGGCTTCTGAGATTTCTTCCAAGCCCACGAACCCATGACTTTTGTTGTGGTTCAGTTGTTTCAGTCATGTCAGACTCTTTGTGACCCCATTTGAGGTTTTCTTGCAGAGATACTAGAGCAGTTTGCCATTTCTTTCTCTAGCTCATTTTACAGATGAGGAAACTGAGGCAAACAGGGTTAAGTGACTTGCCCAGGGTCACACAGTTAGTCTGAGGCCAGATTTATAGTCAGTTCTTTTTGTCTCTAGGACTAGCACTCTACACACCGCCTAGCTGCCCATAAACCTATCACTAGATGACCTCTGAGAATCCTTCCAGATCTAAATCTAGGATGCTATTATCCTGTTCCTTCACAGCTAATATTTCAAATAGGGGTTTAGTTTTCTTCTTGAAGGGAATATGGGCAGGGTTTAAATCCAACCATCCTTCAATCCAATGTCCTTTCTACCAAACTCAGACTTTTCTCCAAATGGCACTAGGGAAGAGAACCCACCTGAGAGAGAAATCCTCACTACAAGGATTTTGTTTGATTTGTCTTTGTTGTTATTTTAACTTGGCATAAGACAAAGAAAAAATAATGTGTTTCCTGAAAATAAAATAAAAATAAGATAAAATGGCAAAAAAAGACAGCGAAAAATGAAAAGATCAAGCTATCTTCAAGACCCAAATAAAGTTTAATTTAATTCCATTTACCAAGCATTAAGTACATGCATTCTAAAGACAAGATATTTGGCCAGATGCTGAGTATACAAACACAAAAACACAACCTGGACTTTGGTCCCTGAACTCAAGGAATTAACGTTCTCCTGGAGAAGTAATGGTAATATTTCATAGACTGGTTGGGATGTGGGAGGGCACTGCCTGGAAAATCTCAGAGCAGGGCAGGGAGTATCTCTCTTTTTGCATATATTTATATCCTCAGTGCCTAACCTAGCTAGCATATAGTGAGCAAATAATAAAATGTCTGTTGCCTTGCCTTTACAGATGAGAAAACTGAGGTCCAGGAAGGTTGAAATGAGTCCAAAGGATATTTGTCCTATCTGCTGGTGCCACACTCCGATGATGTAAAACTTTGTATGAGCACAGAGGCAGATTTGAATCCAAGTCCTCTGACTCCAACTATTTCTCTTTCCACTGTCCCATATAGGGGCTGGTCCTGCCTCCAATTTAGGAGATGATCTAAAAAGTTCAATGTGGCTCCAAATTTCATGACTCTGCTCCCAACTTGTGTTTAGGTCTCTCTGAATTTAGCTGGGCTAGAGCTCAAACAACAACATAGAATCTATCACAAGAGAATAAATTGTAAGCCTTTTCAGCTCGGTAGGACCTACCAGAGTTTGTGTTCCACCAACAAAGTCTTCCTAAACCCACCACCCCATGCATGCCTCAATGAGGTATCAGAGGAGAACCTGAGTTGAGTTTCTCAACCACACCAACTTTAATTGATCATTTCTTCTTATTCATCATCATCATCATCATCTCTCACACTTATATAATATTTAAGGCTTGCCAAGTGCATTACATACATTATCTCATTGGACTCATGTAATCACCTAGTGAAGTAGGTGCCATTTTTATCCCCTTTTTATTAGTGAAAATGAGTCTTAGAGGGACATATAGGTGGCTCAGTGAATAGAGCACCTGCCCTGGAGTCAGAAGGACTTGTATTCAAATCCAGCCTCAGACACTTAACACTTACTAGCCATGTGACCTTGGGCAAGTCACTTAATCCCAATTGCCCTGTCTTCTCTCCTCCAAAAAGCCAAAAAAAAAAAAAAGTCTTAGAGTGGTTAAGTGTCCAAGATGGAATTTAAACCCAGATCTTCCTGATCCCAAGTTCTATGCCCTTCCTGGAGGCCTTGGCCTACAGTTGATGTTGTTTTTACCCAGACCCATAATTTCATCAATATAGAAAACTCCCCAGTAGGAATAGCACCTTCTCTCTAATTCATTATGGTGTTAAGTTGCCCAGTCCACTAAGAGTCTAAATCACCTCTCCCATGGTCATATAAATTCTGACGTAGCAAAGATGAGATTCGAATTCAGGTCTTCCTGACCCTTCAGAAGCTAGCTCCATGTCCACTTTAACCTGCTGCCTCTCAGCAGCAACATAAGACAGGACTCAATCTAGTCCTAGATTATATGATATGGATTCTGACCCTTTAATTGACATATCTCATCCCTCAAGCTAGTGAGGACAACAGGAATCATGGATTGTCTTCTTGTGTCCCTACAGAATCAGGCACAAGGCAGAGACCATCATAGCCTTTCCATCAATACTCATTAGTGTTGTTATTTTAACTTTAATTCAGACTCAGAATCTGACCAATTAATTTATCAGAGGACACAAACAGACATGTGTCTTTTCTACTGGCTCTACAGTCAGATCGTGTAAATTTAAAAAAATAATGAGTAAGTGTTTGCACCAGGGTTTTGTAATTAGGAGAGAAAGATATTCAGAATCTCACATCTTGCACTTGATATTTGGCAGAAATGAAGAGGAATGTCCTCATGGTGTGGTACAAGCACAGAGGAAGAGTTCTGAAACCCTTCAAATGGCATCCGGTTGTGGACAGCCATGAACACTAAGCTATTTCTTTGAGCTGCATTTGCCACTATTCTCCAATGCAAACTCTCCTCCAGACAAACTAACCCAACACAACTGCTCTCCAAACATAACTGGCTTGGTTATGACTTGGTCATTTTTGCTCCTACATTTACCATCCCCCCAACTATGTCCTCCCAGCCTTTTGCCTGAAACTATTTCTTTTCATCCTCCAAGACCCAGTTCAAGACTCTCCTCCTCCATGAAACCTCCTCTGACTGCCTCCCTCCCACCCACCCCCAGAGATTGCTCCTCCCTCCTCTGACTTCCCCAAGCACTTAATCATCAACTGCCTGTCATTGGTATGCCTTGCTTTCTTCCCAACGTTTTCAAATGTCAAGTGAAGTATAGAGCAAACTTAGCTCCTAGGGCTTCCTATGAACGCACCGCCCAGAGCCCAGCTCTAGGTGGTGCTCAGTTATTGTTCAATTTGTGGTCGTGTCCTATTTAGAGATAGGAGGGACTTCAGAGGCGATCAAGACTCTCAGATTTGGGGGCGACTAGGTGGTGCAGTGAATGAACAGAGCACTGGCCCTGGAGTCGGAAGGACCTGAGTTCAAATCCGACCTCAGACACAACACAAAAAATGAGCTGTGTAACCATGGGCAAGTCACTTACCCCCAACTACCCTCCAAAAAAGCAAAAGAGAGAGAGAGAGAGAGACAGAGACAGAGAGAGAGAGACAGAAAGAGAGAGAGACAGAGAGAGACAGAGAGACAGAGAGAGACAGAGGAGAGAGACAGAGAGACAGAGACAGAGACAGAGAGACAGAGAGAGAGAGGAGAGAGACAGAGAGAGAGAGAGAGAGAGAGAGACAGAGAGAGACAGAAAGAGAGAGAGACAGAGAGAGACAGAGAGACAGAGGGAGACAGAGGAGAGAGACAGAGAGACAGAGACAGAGACAGAGAGACAGAGAGACAGAGACAGAGAGAGACAGAGAGGAGAGAGACAGAGAGACAGAGAGAGAGAGAGAGAGACAGAGAGAGAGAGAGACAGAGAGACAGAGAGAGAGAGAGAGAGAAAGAAAGAAACTCCTCAGTATTCTTCAAGGCTGACCTCAGGAGCTCCCTTCTATGTGAGGCTTTCACTGATGCCCCGGCTACCACTATAAGGATCAGATCCTGCCAATATCACCTTGTATCTGTTCTGTATGTATTTCACATACACCTATGCATACCTGTCTGAGTACCCATTGTTTCCCCCAACCAGACAGGCGTTCTTCACCTGGGATCTGGGACCTTGGCTGCTTGGTTTTTAAATATTTTGATAGCTATATTTCAATGAATTGACTTCCTCTGTAATCCTATGTGTTTTATTTTATGTATTACACTAGGTTATAGAAATTTTTGTTTTGTTCCATAAATTTAAAACAAAATTATTTTTAAAACCATTATTTTGAAAGTGAATCTACATATTTCCCAAGGGAACCATGACACACAAAAAAAAATTGAGAAAACTTAAATTCCTCCACTGCAGGGACTGTTTCATATTTGTCTTTGTATCCCCAGTTCCTAACACATAATAGACGCTTAATAAATACTTACCAAGTGATTGTCTAACTCAAGTCCTTCATTTTACAATGAGGAGAGTGAGAGCCAGAGAAGTGAATGAACCTACAGGTCACTGGTGTGTTTAGAGGCAGGGTCAGGACTTACAACTCCAAACTCAAACTGCCTCTGTCCACCATACTGGGGAATAGAAACCTTCATTCACCATTTGTTGAAGTGATTTTCTTCCCTCTTTCTCTCATTTCCCTGGCCCATTCTCCTTCCCTCTTGTGCCTTCTTTGTAATTACAGCCAAAAGTATATGTGTTTTTATGTCTCGCCCGCAATACGTTGTAATGTCAGCCATTATTCTACTTCCCTTGTGCTCTCAGCTGAGAGGGCTAAGATTAATGAAGCATTTTCTCTCAATCAAGAAGCTATTTCAGACTATGCTTTTAAGTCCAATGAGTTGTGCAGATGAATTAATACCGTTTGACCTTTTTATTTTCCGTTGGATGATTTGTGATGCTTTACACACACACACACACACACACACACACACACACACACACACACACACACACACACACACACACACTGTACCTCCCCTCTGAATTAGCATCCTTGCTCCTAAGTGGTTCCTAGCCAGCATCTGGGAGGTGTCGAGCACCAGCAAGAGGCTGTATTCTCTAGGCACAGAGTGTCAGGCAGGGCTGCCGTTACTGAACACTTATCACAGCAACAGCCATGAGTTGTAGAGTGAAGGGCAGAGGGGTTAAGGTAAGATCTAGTGTGTGCTCAGCGCACTCTGTATGGCCTTCATTCTAATAATAATGAGAAGAATCCCTTAGATTTA
The DNA here is from genome assembly GCA_028646575.1 of Pseudocheirus occidentalis. Taxonomy (NCBI): domain Eukaryota; kingdom Metazoa; phylum Chordata; class Mammalia; order Diprotodontia; family Pseudocheiridae; genus Pseudocheirus; species Pseudocheirus occidentalis. Next base: position 46,575,890 of record CM053598.1, on the reverse strand, counting down.
TAGAGCACTTGCCCTCCAGAGAGCTACCAGCCAGGTATTTTTTTCCCATCTGTTCACAGCATCCTGAGAAAGGGGAGGGAGGGAGAGGAGGAAATATGGACATAGGCACATAAATGAAGTGGCCTGCCTTTTTCTGAAATGGCGGCAGAGCCGTGATTTGGATATGGGTTTTCTGAATCACCACCCTTTGTATTTCCTCACCTTTTCAGAAAGCTCTATTCAAAAGACCCACTGCTACTGATTTCAAATCCTGACTGTCACTTACTACCTGTCTGGTCGTGGAAAAAAGTCATTTAAGCTCTCTGGGCATTGGGCTCCTCACATGTAAAAGGAAAGGATTGGACTAGAGAGCCTCTAAACTATGAAGCCATTGGTCCCAGAATCAAGCAATCAACAATCATTTACCAAGCACCTACTATGTGCTAAATACTGCTAAGTTCTGGGGATACAAGGACAAATGTGAAGTAGTCTCTACCCTCAAGGAGCTTACATTCTAGCCAGAAGGCAACATGTCCATGAATGAATATATAGAGAATAATATGCACAAAATAAATACTAGATAATTTGGGGAGTGGAAAGGAGGGGAGGGTACTAGGATCTGGGAAGATCAGATTACTCTGAATTTAGGGATCCTCAACCTAGGGTCCAAGAACTTAAAAAACTTAAAAAAACAATACAATTGGTTTTCTTGGTAATCCCACACACTTTTTATGCTTTTAAAATATTGTAAGAATAATAACTTGTATTTATATATTACTTCAAGGTTTACAAAACACTTTACACGTGTTATCTTTTTTAATCCTCCCCCAAATCCTGTGACATATGTGCACTTCCCCCCCCATTTTATAGATAAGGAAACTGAGTCAGAGAGAGAGGCTTGCTCAGGGTCCCACAGTTAGCAAATACCAGAGTCAAAATTTGAACTCAGTCTTCTTAACTTAAATCCAACTTCAATAACACCTACCTGCCTAGGTTTTATCTAATTATCAAAAGGGTTCATGATCCCCCAAAAGGTTAAGAACTCCTGGTCTAGGGGGATATCAAAGGAGAAGCTCAAATTCATGACCATAAGGAGACTGGCCTTTTCTATCAGCATTACATCACACCTCCCAAGCTACCAGCAGTTCAAACATCACTTCACAATGACCCCTCAATCAGATAATAACCTTAAGCTGCTGAGCACTTTCAAGTCCTCAGAGGCTCTACCTGATCCTTATAGTAATCCTAAGAGACAGGATCCATATTTCTATCACTATTTTACAGATAAGGAGATTGACACTCAGAAAGGTTAATATTGAGTGTCACCTTCTACATAAATGGCCTCACCTGATCACCCCAGTTAGTGCCTTCCCCTCCAAAAAATGGTCTCCTCTTTATGCATTTAGTTTGAGTGTATTTTGAGCATAAATGCATAAATGTTATCTCTCCCAATAGACTGGAAGCTAGTTAAGAGAATTGTGGGTTCTGAGTGGGGGCTTTTTTTGTCTATGTATCCATAGCACCTAGCACAGTGCTAATTATATAGCAGGTACCTAATAAATATTTGTTGAGTTTAATGACTTGCCCAAAATCATCCTGCTAAGAGACAACCAAGATTGGTCTTCTGACTCCTAGTGCAATGCCCTTTTCATTAAATTCATCCTACTGCCTTTTGAATAAGAAAAAAAGAGATGGATAGAGAAAGGCATGAGTTGACCAGAGCCTCTACCTTCTTTTTTATGACTCCATCCTACTTGATAGTATTCCAGTGGAAGACAGTCTAGAAACGATGACGTACTCCCCAACCAAGGTCAACATGCGTCCCATGAATATGGACTTCAGTTGGGTTTTTCCCCTCAACACTTGTTCTTTCATTTCAGGTCAAAGAGAAATTGCCCAAACCATGCAACTCATTGGAGAGAGCATGAGGAAAGGAAATGAGGGCTTGGGATAACTTGGACTTCAAATAAGAGAAAATGGTCAATGATAATAAAATCATCAAAGAAAGGGATAGAATACACACAGATTTAACCCATCTCACAACTAGGAGCCCTGGTGCCTAGGGCAAACTCAGTGGAGTAGGTTGGGGGTAGGGTGAAGAGAACCAGCTACCCTGGTCAGGTGCAGTTATACCAGTTTTGGAAACAGAACATGCAACTTCAGCTCCTACAACATGGCAGAGATGTCAGGTAGGAAGCATATCAGTGGGAGAGAAAAGGTCCCAGAAGAACTTTGAGACCCTTGGAAATGTCACTATGCAACACAAGGGGAAGGAAGGAAGGAAGGAAGGAAGGAAGGAAGGAAGGAAGGAAGGAAGGAAGGAAGGAAGGAAGGAAGGAAAGAAGGAAGGAAGGAAGGAAGGAAAGAGGAAGGGAAGGAGGGAGGAAGGGAAGGAGAGAAGGAAGAAACTGTATTCTCTTAAATGATGGCACCTTGGAGTGAAACCTCAGTGGCCTTACCCTAGTTACATGTTGGATTATTTCACCAGTGTCAGAGAACTTAAACTGGAATGGATTGATTACAGAGAAAGAATTTTAGGCTTAAGGAAATATATTGAAAACAAATACAAAGAAATGCTATTTCAAACAAGAGGCAGTAAAATCTGTTCTTCTAGCTGCAAAAGACTTTGTTTCCAACCTCAGCTCTTTCACATGGTACCTAGGTGAATTTGGACAAATCACTTAGCATTTCTGGGCCCCGGTTTCCCAAAATGAAGAAATTGGAAATGACCCCTAAGGACCTTTGCAACTCCAAAAATACTGTGATCTTAGATGGCATTTGTCACTCCAAAAGGTCTAGAGCACAGTCTAAACAAGTTCAGAAAGAGTTTAGAGAAACTCATGGATGGCCAGTTTATAAAAGCTATTGTGAGTGGTGAAGGATGTAATTAGAATTCTCTGACTATGGTCCCTGTCTTTTGAGGTAGCCATCATAAAAGGTAAGCATGCCTTTAACGGCTGAGGTGGACCAACAAGAATGTGTGGACGTGTTCATAGAAGAACTTACCAGAGAAGCTTAGGCAAATGGCACAGGGTCTAACAAGGGAATCTTTGATAGGTTAAGAGCAAAGTCTGTCCTTTGTCTTTTTTTGTACCCCCAGCACTTAGCACAGTGCCTGGCACTAGAAGGTACTTTTAAAATATTCGTTGATTTGTTTATTAAATGATAATGATGATCTGGCAGGTAGGAGTTTAGGCCAGAGAATTTCAGGAAGAAATAGAGTCGTAAGATTGGCCATGGATGAGGATCACAACTAATGTATGCATGACCAGTCGAATGAATGAAGCATTTATTAGGCACTTATAATGTGCAAATCTCTGTACCAAGTGGAGGATACAAAAGAAAAGCAAGAAACTCCATTGTCTCGAGAAGCTCATATTCTAATGGAGGCAGGGTCATGAACAGGCATCAAGCCCAGTGAGATAGGACAGGCAAAGACAGCTCTGGCTCTGACCACCGCTCCCTCTCCTCTCTGGAGAAGTAGAAGCCTGAGTCAGAGATTTAAAATCGTACCTGTAACAACTCAATGATTCATGCTGTACTGACAGGGATCTGAGGTTTAAGACTGTCCAGGACTGAGCTAAAAAGTCAAGACTCCATCTCTGCTCTAGGTAGTCAATAGTCTGACTGCAAAAGACAGTTGATTCTGACATGACTCCCACATCAGTATTCTGTTTTCTGTTGTTAAAGTAGAGTCACTTTCATTTTTTCCTGATGATTTTCCAATCTTGACATGACAGAACCTTCCAATTTTCCTCCTGGAAGAAAGAATTCATATTCTTTTTTTTTTTTTTGGTTTATTTACTTTTAGTTTACAAACATTCAGTTCCACAGTCCCTTGAGTTTCAGATTTTCTCCCCCTCCCTCTCCACACCCCCATCATGGGGGCATGCACTCAAATATAGGATCTATAAATATCTTCCCAGTAATCTTTAGTCAGTTTGTAAAGAAGGATTGTGACTGATGGAATGATCAGTGGGAAAGAGGAAACAAAACAAAACAAGAAAAAGAAACAAAACAAGTAGTTTGTTTCAATCTGCACTCAGACTCCACATCTCCTTCTCTGGATATGGATATCTCCTTCAATCATGAGTCTTTTGTAGTTGTCCTATAACCAAGTATTGCTGAAAGGAGTCTACTCTACCGAAGTTAGTTATCACACGTACGTTGTGTCTGTGATTGTGTACAAATTTCTCCTGGTTCTGCTCTTTTCGCTCAGCATCAATAGCATACATATTCTTTAAGAGTGAAGCTTTTGGGTACAAGATCATGTCTCATTCCTTAAACCTTAATCAAATTTTCTCCAACCAGGTCACTTAGTAGAAAAGCATGTGTTACCTTGATCCAGAAGATTTTATCACATTCCTGGTAGAATTTCTCTATTTCTTCATCATCTGAAAGAGATGTTGGCCTATTCACTATACTATCTTCCTGGAGAGAAGCAGAGAAAGGGAGAGAGAAGAGAAGAAAATAGAAAGGCAAAAGCAAGGGCAAGGGCAAAGGCAAGGAAAGGCAAGGGAAGGGAGAGGGGGGAAGGGCAGGGGAAGGAAGAAGAGAGGAGGGAAGAGGAGAGAAAAGGAGGGGAGAAGAAGGAGGAAAAAGAGAGAAGTATGAAAGGAAGGAAGGAAGGGAGGGAGGGAGGGAGAGAGAAAGAGAGGGGGAGGAGAAAAAGAGAGAGACAGAGAGATAGGAGAGACAGAGAGATGACAAGTGAAAATGTTACTTATTCCTTTGGGGCACATAACAAAAACAACCCCATCCATTATTTCATTTGCCCCTCCAAGGATAACATATAAGTCTTTATTCCATTGATCTCAACTTCCTTTTGTCTTCTGGTGTTATTTATTATGAGAATATGACTATTTATGTGATTTAGTTCTTTAAGTGATACATAAATTCAAGTAGAAAATGAAGTAACAATCTCAAGAAGCCAGCATGGCTTCATCAAGAGCAAGTTGTGCCAGACTAACCTCATTTCCTTTTTTGACAGGGTTACTAAGCTGGTAATTAAGGGCAATACTGTCAAAATAATTTAACCAGGATTTTACTAAGATATTTAATAAAATCTCTTATGCCATTCTTACGGAAAAGATGGAGAGATGTGAGCTAGATGAAAGGAAAGAGCACTGACCCTGGAGTCAAAGAATCTGAGTTCAAATCTCACCTCTAAACCTCTGTGACATTGAACAAATGACTAAGTCTCCCTAGGTCTAGGTTTCTTCATCTGTAAAATAAGAGTTCAACTACATGATCTCTTAGTCCCTTCCATCTCTAGATGAGTAATCCACTGATAATCTAATTAGATGGGTCCAAAACTATTTAAATGGTCTCTAGTAATTATTTCTAGATGTCAACTTGGTAGGAAGTTTCTAGTTGAGAGTCCTAAGGATCTGTAGTCATCCCTCTACTCTTTAACATTTTTTATCAATGACTTAGATAGAGGCATAGATGACATGATAATCAGATTTTCACATTACATGAAGATATAAGGTATAGTGAACACACTGGATAATAGCATCAGGGTCCAAAAAGATATTAACAGACTTAAAAATTGAATTGACACTAAGACAAATACAATGGACAGTCATACTTAGGTTCAAGAAATTAACTTCTCAAGTACAAGATATAGGAGGCATGGTTGGACAATAATTTGTCTGAAAGAGATCTGGGATTTTTAGTGGTTCACAAGCTCAATAAGTCAACAATGTAATATTGCAGCCAAATATGAATAAATCAACTTTAGTCTGCATTGAAACCTCTATACCTTTAAGGGATTAAGAAGTGATAGTCTTAATGCAATCTACCTTGGTCAAACAACATCTGAAATATTTCATTCAGAGATATAAATGCACTAGGAAAGGCAATAATAAGCGGGAGACCATCCAAAGGGGGGCAACCATGATGGTGAGAGCCCTTGCATTTAGGCTATACAGCAATCATCTGAAGGAATTAGAGATGTTTGACTTGAAGAAGAAAAATCAAGATGGTGACAAGAAAGGTCAAAGAAAAGTCTAGCTCTAGAAAGTATTTTAAAAGAGACCCAGAAACACCAACAATCAAAACATTCAAAAAACAAGGGAAAGTAAGTTCCTCTATCAGGTCCAGAACTGCACAAAAAGTCAAAAGCTGGTGGAGACAGGTAAAAGCGTCCCTCCAGGCAAGTCAGTGAGACCACAAGTAAACACAGAAGCTACAGAGGCAGCCAGTGAAACCAACCAGAAGTTATTAGAGGACATGAGACTAGACCCACCAATGGAGCCATAATGTTCTCCAAATGGACCTTAAGTCAGTCAATGTTCTGAGTAAGTGTATCACAAACCATTGCCACCTACCTTAATCAGGTACTTGTGATCAGATCCCAGCCCTGGAGAGTCAGAGCACAAAGGTGGAATAGGATCAGCTGCCACAAGTAGCACTGTGCACAGAGAGAGCTCAGCTGTGTATTCCTCAAGGTCTAGAGAGTCCAGATAGGATATGGGGCCAACTCAGTTCCTGGGTGCTTGCTCCAGAGGCCTGAGACCAATGTAACCTCTGACATTCTAATGGGGAATATTAGAGCTATGGAAAAGAATAGAACCAACTCTGAAATAAGGATTAGGCAAAGAGAAAAAAAAAAAGAGACCACCTGAGGTCCACAGTGGACCACCAGGAGATTGAAAAAGAAATCAAGGATTGAGGCAGAGGGTGGAACTTAGTACCAATCACCTCATCCATATTGGCAGGGGCAGCATCCAGACTACAGGGGGAAAGGACCAAACAAGGTCTATTTATTCTACCCAAAAATAAAAAAGGAAGTAACTTGAGCCCAAAGCCCTAAACAAAGAACTGAAGCTGAAAATATAAGCAAACAAAAGAAAACACAATTAGGAAATACTGTGGGCTAAGATAAATCCAACAAGTAAAACCAGAAGAGAAAAGATGGAACCTTAAAAGAAAAAAAAAATTTACTTGTCTAAAAAGAGTTCAAAAATGATGGAAAGGGGGTGGGGAGCAAAATAAGAGCTCAGCAGGGAAAATTCTAAAGGAAAATAACTTTAAAACAGGTTAAGAAGCTTTACCCAATTGTATCCCAAAGAGATCATAGAAGTGGGAGGAAGACCCATATGTACAAAAATATTTATTGCAGCTCTCTTTGTGGTGGCAAAAAAATTGTAGACTAAGGGGATGTCCATCAATTGGGGAATGGCTAAACAAGTTGTGGTATATGAATGTAATGGAATACTGTTGTGCTATAAGAAATGGGTAGGAGACAGTCTTCATATTTACCTGGAGAGTCTTATACAAACTGATGCTAAGTGAGAAGAGCAGAACCAGGAGAAATCTATACACAATGACAGACACAACATATGTGTGATGACAAACTTTGATAAACTGGACTCTTCTCAATAATGCAAGGTAATAAGACAACCCTAAAAGACTCAGGATGGAAGAAGATGTCTACATTCAGGGAAAGATCTAGAAAGAACGGAGTTTAAATGGAGACTGAAGCAAACTACATGTTCTCTTTCTTCTCCATGTTTGGTTTTGTTTCCTCTTTCCCATTGTTCATTCCATTGGTTACAACCCTTCTAAACAACCAGACTGAAGTCCAATGTGAAAGTACTTGTAGATCCTATACTTGACTGTACACTGCCATGGTAGATGAGGGAGGGGAGAAAATTTGAAATTCAAGGGACTGTGGAACTGAATCTTGTAAACTAAAAGTAAATAAACAAATAATTTTAAAAAAAAAAAAGGAGAAAAAAAGGAAGCTTTTCCCAAGTAGCATACTCCTTGAAAATAGACTAGAGAAGACTCATAGGAGACATGAATGTCTTTAGGTATTTGAAGAACTATTACATAAAAGAAAGATGTGGCTTATTTGGCTTGGTCCTAGAGGGCAGAGAACTGGGAGCAATGGGTAGAATTTTTTTTAAAGACAAATTTAGGCTTAATGAGAAGAAAACCATTGTACCAACAGAGCTATCCAAACACATAATGGATTGACTGAGGAGACTGTCTTCATTGACAACTTCAGGCACTCTTCCAGTATTCTGCAGGGGGTTATTCAGCATGCTTGGTTGGTCTAGATGGTCACTGATAAGTTCCAATCCAGTTCTGATATTCTGTGAAAAGACAATCTTTCAGCCTCAAACAAATATGTTTGAGTTCTCTTCCCCTTCCCCCATTGCCTTTCATGCCACCTTCTACGTGTTTGTTGATTATTCAAAAAACTCTCGACTGAGATGAATACCAGGGGGATTAGAGATAAGGAGGTAAGTGGCTCACTGGATAGCATGCCTCCAGGCCTGGAGTCTGGAAGGCTCACTTTCCAAGTTCAAATCCAGCCTAAGTACTAGCTGTGTAACCCTGAACAAATCATTTAATCCTATTTGCCTCAGTTTCCTCATATATAAAATGAACTGGAGAAGAGAATGGCAAATCACTCCAGTACCTTGCTGAGAAGACCCCAAATAGGATCACTGTTCTGAGGCATTCAAAATAAATACAGAGTAAGTTAAGTTGGATACATGAAGAAGAGGAAGGATGAAATGGTCAAATCTAAACCACAAAGAGGGAGAAGGTAAGGACAGAAAAAAACTGGAATGGTCAGTCAAGTCCATCAAAATGTCTAGAGATCTCCAAGCAAAATCTTGTCCAGATATAAGCAGAATTGGCTGACTTCTGAGATCCCATCGACCCTGAGATTCGGAGACTACCAGATTCTGCACTCCAGACCTTCTACAATCTGATCTGAGCCTGCTTTTCCAACCTCAGCTTACGTTAGTCCCCTTCATCTAATTTATGGCCAATCTGAGCCCCTCATCATTCCTTGAACACATCCCATCCTTTCCTAGTTCTGGGCCTTTGCTTATGCTATTCTCTACTCTTGGAATAGCCAAACACCTCCTCCTCCTCCCCTCTCTTGCTCTCCTGCCCATCCTTCGATGTCCAGATCAAATGCTAACCCCTTCATCAAGTCTTCCCTCATTGCCTTCAGTCAAAAATGATTCTTCTTTTATCTAATCTCATAGCACCTTATACAAATTAGAATGTGAATAAGTGAATATTTATTTGTCTACATGTTTTATCTCCTTTTGGGTTGAAAATTCCTTGTAATGGGGAGACCAGATCTTATTTATCTCCACAAGTAATTACCACAGCTTCCTAAAGTACATAAGAAGTACTTTTAAAATATCATATGAATGAATCATCAATCAAAACAAGACAAAACATCTCCAGAAGGAAGTGGGCAGTGGAATTCTTCTTGAAAAGGAGTCAGTAATGTGTGGTATGCAGAGAACTTGTCTTAGAGCTAGAATTCAAACCCAGGTCACCTCCCAATATACTTAGCTGTGTGACACTGGAAAAGTCATTTGACTTCTCTGAGACTATTTTCTCATGTCTAGTGGAGCAGTAATATTTGTACCTCCCAAGGTCATTAGGAAGAATGCTTAATAAGCATTATATAAATGGAAGATATTATAAACCAAACAGTTATAAGTACCTCTGTCTATCATTGGCATAAAGTATTCTTTGCCATGCCCTCCCATATAAACATTTGCCCTGGAGTTGTTATGAGTGCCATTCCTTGGAAAACATTTTTTCCACATAAAATTATCTCTTTTTCTCCTATTTTTTAAATCTTTTCCAGACAACAACAACCATCAGTTACTGCATGTAATTTTTTTTCACGGTATTCAGTCTGGTGTAAAGGGATGAAGTCTGGGTATTTTCCAATAAACCCTCCTGTTTATTTGGGTTGGCAGCCAGCAGAGATGTTTCTGAATCCCCACCAGTGGCCTGCCACCTGTGGCAAGTTACTCATTTCACAACAGAAAAGGACAAAGCCTGTGAAAGGGGAGCTGGGAAAGTCTAATTAAAAACACCTCCCAAGGAAACAGCCTTGCCCAAGTCTCAGGAAATCCAGGGGCTAATCCTCAGTTTCATTAGCAAGCAGAGAAAGGTCCAAAGCCAAAAGCACAGAGTTGCACCCCTCCACAGGCCAAAACAAAATGGTAAAGGATCAACCCTGAACCCATTTATTCAGATTCTCTTGGACCTTCCACACTACAGCCTGGCCCCTGGAGTAGAGCCCACATCCTGCGACCATCTGTTATTTTTGTCATTGATGCAGAGACTGGCCCACCCCCATTCCCCTATTAAATCTCTGATCGAAGCCAGGCAATAGCTGGTGCTGGGAGGGAAGCTGACTGAGCTCCCTGGCAGTCCTCCCCAGTTCTGCCAGCATGGTAACAGAGGAAGAACTGGGGAGGCATGAGAGAAAGATGGAAAGGGAAGGAAAAAGAAGACAGGGAAGGAAGGGAAGATAAGGAAAACACTCCAGAGTTTCTCAAAGGAAGGAGTAAAGAAAGCTAGCAGGCTGAAGAATGAGCAGCCCCACTGGTCAGGAGGGGTCAGAGGCTCTCAGTTTGTCTCTCCACTCAGTCAACAAACCTTAATCAAGTGCTTAACATGTGTCAAGGCTCTGTAGCCTTTGCCACTGTTGATCCCTCTTTCCCCTCTAGGTTTTCAAGATACCAGTCTCTCCTTGTTTTCCTCCTACCTAATTGACCACTCCTTCTCTGTCTCCTTTGCTGGATCCCCATTCAGGTCATGGTTTTTCATGGGGTTCTTTCCTGGGTTTTCTTCTCTTCTCCTTTACATTACTATACTTAGTGATCGCATCAGCTCCCTTGGATTTAATTACCATATCTCTGCTGATGATTCTTTTATTTAAGGAGCAATCAGGGTTAAGAGATTTGTCTGGTGTCATATAGCTAGTAAGTGTCTGAAGCTAGACTTGAACTCAGGTGCTACTGACTCCAAGGCTGGTGCTCTATCCAGTGTGCCACCTAGCTTCCCCTATGCTGATAATTCTCAAATCTACCTCTGCTCTCCCAAACTCTCTGCTGACCCCCAGTCTCTTATTTCCAACTGCCATTTAGACATCTCAAACTAGATGTCAAGTAGACATCTTAAATCCAACACATCTAAAACCAAGCTCATGATCTTTTCCCCAAACCCTCCCCATCCCTTACTTCCCCCCTTACTACAGAGAACACCATTGTCCCAGTCCCTCAGGTTCACAACCAAGGAGTCATCCTCAGTTCTTTACTCACTCATCCCCTCCCCATATGCAATATGGTACCAAGGCCTGTTGAATTCACTTTCACAAGTGTCCCTAATATGCCCCCTTCTTTTCTCTGAAACTGACACCACTCTAGGGCAGGCTCTCATCACTTCACCCTAGATTATTGCAAGAGCTGTTGATGGGTCTGCCTGCCACTAGTCTCTCCCCATTCCAATCTATCCTCCATTCAGCCACTAACTTGATTTTCCTCAAGCATAGGTCTGACCACATCACTACTTCTTTACTCAGTAAACTCCAGTGACTCCCTATTGCCTCCAGGATCAAACATAAAACCCCCTATTTGGCATTCAAAACCTTTCATAACCTAGCTAGCCCCTTATCTGTCCAGTTCTCTTCTTTCATCTTACTCCCTATGCATACTCTTCATTCTAGTGACATTAACCTCTTTGCTACTCCACCAGCAAGCCCTTCCGTATCTCAGTTCCAGGAACTTTTTTTCTGGCTGTCTACCAAGCCTGGAATGCTTTCCTTCCTCATCTCTGCTTCCTGGCTTCCCTGGTTTCCTTCAAGTTCCAACTAAAATCCCATGTTGCATAGGTTCCCAAAGTGGTTGATACAACCCCCTGGGGGGAGATATGGACTGATCCAGAGTAGGCAATAGTAGCATCAGTTGAAATTGGAGGGGGAGGCATTGAATAAAAATAAGAGGGCCATAGAAGAATAAGGAAAGAAATTTTTTTAAACCACTCTGGTATGTTTCATCTGTTGTGTAACAGAGCTAAAGTCATAGTGATTAAATCATTTTACAAATAAACACACAAAATGCAAGTTATAATTGGTTATAACTGATCAAGGGTCAAGTCTGGGAACAGGTCTTAAGCAAGTGTTGTCAGGCAAGCTTATAGAATATTCTTGGGAAGTCCAACATGCACCCACAGGAATATGTTTGTGTAATGACTTATTTACAATACAGTTACGTGACACAATATTGCATCATCAAAATCAACATTTCAAGGCAAGAAAAAAACAAAATTTACAATAAATTATTCAATTTAAAATGTGCTATTTTTTAAAATAATTTTATATTTTTTGAAATGACACAAATTTTTAAAAAAATGTTAAAAGGTTAAAGAAAGTAAATTTCTGAGGGGACATTGAGCCATTTTTTTAAGGGGGCAGTAGGCCAAGTAAGTTTGGAAACCTCTGTTATCTAGAGAAAGCCTTTCCCTAAATTCTAGTGCCTTCTTCCTCTTGGTGATGTCTTATTGATCCTGCGTAGAGTTTGTTTGTACATACTTGCTTGCTTTTTACCTCCCACACACACACTAGATTGAAAGCTCCTTGAGGTTAAGGACTGTCTTTTGCTTTTTTTCCATATTTCCAGTGCTTAGCACAGTACCTAGAACATGGTAGGTGCTTTAATTAATGTTTATTGATTGATCAAAATGCCTTCTCTATCTTCCCGAGATTGCAATCTCATCTGTTAAATGGGATAAATATCTTATTTTATCTTTCCACCAACACTGTGAAGTTGGTGCTCTTATTATCTCCTTTTGACAGATGAGGAAACTGAGGCTGGAAACAGTTAATTGACTTGCCCAGGGCCAGACAGTGAAGAAGTACTGGAGGAAGGATTTACCTTATTTTAAAAAAAAAATCTACCCCAACATTGTTAAAGTAAAATACAAATGGGGCCACTCAATCATACATAAGGATCCCTGCAGGCCACACATTGACTTAGTTTTTAAAATGTAATATTATCTACGTTTTATTCTATTTTTATTTATTTTGTAAAATATTTCTCAATTAAATTTTAATCTGACTCCAGCTGCACTCAGTAGAGTTGTGGGCCACATGGGGCAGCAGGATTTGTGTGCGACACCTCTGCTTTTCTCCATGCTGTTTTTCTGGAGTCATGCCAATTCATTCCAAACCCCTTGAAAGCAGTGACAATATTACCCATGGGCCCCTGACCAGCTCTCTTCCTCCACAAGTGCTCCCACACCATTCATATGGATCCTTAACATTATTTTAAGATTGATTTCTAAAGATCAATGGGGAAAGCTTTGTGTTCCCTCTCCCAGGCATCTTTGCAACTTATAACAGAAAACAATCCTTTGCACCGCAGTAGTAAAAGCTCGTATTATTTTGTCATTATTTAAGGGCTACAAAGTGCTTTACATGCATTATGTCACCTGAAGTTTACAACTCTGCTGAGGAAGTTAGCAAAAAGAACAATATTCTCATTTTACAAGGAAGGAAACTGAGTCTGAAGTGATTTGCATGATGTCACAGAGCGAACAAGTGACAAAGTCAAAATGAGAGCCAGACCAATGTCTGGCACCTGAACCCTCTGTTTATCACTTCCATCCCTCAGTCTTAAGTTCAAAGGTTTCATGGAGGAGGAAGAGGAAGACAGCAAGAGGGCAGAGAACACACCTGGGGGAGGCAGGGAAGGGAGAAGGAAAGGAAACAAAAAGGAAAGACTGATGGAATCAAAAGAAATAAAAGTCCTAATTTTGCCAATGTGTCTACATGAAAACACACCTGGCCCAACTCTCCACTGGCTACAAGCCCTGGTCAGATGCTCCTGAATAAGGACAGAATTCCCATTGCTTCTGAGCTGAAGGAATCTTCACATCTTCAATCAGTTAGCTTACTACATATCAAACTTACTACATACCAAACTCTGTGTTAGGCTTCAAAGTATGAAGGATGCAAAAACAGTCTTATCACCACTGATTCCATCTGCAGCTACATCAGTATCACCCCAGCCCTTCTCCCAAGCAAGATCAAAGATTATTCAATTAACCCAATCAGCCCAGCTGGTGGATGGATGGATGGATGGATGGATGGATGGATGGATGGATGGATGGATGGGTGGGTGGGTGGATGGGTGGGTGGATAGATGGATGGATGGATGGGTGGATGGATGGATGGATGGATGGATGGATGGATGGATGGATGGGTGGATGGGTGGATGGATGGGTGGATAGATGGATGGACAGATGGATAGACAGGCAGACAGAAGGACAGACAGACAGATGGACAGATGGACAGAAGGGCAGATGGATGAATAGGATTTATTAACACCTTACTATGTGCAATGGTTCTGTGTGAAGCACTGGGGATACAGATAGAAAAAAAATTGATTCAGCTCTCAAGAAGCTCCCATTCTAATTAAGGAAGATAACATATATTAGAAGTTTCAGCCGTAAGCCAAATGGAAAATAATAATAATAATAATAATAGCTAGCATTTATATAGAGCTTTAAAGTTTTCAAAGTGATTCACATTTATTATTTCATTTGATCTTCACAACAATCACGTCAAGAAGATGCTCTTATTTTCCCCATCTTACAGCTGAGGAAACTGAAACTGAGAGGTTAAATAACTTGCCCAGTGTTATATAGCTAGTAAATGTTTAAGGAATAGTTTGAATTCAGGTCTTTCTGATCCCAAGTAGAGGGCTCTATCTACTAAGTCACTGACTCCTATTCATAGCCAATAAACATTTATTAAGCACCTACTGCTATGTTCCAGACTGTGTGCTAAGGGCTAGGGAAACAAGAGAAAAGAAAGACCGTGCCTTCCCTCAAGGAGCTTGCAATCTAATTGGGACAAAAGGAAGCACAAGGCCATGTGTTCATGAAGTAAGCCAAGCCATAGCCGGTGGGAAATGGAGAGATATTTGGAAATTCTGAGGCTTCTATAAAACTAGACTTCGGGAGGAGTTTTTGGTTCTACTTACCTAGCCCTCCAGCAAGAGAGGAGAGGCAACTGAGGCTCCTGGCAAGCTACTGAATATCAAAGCTGAAACAATCTCCATCATGATGAGATTTCTGGTGAGGAGCTTATCCCAAGGGAAGTAAACTGCCCATGGAGTTGAAACCAAGCAAAGCAGTCAATAGGAAATGATTAGCTGCATTGTCCTTAGGTTGCAGTGGCAGAGAAGATATTAAGATGTCTTTAATGTCACTTCCATTAATAACCAGTAGCTCCAGCTACTAGTGTTGGTGCTGGAGGGGATGGTACATCCTTTCTCCACAAAGTTTGCTTCCCTCTGTGACAGATGAATGCATAAGCTGAGTTGGAAACGGGGTCAGGGAACTGAGGGATGTGCTGTTTCCTGGGTTTGTGGCAGGATCCAAAGTGATCTCCACCAAGGTTTGAGGAAAGGTGATGATCAAATTGGTTTGACCTACCTGGAACATGCTTGCTCCTAACTCTTCCTCAAAGTATCAAATAAATACATAAGATAACACAAGAAAACAATGATATTGAAAGATAGTTATCTAACCAAGTTCAAAGATTCCCAAGTTAAGAACATTTGGTAAGTTGGAGACAAGTTGTTGCTGTTCAGTCATTTCAGTGATATCTGACTTTAGGACCGAATTTGGTGTCCTAAGAGACTAGAGTGGTTTGTCATTTCCTTCTCCAGCTACAGATAAAGAAAATGGGCAAACAGGGTTCAGTGACTTGGGATATAAAAGGGGCAAAGGACTTATTTAAGGGCAGAAGAATTCCCACTTTCTCATAAAGCTAAATCCATGATGGAATGAAAGCCTAGTTAAAAGGACTTAGGAGGAACTGAGGAAGGCCTTACCAATCCTCCTGAGCACCCTCTCTACCCATAGCTAAAGGAATTTCAAGCACCAGTAAACAAGTTGGGACAGTACTTTGTGGGGTAAGACGCCTCCCCTGAAATCACACTCCCACACCACCATTACTATGAAGACACCAAAGTGCTTCTGCTCTGGGATGCATAAGAGTATCAAGGCAAAGGCTTTTGTGGGGGTGCTCGCACCCCTTTGGTTAACTACTGGTCCTATGCCCACTTGGATATTTAAGGATTCCAGAGAACAGTACAGGGAGCGGTTTAGAATTATGTGGTGCCCCGTGTATAGTTGGAGATGAGACACCCTGGTGGCGAGACAGTGTTTTGGGTAAAAAGATTGTATGCAGAAGGGAGAACAGGTAAAAGCGTGAGGGAAAGTCAGGTGGGAAGCGTGAGGGAAAGTCAGGTGGTGTCCTCAGTGTTCCTCCTTCCTTTGTCTTAAGATTTAGGGATGATTGTTGCTTTCATGGGATCATAGAATTTAAAACTAGAGGAGACCTTAGGTGCAGAAGCACTTTGGGGGTTTGGGAACATTTTTTTTAAAATATTTTGATAACTCTATTTCAATATAATTGGTTTCATTTGTAATCCTGGCATTTTATTTTCTGCATTTAAAAACATGATGCTGAGAAGAGTTTCACAGGCTTCACCACACTTCTTCAAAGAGTTCATCTCACCGAAAAAATGGCTAAGAATCCCTGATTTAGTCCACCATCATCCCCATTTTACAAATAAAGTATCTATTGGTCTGGAATGACGGTACATGGGATTCCAGAGCATTCCCCAACCCCTGCACTAGAATTCAGGAAGGAAACAATCATGAGAGATATTATCAGATCCATGTTGGCAGATCTGCCAATATGAATTATAGCAGCTGAGTTGAGTATTTTCTCCCTAGAGGAAGAGACACTGAGATACAAGAACCTGATCCAGTGGTTCTCAACCTTCCTAATGCTGTGATCCTTTAATACTCATATGTGAGTGTATCTGCATGTGGGCAGACCAGTCTGGAGATGGATAGAGAATCAGTGTCTCAGTTCCTAAGACCATCGGAAATATATGTTTTCCGGTGGTCTTAGGTGACCCCTGTGAAAGGGTTGTTCAACCCCCAAAAGGTTGAGAAGCACTGCTAACCTCTCTCTGATGATAGGTAGGATCAGCCTGGTTGGGGCTTGGCCATCACTATTGACTAACACTCTTCTCTGCCATTGATGCTCTTGTCTCATGTTTAAAGAAGACTTCCAGCCATGGCAAATTTAGCAGATTACTGCAATGCTTGGGGGGGGGGGGAACCTCCCCTTAATTCCAGGGCATTCCCTTTGCTGATGATTTTCCATTTATTCTGTATCTAGCTTGTTTGAACAGAGTTGTTTTCCCCATTAACCTGTGACCTTCCTGAGGGCAGGGACTTTGTATCCTCAGCACTTAGCACAATGTCTCATACACAGTAGGGTGTTAAATACACATTTGTTGACTGACTGATTGACTCCCAGGTATTAATGTGATGTTACTGCCAAACATTCCTTGAGGCAAGAAGCTAACAGAAGGTCTTTTTCTTATTTTACTTGGGAGCTTACTAATAAGTGAGGGGTTCCCCTCCTCCTTTTTCTTGCTCCAGATTAAGTAAGCATTTGGAGAATCTGTATATAGTTCCTAAAACATCAGCTGTGCTACTCACACCCACACCCACCACATAGGATTCATAAGGGAGTAAAAAAACTGGGGAGAGAAGGCATCAGGATATTGTTGTTCAGTCAATATCCAACTTTTCACAACCTGTTTGGAGTTTTCTTGGCAGATACTAGAGTGGTTTGCCATTTCCTTCTCCAGTTCATTTTACATATGAGGAAACTGAGGCAAACATGGACCTGCCCAGGGTCACACAAGTAGTCACTTCCATTAATAAAACCAAGTACTTTGGTTAGCTCCATCCTTTCTCCACAAAGTTTGATTCCGTCAACGATGGTTGCAGAAGCTGAGTTGGAAACAGGGCCAGGGAAGTGAAGGATACTCAGGGGCTGGGTTTGAACTCAGGTCTTCCTGACTCCGGGTCCAACTGGGTTTGAACTCAGTTTTTCCTGACTCCAGGTCCAGCACTCTGGTCACTGTATGACCTGAGCCCTGCAAAAGATATTAGTTTAAAAAGTCCAAGTGCTCCCACTGCATACAGGGCTATCTCTAGTAGTCCTGATCTATATCTTAGAGGAGAAAGTGAGGCTGGTGACTGCACAACCCTGCCTCACTTAAATCCAATTTACTTGCAAGTCATGACATCACAGTCCTTTTTGAGAAAGAAGGACAAACAATGCACCACGTAATTGCCCTTGGAATCAGAAGACAAATTCCAATCTCAGCTCTACCATTTACTAGCTGTGGGAACTTGGGAAATCTCTTAGTCTCTCTAAACCTCAGTTTTCTCATCTATAAAATGGAGCTATTTAATATTTATAATATCTACTCACAGGCTTTTCTATTTGGTTTTTTTTTTGATGGAATAGAGCAATATATTAAAATGTTTTATACATTGTAAAGCACTATCTGAATATCAGCTCTTATAATTAAGAAAAAAATAGCCTGGGGTAGTGGATAGAGCCAGGAAGACCTGCCTCTAACACATATTGGCCATGTGATCCCAGATCTCTCAATACTTCAGGCAACTCCCTAAGATCCCAAGTTACAGAGAAGGTGCCAATATGTGTCAGAGGTATCAGAGGCATGAGCTGGAGGACGGCTAGCGATGTCTGCTGTGATTCACTAGCTTGAGACCTCAATCGTTTCATCTCTCTGAACCTGGATTATCTGTCCATTGAGGTTAATAACCCCTGCTCTGCCTACCTTATAAGGTAGAGCTGGGAGGACCAAATATGCTCATGGACATGATCCCTCCTTGTCAAGTGTGTGTCCTGTCCCACCAACCCAACCAGACCCCCGGTGGGTTTATTACCATTCTTACTGCCCCCAGCAGAAACTCCAATATAATAGCACAGGATTTCCCAGCCCAAACCCCCAAGATCCTCCAGCCTCAGATCTGAAAAATCAAAGCATGCCGCAGGAATGCATCTGCCTCTGCACACACCCATGTGTGCATGTGTGTATTTAAATGTGTTTGCTCCCTACCAAGAATCCGAAACACAAGCATCGCATATGAAACAGTCACACAGTTTGGTGTGTGGTACCTCTTCACTTGGGTTATTAAATCATTTTTGCCTCCAAAGGTACACATGTTGTGGCATAAGGAGCAAACTGTTGACAGATGGTGGAGAAACTTCACAGGCCCATAATTGAGACTTATTTTCATACATTGGTGCCAGTTTGAAATCTAATTGCCAATAAAACAATACTGTGATGCCGCCACATCTCATGCCTCCACGGTTCTCCAAAGTTACACTTGAATCCACTAGTAAATTCTAATCTCCCAGAGAAAAATATTTCCCCCGCTCTGTCTGAAAAGGAATGCTATAAATCCACGTACAGTGGTTCATTTTCAAATGTGAACTTCCTTCCCCTGGTCCCCAAAGAGCCCTCACATGGTTAGTGTTAGTGCCTGTTGGAGAGCAGCGGCAGGCTTTGTTTACTTGCCTGAGCACAGATGTGGTTTAGAGCTCTCCTCTTACTGGGGCCTTTTTAAGAGAACTTTATTGTCCAAGCCTGTCACACACACTCACACACACACACACACACACACACACACACACACACACACACACACACACACACACACACACGCTTTCACCCCTCCCATACAGTGTGGCTGGGGATGCTGGCTTTACTGCTGGGCACAGATCCCCAGCCCACCCACCAGGCAATGAGAGATATCTGCCTCCTTTCAGCCCCTGGCTAGGCAGCCCCTCTTTTTTCCTTCTCTTGCTACAAAGGTTTAAGAACAGATCAACCTGGATCAATGGTAAGCTGTAAATAAAACAGACTTTTAGGAGGGTGGGAGCGCACATAATCACGCTCTCTCTTTCTTCCCGACAATTAAGGAATGCCACCTGCCATCTTGAGTCACAGACCTGCTAGGAATTTGCATTTTCTTTCCTCCACTCTCCATCCATCAAACAAATAGTGATCAGCCCTTTCTTAGTGTCTACCTACTATGTATGCAGTGCTGGGAATACAAAAGTCCCTGCCCTCAAGGACATTATATTTTATGAGAAGATAATATATATCCTATATATAAAAGTATATTATATATAATGCATATTTTAAAATATTGTGTAAAACATATGATAAATTTTTAAACATATAAAATATACATAAAACATATAAAAGAAAATATAATACATAAAATATTATATATAATATATACACATGTACATATGTATCTACATGTAGAACGTCCCAAAAGTCTAAATACAATTTTAACTTTAATCAGAACTCCTTAAGTATTTATTATATGCTAATATGCTAATTAGTATTGTATATTAAGTTTTAATAGCTTAAAGTCACACTGAGATTTTTGAGGCACCCTGTATATATAAGATAAATTCCAGATATTAGAGGGGAGGCATTAACAGCTCAGGAGATCAGGAAAGGTTTCATGTACAAGAATAAAGGGACCGTTATTGTTGTTATTATTGTATGTAATAGTGGAAAAAAATGATTTTTTATTTGGGACTGGAAGCTAAAAAAGAAAATGCCAGTGATATATCTAATGAGATTTTTACAAATTTAATTTAAAAATTAAAACTAAGTATCAACAGGGCCTTCAGCAAAATGAAAAATTAGCTCATTTGTCCCCAAGCTCTTGCTTTCTTCTCCTCTAGGACCCTGCCCTCATATGGGGCCCCCAAGATCCTTCCACTCCCAGTAGCCCAGGGCAAGCACCACTATATGAGGTGTTCCAAAAGTCTTAGTATAGTTTTAAGCTTTAATAGCTATCACACTGCAGTCAGACTTTTCTAGCACTCCGTGGAGCCTCCTACAGCATCATCCGTATTCCACCCTTTCTGGTCATCACAGGATCTAGAATAGAAAGAGATCTTAAAAATCATCTAATCTAAGCCTTTTGTTTTACAAAAAGAAGAAACTGAGGCCTGGGGAGATCACATGGGAAAAAAGCTGAGGTAGGGTTGGAACCCAGGTCCTCCCATTGTAGATCCAGGGGTCTTCCCACAGTATCACAAAATTCATCTGTTTTGTGTCCTCTCCCCTGGGAGCCTTCCTCTGTCCCTGAGGCTCCCTCCTCTGATGGGAGAGCTCCTCCCCAAACCTCCATTTCTTCATTTCTCACCAGGCTGTGCTCTAGACTTCTCTAAGCCCCAGAAAACTCTTTATCCTAGGAAATCAGTCCTGGAATTCACACGTTGAAATTACTCTAGCCCTTCCTTCCCTCACTTTTGATTGGCTGGCTGCTCCCAGAACCTCCCTTTAAAAAGCATTCTGGGACCTACCGTGTAGCCTGACTCTATTCCACCCAACACCTTCCTCCTCTCTCACAAGCTGCTTTTCAGCTCCCTTTTTAGTGTTGTCTTCCCCCCATCAGAATGTAAGCTCCTTGAGGGCAGTGACTGTTTCCTTTTTTTTTTTTTTTAATTTTGTATTTAATTTGTATTTCCAAGGCTTGGTCCAGTGCCTAGCATATAGTTAACACTTAATGAATGCCTGTTAACTGACATCTTGGTGACTAGCTAACCAAAAAAACTAAGGTCTCATTATTTAATTGAAGTTCAAAAGAGCATTGGAGGTCATTTAGGTCAATATACTTCCCAAAGTAGAATCCTCTATACACCTCCCCTCCATGGTAGCTTCTGAATACTTCCAGTTACGTGTAGCTCACTACCTTGAAAAGCAGCCAATTCCTTGGCTGGATATCTATGGTTGAAGGAAAGCTCTTCCTTTACAAAGTCAAGTAGACCAAATCCAAATGCAAAGTTAAGTAGACCACACCAGAAAAACAACATACACAATGACCACAACAATTTACTTGAAAGAACAACACAATAGTCAAAATTTAATATCATAAAATTATAATAACCAAGTTCAGCCCTAAGGAAGTGATATAAAAAGACACATTCCATAACCAAACCAGGTATAAAATCAATCATGCTGATTATATAAAATCAAAAAACATCCGCACAAATAAAATTAATACAACTGAAATAAGAAGGGAAGCATATGACTGGGGGAAAATATCTGTATCAAATTTCTCAAATAAGGGTTTGGCATCTAAGATATATAGACAACTAGC
Source organism: Pseudocheirus occidentalis (assembly GCA_028646575.1). NCBI lineage: Eukaryota > Metazoa > Chordata > Mammalia > Diprotodontia > Pseudocheiridae > Pseudocheirus > Pseudocheirus occidentalis. The sequence continues at coordinate 46,554,029 of CM053598.1, read as the reverse complement.
AGATACACATAAGAGTGAAAGTCATTGTCCAAAAGATAACTGGTCAAATGATATAAATGAACAATTCTTAAAAGAATTGAAAGCTATGAAGGATAACATGAAAAATGCATCAAATCACTAATAAGAAAAGAAATGCAAATCAAAACAATGCTAAGGTTTTACCTCACAAGTTGACAAAGATAACAAAAGGTACAGGTAGTTAGTACTGGAGAGATTGTGGGAAGGGGGCACACTAGTGTACAGATAGTGGAGTTGTGAATGAATACAACCATTTTGGGAAGCCATTTGGAATTATGCAAATAAACTAATTCAAATGTCCTTTGACCCAAAGATTCCAGTACTAGGCAAGTTACATGGCTTTCAATTACTCACCAAGGGATCACTGATAAGAAAAAATCCCCACATACACCAACATATTTATAGCAGCACTTTGACCACTCATATATACAGGCAGCCTGTAATTTCAGAAGCCTAAAAGAAACCAAGTTCTCAGGGGAATCCTGACTCTCTACCTCCAATTAGCAGAGTTAAAGATGGCCTTCAGAGCAGAAGAACCAACTGTGGCACCATGCAGGTGTCCAAAGAGCCTGGGGTTCAGGTCCTTCTCATTAGATGCCTGTTGTCTTACTAGAATCCTGGAACAACAGTTTGAGCATCTTAGAATTCTCTGAGTCTGATTTATTTTTGTTATATTTTTTTCCTTTTGTCCTTTTTCCCTCTGCCAGCCCTCAGATCAGAAGAATTGGGATGGTAAGGAAGAAAAAGTGACGTGGCTACCCACATCCCTGGGATGAGAGAAGGCTAACAAAATAGTGTGTTCACATTTTACCTGAGGGCTTTCATTACCCATACTGAGTGATCTTTTGCCTTTTTTCTTCCCTAAATTCAGAGACCACTTGGAGCATCGGACTGGGGTTCACCAATTCAAGTCCTTCTCAGGAGCTAGAGGACCACCAGGTCTTACCATCATCCCCGCCACCAAGGCCATGGGTCCTTGGTGCTTTACTATATGCCTTTCTGCCATGACACTCAGACCCCAAAGCACTGCCAGTGACCTACTGTTGTACACTAATGACCTCTGGGCCTTGCCGTTCTCCCTTCTACTGACCCCTTGGGATTTTCAAACCTTTCCACCCACCCTGAAATTAAAGTCTCTTGTACTAATTCTTGTTCAGTCATTTTTCATTCATGTCCAATTCTCTGTGACCCCACTTGGGTTTTTCTCAGCAAAGATACTGGAATGGCTTACCATTTCCTTCTCCAGATCCTTTTACATATGAGGAAACTGAGGCAAACAGGGTTAAGTGACTTGCCCAGGGACACCCAGCTAGCAAGTGTCCGAGGCCAGATTTGAGCTTGTGAAAACGAGTCTTCCTGACTCCAGGCCATGTGCTCTGTATCCTCAGGCGCTGTACCACTTAGCAGCCCTCTTCTCCATGTTGCTTCCTCTAACTGGAGAATGAGTTAGTTCCTTGAGAGCAGGGACCGCCTTGCTCTTTCTATCTATACCCCCAGCTCTGAGTATATAGTAAATGCTTACTTAGTAAATGCTTTTTTCATTAACTCATTATTTTAGAAAGTTTTATTTATGCTTTGTTTTATCTTATTTTCATTGAAATCTTTTGTCTTTGCATTAACCTCCTTTTCTCCTATATCATTCCCCATTCCCTGTGCAGTAAACCATACATCTCTGACAGAATAGGTAATATGTCATGCCCACAATTCCCCCACCTCTTTAGATAGAGAAGTATATCATCTCAACTTTACTTCAGGTACAAGCTTAGCAACTGTAATTACACAGCTTTCAGTTTCATCTTTGTGTTCTTTCCATTTATATTACAATGTCATTCTGTATATTGTTTTACTGGTTCTACTAACTTCACTTTGCATTGGTTCATATAAGTTTTCCCAGGCTTCTCTGAATTCTTCAGAACAGTAATATTTCTATAGTACCATGAAGACAGTTCCTCCTTTCTCCTCTTCATCCTAATTCACCCCTTGCAAAACAAATACCCCAACTTCGAGGCTGCACAAACTCATTGTAAATGGTGGGGAAGAAAAGTGAGATCCTCTTTCTATGGGAGTGAAACAAAATGTACCCAAGTCATAGATACAAATAAGTTACAAAGTATTTGGATGAAAAAGTCACAAGTTGGAGGGAAGAAGAAAAGCTTCTTGTAGAAGGTAACCTTTGACCAGGACCTTCAATGGAGCTAGAGATTCCAAAAGGCAGGAGTTAGGATGGAAAGCATTCCCAGCATGGCGGACAGCATGGACAAAGGCAGGGAGAAGGGAGGCAGATGATTACGGGAATGAGGGAAGAGAAAATAAGACAGTTTAGCTAGAACACAGAGTGCAAACATGGCGAGAAAACAATAGGAAATCCATCTAGAACAGCGGTTCTCAACCTGTTGGTTATGATCAATTTGTAACAATGAAAATACATCCTGCATATGAGATATTTACATTATGATTCATAACAGTAGCAAAATTACTGTTATGAAGTAGCAAGGAAAATAATTTTATGGTTGGGGGACACTACAACATGAGGAACAGTATTAAAGGGTCGCAGCATTAGGAAGGTTGAGAACCACTGATCTAGAAAGAAAGATTGGTGCAAGGTTGAGAAGAGCCTTAAATGCCACACAATAGAACTTGTATTTTGTCCTAAATACAATAGTCACTAAAACTTCTTGACCAGTTTGCCTCAGTTTCCTCATATGTAAAATGATCTGAAGAAGGAAATGGTAACAGGCTTGATTCATGAATACCCTTAGAGGAGGGGCTCTTCTATAGATAACTACAATGAAAGATCCACCCTCCACCCTCTTTCCTGGCAGTGTCTAAATTAAAGTCTCTAGGGCATGTGGCACAAATCTACATACACTCCCAGAGGGCATAAGGGGATCCCATGTATGTCAAGTCTCAGGAAAATCCCTGAGTATCTCATGGCTTCCTGAGGTCAACTGACTCTAACTATGACCCTCCGGTTCGTGAATATCAACCTTCATTCTGCAGTAGTGTTTAGAACAATAATAGCTTGCATGGATCTAGTTCTTCAAAGTTTGAGAAGTATGTTGTATACACTGTCTTATCTGATCCATGCAACAGCCCTATAGGATGAGTACTATTATATCTCCATTTTACAAATTAGAAAGCTGAGTCTGTGAAAGCTTAAGCAACTTAAGTTTACACAGCTAGCAAATGTCTCAGTCAAAAATTAAATCCAGGTCTTCTACATTGACTCCCAGGCTAGAATCAAACCGCAAGCATATATTAAGTGCCTACTCTGTGTACTAGGCAAAGCCTTGGGGCATACCAAGACTAAAAGGAAGCAGTCTGCCTTGAAGGCTATTAAAGAAGACATGTACTTTTAGATGTGTGTGTATACATACATATATATGTGTGTGAATGTGCGTGTGCACATGTGTGTATATATACACATGTATGTGTGTGTGTATAAAATACACACAGGGAAATTTGGGTAGGGGCTTGCTGTTGTTCAATTGTGTCCAACTCTTCATAACCTCATGGGGGGGGGGGGTTGGCAAAGATCCTAGAGCGGTTTGCCATTTCCTCCTCCAATTCATTTTACAGATGAGTAAACTGAGGCAAACATGGTTAAGTGACTTGCCCAAGATCACAGGTTGTAAGTGTCTGAGGCCAGATTTGAACTTAGAAAAAGGAATCTTCCTGACTCCCGGCCCAAAATACTATCCATTGTACCATGTATCTGTGTAAAGGAGGTCCTAGCAACTGAGGACTTCCAGAAAGGTCTCATTAAAGATAGACATTGGGCTGAATTGGGAGTTGTGTTCAAATAAACTCAATTAATCCCCATTCTAAATGTATTTTATAGTCTTTTGCCTCTATCTGATGACAACAGGATATCGAGGGGAGCATGGTATAGGATTAAGAGTCCTAAACTAGAATTTTTTTAATTAGACCTGTAATTTCACCTGTTATGAAGCTTCTAGCAAAGTGCTCCCTCTACCAAGGCAGATAGACACCTTCTTGGCAACCTATGGTCTTAGAGAACTGTCTGGAACATTAAGGGGTTAAGTGACATGAGCAGGATCATATGGGCAATATATGTCGGAAGTGAGATTTGAACCCACATCTCCCTGATTCCCAAATCAGCTCTCTATCCATGCCCTCTTGATAATGGAAGACCTAGGTTCTATTCTTAGCTCAACGAAATGGGAAAAGAAAAGGAAGAAGCTCTTCTTAAGTGTCTATTATGTGCCAGGCACTGGGTTAAACCCTTTTCAAATGTGACCTTGAGCAAGATGAGAAAACCTGACAACCTCACAGAGTGATCATGAGGATTAAATAGGTTAAAATAGACCAGAGAGCTTTGTAAAATGCTGTAGAGATGGAGTCCTTTTTTATTTTATCACACACATACACACACACACACACACACACACACACTTCTTAAGTGTGTCCCAAGGACCTTACAATTAATTTAACCATTCCAGTTAGGAGGTTCCTGGTTACTCAAAGTCCAGTCATACACACGTTGGTCTCCTCCTCATTTCTTCGACTCTCTGTGCTTGTGTGTTTTTGCTTACTGGAATGGATGTTAATTTTTATAACAGAAGAGCTCTGTAGTTAGCAGCACCATTTACACTCTGCTCAGTATGACTGATGAAGCATAAACTAATTAATTCTTGGAGTAAGTGCATCCCTATCAGGTTTTTCCTGAATAGTAATGAATCATTATCAGCCAAAACCTTAACATCTGCTTATTCAATCAATCCAATGCCAGTCACATGTTATTAATGTCATCTGCATTGTTGCCCCAAGTGCCAATGGTCGGGTCCCCATCCGAGGAGCCGACTACACTACCATCCCCCTAGAGCCTAATTAAGTTTTCAGTCCAGAATTCCCAAGCCCTGCCACAGCTACCAGACTTAAACCCTGGGAATTAGCCCAGCAGGCTGGTGTTTAGATTACTGTGAGAGCAGGGTGTAGACCCTGAACAACCTTCCTGCCAGATAGCCATGGCAAAAAAGTCGTGCTCTTCCCTGGGGAGAGGGGGAGGCCTAAATTATCCCAGAAGTCATCTCAGCACAGGATCTAACATATAGCAGGTGCACAGTAAATATTTGTTAAATTGCAAGAACCAGCTGGCAGTGACTAGTCTTCTGCAGAGAGGCTAAAGCCTGCATGTCAGTAAGGGGAGGGAAGAAGCATGTCATAGGCCTTGCTTCCTGGCTTGATTTAATTTGCTCATGGACTCTAGGAACTTCAGATTATCTTAACTTAGTGATCACCAACAACAAAAAAAATAACCATAAGAATAGTACATATGAGTTCTGTCATCCTAAGGTGATATATAAAGTATTTTCACAACAACCCTATGAAGTAGGTAATTTAAGTATTTCTTATATATATAATACACACATATGTATATATGTGTGTATATAAGCATTACATATGCATTTGTAAATACATGTGCGTGTATATATACACACACATATACATATAACATTTATAAGTAGGTCATATAAGTATTTTATATGTACACATATACATATATAACATTATATCTTTATAAGTAGATAATAAAAGTATTGTTTTATTTTTAAATAAAATGTATATTTATATATTTTATGGCTGCAGAAACAGAGTTCCAAAGAAGTTGTGACTTGTGAAAGGTCACAACAATCAGTGATCGAGGAGAGACATAAATGTAGCCCTTGTGACTTCTAATTGAGGTCTCTAACAAATCATGGGGTAAAAATAGTCATTGACCATCCTCTGAATGCTCAGTCTGCCTTGGGCATTGCTGGTTGGTTGTTGTCCTTTATTCATGAAGAAGATCAAAATGACATCACTATGTCAGGGTCAAGGTACAGTGTGTCCAACTATGACTGATTAAATCAATATGAACACAGAAGACTCTACCACAGGTCAGACACAAATGGTCCATATGAACATTTGGTATGGAGATAGATGTCTCCAAATTTGCGCATCTTGTGTTTCTTTTGTCTTAGGTGTTACAGTAAAGATACAAAGAACTATATGATACCTGCTCCCACACAACCTGTGCTCTAGTTGGTAGAAAAAAAGTAACTAAAATATATATGTGTTAAATGAGTAAAAAAATCATTGACAGAAACCAAATATTAAGCACAATAGGGCTGATAACTGAAAAAGACCAAATTTTGTCCCAGTTTCCAAAAAGGAAAGAAAATAGACAGGCCAAAATGTGAGAGAGCTTGACTAACCCCTATCAAAATTCTAGAACCCATTATTAGAGGGATGGTTTGTGAACATTTAGAAAATAAAGCAATGATGACAGACTCAGCATAGCTTCAAGAGCAAGTCACATCAGACAAATTTTTTATCTATTTTGACAGGATTCAGGTTCTGACCTGTCATTACACAGCTCAAGCGTGCAACAAAAAATACTTAACAAAATCTCTCATGCTATCCTTGTGGACAAGATGGAGCACGAAGGTAAGAAAATAGGACAGTTCAGTGTCTTTGGAAATTATTTGAATGTACACAAAGGGAAGTCCTTTAATGAGTCAAGGTCAAGTTGGAAGGAGGTCTCTAGTGAAGCACCCTAGGACCTACACCCTTGGTCTCTGCTATGGGATTTTTTTTTATAAATAATTTGGATGAAGGCATAGACAATATGCAGATCAAATGTTCAGATGCGTATCAGATTCTGTGTTTCAGACACAGAGCATGGTATAATGGATTTGAGAGTCAAAAAACCTAGTGACTCTTAAATTTGTCTGTGTTCTAAATATGAGTGAAATGGAGACAGCTCATACTAGCTAACAAGAGTTGATTGTTAAATTTTCAGCAAACACTTAGACCTAGGAAATTTGCAAATGCTGAGGACCAGGGACTGATTTATTATCTTTTTTTTTCTTTTTTTTAATTTTTTTTATTTTTTTATTGACTTGTTTGTTTACTTTTTGTTTACAAGATTCAGTTCCAGAATCACTTGAGTTTCAGATTTTTCTCCCCTTCCTCCCCATCCCCCCCACCCCCACCATGGTGGCACACACTCATGTATAGGATCTGCAAACTCTTTCACATTGTACAATAGTCTGGTTGTATAGG